>JASUUG010000714.1:0-1200000 GCA_030449905.1 Luvunga scandens
GGCCTGGGCCTGGCCTGGGCCTGGGCCTGGGCCTGGGCCTGGGCCTGGGCCTGGGCCTGGGCCTGGGCCTGGGCCTGGGCCTGGGCCTGGGCCTGGCCCTGGGCCTGGGCCTGGGCCTGGGCCTGGGCCTGGGCCTGGGCCTGGGCCTGGGCCTGGGCCTGGGCCTGGCCTGGGCCTGGGCCTGGGCCTGGGCCTGGGCCTGGGCCTGGGCCCTGGGCCTGGGCCTGGGCCTGGGCCTGGGCCTGGGCCTGGGCCTGGGCCTGGGCCTGGGCCTGGGCCTGGGCCTGGGCCTGGGCCTGGGCCTGGGCCTGGGCCTGGGCCTGGGCCTGGGCCTGGGCCTGGGCCTGGGCCTGGGCCTGGGCCTGGGCCTGGGCCTGGGCCTGGGCCTGGGCCTGGGCCTGGGCCTGGGCCTGGGCCTGGGCCTGGGCCTGGGCCTGGGCCTGGGCCTGGGCCTGGGCCTGGGCCTGGGCCTGGGCCTGGGCCTGGGCCTGGGCCTGGGCCTGGGCCTGGGCCTGGGCCTGGGCCTGGGCCTGGGCCTGGGCCTGGGCCTGGGCCTGGGCCTGGGCCTGGGCCTGGGCCTGGGCCTGGGCCTGGGCCTGGGCCTGGGCCTGGGCCTGGGCCTGGGCCTGGGCCTGGCCTGGGCCTGGGCCTGGGCCTGGGCCTGGGCCTGGGCCTGGGCCTGGGCCTGGGCCTGGGCCTGGGCCTGGGCCTGGGCCT
The DNA here is from genome assembly GCA_030449905.1 of Luvunga scandens. Taxonomy (NCBI): domain Eukaryota; kingdom Viridiplantae; phylum Streptophyta; class Magnoliopsida; order Sapindales; family Rutaceae; genus Luvunga; species Luvunga scandens. Next base: position 718 of record JASUUG010000714.1, read on the forward strand.
GGGCCTGGGCCTGGGCCTGGGCCTGGGCCTGGGCCTGGGCCTGGGCCTGGGCCTGGGCCTGGGCCTGGGCCTGGGCCTGGGCCTGGGCCTGGGCCTGGGCCTGGGCCTGGGCCTGGGCCTGGGCCTGGGCCTGGGCCTGGGCCTGGGCCTGGGCCTGGGCCTGGGCCTGGGCCTGGGCCTGGGCCTGGGCCTGGGCCTGGGCCTGGGCCTGGGCCTGGGCCTGGGCCTGGGCCTGGGCCTGGGCCTGGGCCTGGGCCTGGGCCTGGGCCTGGGCCTGGGCCTGGGCCTGGGCCTGGGCCTGGGCCTGGGCCTGGGCCTGGGCCTGGGCCTGGGCCTGGGCCTGGGCCTGGGCCTGGGCCTGGGCCTGGGCCTGGGCCTGGGCCTGGGCCTGGGCCTGGGCCTGGGCCTGGGCCTGGGCCTGGGCCTGGGCCTGGGCCTGGGCCTGGGCCTGGGCCTGGGCCTGGGCCTGGGCCTGGGCCTGGGCCTGGGCCTGGGCCTGGGCCTGGGCCTGGGCCTGGGCCTGGGCCTGGGCCTGGGCCTGGGCCTGGGCCTGGGCCTGGGCCTGGGCCTGGGCCTGGGCCTGGGCCTGGGGGCCTGGGCCTGGGCCTGGGCCTGGGCCTGGGCCTGGGCCTGGGCCTGGGCCTGGGGGCCTGGGCCTGGGCCTGGGCCTGGGCCTGGGCCTGGGCCTGGGCCTGGGCCTGGGCCTGGGCCCTGGGCCTGGGCCTGGGCCTGGGCCTGGGCCTGGGCCTGGGCCTGGGCCTGGGCCTGGGCCTGGGCCTGGGCCTGGGCCTGGGCCTGGGCCTGGGCCTGGGCCTGGGCCTGGGCCTGGGCCTGGGCCTGGGCCTGGGCCTGGGCCTGGGCCTGGGCCTGGGCCTGGGCCTGGGCCTGCCTGGGCCTGGGCCTGGGCCTGGGCCTGGCCTGGGCCTGGGCCTGGGGGCCTGGGCCTGGGCCTGGGCCTGGGCCTGGGCCTGGGCCTGGGCCTGGGCCTGGGCCTGGGCCTGGGCCTGGGCCCTGGGCCTGGGCCCTGGGCCTGGGCCTGGGCCTGGGCCTGGGCCTGGGCCTGGGCCTGGGCCTGGGCCTGGGCCTGGGCCTGGGCCTGGGCCTGGGCCTGGGCCTGGGCCTGGGCCTGGGCCTGGGCCTGGGCCTGGGCCTGGGCCTGGGCCTGGGCCTGGGCCTGGGCCTGGGCCTGGGCCTGGGCCTGGGCCTGGGCCTGGGCCTGGGCCTGGGCCTGGGCCTGGGCCTGGGCCTGGGCCTGGGCCTGGGCCTGGGCCTGGGCCTGGGCCTGGGCCTGGGCCTGGGCCTGGGCCTGGGCCTGGGCCTGGGCCTGGGCCTGGGCCTGGGCCTGGGCCTGGGCCTGGGCCTGGGCCTGGGCCTGGGCCTGGGCCTGGGCCTGGGCCTGGGCCTGGGCCTGGGCCTGGGCCTGGGCCTGGGCCTGGGCCTGGGCCTGGGCCTGGGCCTGGGCCTGGGCCTGGGCCTGGGCCTGGGCCTGGGCCTGGGCCTGGGCCTGGGCCTGGGCCTGGGCCTGGGCCTGGGCCTGGGCCTGGGCCTGGGCCTGGGCCTGGGCCTGGGCCTGGGCCTGGGCCTGGGCCTGGGCCTGGGCCTGCCTGGGCCTGGGCCTGGGCCTGGGCCTGGGCCTGGGCCTGGGCCTGGGCCTGGGCCTGGGCCTGGGCCTGGGCCTGGGCCTGGGCCTGGGCCTGGGCCTGGGCCTGGGCCTGGGCCTGGGCCCTGGGCCTGGGCCTGGGGGCCTGGGCCTGGGCCTGGGCCTGGGCCTGGGCCTGGGCCTGGGCCTGGGCCTGGGCCTGGGCCTGGGCCTGGGCCTGGGCCTGGGCCTGGGCCTGGGCCTGGGCCTGGGCCTGGGCCTGGGCCTGGGCCTGGGCCTGGGCCTGGGCCTGCCTGGGCCTGGGCCTGGGCCTGGGCCTGGGCCTGGGCCTGGGCCTGGGCCTGGGCCTGGGCCTGGGCCTGGGCCTGGGCCTGGGCCTGGGCCTGGGCCTGGGCCTGGGCCTGGGCCTGGGCCTGGGCCTGGGCCTGGGCCTGGGCCTGGGCCTGGGCCTGGGCCCTGGGCCTGGGCCTGGGCCTGGGCCTGGGCCTGGGCCTGGGCCTGGGCCTGGGCCTGGGCCTGGGCCTGGGCCTGGGCCTGGGCCTGGGCCTGGGCCTGGGCCTGGGCCTGGGCCTGGGCCTGGGCCTGGGCCTGGGCCTGGGCCTGGGCCTGGGCCTGGGCCTGGGCCCTGGGCCTGGGCCTGGGCCTGGGCCTGGGCCTGGGCCTGGGCCTGGGCCTGGGCCTGGGCCTGGGCCTGGGCCTGGGCCTGGGCCTGGGCCTGGGCCTGGCCTGGAGCCTGGGCCTGGGCCTGGGCCTGGGCCTGGGCCTGGGCCTGGGCCTGGGCCTGGGCCTGGGCCTGGGCCTGGGCCTGGGCCTGGGCCTGGGCCTGGGCCTGGGCCTGGGCCTGGGCCTGGGCCTGGGCCTGGGCCTGGGCCTGGGCCTGGGCCTGGGCCTGGGCCTGGGCCTGGGCCTGGGCCTGGGCCTGGGCCTGGGCCTGGGCCTGCCTGGCCTGGGCCTGGGCCTGGGCCTGGGCCTGGGCCTGGGGGCCTGGGCCTGGGCCTGGGCCTGGGCCTGGGCCTGGGCCTGGGCCTGGGCCTGGGCCTGCCTGGCCTGGGCCTGGGGGCCTGGGCCTGGGCCTGGGCCTGGGCCTGGGCCTGGGCCTGGGCCTGGGCCTGGGCCTGGGCCTGGGCCTGGGCCTGGCCTGGGCCTGGGCCTGGGCCTGGGCCTGGGCCTGGGCCTGGGCCTGGGCCTGGGCCTGGGCCTGGGCCTGGGCCTGGGCCTGGGCCTGGGCCTGGGCCTGGGCCTGGGCCTGGGCCTGGGCCTGGGCCTGGGCCTGGCCTGGATGCCTGGGCCTGGGCCTGGGCCTGGGCCTGGGCCTGGGCCTGGGCCTGGGCCTGGGCCTGGGCCTGGGCCTGGGCCTGGGCCTGGGCCTGGGCCTGGGCCTGGGCCTGGGCCTGGGCCTGGGCCTGGGCCTGGGCCTGGGCCTGGGGGCCTGGGCCTGGGCCTGGGCCTGGGCCTGGGCCTGGGCCTGGGCCTGGGCCTGGGCCTGGGCCTGGGCCTGGGCCTGGGCCTGGGCCTGGGCCTGGGCCTGGGCCTGGGCCTGGGCCTGGGCCTGGGCCTGGGCCTGGGCCTGGGCCTGGGCCTGGGCCTGGGCCTGGGCCTGGGCCTGGGCCTGGGCCTGGGCCTGGGCCTGGGCCTGGGCCTGGGCCTGGGCCTGGGCCTGGGCCTGGGCCTGCCTGGGCCTGGGCCTGGGCCTGGGCCTGGGCCTGGGCCTGGGCCTGGGCCTGGGCCTGGGCCTGGGCCTGGGCCTGGGCCTGGGCCTGGGCCTGGGCCTGGGCCTGGGCCTGGGCCTGGGCCTGGGCCTGGGCCTGGGCCTGGGCCTGGGCCTGGCCCTGGGCCTGGGCCTGGGCCTGGCCTGGGCCTGGGCCTGGGCCTGGGCCTGGGCCTGGGCCTGGGCCTGGGCCTGGGCCTGGGCCTGGGCCTGGGCCTGGGCCTGGGCCTGGGCCTGGGCCTGGGCCTGGGCCTGGGCCTGGGCCTGGGCCTGGGCCTGGGCCTGGGCCTGGGCCCTGGGCCTGGGCCTGGGCCTGGGCCTGGGCCTGGGCCTGGGCCTGGGCCTGGGCCTGGGCCTGGGCCTGGGCCTGGGCCTGGGCCTGGGCCTGGGCCTGGGCCTGGGCCTGGGCCTGGGCCTGGGCCTGGGCCTGGGCCTGGGCCTGGGCCTGGGCCTGGGCCTGGGCCTGGGCCTGGGCCTGGGCCTGGGCCTGGGCCTGGGCCTGGGCCTGGGCCTGGGCCTGGGCCTGGGCCTGGGCCTGGGCCTGGGCCCTGGGCCTGGGCCTGGGCCTGGGCCTGGGCCTGGGCCTGGGCCTGGGCCTGGGCCTGGGCCTGGGCCTGCCTGGCCTGGGCCTGGGCCTGGGCCTGGGCCTGGGCCTGGGCCTGGGCCTGGGCCTGGCTGGGCCTGGGCCTGGGCCTGGGCCTGGGCCTGGGCCTGGGCCTGGGCCTGGCCTGGGCCTGGGCCTGGGCCTGGGCCTGGGCCTGGGCCTGGGCCTGGGCCTGGGCCTGGGCCTGGGCCTGGGCCTGGGCCTGGGCCTGGGCCTGGGCCTGGGCCTGGGCCTGGGCCTGGGCCTGGGCCTGGGCCTGGGCCTGGGCCTGGGCCTGGGCCTGGGCCTGGGCCTGGGCCTGGGCCTGGGCCTGGGCCTGGGCCTGGGCCTGGGCCTGGGCCTGGGCCTGGGCCTGGGCCTGGGCCTGGGCCTGGGCCTGGGCCTGGGCCTGGGCCTGGGCCTGGGCCTGGGCCTGGGCCTGGGCCTGGGCCTGGGCCTGGGCCTGGGCCTGGGCCTGGGCCTGGGCCTGGGCCTGGGCCTGGGCCTGGGCCTGGGCCTGGGCCTGGGCCTGGGCCTGGGCCTGGGCCTGGGCCTGGGCCTGGGCTGGGCCTGGGCCTGGGCCTGGGCCTGGGCCTGGGCCTGGGCCTGGGCCTGGGCCTGGGCCTGGGCCTGGGCCTGGGCCTGGGCCTGGGCCTGGGCCTGGGCCTGGGCCTGGGCCTGGGCCTGGGCCTGGGCCTGGGCCTGGCCTGGGCCTGGGCCTGGGCCTGGGCCTGGGCCTGGGCCTGGGCCTGGGCCTGGGCCTGGGCCTGGGCCTGGGCCTGGGCCTGGGCCTGGGCCTGGGCCTGGGCCTGGGCCTGGGCCTGGGCCTGGGCCTGGGCCTGGGCCTGGGCCTGGGCCTGGGCCTGGGCCTGGGCCTGGGCCTGGGCCTGGGCCTGGGCCTGGGCCTGGGCCTGGGCCTGGGCCTGGGCCTGGGCCTGGGCCTGGGCCTGGGCCTGGGCCTGGGCCTGGGCCTGGGCCTGGGCCTGGGCCTGGGCCTGGGCCTGGGCCTGGGCCTGGGCCTGGGCCTGGGCCTGGGCCTGGGCCTGGGCCTGGGCCTGGGCCTGGGCCTGGGCCTGGGCCTGGGCCTGGGCCTGGCCTGGGCCTGGGCCTGGGCCTGGGCCTGGGCCTGGGCCTGGGCCTGGGCCTGGGCCTGGGCCTGGGCCTGGGCCTGGGCCTGGGCCTGGGCCTGGGCCTGGGCCTGGGCCTGGGCCTGGGCCTGGGCCTGGGCCTGGGCCTGGGCCTGGGCCTGGGCCTGGGCCTGGGCCTGGGCCTGGGCCTGGGCCTGGGCCTGGGCCTGGGCCTGGGCCTGGGCCTGGGCCTGGGCCTGGGCCTGGGCCTGGGCCTGGGCCTGGGCCTGGCCTGGGCCTGGGCCTGGGCCTGGGCCTGGGCCTGGGCCTGGGCCTGGGCCTGGGCCTGGGCCTGGGCCTGGGCCTGGGCCTGGGCCTGGGCCTGGGCCTGGGCCTGGGCCTGGGCCTGGGCCTGGGCCTGGGCCTGGGCCTGGGCCTGGGCCTGGGCCTGGGCCTGGGCCTGGGCCTGGGCCTGGGCCTGGGCCTGGGCCTGGGCCTGGGCCTGGGCCTGGGCCTGGGCCTGGGCCTGGGCCTGGGCCTGGGCCTGGGCCTGGGCCTGGGCCTGGGCCTGGGCCTGGGCCTGGGCCTGGGCCTGGGCCTGGGCCTGGGCCTGGGCCTGGGCCTGGGCCTGGGCCTGGGCCTGGGCCTGGGCCTGGGCCTGGGCCTGGGCCTGGGCCTGGGCCTGGGCCTGGGCCTGGGCCTGGGCCTGGGCCTGGGCCTGGGCCTGGGCCTGGGCCTGGGCCTGGGCCTGGGCCTGGGCCTGGGCCTGGGCCTGGGCCTGGGCCTGGGCCTGGGCCTGGGCCTGGGCCTGGGCCTGGGCCTGGGCCTGGGCCTGGGCCTGGGCCTGGGCCTGGGCCTGGGCCTGGGCCTGGGCCTGGGCCTGGGCCTGGGCCTGGGCCTGGGCCTGGGCCTGGGCCTGGGCCTGGGCCTGGGCCTGGGCCTGGGCCTGGGCCTGGGCCTGGGCCTGGGCCTGGGCCTGGGCCTGGGCCTGGGCCTGGGCCTGGGCCTGGGCCTGGGCCTGGGCCTGGGCCTGGGCCTGGGCCTGGGCCTGGGCCTGGGCCTGGGCCTGGGCCTGGGCCTGGGCCTGGGCCTGGGCCTGGGCCTGGGCTGGGCCTGGGCCTGGGCCTGGGCCTGGGCCTGGGCCTGGGCCTGGGCCTGGGCCTGGGCCTGGGCCTGGGCCTGGGCCTGGGCCTGGGCCTGGGCCTGGGCCTGGGCCTGGGCCTGCCTGGGCCTGGGCCTGGGCCTGGGCCTGGGGGCCTGGCCTGGGCCTGGGCCTGGGCCTGGGCCTGGGCCTGGGCCTGGGCCTGGGCCTGGGCCTGGGCCTGGGCCTGGGCCTGGGCCTGGGCCTGGGCCTGGGCCTGGGCCTGGGCCTGGGCCTGGGCCTGGGCCTGGGCCTGGGCCTGGGCCTGGGCCTGGGCCTGGGCCTGGGCCTGGGCCTGGGCCTGGGCCTGGGCCTGGGCCTGGGCCTGGGCCTGGGCCTGGGCCTGGGCCTGGGCCTGGGCCTGGGCCTGGGCCTGGGCCTGGGCCTGGGCCTGGGCCTGGGCCTGGGCCTGGGCCTGGGCCTGGGCCTGGGCCTGGGCCTGGGCCTGGGCCTGGGCCTGGGCCTGGGCCTGGGCCTGGGCCTGGGCCTGGGCCTGGGCCTGGGCCTGGGCCTGGGCCTGGGCCTGGGCCTGGGCCTGGGCCTGGGCCTGGGCCTGGGCCTGGGCCTGGGCCTGGGCCTGGGCCTGGGCCTGGGCCTGGGCCTGGGCCTGGGCCTGGGCCTGGGCCTGGGCCTGGGCCTGGGCCCTGGGCCTGGGCCTGGGCCTGGGCCTGGGCCTGGGCCTGGGCCTGGGCCTGGGCCTGGGCCTGGGCCTGGGCCTGGGCCTGGGCCTGGGCCTGGGCCTGGGCCTGGGCCTGGGCCTGGGCCTGGGCCTGGGCCTGGGCCTGGGCCTGGGCCTGGGCCTGGGCCTGGGCCTGGGCCTGGGCCTGGGCCTGGGCCCTGGGCCTGGGCCTGGGCCTGGGCCTGGGCCTGGGCCTGGGCCTGGGCCTGGGCCTGGGCCTGGGCCTGGGCCTGGGCCTGGGCCTGGGCCTGGGCCTGGGCCTGGGCCTGGGCCTGGGCCTGGGCCTGGGCCTGGGCCTGGGCCTGGGCCTGGGCCTGGGCCTGGGCCTGGGCCTGGGCCTGGGCCTGGGCCTGGGCCTGGCCTGGGCCTGGGCCTGGGCCTGGGCCTGGGCCTGGGCCTGGGCCTGGGCCTGGGCCTGGGCCTGGGCCTGGGCCTGGGCCTGGGCCTGGGCCTGGGCCTGGGCCTGGGCCTGGGCCTGGGCCTGGGCCTGGGCCTGGGCCTGGGCCTGGGCCTGGGCCTGGGCCTGGGCCTGGGCCTGGGCCTGGGCCTGGGCCTGGGCCTGGGCCTGGGCCTGGGCCTGGGCCTGGGCCTGGGCCTGGGCCTGGGCCTGGGCCTGGGCCTGGGCCTGGGCCTGGGCCTGGGCCTGGGCCTGGGCCTGGGCCTGGGCCTGGGCCTGGGCCTGGGCCTGGGCCTGGGCCTGGGCCTGGGCCTGGGCCTGGGCCTGGGCCTGGGCCTGGGCCTGGGCCTGGGCCTGGGCCTGGGCCTGGGCCTGGGCCTGGGCCTGGGCCTGGGCCTGGGCCTGGGCCTGGGCCTGGGCCTGGGCCTGGGCCTGGGCCTGGGCCTGGGCCTGGGCCTGGGCCTGGGCCTGGGCCTGGGCCTGGGCCTGGGCCTGGCCTGGGCCTGGACCCTGGGCCTGGGCCTGGGCCTGGGCCTGGGCCTGGGCCTGGGCCTGGGCCTGGGCCTGGGCCTGGGCCTGGGCCCTGGGCCTGGGCCTGGGCCTGGGCCTGGGCCTGGGCCTGGGCCTGGGCCTGGGCCTGGGCCTGGGCCTGGGCCTGGGCCCTGGGCCTGGGCCTGGGCCTGGGCCTGCCTGGGCCTGGGCCTGGGGGCCTGGGCCTGGGCCTGGGCCTGGGCCTGGGCCTGGGCCTGGGCCTGGGCCTGGGCCTGGGCCTGGGCCTGGGCCTGGGCCTGGGCCTGGGCCTGGGCCTGGGCCTGGGCCTGGGCCTGGGCCTGGGCCTGGGCCTGGCCTGGGCCTGGGCCTGGGCCTGGGCCTGGGCCTGGGCCTGGGCCTGGGCCTGGGCCTGGGCCTGGGCCTGGGCCTGGGCCTGGGCCTGGGCCTGGGCCTGGGCCTGGGCCTGGGCCTGGGCCTGGGCCTGGGCCTGGGCCTGGGCCTGGGCCTGGGCCTGGGCCTGGGCCTGGGCCTGGGCCTGGGCCTGGGCCTGGGCCTGGGCCTGGGGCCTGGGCCTGGGCCTGGGCCTGGGCCTGGGCCTGGGCCTGGGCCTGGGCCTGGGCCTGGGCCTGGGCCTGGGCCTGGGCCTGGGCCTGGGCCCTGGGCCTGGGCCTGGGCCTGGGCCTGGGCCTGGGCCTGGGCCTGGGCCTGGGCCCTGGGCCTGGGCCTGGGCCTGGGCCTGGGCCTGGGCCTGGGCCTGGGCCTGGGCCTGGGCCTGGGCCTGGGCCTGGGCCTGGGCCTGGGCCTGGGCCTGGGCCTGGGCCTGGGCCTGGGCCTGGGCCTGGGCCTGGGCCTGGGCCTGGGCCTGGGCCCTGGCCCTGGGCCTGGGCCTGGGCCTGGGCCTGGGCCTGGGCCTGGGCCTGGGCCTGGGCCTGGGCCTGGGCCTGGGCCTGGGCCTGGGCCTGGGCCTGGGCCTGGGCCTGGGCCTGGGCCTGGGCCTGGGCCTGGGCCTGGGCCTGGGCCTGGGCCTGGGCCTGGGCCTGGGCCTGGGCCTGGGCCTGGGCCTGGGCCTGGGCCTGGGCCTGGGCCTGGGCCTGGCCTGGGCCTGGCCTGGGCCTGGGCCTGGGCCTGGGCCTGGGCCTGGGCCTGGGCCTGGGCCTGGGCCTGGGCCTGGGCCTGGGCCTGGGCCTGGGCCTGGGCCTGGGCCTGGGCCCTGGGCCTGGGCCTGGGCCTGGGCCTGGGCCTGGGCCTGGGCCTGGGCCTGGGCCTGGGCCTGGGCCTGGGCCTGGGCCTGGGCCTGGGCCTGGGCCTGGGCCTGGGCCTGGGCCTGGGCCTGGGCCTGGGCCTGGGCCTGGGCCTGGGCCTGGGCCTGGGCCTGGGCCTGGGCCTGGGCCTGGGCCTGGGCCTGGGCCTGGGCCTGGGCCTGGGCCTGGGCCTGGGCCTGGGCCTGGGCCTGGGCCTGGGCCTGGGCCTGGGCCTGGGCCTGGGCCTGGGCCTGGGCCTGGGCCTGGGCCTGGGCCTGGGCCTGGGCCTGGGCCTGGGCCTGGGCCTGGGCCTGGGCCTGGGCCTGGGCCTGGGCCTGGGCCTGGGCCTGGGCCTGGGCCTGGGCCTGGGCCTGGGCCTGGGCCTGGGCCTGGGCCTGGGCCTGGGCCTGGGCCTGGGCCTGGGCCTGGGCCTGGGCCTGGGCCTGGCCTGGGCCTGGGCCTGGGCCTGGGCCTGGGCCTGGGCCTGCCTGGGCCTGGGCCTGGGCCTGGGCCTGGGCCTGGGCCTGGGCCTGGCCTGGGCCTGGGCCTGGGCCTGGGCCTGGGCCTGGGCCTGGGCCTGGGCCTGGGCCTGGGCCTGGGCCTGGGCCTGGGCCTGGGCCTGGGCCTGGGCCTGGGCCTGGGCCTGGGCCTGGGCCTGGGCCTGGGCCTGGGCCTGGGCCTGGGCCTGGGCCTGGGCCTGGGCCTGGGCCTGGGCCTGGGCCTGGGCCTGGGCCTGGGCCTGGGCCTGGGCCTGGGCCTGGGCCTGGGCCTGGGCCTGGGCCTGGGCCTGGGCCTGGGCCTGGGCCTGGGCCTGGGCCTGGGCCTGGGCCTGGGCCTGGGCCTGGGCCTGGGCCTGGGCCTGGGCCTGGGCCTGGGCCTGGGCCTGGGCCTGGGCCTGGGCCTGGGCCTGGGCCTGGGCCTGGGCCTGGGCCTGGGCCTGGGCCTGGGCCTGGGCCTGGGCCTGGGCCTGGGCCTGGGCCTGGGCCTGCCTGGCCTGGGCCTGGGCCTGGGCCTGGGCCTGGGCCTGGGCCTGGGCCTGGGCCTGGGCCTGGGCCTGGGCCTGGGCCTGGGCCTGGGCCTGGGCCTGGGCCTGGGCCTGGGCCTGGGCCTGGGCCTGGGCCTGGGCCTGGGCCTGGGCCTGGGCCTGGGCCTGGGCCTGGGCCTGGGCCTGGGCCTGGGCCTGGGCCTGGGCCTGGGCCTGGGCCTGGGCCTGGGCCTGGGCCTGGGCCTGGGCCTGGGCCTGGGCCTGGGCCTGGGCCTGGGCCTGGGCCTGGGCCTGGGCCTGGGCCTGGGCCTGGGCCTGGGCCTGGGCCTGGGCCTGGGCCTGGGCCTGGGCCTGGGCCTGGGCCTGGGCCTGGGCCTGGGCCTGGGCCTGGGCCTGGGCCTGGGCCTGGGCCTGGGCCTGGGCCTGGGCCTGGGCCTGGGCCTGGGCCTGGGCCTGGGCCTGGGCCTGGGCCTGGGCCTGGGCCTGGGCCTGGGCCTGGGCCTGCCTGGGCCTGGGCCTGGGCCTGGGCCTGGGCCTGGGCCTGGGCCTGGGCCCTGGGCCTGGGCCTGGGCCTGGGCCTGGGCCTGGGCCTGGGCCTGGGCCTGGGCCTGGGCCTGGGCCTGGGCCTGGGCCTGGGCCTGGGCCTGGGCCTGGGCCTGGGCCTGGGCCTGGGCCTGGGCCTGGGCCTGGGCCTGGGCCTGGGCCTGGGCCTGGGCCTGGGCCTGGGCCTGGGCCTGGGCCTGGGCCTGGGCCTGGGCCTGGGCCTGGGCCTGGGCCTGGGCCTGGGCCTGGGCCTGGGCCTGGGCCTGGGCCTGGGCCTGGGCCTGGGCCTGGGCCTGGGCCTGGGCCTGGGCCTGGGCCTGGGCCTGGGCCTGGGCCTGGGCCTGGGCCTGGGCCTGGGCCTGGGCCTGGGCCTGGGCCTGGGCCTGGGCCTGGGCCTGGGCCTGGGCCTGGGCCTGGGCCTGGGCCTGGGCCTGGGCCTGGGCCTGGGCCTGGGCCTGGGCCTGGGCCTGGGCCGCCTGGGCCTGGGCCTGGGCCTGGGCCTGGGCCTGGGCCTGGCCTGGGCCTGGGCCTGGGCCTGGGCCTGGGCCTGGGCCTGGGCCTGGGCCTGGGCCTGGGCCCTGGGCCTGGGCCTGGGCCTGGGCCTGGGCCTGGGCCTGGGCCTGGGCCTGGGCCTGGGCCTGGGCCTGGGCCTGGGCCTGGCCTGGGCCTGGGCCTGGGCCTGGGCCTGGGCCTGGGCCTGGGCCTGGGCCTGGGCCTGGGCCTGGGCCTGGGCCTGGGCCTGGGCCTGGGCCTGGGCCTGGGCCTGGGCCTGGGCCTGGGCCTGGGCCTGGGCCTGGGCCTGGGCCTGGGCCTGGGCCTGGGCCTGGGCCTGGGCCTGGGCCTGGGCCTGGGCCTGGGCCTGGGCCTGGGCCTGGGCCTGGGCCTGGGCCTGGGCCTGGGCCTGGGCCTGGGCCTGGGCCTGGGCCTGGGCCTGGGCCTGGGCCTGGGCCTGGGCCTGGGCCTGGGCCTGGGCCTGGGCCTGGGCCTGGGCCTGGGCCTGGGCCTGGGCCTGGGCCTGGCCTGGCCTGGGCCTGGGCCTGGGCCTGGGCCTGGGCCTGGGCCTGGGCCTGGGCCTGGGCCTGGGCCTGGGCCTGGCCTGGGCCTGGGCCTGGGCCTGGGCCTGGGCCTGGGCCTGGGCCTGGGCCTGGGCCTGGGCCTGGGCCTGGGCCTGGGCCTGGGCCTGGGCCTGGGCCTGGGCCTGGGCCTGGGCCTGGGCCTGGGCCTGGGCCTGGGCCTGGGCCTGGGCCTGGGCCTGGGCCTGGGCCTGGGCCTGGGCCTGGGCCTGGGCCTGGGCCTGGGCCTGGGCCTGGGCCTGGGCCTGGGCCTGGGCCTGGGCCTGGGCCTGGGCCTGGGCCTGGGCCTGGGCCTGGGCCTGGGCCTGGGCCTGGGCCTGGGGGCCTGGGCCTGGGCCTGGGCCTGGGCCTGGGCCTGGGCCTGGGCCTGGGCCTGGGCCTGGGCCTGGGCCTGGGCCTGGGCCTGGGCCTGGGCCTGGGCCTGGGCCTGGGCCTGGGCCTGGGCCTGGGCCTGGGCCTGGGCCTGGGCCTGGGCCTGGGCCTGGGCCTGGGCCTGGGCCTGGGCCTGGGCCTGGGCCTGGGCCTGGGCCTGGGCCTGGGCCTGGGCCTGGGCCTGGGCCTGGGCCTGGGCCTGGCCTGGGCCTGGGCCTGGGCCTGGGCCTGGGCCTGGGCCTGGGCCTGGGCCTGGGCCTGGGCCTGGGCCTGGGCCTGGGCCTGGGCCTGGGCCTGGGCCTGGGCCTGGGCCTGGGCCTGGGCCTGGGCCTGGGCCTGGGCCTGGGCCTGGGCCTGGGCCTGGGCCTGGGCCTGGGCCTGGGCCTGGGCCTGGGCCTGGGCCTGGGCCTGGGCCTGGGCCTGGGGGCCTGGGCCTGGGCCTGGGCCTGGGCCTGGGCCTGGGCCTGGGCCTGGGCCTGGGCCTGGGCCTGGGCCTGGGCCTGGGCCTGGGCCTGGGCCTGGGCCTGGGCCTGGGCCTGGGCCTGGGCCTGGGCCTGGGCCTGGGCCTGGGCCTGGGCCTGGGCCTGGGCCTGGGCCTGGGCCTGGGCCTGGGCCTGGGCCTGGGCCTGGGCCCCTGGGCCTGGGCCTGGGCCTGGGCCTGGGCCTGGGCCTGGGCCTGGGCCTGGGCCTGGGCCTGGGCCTGGGCCTGGGCCTGGGCCTGGGCCTGGGCCTGGGCCTGGGCCTGGGCCTGGGCCTGGGCCTGGGCCTGGGCCTGGGCCTGGGCCTGGGCCTGGGCCTGGGCCTGGGCCTGGGCCTGGGCCTGGGCCTGGGCCTGGGCCTGGGCCTGGCCCTGGGCCTGGGCCTGGGCCTGGGCCTGGGCCTGGGCCTGGGCCTGGGCCTGGGCCTGGGCCTGGGCCTGGGCCTGGGCCTGGGCCTGGGCCTGGGCCTGGGCCTGGGCCTGGGCCTGGGCCTGGGCCTGGGCCTGGGCCTGGGCCTGGGCCTGGGCCTGGGCCTGGGCCTGGGCCTGGGCCTGGGCCTGGGCCTGGGCCTGGGCCTGGGCCTGGGCCTGGGCCTGGGCCTGGGCCTGGGCCTGGGCCTGGGCCTGGGCCTGGGCCTGGGCCTGGGCCTGGGCCTGGGCCTGGGCCTGGGCCTGGGCCTGGGCCTGGGCCTGGGCCTGGGCCTGGGCCTGGGCCTGGGCCTGGGCCTGGGCCTGGGCCTGGGCCTGGGCCTGGGCCTGGGCCTGGGCCTGGGCCTGGGCCTGGGCCTGGGCCTGGGCCTGGGCCTGGGCCTGGGCCTGGGCCTGGGCCTGGGCCTGGGCCTGGGCCTGGGCCTGGGCCTGGGCCTGGGCCTGGGCCTGGGCCTGGGCCTGGGCCTGGGCCTGGGCCTGGGCCTGGGCCTGGGCCTGGGCCTGGGCCTGGGCCTGGGCCTGGGCCCTGGGCCTGGGCCTGGGCCTGGGCCTGGGCCTGGGCCTGGGCCTGGGCCTGGGCCTGGGCCTGGGCCTGGGCCTGGGCCTGGGCCTGGGCCTGGGCCTGGGCCTGGGCCTGGGCCTGGGCCTGGGCCTGGGCCTGGGCCTGGGCCTGGGCCTGGGCCTGGGCCTGGGCCTGGGCCTGGGCCTGGGCCTGGGCCTGGGCCTGGGCCTGGGCCTGGGCCTGGGCCTGGGCCTGGGCCTGGGCCTGGGCCTGGGCCTGGGCCTGGGCCTGGGCCTGGGCCTGGGCCTGGGCCTGGGCCTGGGCCTGGCCTGGGCCCTGGGCCTGGGCCTGGGCCTGGGCCTGGGCCTGGGCCTGGGCCTGGGCCTGGGCCTGGGCCTGGGCCTGGGCCTGGGCCTGGGCCTGGGCCTGGGCCTGGGCCCTGGGCCTGGGCCTGGGCCTGGGCCTGGGCCTGGGCCTGGGCCTGGGCCTGGGCCTGGGCCTGGGCCTGGGCCTGGGCCTGGGCCTGGGCCTGGGCCTGGGCCTGGGCCTGGGCCTGGGCCTGGGCCTGGGCCTGGGCCTGGGCCTGGGCCTGGGCCTGGGCCTGGGCCTGGGCCTGGGCCTGGGCCTGGGCCTGGGCCTGGGCCTGGGCCTGGGCCTGGGCCTGGGCCTGGGCCTGGGCCTGGGCCTGGGCCTGGGCCTGGGCCTGGGCCTGGGCCTGGGCCTGGGCCTGGGCCTGGGCCTGGGCCTGGGCCTGGGCCTGGGCCTGGGCCTGGGCCTGGGCCTGGGCCTGGGCCTGGGCCTGGGCCTGGGCCTGGGCCTGGGCCTGGGCCTGGGCCTGGGCCTGGGCCTGGGCCTGGCCTGGGCCTGGGCCTGGGCCTGGGCCTGGGCCTGGGCCTGGGCCTGGGCCTGGGCCTGGGCCTGGGCCTGGGCCTGGGCCTGGGCCTGGGCCTGGGCCTGGGCCTGGGCCTGGGCCTGGGCCTGGGCCTGGGCCTGGGCCTGGGCCTGGGCCTGGGCCTGGGCCTGGGCCTGGGCCTGGGCCCTGGGCCTGGGCCTGGGCCTGGGCCTGGGCCTGGGCCTGGGCCTGGGCCTGGGCCTGGGCCTGGGCCTGGGCCTGGGCCTGGGCCTGGGCCTGGGCCTGGGCCTGGGCCTGGGCCTGGGCCTGGGCCTGGGCCTGGGCCTGGGCCTGGGCCTGGGCCTGGGCCTGGGCCTGGGCCTGGGCCTGGGCCTGGGCCTGGGCCTGGGCCTGGGCCTGGGCCTGGGCCTGGGCCTGGGCCTGGGCCTGGGCCTGGGCCTGGGCCTGGGCCTGGGCCTGGGCCTGGGCCTGGGCCTGGGCCTGGGCCTGGGCCTGGGCCTGGGCCTGGGCCTGGGCCTGGGCCTGGGCCTGGGCCTGGGCCTGGGCCTGGGCCTGGGCCTGGGCCTGGGCCTGGGCCTGGGCCTGGGCCTGGGCCTGGGCCTGGGCCTGGGCCTGGGCCTGGGCCTGGGCCTGGGCCTGGGCCTGGGCCTGGGCCTGGGCCTGGGCCTGGGCCTGGGCCTGGGCCTGGGCCTGGGCCTGGGCCTGGGCCTGGGCCTGGGCCTGGGCCTGGGCCTGGGCCTGGGCCTGGGCCTGGGCCTGGGCCTGGGCCTGGGCCTGGGCCTGGGCCTGGGCCTGGGCCTGGGCCTGGGCCTGGGCCTGGGCCTGGGCCTGGGCCTGGGCCTGGGCCTGGGCCTGGGCCTGGGCCTGGGCCTGGGCCTGGGCCTGGGCCTGGGCCTGGGCCTGGGCCTGGGCCTGGGCCTGGGCCTGGGCCTGGGCCTGGGCCTGGGCCTGGGCCTGGGCCTGGGCCTGGGCCTGGGCCTGGGCCTGGGCCTGGGCCTGGGCCTGGGCCTGGGCCTGGGGGCCCTGGGCCTGGGCCTGGGCCTGGGCCTGGGCCTGGGCCTGGGCCTGGGCCTGGGCCTGGGCCTGGGCCTGGGCCTGGGCCTGGGCCTGGGCCTGGCCTGGGCCTGGGCCTGGGCCTGGGCCTGGGCCTGGGCCTGGGCCTGGGCCTGGGCCTGGGCCTGGGCCTGGGCCTGGGCCTGGGCCTGGGCCTGGGCCTGGGCCTGGGCCTGGGCCTGGGCCTGGGCCTGGGCCTGGGCCTGGGCCTGGGCCTGGGCCTGGGCCTGGGCCTGGGCCTGGGCCTGGGCCTGGGCCTGGGCCTGGGCCTGGGCCTGGGCCTGGGCCTGGGCCTGGGCCTGGGCCTGGGCCTGGGCCTGGGCCTGGGCCTGGGCCTGGGCCTGGGCCTGGGCCTGGGCCTGGGCCTGGGCCTGGGCCTGGGCCTGGGCCTGGGCCTGGGCCTGGGCCTGGGCCTGGGCCTGGGCCTGGGCCTGGGCCTGGGCCTGGGCCTGGGCCTGGGCCTGGGCCTGGCCTGGGCCTGGGCCTGGGCCTGGGCCTGGGCCTGGGCCTGGGCCTGGGCCCTGGGCCTGGGCCCTGGGCCTGGGCCTGGGCCTGGGCCTGGGCCTGGGCCTGGGCCTGGGCCTGGGCCTGGGCCTGGGCCTGGGCCTGGGCCTGGGCCTGGGCCTGGGCCTGGGCCTGGGCCTGGGCCTGGGCCTGGGCCTGGGCCTGGGCCTGGGCCTGGGCCTGGGCCTGGGCCTGGGCCTGGGCCTGGGCCTGGGCCTGGGCCTGGGCCTGGGCCTGGGCCTGGGCCTGGGCCTGGGCCTGGGCCTGGGCCTGGGCCTGGGCCTGGGCCTGGGCCTGGGCCTGGGCCTGGGCCTGGGCCTGGGCCTGGGCCTGGGCCTGGGCCTGGGCCTGGGCCTGGGCCTGGGCCTGGGCCTGGGCCTGGGCCTGGGCCTGGGCCTGGGCCTGGGCCTGGGCCTGGGCCTGGGCCTGGGCCTGGGCCTGGGCCTGGGCCTGGGCCTGGGCCTGGGCCCTGGGCCTGGGCCTGGGCCTGGGCCTGGGCCTGGGCCTGGGCCTGGGCCTGGGCCTGGGCCTGGGCCTGGGCCTGGGCCTGGGCCTGGGCCTGGGCCTGGGCCTGGGCCTGGGCCTGGGCCTGGGCCTGGCCCTGGGCCTGGGCCTGGGCCTGGGCCTGGGCCTGGGCCTGGGCCTGGGCCTGGGCCTGGGCCTGGGCCTGGGCCTGGGCCTGGGCCTGGGCCTGGGCCTGGGCCTGGGCCTGGGCCTGGGCCTGGGCCTGGGCCTGGGCCTGGGCCTGGGCCTGGGCCTGGGCCTGGGCCTGGGCCTGGGCCTGGGCCTGGGCCTGGGCCTGGGCCTGGGCCTGGGCCTGGGCCTGGGCCTGGGCCTGGGCCTGGGCCTGGGCCTGGGCCTGGGCCTGGGCCTGGGCCTGGGCCTGGGCCTGGGCCTGGGCCTGGGCCTGGGCCTGGGCCTGGGCCTGGGCCTGGGCCTGGGCCTGGGCCTGGGCCTGGGCCTGGGCCTGGGCCTGGCCTGGGCCTGGGCCTGGGCCTGGGCCTGGGCCTGGGCCTGGGCCTGGGCCTGGGCCTGGGCCTGGGCCTGGGCCTGGGCCTGGGCCTGGGCCTGGGCCTGGGCCTGGGCCTGGGCCTGGGCCTGGGCCTGGGCCTGGGCCTGGGCCTGGGCCTGGGCCTGGGCCTGGGCCTGGGCCTGGGCCTGGGCCTGGGCCTGGGCCTGGGCCTGGGCCTGGGGGCCTGGGCCTGGGCCTGGGCCTGGGCCTGGGCCTGGGCCTGGGCCTGGGCCTGGGCCTGGGCCTGGGCCTGGGCCTGGGCCTGGGCCTGGGCCTGGGCCTGGGCCTGGGCCTGGGCCTGGGCCTGGGCCTGGGCCTGGGCCTGGGCCTGGGCCTGGGCCTGGGCCTGGGCCTGGGCCTGGGCCTGGGCCTGGGCCTGGGCCTGGGCCTGGGCCTGGGCCTGGGCCTGGGCCTGGGCCTGGGCCTGGGCCTGGGCCTGGGCCTGGGCCTGGGCCTGGGCCTGCCCTGGGCCTGGGCCTGGGCCTGGGCCTGGGCCTGGGCCTGGGCCTGGGCCTGGGCCTGGGCCTGGGCCTGGGCCTGGGCCTGGGCCTGGGCCTGGGCCTGGGCCTGGGCCTGGGCCTGGGCCTGGGCCCTGGGCCTGGGCCTGGGCCTGGGCCTGGGCCTGGGCCTGGGCCTGGGCCTGGGCCTGGGCCTGGGCCTGGGCCTGGGCCTGGGCCTGGGCCTGGGCCTGGGCCTGGGCCTGGGCCTGGGCCTGGGCCTGGGCCTGGGCCTGGGCCTGGGCCTGGGCCTGGGCCTGGGCCTGGGCCTGGGCCTGGGCCTGGGCCTGGGCCTGGGCCTGGGCCTGGGCCTGGGCCTGGGCCTGGGCCTGGGCCTGGGCCTGGGCCTGGGCCTGGGCCTGGGCCTGGGCCTGGGCCTGGGCCTGGGCCTGGGCCTGGGCCTGGGCCTGGGCCTGGGCCTGGGCCTGGGCCTGGGCCTGGGCCTGGGCCTGGGCCTGGGCCCTGGGCCTGGGCCTGGGCCTGGGCCTGGGCCTGGGCCTGGCCTGGGCCTGGGCCTGGGCCTGCCTGGCCTGGGCCTGGGCCTGGGCCTGGGCCTGGGCCTGGGCCTGGGCCTGGGCCTGGGCCTGGGCCTGGGCCTGGGCCTGGGCCTGGGCCTGGGCCTGGGCCTGGGCCTGGGCCTGGGCCTGGGCCTGGGCCTGGGCCTGGGCCCTGGGCCTGGGCCTGGGCCTGGGCCTGGGCCTGGGCCTGGGCCTGGGCCTGGGCCTGGGCCTGGGCCTGGGCCTGGGCCTGGGCCTGGGCCTGGGCCTGGGCCTGGGCCTGGGCCTGGGCCTGGGCCCTGGCCTGGGCCTGGGCCTGGGCCTGGGCCTGGGCCTGGGCCTGGGCCTGGGCCTGGGCCTGGGCCTGGGCCTGGGCCTGGGCCTGGGCCTGGGCCTGGGCCTGGGCCTGGGCCTGGGCCTGGGCCTGGGCCTGGGCCTGGGCCTGGGCCTGGGCCTGGGCCTGGGCCTGGGCCTGGGCCTGGGCCTGGGCCTGGGCCTGGGCCTGGGCCTGGGCCTGGGCCTGGGCCTGGGGGCCTGGGCCTGGGCCTGGGCCTGGGCCTGGGCCTGGGCCTGGGCCTGGGCCTGGGCCTGGGCCTGGGCCTGGGCCTGGGCCTGGGCCTGGGCCTGGGCCTGGGCCTGGGCCTGGGCCTGGGCCTGGGCCTGGGCCTGGGCCTGGGCCTGGGCCTGGGCCTGGGCCTGGGCCTGGGCCTGGGCCTGGGCCTGGGCCTGGGCCTGGGCCTGGGCCTGGGCCTGGGCCTGGGCCTGGGCCTGGGCCTGGGCCTGGGCCTGGGCCTGGGCCTGGGCCTGGGCCTGGGCCTGGGCCTGGGCCTGGGCCTGGGCCTGGGCCTGGGCCTGGGCCTGGGCCTGGGCCTGGGCCTGGGCCTGGGCCTGGGCCTGGGCCTGGGCCTGGGCCTGGGCCTGGGCCTGGGCCTGGGCCTGGGCCTGGGCCTGGGCCTGGGCCTGGGCCTGGGCCTGGGCCTGGGCCTGGGCCTGGGCCTGGGCCTGGGCCTGGGCCTGGGCCTGGGCCTGGGCCTGGGCCTGGGCCTGGGCCTGGGCCCTGGGCCTGGGCCTGGGCCTGGGCCTGGGCCTGGGCCTGGGCCTGGGCCTGGGCCTGGGCCTGGGCCTGGGCCTGGGCCTGGGCCTGGGCCTGGCCTGGGCCTGGGCCTGGGCCTGGGCCTGGGCCTGGGCCTGGGCCTGGGCCTGGGCCTGGGCCTGGGCCTGGGCCTGGGCCTGGGCCTGGGCCTGGGCCTGGGCCTGGGCCTGGGCCTGGGCCTGGGCCTGGGCCTGGGCCTGGGCCTGGGCCTGGGCCTGGGCCTGGGCCTGGGCCTGGGCCTGGGCCTGGGCCTGGGCCTGGGCCTGGGCCTGGGCCTGGGCCTGGGCCTGGGCCTGGGCCTGGGCCTGGGCCTGGGCCTGGGCCTGGGCCTGGGCCTGGGCCTGGGCCTGGGCCTGGGCCTGGGCCTGGGCCTGGGCCTGGGCCTGGGCCTGGGCCTGGGCCTGGGCCTGGGCCTGGGCCTGGGCCTGGGCCTGGGCCTGGGCCTGGGCCTGGGCCTGGGCCTGGGCCTGGGCCTGGGCCTGGGCCTGGGCCCTGGGCCTGGGCCTGGGCCTGGGCCTGGGCCTGGGCCTGGGCCTGGGCCTGGGCCTGGGCCTGGGCCTGGGCCTGGGCCTGGGCCTGGGCCTGGGCCTGGGCCTGGGCCTGGGCCTGGGCCTGGGCCTGGGCCTGGGCCTGGGCCTGGGCCTGGGCCTGGGCCTGGGCCTGGGCCTGGGCCTGGGCCTGGGCCTGGGCCTGGGCCTGGGCCTGGGCCTGGGCCTGGGCCTGGGCCTGGGCCTGGGCCTGGGCCTGGGCCTGGGCCTGGGCCTGGGCCTGGGCCTGGGCCTGGGCCTGGGCCTGGGCCTGGGCCTGGGCCTGGCCTGGGCCTGGGCCTGGGCCTGGGCCTGGGCCTGGGCCTGGGCCTGGGCCTGGGCCTGGGCCTGGGCCTGGGCCTGGGCCTGGGCCTGGGCCTGGGCCTGGGCCTGGGCCTGGGCCTGGGCCTGGGCCTGGGCCTGGGCCTGGGCCTGGGCCTGGGCCTGGGCCTGGGCCTGGGCCCTGGGCCTGGGCCTGGGCCTGGGCCTGGGCCTGGGCCTGGGCCTGGGCCTGGGCCTGGGCCTGGGCCTGGGCCTGGGCCTGGGCCTGGGCCTGGGCCTGGGCCTGGGCCTGGGCCTGGGCCTGGGCCTGGGCCTGGGCCTGGGCCTGGGCCTGGGCCTGGGCCCTGGGCCTGGGCCTGGGCCTGGGCCTGGGCCTGGGCCTGGGCCTGGGCCTGGGCCTGGGCCTGGGCCTGGGCCTGGGCCTGGGCCTGGGCCTGGGCCTGGGCCTGGGCCTGGGCCTGGGCCTGGCCTGGGCCTGGGCCTGGGCCTGGGCCTGGGCCTGGGCCTGGGCCTGGGCCTGGGCCTGGGCCTGGGCCTGGGCCTGGGCCTGGGCCTGGGCCTGGGCCCTGGGCCTGGGCCTGGGCCTGGGCCTGGGCCTGGGCCTGGGCCTGGGCCTGGGCCTGGGCCTGGGCCCTAAACCCTGGGCCTAAACCCTAAACCCTAAACCAATTCGGCAAATTTTTTCTCTCTCTAAAATTTTCTCTCTCCCAAATTCTCTCAACTTGTTGCCGCTCCTTTTCTCTTTTTGGCCGCCGGCATGGGACCCCCAGCCGCCGGTGGTGGTTCTTTGCCACTGCCGGACAGCTCCCAAGCCGCTGGTCACCTTTCCCGTGACAATCCTCCCATGCAGACGTCTTTTTCTGCACGAAACAGCTCTCGGACGACTGCATTTCCTGACCAAGATTTGAGATCTGTTGCCGCCGGTGATGGTGCTCTACCACCGCCGGACTTTCCTCCACCCCCTGGCAACTCGTCCCGTGCCATGCAACCCTTGGAGCCGTCGGGTTTTGCGTTGAACAGTGACCAACCAAAGACGAAGACAGATCCAAATTTGCGTTCTGCCGCCGCCGGCGTGTTGGCTGCCGGGAACGCTACCAGCAAGTCGCCATCACCTCTACAAACTTCTTCCGATGTTGGTTTGGCCGGACACAGGCCGTCTGCGGCGTGCTCCCCTCAACCCGTCAACACTGTGCAAAACCCGCAACAACCACTTCATCCTTCTTCTTCCCCACCTTCTGCTACAGCCGCGCAAAACCCCTCTGTTTTGGATCCATGCCCAGCCACGGTATCTTTCGGCTTTCCCGAGCCTCCCCCCGAGTCCTCACATGTTACCGTCGCTCATCAACCCACGACGACCTCCCAGCGACGGGTGCAATACCGTGATCCCAAGCTTTTGCATGACCTTTTGCATGATCTCTTAACCGCCGCCTATGGTGGTTCTTTATGTCCGGTCATCTCTCCTGCGTCCACTGGCTTCACCTCCGATGCCCACATGCTGCATGTTTCCTCTCCCGTGGCCAACCACCCCTTGCCTGACCCAATGCATCGTGCTTCACTTGCTGAGTCAACTCAGCAGCTCAACTCGGTCCCCCGAGTCCATGCAGATCCCATGCAACGTCAGCTTCCTTCCCGTGGTCCTTCCATGAACAACGGCCACGGCAAATCTCCCTCGGAGCAACCCGCGTCCACCAACCCTCACCAACCCCCTCCACAAAGTCGTCCCACAAGCCCACCAACTTTGAACACGCGGGTAGACAATTCCACCAAGCCACCTACCGCGGGTCCAGCTCGCCGACACGAAGACTTCATGCAGCCTTCTCACTCGGGCCCGTCCCTCATGCAGCCCAACTCTATTCAGAAGTCTATCTTGGGCCCTTCACCTAGTTCTGCCGAACCAATAAAGCCCAAGTCCAGCTCACTACCTCGCGGCCAACCCACAGCCCGTTCGATGCCTAAACGCTCCGTTGGCCTCCAATCTGCCACGGTTAAGCCTGCAGTCATTCTTAACCCTGCAGCCTCCTCTCGGCCAAATAAGTAAGTCTTTTTTGGGCGTGATCAGCTGAGTTTCAGTGGTTCCCGATTTCGGTTAAGCGGGTTCATTTTTAGTAGTGGTGAGCATTTGTAATATTTTCTAAGGACGAAATTCAACTTATGGCGAGCCATTCAAGCTTGCTTTGGTCGGGAAATTCTCTTTTTTAGTAGGCCTTCCATCGACATTATCAGGAAGTTCTTTGTTTCTCTTGAAATTTGAAAGGACTTTGTCAAGTTTCATTGCTCGACAATAGGCATGTCTTGATTCGCTAGCTGCGGAGGAGGATTATTCGCGTATCGGGTCCGTAAGCGTGGTGCGTCGGCCGTAGGGTATGCGTATTTTTAAATGGAGTCCGATTTTCGGTGCTTTCTGTGATCTCTTGTACCGTTTGGGTCGGTTTGCCATCTTACTGTGCATTTTATTCTTTGTAAGTCTGCGTTATTTTTATTCTTTGCGGCCATTGGTACCCCTGCTACGGGTTGATCACGCTACGGCGTCGGTTAATAGACCATCGGTTGCGAGGGTCTAGTCGAATATGATGTTTTGTGACCTTTGTTGTTGCGCATTTGGATTGGCGAGGAGACTGCAGGTTACGGCAAGATATCGTGTTTGAAAAGGTTCCTCCTTTTTGTTCGCTTGTAAACACAGGGCACTCTGCGGGATTTGTTTTGTGTCTAATCACAGTGCGTAGGACCCGGCCGCCCTACGGATCGAATTCGCCTCGATTCGACAAGGATACCGTTCGCCTCGGTTCGACCAGGATCTTTATTCGCCTCGGTTCGACAAGGGCAAAAGCCCATGCTTCTTGTAGATGTGCGGCCTCGGATTGCGAGTAATGCACAATACGTTGTAGTAGCGGATAATCGGCCCGTGAGCCTATTCGTGAGGTTCACCAATCTGCTGCGATTAGCGGCGGACCTAGTGAGTCCTTGGGACGGTGGTCTTTGCGGATGTTGCTTTGGGCGATATGAGTCGATTACGGCCTTAAGGAGGCTGCGGGTGATGTGGTAGACTCGGCGACTATTTACGATGTTATGGCTCATCTTTGATAGTAATCAGGAAGGTGAGGATGTTATGATGGGCGGATAAGGCCTTATTACAATGTTATGCATGTGGGTTTTAATACGTAATCTTGAGATCCCGAGTTTCATTTCGATGGCGGGGCCTATAATGGATTGTCTCGCTCGATGAGAATTGTAGCTCGGAGGAGCATGAGCATAGTGTTGACAATTATTTCTTTACCGATCTGAGGAGACCCGTTCTCAGTTATATCCGATATTTGGGCTGCACCTATCGGATCGCTAGTTCGTACAGGGGTTTCTCACTCTTGTAGGTTGGAAGACACGCCCGAGGCTCGTCGGGCGAGCAGACGGGCGCCGATTGGTGGTGATTTGAGGCTTTCACTTGGATTCTCTGTGGTTCCGCTCTTCAAGTCTTAATTTATATTTAAACCCTAAACCCTAAACCCTAAACCCTAAACCCTTTTTTTATAAACCGCTAATTTTTAAATTTCAAATAAACCCTAAACCCTAATACCCTAAACCCTGGGCCACTAAACCCTAAACCCAAACCCTCATCGCCTAAACCCCACCCTCTAAAACCCTAAAACCCTAAACCCTAAAACCCTAAGGAATAAACCCTAAACCCTTTTCAACATCATAAAAATTTTTTTACGTTTTTAAATTTCAAATAAACAATACCGATTTTGAACCCGCCCAACCCCAAGTCAAATTGTTTCAACATTTTATCGATTGTCTTCCAAGTCAAATTGTTTGGTTTTATCGATCCGATCTTGAATCAATCATTTGGTGATCAACACAGATCCGTCAACAATCACGAAGAAAGAGTACATCAAATT
Organism: Luvunga scandens; assembly: GCA_030449905.1. Taxonomy (NCBI): domain Eukaryota; kingdom Viridiplantae; phylum Streptophyta; class Magnoliopsida; order Sapindales; family Rutaceae; genus Luvunga; species Luvunga scandens. Next base: position 24,216 of record JASUUG010000714.1, read on the forward strand.
CATCAACTCCTCAAACCCGGGATGCGGTGGGAGTCTGTTGGAGACAAGATCGTGTCAGGCGTCTCTTCGGGCGGCGAAGATGGAGGATGTCAAAATTGATATTAACGATAAAGGGCTTACGCTAACAGAGAGAGTGAATATTGCGGACGGAAGACGATTCTCGGTCGGTTTTGCGGATCTCGAGGACTTTCGATCCACGGACGGTGTGAAGCGGTCTAACTTCAAGAGTACTTCGATGGAGGATGGAATCGACGGTCACTTTTACTAAAAGACGCGCCGGCCGCAAATACTTCATCTCGTGCCATTTATAAAAAGTCATCGCCTTCCTCAAAGCCGAGATTCACCTGGGAGACGTCTCAAGACAAGCGTGTGTTAAAGGCCTTTCTTCTTCCGGGGACGAAGAAAGAGGATGTGGACGATTGAGATTGAAGACGATGGTAAGGAACTTAAAATGATCTTACTGGTGAGACCGAGGATAACGAAGGAGACGGGATCCCCGAGTGGGTTCTTTGGAGGAGTTTATAGATGGCAAGGTTATAAGGAGGTTCAAGTTGCCAAAGGATGTGAAGCGGGATGAGTTTAAAAGCTGCGATGGAGGAGGATGGAGTTCTCATTGTTACTTTTACTAAACCCATCAAAGCTAAGAAAACGCACGGCGGTGGGCGATATCAGTTTTTGGGATTTACGGCTAAACAAGGGGTGCCGCGCTTTTACTAAATCAATCAAAAGTCAAAATTGCCGAGTAGTTCTATCCACGAAAATCGATCTCCAAGTTGGGGGTTCGCTAAGCGCAATTTGTTTGTATCTTGTGTGGCCACGCGAGATCGACTCAGGAGTTCGAATAATTCAAATTCTCAAAGGTAAATATTTTTGGGCTTTTCTTGCTACCTCTATCTTTAAAGGTTAAATAAATGAAATCAAGCTTTTGCCCGCATAGGATGTCAATTCGTATCACGTTGTTGTGTCATTTATACGATGCAATTGGAATGATATTCTATGGCAGATGTTTGGGTCTTGTTTTTCTGTTTTCTGTGAAAGAACTTGTCTATTGCTCCAGAGAACTTACTAAAGTTGTATTCGTGTGATAAATTTGTAATCGTATTTTTCAATCTATTGACATTTGACAAGCTATTGGACAAAAAAAAAAAACCCTAAACCCTAAACCCTAAACCCTAAACCCTAAACCCTAAACCCTAAACCCTAAACCCTAAACCCTAAACCCTAAACCCTAAACCCTAAACCCTAAAACCCTAAACCCTAAACCCTAAACCCTAAAAACCCTAAAGCACTAAAACCCTAAAACCCTAAAACCCTAAAACCCTAAACCCTAAAACCCTAAACCAAAAAAAAAACCCTAAAACCCTAAACCCTAAAACCCTAAACCCTAAACCCTAAACCCTAAAACCCTAAACCCTAAACCCTAAAACCCCTAAACCCTAAACCCTAAACCCTAAAACCCTAAACCCTAAACCCTAAAACCCCTAAAACCCTAAACCCTAAACCCTAAACCCTAAACCCTAAACATTAGATACGTACGGGAGTTAAATGTCGGAAAAGACGGGAGTCGATTCTGAGGTCCGAACCTCATTTTTCGATCGATTTACTGAACGTGCGGGGGTGCGAAAAGGGGACGAAACGTGCCCGTGAATTGGTCTGATTGTGGTAGAACTAGGCCGGGGCCCTCCTCACGGCGCAAGTACTGTTTTCCGCCTGAAGAAATGGCGAAAATAATGCGGGAGGCCCTGCGCCCATTTTTCCGCCTGAAATGGCCAAATTTTGGGTTTCGTGGGCAGCGTGGGATTTTGGCCTGGCGTGGTTGGTTTTGGTGGGAGTCGGTGGCAGGAGAAAACGGAAGCCAATTCTGAGTTCAGAAAACGGAAGCCAATTTCGAGCTCCGAAACTCGTTTTACGGCCAATTTACCGGCAGAGAACGGGTGCCTAAACGGGTGGGCCAACTCGTCTGATTCAGGGTAAACCGTAAAACGGAAGTGGAAGGTGCGGATCTCAGTTTTTGGTCCAAGAATGCGAAGCAACAACGAGGACCGTGTGCTCGCGTTTTGGCCAAATGCTCGCCCGCGGCCAAGACCAAGGAACAGGGTCACGCTCGATGTCTCTATCCTTGCCTCGGGAGCGCGGCCCGAGTGTGTGTTGTGCGTGCGTGAGAGTGTGCGACGTGCCTTGGTCTCGAGCATGTGCTGCATTTCGAGCAAGAAACGCGGCCAGCCCGTGGCCAAGGCAAAGGCCAAGGCACGCAGCCAGCCCGCTCAAGCTTCCTATCCTTGCCCCATGAGGGAGGCCCGAGTGTGTGTTGTGCGTGCGTGAGAGTGTGCTACGTGCCTTGATCGTGAGCATGTGCTGCATTTCGGGAAAGGCACGCAGCCAGCCCGCGGCCAAGGCACACAGCCACCCTGCTCAAGCTCCCTACCCTTGCCCCGGGAGCGTGGCCCGAGTGTGTGTTGTGCGTGCGTGAGAGTGTGCTACGCGCCTTGGTCACGAGCATGTGCTGCATTTTGAGCCAGGTACGCAGCCAGCCCGCTCAAGCTTCCTATCCTTGCCTCAGGAGGGAGGCCCGAGTGTGTGTTGTGCGTGCGTGAGAGTGTGCTATGTACCTTGGTCACGAGCATGTGCTGCATTTCAGGCAAGGCACGCAGCCAGCCCACGGCCAATAGCACGCGCCGCCATGGAAGCGTAAATTTTGGCCGCATTCTGTGTGCTATATAGCTCACGGATTTTGGCCATTTCAGGCGGAAAAATGGGCCCAGGGCCTGCCGCATTATTTTTGCCATTTCTTCGAGTGGAAAACCATACTTGCGCCACGAGGAGGCCCCCGGCCCAGTTCTGACACAATCAGACCAATTCACGGGCACATTTTGTTCCATTTTCGCGCCCCCGAATGTTCGGTAAATCGGACGTAAAATGAAGTTCGGACCTCGGAATGGACTCCTATTTTTTCTGACGTCTAACTCTCGCGCGTACCTATTGCATCACCCTAAAATCCCGCCTGGAGTTAACGCCCTGTTTCTCACACTCTTCAGTCCCGTCTTTTAACTTCAGTCGAAATACGGCACCTTCTAAAATTTCAGACCAAACAAAGTCGGACGGACGCTTGGGCCTCGCCCGGTTTCCGCATTGGCCCTGGATGCCTAGCCATGGGGCCACGCACGGGGTGTTGGCCGCGGTCCTTGGCAAGGATAGGGAGCTTGAGCGGGTGGCTGCGTGCCTTGGCTGCGGGCTGCCTGTGTGCCTTGCTCGAAATGCAGCACATGCTCGTGACCAAGGAACGTAGCACACTCTCACGCACGCACAACACACACTTGGGCCACGCTCCCGGGGCAAGGATAGGGAGCTTGAGTGGGGTCGCTGCGTGCCTTGGCCGCAGGGTCGCTGCATGCCTTGGCCGCGGGGTGGCTGCGTGCTTTGCTCGAAATGCAGCACATGCTCGCAGCCAAGGCACGTAGCACACTCTCACGCACGCACAACACACACTCGGGCCACGCTCCCAGGGCAAGGATAGGGAGCTTGAGTGGGGTGGCTGCATGCCTTGGTCGAGGGCTGGCTGCGTGCCTTGGTTGAACTGCAGCACATGCTCACGACCAAGGCACGTAGTACACTCTCACGCACGCACAACACACACTCAGGCCACGCTCGTGGGGCAAGGATATGAAGTTTGAGCGATGTGGGTGCGTACCTTGGCCTTGGCCGCGGGGTGGCTGCGTGCCTTGCTGAAAATGCTGCACATGCTCGTGACCAAGGCACATCGCACACTCTCACGCATGCACAACACACACTCGGGCCGCGCTCCCGAGGCAAGGATAGGGAGCTCGAGCGTGGCCATGTGCCTTGGCCTTGGCCGCGGGCGAGCATTTGACAAAACACGAGCTCACGGTCCTCGCCATTGCTTCGTATTCTTGGACCAAAAACTTATATCCGCACCTTCCACTTCCTTTTTCCGGTTTTGCCTGAATCGGACTAGTTGGCCCACCCATTCTCCGCCGGTAAAATGGAAGTAAAACGAGTTTTGGACCTCGGAATCGACTCCCGTCTTTTCCGATGTTTAACTCCCGCACGTATCTAATGCATCACCCAAAAATCCCGCACCGCTGCAGAAACACGAAAGTTAGCCCAAATCCGTGAGTGACAGCACACGGTCTTTGGTCATTTCGGGCCAAAAAATGGGGCCCGGAGCTCACGCGCTGTTTCCCCCACATTTCAGTCCCATGAGACAACTTCAGTCGAAATATAGCACCTCCTACAATTTCAGCCCAAAAAAGTCGGACGGACGCTTGGGCCCCGCCCGATTTCCGCATTGGCCCTGGATGCCTGGCCGTGGGGCCACACACCGGCGTTGGCCGCGGGCCTTGGCATCGTGCCTTGCCAAGGATAGGGAGCTTGAGCGGGGTCGCTGAGTGCCCTGGCCTTGGCCGTAGTGTGGCTGCGTGCCTTGGCTGCGGGCTGGCTGCGTGGCTTGCTCGAAATGCAATACATGCTCACGACCAAGGCACGTAGCACACTCTCACGCACGCACAACGCACACTCGGGCCACGCTCCCGGGGCAATGTTAGGGAGCTTGAGCGGGGTGGCTGCGTGCCTTGGCCTTGGTCGTGGGCTGGCTGCGTGCCTTGCTCGAAATGCAGCACATGCTCGTGACCAAGGCACGTCACACACTCTCACGCACGCACAAAACACACTCAGGCCGCGCTCCCGAGGCGAGGATAGGGAGCTCGAGCGTGGCCATGTGCCTTGGCCTTGGCTGTGGGCAAGCATTTGGCCAAAACGCGAGCACGTGGTCCTCGCCGTTGCTTCGTATTCTTGGACCAAAAACTGATATCCGTACCTTCCACTTCCTTTTTCCGATTTTGCCTGAATTGGACGAGTTGGGCCACCCGTTTGGGCACTCGTTCTCTGCCAGTAAAATGGCCATAAAACGAGTTTCGGAGCTCGGAATTGGCTTCCGTTTTATCCCGCCGCCGACCCCCACAAAAACCGACAACGCCAAAACTCCCACGCCGCCCCCGGAATGCGAAATTTGGCCACAACCGTGTGCTAAAGCTCATGGATTTTGGCCATTTCGGGCGAAAAAATGGGCGCAGGACCTCCCATACTATTTTCGCGATTTCTTCGAGCGGAAAACAATCCTTGCGCCGTGAGGAGGCCCCCAGCCCAGCTCTGCCACAATCGGACCGATTTGCTGGCACATTTCGTCCCCTTTTCGCACCCCCACACGTTCGGTAAATCGGCCGTAAAATGAAGTTAGGACCTCGGAATCTAATCCCGTCTTTTCCGACGTTTAACTCCCGCACGTATCTAATGCATCACCCAAAAATCCTGCAACGCCGCGGAAACGCGAAAGTTGGCCCAAATCCGTGAGCGAAAGCACACGGTCTTTAGCCATTTCTAGCCAAAAAATGGGGCCCGGAGCTCATGCGCTGTTTCCCACATTTCAGTCCCGTGAGACAACTTCAGTCGAAATACGGCACCGCCTACAATTTCAACCCAAACAAAGTCGGATAGAGGCTTAGGCCTCGCCCGTTTCTGCGTTGGCCCTGGATGCCACGTGCGGGCGGGCTGCGTGCCTTGCTCGAAATGCAGCACATGCTCACGACCAAGGCACATTGCACACTCTCACGCACGCACAACACACGCTCAGGCCAAGCTCCCGGGGCAAGGATAGAGAGCTTGAGCAGGGTGGCTGCGTGCCTTGGCCTTGGCCGCGGGGTGGCTGCGTACCTTGCTCGAAATGCAGAACATGCTTGAGACCAAGGCACATAGCACACTCAAGCATTCACAACACACACTTGGGCCACGCTACCGGGGCAATGATAGGGAGCTTTAGCGGGGTGGCTGCGTGCCTTGGCCTTGGCCGCGGGGTGGCTGCATGCCTTGGCCTTGGTCGTGGGCTGGCTGCGTGCCTTGCTCGAAATGCAGCACATGCTCGTGACCAAGGCACGTCACACACTCTCACGCACGCACAAAACACACTCAGGCCGCGCTCCCGAGGCGAGGATAGGGAGCTCGAGCGTGGCCATGTGCCTTGGCCTTGGCTGCGGGCAAGCATTTGGCCAAAACGCGAGCACATGGTCCTCGCCGTTGCTTCGTATTCTTGGACCAAAAACTGATATCCGTACCTTCCACTTCCTTTTTCCGATTTTGCCTGAATTGGACGAGTTGGCCCACAAGTTTGGGCACTCGTTCTCTCCCTGTAAAATGCCCGTAAAATGAGTTTCGAAGCTTGGAATCGGCCCGCGTTTTCTCCTACGGCCAACCCCTGCCAATACCAAGAGCACCACAGCACAATCACGCGCCACCATGGCCGCAATGTGTGTGCTATAGCTCACGGATTTTGGCCATTTCGGGCGAAAAAATGGGCGCAGGGCCTCCCGAATTATTTTCGCCATTTCTTCAAGCGGAAAATAGTACTTGTGCCATGAGGAGGCCCCCCGCTCAGTTCTCCCAAAATTGGACCAATTCGCGGGCACGTTTCGTCACCTTTCCGCACCCCCGAATGTTTGGTAAATCGGGCGTAAAACGAGGTTCAGACCTCGAAATGGACTCCCGTTTTTTCCGACTTCTAACTCCCGCGCGTACCTAATGCGTCACCCCAAAATCCCGCCCAGAGCTAACTCGCGGTTTCCCCCACTTTTCAGTCCCGTCTTTTAACTTCAGTCGAAATACGCCACCTCCTTAAATTTCAGCCCAAACAAAGTCGCACAGACGCTTGGGCCCCGCCTGGTTTCCACATTGACCCTGGATGCCTGGACGTGGGGCCACACACGGGCATTGGCCACAGGGTGACTGCATGCCTTGGCGGCGTGCCTTGGCAAGGATAGGGAGCTTGAGCGGGGTGGCTGCGTGCCTTGCTAGAAATGCAGCACATGCTCGCGATCAAGGTACGTAGCACACTCTCACGTACGCACAACACACACTCGGGCCACGCTCCCCGGGCAAGGATAGGGAGCTTGAGCGGGGTGGCTACGTGCCTTGGCCTTGGCCGCTGGGTGGCTGTGTTCCTTGGCCTTGACCTTGGCCGCGAGGTGGCTGCGTGTCTTGCCCTTGGCCTTAGCAGCAGGCTGGCTGCGTGTGTTTCTCGAAATGCAGGACATGCCCGAGACCAAGGCACGTAGCACACTCTTACGCACGCACAACACACGCTCGGGCCACGCTCCCGGGGCAAGAATAGGGAGCTTGAGCGGGGTCGCTGCATACCTTGCTTGAAATGCAGCACATGCTCGTGACCAAGGCACATCGCACACTCTCACGTACGTACAACACACACTCAGGCCGCAGTCCCGAGGCAAGGATAGGGAGCTCGACCGTGGCCCTGTGAGTTGGCCTTGGCCGCGGGTGAGCATTTTGCCAAAACGCGAGCACACGGTCCTCGCCGTTCCTTCGCATTCTTGGACCAAAAACTTAGATCCGCACCTTCCACTTCCTTTTTCCGGTTTTGCCTTAATCGGACGAGTTGGCCCACCCGTTTGGGCACCCGTTCTCTGCCTGTAAAATGGCCGTAAAACGAGTTTCGAAGCTCGGAATTGGCTTCTGTTTTCTCCCACCACTGACTCCCACCAAACCCGACCACGCCAGCCCAAAATCCCACGCCGCCCCAGAAACATGAAATTTGGCCGCAATCCGTGTGCTATAGCTCACGGATTTTGGCCACTTAGGGTGGAAAAATGGCAGCAGGGCCTCCCGCATTATTTTTGCCATTTCTTCGAGTGGAAAACAAGATTTGCACACCGTGAGAGGCCCCCGCCCAGCTTACGCGAGATCGGACCAATTCGCGGGCACGTTTCATACCCTATTCGCACCCCCGTACGTTCGGTAAATCGGTAGTAAAACGAGGTTCGGACCTCGGAATGGACTCCCGTCTTTTCCGACGCTTAAGTCCCTCACTTTCGGAGCTTGGAATTGGCCCACGTTTTCTCCTACAGCCAACTCCTGCCAATGCCGACAACACCAGACCAAAATCACGCGCCACAATGGAAACACAAATTTTTGCCGCAATTTGTGTACTATATAGCTCACGGATTTTGGCCATTTCGGGCGGAAAAATGGGCCCGGGGCCGGCCTCATTATTTTTGCCATTTCTTCGAGTGAAAAACCGTACTTGCGCTGCGGGGAGACCCTCGCCCAGTTCTAACACAACTGGACCAATTCGTGGGCACATTTCGTCCCCTTTCCGCACCCCCGAACATTCGGTAAATCGGCCGTAAAACGAGCTTCGGACCTCGGAATGGACTCCTATTTTTTCCGATGTCTAACTTCCGCGCGTACCTAATACGTCACTCCAAAATCCCGCCCGGAGCTAACGCGCTATTTCCCCCACTTGTCAGTCCTGTCTTTTAACTTCAGTCGAAATACGGCAACTCCTAAAATTTCTGCCCAAACAAAGTCGGACAGACGCTTGGGCCCGGCCTGGTTTCTGCATTGACCCTGGATGCCTGGCCGTGGGGCCACGCATGATCGTTGGCTGTGGGGGCACGAACGGGTGTTGGCCGCGGGGTGACTGCATGCCTTGGCGGCGGGCCTTGGCGGCGTGCCTTCGTAAGGATAGGGAGCTTGAGCGGGGTGGGTGTGTGCCTTGGCCTTGGCCGCGGGGTGGTTGCGTGCCTTGCCCGCAGGCTGGCTCCGTCCCTTGCTCAAAATGCAGCACATGCTCGCGACCAGGGCACGTAGCACACTCTCACTCACGCACAACACACGTTGGGGACACCCTCTCGGGGCAAGGATAAGGAGCTTGAGCGGGGTGGCTGCGTGCCTTGGCCTTGGCCGTGGGGTGGCTGCATGCCTTGCTCGAAATGCAGTACATGCTCGCGACCAAGGCACATAGCAAACTCTCACGCAAGCACACACACACTTGGGCCACGCTCCCGGGGCAAGGATAGGGAGCATGAGCGAGGTGCCTGCGTGCCTTGGCCTTGGCCGCGGACAGGCTGCGTGCCTTGAAATGCAGCACTTGGTCGAGACCAAGGCATGTCGCATAGTCTCACGCACGCACAACACACACTCAGGCCGTGCTCCCAAGGCAAGGATAGGGAGCTTGAGTGTGGCCATGTGCCTTGGCCTTGGCCGTGGGCGAGCATTTGGCCAAAACGCGACCACGCCAGCCCAAATTCCAGTTTTTGCTGAATCAGACGAGTTGGCCCACCTTTTTGGGCACCCTTTCTCTGCCGGTAAAATGGTCGTAAAATGAGTTTCAAAGCTTGGAATTGGCTTCTATTTTCCCCCGTCACCGATTCCCACCAAAATCGACCACACCAGCCCAAAATCCCATGCCGCCCCCGAAACGCGATATTTGGCCGTAATTCGTGTGCTATAGCTCACGGAGTTTGGCCATTTGGGCCGAAAAAATGGGTGCAGAGCCTCCCACATTATTTTCGCCATTTCTTCGAGTGGAAAATAGTACTTGCACCGTGAGAATGCCCCACGCCCAGTTTTGGCACAATCGGACCAATTTGCAGGAACGTTTCGTCCCCTTTTCGTGCCCCCGCACGTTCGGAAAATTGGCCGTAAAACGAGGTTCAGACGACGGAATCGACTCCTGTCTTTTCCGACGTTTAACTCCCGCACGTATCTAATGCATCACCCAAAAATCCGTGAGCGACAGCACACGGTCTTTGGCCATTTCGAGCCAAAAAATGGGGCCCAGAGCTCACGCGCTGTTTCCCCCTACATTTTATTCCCGTGAGACAACTTCAGTCGAAATACGGCACCTCCTACAATTTCAGCCCATACAAAGTCGGACAAATGCTTGGGCCCTGACTAGTTTCTGCATTGGCCTTGGATGCCGCGCGCGGGCGGGCTGCGTACCTTGGCCTTGGCAGCGGGCAAGCATTTGGCACAAATGCGAGCACACAGTCATCGCCGTTGCTTCGCATTCTTGGACTAAAAACTGAGATCAGCACCTTCCACTTCCTTTTTCCGTTTTTGCCGTAATCGGACGAGTTGTCCCCTGGCCCAGTTCTCTGCCGGTTAAATGGCCGTAAAACGAGTTTCAGAGCTCGTAATTGGTTTCCATTTTCTCCCACCACTAAGTCCCACCAAAACCGACCACGCTAGCCCAAAATCCCACGCCGCCCCTGAAACGCGAAATTTGGCCGACTTCGTGTGCTGTAGTTTATGGATTTTGGCCATTTCGAGCGGAAAAATGGGTGCAGTGCCTCCCGCATTATTTTCGTCATTTCTTCGAGCAGAAAATAGTACTTGCATCGTGAGGAGGCCCCCGGCCCAGTTCTGCCACAGTCAGACCAATTCGCGGGCAAGTTTCGTCCCTTTTTCCCACCCCCGCACGTTCGGTAAATCGGCCGTAAAACAAGGTTCGGACCTCAGAATGGACTGCCTTTTTTCGGATATTTAACTCCCGCGCGTACCTAATGCGTCACCCGAAAATCTTACCCAGAGCTAACGCGCTGTTTCCCCTACTTTTTAGTCACGTCTTTTAACTTCAATTGAAATACGACACCTCCTAAAATTTCAGCCCAAACAAAGTCAGACAGACGCTTGGGCTTCGCCCGATTTCTGCAATTGGCCCTGGATGCCTGGCCATGGGGCCACGCACGGTCGTTGACCGCGAGGTGACTGTGTGCCTTGGCGGTGTGCCATAGAAAGGATAGGGACCATGAGCGGGGTGGCTGCTTGCCTTGGCCTTGGCCTTGGCCTCGGGCTGGCTGCGTGCCTTGCTCGAAATGTAGTACATGCTCATGACCAAGGCACGTGCACACTCTCACGCACGCACAACACACACTTGGGCCGTGCTCCCGAGGCAAGGATAGGGAGCTCGAGCATGGCCCTGTGCCTTGGCCTTGGCCGCGCCCGAGCATTTGGCCAAAACGCGAGCACACGGTCCTCGCTGTTGCTTTGCATTCTTCACCAACAATCTGAGATCCGCACCTTCCACTTCATTTTTCCGGTTTTGCTTGAATCGGACGAGTTGGCCCACCCGTTTGGGCACCCGTTCTCTCCCGATAAAATGGCCGTAAAACGAGTTTCGGAGCTTGGAATCAGCCCGCGTTATCTTCTGCGGCCAACCCCTGCCAATACCGACAACACCAGACCAAAATCACGCGCCGCCATGGAAACGCGAATTTTGGCCGAAATCTGTGTGCTATATAGCTCCCGGATTTTGGCCATTTCGGGTGGAAAAATGGGCCCAGGGCCTGCCGCATTATTTTCGCCATTTCTTCAAGCTGAAAACCATACTTCCATCGTGAGGAGGCCCCCGGCCCAGTTCTGACAAAATCGGACCAATTCACGGGTACGTTTCGTCCCTTTTCCGCACCCTCGCACGATCAGTAAATTGGCCGTAAAAAGAGGTTCGGACCTTGGAATGGACTCGTATTTTTTCCAAGGTCTAACTCCTGCGCGAACCTAATGCGTCAACCCAAAATCCCACCCGGAGCTAACGCGCTGTTTCCCCTACTTTTCAGCCCCGTCTTTTAACTTCAGTCGAAATACGGCACCTCATAAAATTTCAGCCCAAATAAAGTCGGACGGACTCTTGGGCCCCGTAGGTTTCCGCATTGGCCCTGGATGCCTGCCCCTGGGGCCACGTACGGGCGTTGGCCACGAGCCATGGCGATGTACGTTGGGCTTGGCCGCGGGGTGGCTGCGTGCCTTGGCCTTGGCCTTGGGCTGGCTGCGTGATTTGCTCGAAATGCAACACATGCTCGCGATCAAGGCACGTAGCACACTCTCACGCACACACAACACACACTCAGGCCACGCTCCCGGGGCAAGGATAGGGAGCCTGAGCGGGGTGGCTGCGTGCCTTGGCCTTGGCTCAAGCTGCTTATCCTTGCCCCAGGAGTGTGGCCCGAGTGTGTGTTGTGCGTGCGTAAGAGTGTGCTACGTGCCTTGGTCGCGAGCATGTGGTGCATTTTGAGCAAGGCACGTAGCCCGCCCATGGCCAAGGCACGGAGCCAGCCCGCAGCCAGCCCGCGGCCAAGGCACGCAGCCAACCCGCGGCCAAGGCCAAGGCAAGCAGCCACCCCGCTCAAGCTCCCTACCCTTGCCCCGGGAGCGTGGCCTGAGTGCATGTTGTGCGTGCGTGAGAGTATGCTACGTCCCTTGGTCGCGAGCATGTGCTGTATTTCGAGCAAGGCACGCAGCCAGCCCACGGCCAAGGCACGCAGCCACCCCGCGACCAAGGCCAAGGCAAGCAGCCATCCCGCTGAAGCTCTCTATCTTGGCCCAGGGAGCGTGGCCCGACTGTGTGTTGTGCATGCATGACAGTGTACGTGCCCTGGTCGCGAGCATGTGCTCCATTTCGAGCAAGTCACGCAGCCAGCTTTCGGCCAAGGCAGGCAGCCACCCAGCGGCCAAGGCCAAGGCACGCAGCCACCCCGCTCAAGCTCCCTATCCTTGCCAAGGCATGCAGTCACCCCACTGCCAACACCCTTGTGTGGCCCCACGGCCGGGGATCCAAGGCAATGCTAAAACCGGATAGGGCCCAAGCGTCCGTCCGACTTTGTTTAGGCTGAAATTTTAGGAAGTGCCGCATTTCGACTGCAGTTAAAAGACGGGACTGAAAAGTGGGGTTAACAGCGCGTTAGCTCTGGGTGGGATTTTGGGGTGACGCATTAGGTACGCGCGGGAGTTAGACGTGGGAAAAAATGGGAGTCCATTCCGATCTCCAAACCTCATTTTACGGCCGATTTACCAAACATTTGGGGGTGCGCAAAGGGGACGAAATGTGCCCGCGAATTGGTCCAATTGTGTCAGAACTGGGCCAGGGGCCTCCTCGTGGCGTAAGTACAGTTTTCCACTCGAAGAAATCACGGATATCATGCGGCAGGCTCTGGGCCCATTTTTCCACCTGAAATGTCCAAAATCCATGAGCTATAGCACATAGATTGCGGCCAAAATTCGCGTTTCCATGGCGGCGCGTGATTTTGGTCTGGTGTTGTCAGAATTGGTGGGGGTTGGCAGCAGGAGAAAACGCGGGCCAATTCCAAACTCCGAAACTCATTTTACGGCCGTTTTACCGAGAGAGAACGGGTGCCGAAACGGGCGGGCCAACTCGTCCGATTCAGCCAAAACCAGAAAAAAGAAGTGGAAGGTGCGGATCTCAGTTTTTGGGCGAAGAATCCGAAGCAACGGCGAGGACCATGTGCTCAAGTTTTGGCCAAATGCTCGCCCGCGGCCAAGGCCAAGGCACAGGGCCATGCTCGAGCTCCCTATCCTGGCCCAAGGAGTGTGGCCCGAGTGAGTGTTGTGCGTGCGTGACAGTGTACGTGGGCTGGTCGCGAGCATGTGCTGCATTTCGAGTAGGCACGCAGCCAGCCCGCGACGAAGGCTAAGGCACGCAGCCCCCCCGCATACAGCATCCAGTCCAATGCAGAAACCGGCGAGGCCCAAGCGTCTGTCCGACTTTGTTTGGGCTGAAATTGTAGGAGGTGTCGTATTTCGACTGAAGTTGTCTCACGGGACTGAAATGTGGGGGAAACAGCGCGTGAGCTCTGGGCCCCATTTTCTGGCCCGAAATGGCCAAAGACCGTGTGCTGTCACTAACGGATCTAGGCCAACTTTCGCGTTTCTGCGGCGATGCGGGATTTTTGGGTGATGCATTAGATACGTGCGGGAGATAAACATCAAAAAAGACGGGAGTCAATTCCGAAGTCCGAACCTCGTTTTATGGCCGATTTACTAAACGTGCGGGGGTGCGAAAAGGGGATGAAACGTACCCGCGAATTGGTCTGATTGCGACAGAATTGGGCTGGGGGACTCCTCACGGTGCAAGTACTATTTTTCGCTCCAAGAAATGGAAAAAATAATGCAGGCGGCCCTACTCCCATTTTTCTGCCCAAAATGGCCAAAATCCGTGAGTTATAGCACACGGATTGCGGCCAAATTTTGCGTTTCGGGGGCAGAGTGGGATTTTGGGCTGGCATGGTTGGTTTTGGTGGGAGTCGGTGGTGGGAGAAAATGGAAGCCAATTTCGAGTTCCGAAACTCATTTTACAGCCATTTTATCGGCAGAGAGTGGGTGCCCAAACGGGTGGGCCAACTCGACTGATTCAGGCGGAACTGGAAAAAAGAAATGGAAGGTACGGATCTCAGTTTTTGGTCCAAGAATACGAAGCAACGGCAAGGACCGTGTGCTCGCGTTTTGGCCAAATGGTCGTCCGCGGCCAAGGCCAACGTACAGGGCCACGCTCGAGCTCCCTATCCTTGCCTCGGGAGTGCGGCCCGAGTGTGTGTTGTGCGTGCGTGAGAGTGTGCGACGTGCCTTGGTCGTGTGCATGTGGTGCATTTCGAGCAAGGCAAGCAGCCAGTCCACGGCCAAGGCCAAGGCCAAGGCATGCAGCCAGCCTGCGGCTAAGGGACGCAGCCACCCTACTCAAGCTCCCTAACCTTGCCCCGGGAGCATGGCCCGAGTGTGTGTTGTGCGTGCGTGAGAGTGTGCTACGTGTCTTGGCCGCGAGCATGTGCTGCATTTTGAGCAAGGCACACAGCCAGCCTGCGGCCAAGGCACGCAGCCAGCCTGCGGCCAAGGCACGCAGCCAGCCTGCGGCCAAGGCACGCAGCCACCCCGCTCAAGCTCCCTATCCTTGCCCCGGGAGCGTGGCCCGAGTGTGTGTTGCGCGTTCGTGAGAGTGTGCTACGTGCCTTGGTCGCGAGCATATGTTGCATTTCGAGCAAGGCACGCAGCAAGCCCGCTGTCAAGGCCAAGGCCAAGGCACGCAGGCACCCCATGGCCAAGGCCAAGGCATGCAACCACCCAGCGGCCAACACCCGTGCGTGGCCCCACGGCCAGGCATCCAGGGCCAATGCGGAAACTGGACGGGGCCCAAGTGTCCGGCCGACTTTGTTTGGGCTGAAATTTAGGAGGTGTCGTATTTCAACTGAAGTTAAAAGGCGGGACTGAAAAGTTGGGGAAATAGGGCGTTGGCTCTGGGCGGGATTTTGGGGTGACGCATTAGGTACGCGCGGGAGTTAGACGTGGGAAAAAATGGGAGTCCATTCCGAGGTCCGAACCTCGTTTTACGGCCGATTAACCGAACGTTCATGGGTGCGGAAAGGGGACGAAACGTGCCCGCAAATTGGTCTGATTGTGTCAGAACTGGGCCGGGGGCCTCCTCGCGGTGCAAATACGGTTTCCACTCGAAGAAATGGCGAAAATTATGCGGCAGGCCCCGGGCCCGTTTTTTCATCCGAAATGACCAAAATCCGTGAGCTATAGCACACATATTGCGGCCAAAATTCATGTTTCCATGGCGGTGCGTAATTTCGGTCTGGTGTTTTCGGTATTGGCGGATGTTGGCCAAAGGCGAATTCGCGGGCCGATTCCAAGCTCCAAAACTCGTTTTACGGCCATTTTACCGGGAGAGAACGGGTGCCCAAATGGGTGGGCCAAGTCGTCTGATTCAGGCAAAACCGAAAAAATGAAATGGAAGCTGCGGATCTCTGTTTTTGGGTGAAGAATGCAAAGACACTGCCACGACCGTGTGCTCACGTTTTGGCCAAATGCCACCCCGCAGCCAAGGCCCAAGCGTGGTGTAGCGAACACTTGCGCCCGACGCACGCAGCCCGCACTCGGGCCAAGGCACAGGGCCACGCTCAAGCTCTCTATCCTTGCCTCGGGAGGGTGGCCCGAGTGCGTGTTGTGCGTGGGCGATAGTGTGCTACGTGCCTTGGTCGCGAGCATGTGCTGCGGGCCGCACTCGAGGCAGAGCGTGGCCTCGATGCCGAAGGCGATGAGCGAGAGTGGGGCTCTGTGCCTTGGCTGCAAGCATATGCCGCATTTCGACCAAGGCCAAGGCACCCAGTCAGCCCCGCGGTCAAGGCACCCAAGGCCTAGGCACGCAGCCACCCTGCGGCCAAGGCCAAGGCACCCAGCCACCCCGCAGCCAGTGCCAAGGCAAGCAGCCTGCCCGCGCACGCCCGGGGCCAAGGAAAGCAGCCCGCCCGCGCTCGGCATCCACGGCCAATGCAGAAACTGGGCCGGGCCCAAACGTCTGTCCGACTTTGTTTGGGCCGAAATTTTAGGAGGTGACGTATTTCGACTAAAGTTATCTTACGGGAATGAAAAGTGGGGGAAATAGCGCGGAAGCTCCGGGCCCCATTTTTCGGGCCAAAATGGCCAGAGACCGTGTGTTGTAGCTTACAGATCTGGGTCAACTTTCGCGTTTCCAGGGTGGTACGAGATTTTGGGGTGATGTATTAGATACGTGCGACAGTCAAACGTCAGAAAAGACGGGAGTCGATTCTGAGGTCCGAACCTCATTTTACGGCCGATTTGCCGAACGTGTGGGGGTGCGAAAAGGGGACGAAACATGCCCGTGAATTGTTTCGATTGTGGCAGAACTGGGCCGGGGCCTCCTCACGGTGCAAGTATTCTTTTCCGCTCGAAGAAATGGCAAAAATAATGTGGGAGTCCCCGGGCCCATGTTTCCCCCGAAATGGCCAAAATCCGTGAGCTATAGCACACAGATTGCTGCCAAATTTCGCGTTTCCGCGGCGGCGTGGGATTTTGGGTTGGTGTTGTAGGTATTGGTGGGGGTTGGCCGTGGGAGAAAACGGAAGCCGATTCCGAGCTCCGAAACTCGTTTTGTGGCCATTTTACGGGGAGGGCATGCGCGCAAATGGGTGCCCAAACGTGTGGGGCAACTCGCCCGATTGAGGTAAAACTGGAATAATGAAGTGGAAGGTGCGGATCTCAGTTTTTGGGCCAAGAACGTGAAGCAACGGCGAGGACCGTGTGCTCGCTCGCATTTTGGCCAAACGCCACCCCGCGGCCAAAGCCCACGCATGGTGCAGCCAACGCTCGCGGCCAAGGCACAGGGCCATGGTCAAGCTCCCTATCCTCGCCCCGGGAGCATGGCCCGAGTGTGTATATTACGTGGACGAGAGTGTGCTACATGCCTTGGTCGCGAGCATGTGCTGCGGGCCGCGCTCGAGTGAGAGCGTGGCCCGGATGCCGAAGGCGGCGAGCGAGAGCGGGGATCTGTGCCTTAGCCGCAAGCATATGCTGCGTTTCAACCAAGGCACGCGGCCAGCCCGTGCCCAAGGCCAAGGCACCCAGCCACCCCACGGCCAAGTCCAAGGCACGCAGCCAGCCCGCGGCCAAGGCCAAGCCACCCAGCCAACCCGCGGCCAAGGCCTAGGCACGCAGCCACCCCGCGGCCAAGGCCAAGGCACCAAGCCACCCCGCGGCCAAGGCCAAGGCACGCAGCCACCCTGCGGCCATGGCCAAATGCCACCCAGGGCCAATGTAGAAAACGGGTGGGCCCCAAGCGTCTGTCCGACTGTGTTTACGCTGAAATTTTTGGAGGTGCCGTATTTCGACTGAAGTTATCTTGCAGGACTGAAAAGTGGGGGAAACAGCGAGTGAGCTCCGGGCCCATTTTTTGGGCCAAAATGGCCAAAGACCATCTGCTTTAGCTCAAGGATCGGGCCAACTTTCGCATTTCTGGGGCGGTGCGGGATTTTGGGGTGATGCATTAGATACGTGCGACAGTCAAACGTCAAAAAATACGGGAGTCTATTCCGAGGTCCGAATCTCGTTTTACGGCCGGTTTACCAAACGTTTGGGGGTGTGGAAAGGGGATGAAACGTGCCCGCGAATTGTTCCGATTGTGTCAGAACTGGGCCGGGGGCCTCCTTGCGGCGCAAGTACAGTTTTTCGCTCAAAGAAATGGCAAAAATAATGCGGCAGGCCCTGGGCCCATTTTTCCGCCTGAAATGGCCAAAATCCGTGAGCTGTAGCACACAGATTGTGGCCAAATTTTGCATTCCCATGGCGGTGCATGATTTTGGTATGGTGTTGTCGGTATTGACGGGGGTTGGCCGCAGGTGAAAACGCGGGCCGATTCCAAGCTCCAAAACTCGTTTTATGGCTATTTTACCGGGAGAAAACGGGTGCCCAAATGGGTGGGACAACTCGTCCGATTTAGGCAAAACCAGAAAAATGAAATGGAAGGTGTGGATCTCAGTTTTTGGTCCAAGAATACGAAGCAACAACGAGGACATTGTGCTCGCGTTTTGGCTAAATGCTCGCTCGCGGCCAAGTCCAAGGCACAGGGCCACGCTCGAGATCCCTATCCTTGCCTCGGGAGCGCAGCCTGAGTGTGTGTTGTGTGTGCGTGAGAGTATACGATGTGTCTTGGTCGCGACCATGTGCTGCATTTCGAGCAAGGCACGCAGCTAGCCAGCGGCCAAGGCACGCAGCCACCCCACGACCAAGGCACGCAGCCACCCCGCTCAAGCTCCCTATCCTTGCCCTGGGAGTGTGGCCTAAGTGTGTGTTGTGCGTGCATGAGAGTGTGCTACGTGCCTTGGCCTCGAGCATGTGCTGCATTTCGAGCCAGACACGCAGCCTGCCCGCGGTAAAGGCGAAGGCACGCGGCAAAGGCGAAGGCACGCAGCCACCCGCTCAAGCTCCCTATCCTTGCCCCAGGAGCGTGGCCCGAGTGTGTGTTGTGCGTGCGTGAGAGTGTGCTACGTGCCTTTGTCGTGAGCATGTGCTGCATTTCGAGCAAGGCATGCAGCCATCCCACTCAAGCTCCCTGTCCTTGCCCCGAGCGCGTGGCCCGAGTATGTGTTGTGCATGCGTGAGAATGTGCTGCGTGCCTTGGTCGCGAGCATGTGCTGCATTTCGAGCAAGGCACGCAGCCAGCCAGCGGCCAAGGCACGCAGTCACCCCACTCAAGCTCCCTATCCTTGCCTCGGGAGTGTTGCCCGAGTGTGTGTTGTGCGTGCGTGAGAGTGTGCTACGTGCCTTGGCCTCGAGCATGTGCTGCATTTCGAGCCAGACACGCAGCCTGCCCGCGGCAAAGGCGAAGGCACGCAGCCACCCGCTCAAGCTCCTTATCCTTGCCCTGGGAGTGTGGCCCGAGTATGTGTTGTGCGTGCATGAGAGTGTGCTACGTGCCTTGGCCTCGAGCATGTGCTGCATTTCGAGCCAGACACGCAGCCTGCCCGCGGCAAAGGCGAAGGCACGCAGCCACCCGCTCAAGCTCCCTATTCTTGCCCCGGGAGCGTGGCCCGAGTGTGTGTTGTGCGTGCGTGAGAGTGTGCTACGTGCCTTGGTCGTGAGCTTGTGCTGCATTTCGAGCAAGGCATGCAGCCATCACACTCAAGCTCCCTGTCCTTGCCCCGAGCGCGTGGCCCGAGTATGTGTTGTGCGTGCGTGAGAATGTGCTGCGTACCTTGGTCGCGAGCATGTGCTGCATTTCGAGCAAGGCACGCAGCCAGCAAGCGGCCAAGGCACGCAGCCACCCCACTCAAGCTCCCTATCCTTGCCTCGGGAGTGTGGCCCGAGTGTGTGTTGTGCGTGCGTGAGAGTGTGCTACGTGCCTTGGTCATGAGCATGTGCTGCATTTCGACCAAGGCACGCAGCCACCCTGCGGCCATGACCAAGGCCAAGGCACGTAGCCACCCCGCCGCCAAGGCCAAGGCACGCAGCCACCCTGCTCAAGCTGTCTATCCTTGCCCTGGCAGTGTGGCCCGAGTGTGTGTTGTGCGTGCGTGAGAGTGTGCTACATGCCTTGGCCTTGAGCATGTGCTGCATTTCGAGCAAGGCACGCAGCCACCCCGCTAAAGCTCCCTATCCTTGCCCCGGGAGCGTGGCCCGAGTATGTGTTGTTCATACGTGAGAATGTGCTGCGTGCCTTGGTCACGAGCATGTGCTACATTTCGAGCAAGGCACGCAGCCAGCCCGTGGACAAGTCATGCAGCCACCCCGCGGCCAAGGCAAGTAGCCACCCCGCTCAAGCTCCGTATCCTTGCCAAGGCACGCCGCCAACGCCCGCGTCCAAGGCATGCAGTCACCCCGCGGGGAACGCCCATGCATGGCCCCATGGCTAGGCATCCGGGGCCAATGGGGAAACCGGGCGGGGCCCAAGCGTCCGTCCGATTTTGTTTTGGCTGAAATTTTAGGAGGTGCCATTTTTCGACTGAAGTTAAAAGACGGGACTGAAAAGTGGGGGAAACAGTGCGTTAGCTTGGGGCGGGATTTTGGGCTGACAAATTAGGTACGCGCGGAAGTTAGACGTCGAAAAAAATGGGAGTTCATTCCATGGTATGAACCTCATTTTACGGCCAATTTACCGAACGTTCGGGGGTGCGGAAAGGAGATGAAACGTGCCCGCGAACTAGTCCGATTGTGTCAGAACTGAGCCGGGGGCCTCCTCGTGGTACAACTATGGTTTTCCGCTCGAAGAAATCACGAAAATAATGCAGTAGGCCCTGGGCCCATTTTTCCGCCCGAAATGGCCAAAATCCGTGAGCTATAGCACATAGATTGCGGCCAAAATTCACGTTTCCATGGCGGCACGTGATTTTGGTTTGGTATTGTCGGTATTGGTGGGGGTTGGCTGCAGGAGAAAATGGGGGCCGATTCTAAGCTCCGAAACTTGTTTTACGGCCATTTTACTAGGAGAAAACGGGTGCCCAAACGGGTGGGCCAACTCGTCCGATTCAGGAAAAACCAAAAATATGAAGTGGAAGGTGCAGATCTCAGTTTTTGGGCGAAGAATGCGAAGCAACGGCGAGGACCGTGTGCTCGCGTTTTGGCCAAATGCTCGCCCCCGGCCAAGGCCAAGGCACAGGGCCACGCTCGAGCTCGCTATCCTGGCCCAGGGAGCGTGGCCCGAGTGTGTGTTGTGCGTGCGTGACAGTGTACGTACCCTGGTTGTGAGCTTCTGCTGCATTTCGACCAAGGCACAAAGCAACGCTCGAACTCCTTATCCTTGCCTCGGGAGCGCGGCACGAGTGTGCGCTGTGCGTGCGTGAGAGTGTGCGACGTGCTTTGGTCGTGAGCATATGCTGCATTTCGAGCAAGGCACACAACCACCCGGTGGCTAGGGCCAAGGCACGCAGCCACACCACTCAAGCACCCTATCCATGCCCCAGGAGCATGGCCCGTGTTTGTGTTGTGCGTGCGTGAGAGTGTGCTACGTGCCTTGGTCGCGAGCCTGTACTGCATTTCGAGCAAGGCATGCAGCCAGCCCACGGCCAAGGCCAAGGCACGCAGCCACCCCTCTCAAGCTCCCTATCCTTGCCTCAGGAGCGTGGCCCGTGTGTGTGTTGTGCGTACGTAAGAGTGTGCTGGTCGAGAGCATGTGCTGCATTTCGAGCAAGGCACGCAGCCAGCCCGCGGCCAAGGCCAAGGCACGCAGCCACCCCGCGGCCAAGGCCAAGGCTCGCAGCCACCCCGGTCAAGCTCCCTATCCTTGCCAAGGCACGCCGCCAAGGCCCGCGGCCAAGGCAGGCAGCCACCCCGGGGCCAACGCGGAAACCGGGCATGGCCCAAGCTTCCGTCCTACTTTGTTTGGGCTCAAATTTTAGGAGGTACTGTATCTCGACAGAAGCTAAAAGACGGGACTGAAAAGTGGGGAAACAGCGCATTAGCTCTAGGCAGGATTTTGGGGTGATGCATTAGGTACGCGCGGGAGTTAGACGTTGGAAAAACTGGGAGTCCATTCCGAGGTCCGAACCTCGTTTTACGACCGATTTACCCAACGTTCAGGGGTGCGGAAAGTGGACGAAACGTGCCCGCGAATAGGTCCGATTGTTTCAGAACTGGGACGTGGGACTCCTCACGGAGCAAGTACGGTTTTCTGCTCAAAGAATTGGTGAAAATAATGCAGTAGACCATGGGCCCTTTTTTCCGCCCGAAATGGCCAAAATCCGTGCGCTATAGCACACTAATTGCGGCCAAAATTTGTGTTTCCATGGTGGCGCGTGATTTTGGTCTGGTTTTGTCGGTTTTGGCGAGGGTTGGCAGCAGGAGAAAATGCGGGTTGATTCCGAACTCCGAAACTCGTTTTATGGCCATTTTACCGGGACAGAACGGGCGCCCAAACGGGTGGCCAACTCGTCCGATTCAGTCAAAACCGGAAAAATGAAGTGGAAGGTGCGAATCTCCGGTTTTGGCCGAGGAATTCGAACGAACAGCGAGGACCGTATGCTCGCATTTTGGCCAAATGCTCACCCGGGGCCAAGGGACGTAGCCAGCCCACGGCAAAGGTGTGCCGCCTCCCCGCGGCCGAGGCCAAGGCATAAGGCCACGCTCGAGCTCCCTATCCTAGCCCAAGGAGCGTGGCCCAAGCATGTGTTGTGCATGCGTGACAGTGTACGTGCCCTGGTCGCGAGCATGTGCTGCATTTCGAGCAATGCACACAGCCAACCTGCAGCCAAGGCCAAGGCACGCAGCCCGCTCGCTCGCGGCATCCATGGCCAATGCAGAAACCGGGCGGGGCCCAAGCGTCTGTCCAACTTTGTTTGGGCTAAAATTGTAGGAGGTGCCGTATTTTGACTGAAGTTGTCTCACGGGACTGAAATGTATAGGAAACAGCGCGTGAGCTCCGGGCCCCATTTTTTGGCCCAAAGTGGCCAAAGACTGTGTGCTGTCGCTCACAGATCTGTGCCAACTTTCTCATTTTCGCAGCTGTGCGGGATTTTGGGGTGATGCATTAGATACGTGCGGGAGTTAAATGTCGGAAAAGACGGGAGTCAATTCTGAGGTCCGAACCTCGTTTTACGGCCGATTTACCGAACATGTGGGGGTGTGACAAGGGGACGAAACGTGCCCGCGAATTGGTCCGATTGTGGCAGAACTAGACCGGGGGCCTGCTCACAGCGTAAGTACTATTTTTCGCTCGAAGAAATGGCGAAAATAATGCAGGAGGCCATGCGCCCATTTTTCTGCCGTAAATGGCCAAAATCCGTGAGCTATAGCACATGGATTGCGGCCAAATTTCACGTTTTGGGGGCGGCGTGGGATTTTGGGCTGGTGTGGGTGGTTTTGGTGGAAGTCGGTGGCGGGAGAAAACGGAAGCCAATTCCAAGCTCCGAAACTCATTTTACGGCCATTTTACTGGCCCGAAAACTGAGATCTGCACCTTCCACTTCCTTTTTCCAGTTTTTCCTGAATCGGACAAGTTGGCCAACCCGTTTGGGCACCCGTTCTCTCCCGATAAAATGGCTGTAAAACGAGTTTCGGAGCTTGGAATCGGCCCGCGTTTTCTCCTACGGCCAACCCACGCCAATACCGACAACACCAGACCAAAATCACATGCCGCCATGGAAACGCGAATTATGGCCGCAATCTGTGTGCTATAGTTCACGGATTTTGGCCATTTCGGGTGGAAAAATGGGCCCAAGGCCTGCCGCATTATTTTTGCCATTTCTTCGAGCGGAAAACCGTACTTGCCCAAGGAGGCCCCTGACCCAGTTCCGACACAATCAGACCAATTCGCTGGGACATTTTGTCCCCTTTCCACACCCCCGAACATTCGATAAATCAACCGTAAACCGAGGTTCATACCTCGGAATGGACTCCCATTTTTTCTGACGTCTAACTCCTGCACGTACCTAATGCGTCTTTTAACTTTAGTCGAAATACGGCACCTCCTAAAACTTCGGCCCAAACAAAGTTGGATGGACGCTTGGGCCACGCCCGGTTTCCGCATTGGCCTTGGATGCCTGGCCGTTAGGCCACGAACGGGCGTTGGCCATGGGTTGATTGTGAGCCTTGGCGGCGTGCCTTGGCAAGGATAGGGAGCTTGAGCAGGGTGGCTGCGTGCCTTGGCCTTGGCTACGGGGTGGCTGTGTGCCTTGGCCGCGGGGTGGCTGCGTGCCTTGCTCCTGGGGCAAGGATTGGGAGCTTGAGCGGGGTGACTGCATTTCTTGGTCTTGGCCGCTGGCTGGCTGCGTGCCTTGCTCAAAATGCAGCACATGCTCACGACCAAAGCACGTAGCACACTCTCAAGCAAGCACAACACACACTTGGGCCACGCTCCCGGGGCAAGGATAGGGAGCTTGAGTGGGTGGTTGCGTGCCTTGGCCTTGGCCGCGGGCTGGTTGCGTGCCTTGCTCAAAATGCAGTACCTGCTCACGACCAGGCCACATACATTGTCACGCACGCACAACACACACTTGGGCCACGCTTCCTGGGCTAGGATAGGGAGCTTGAGCGTGGCCCTGTGCCTTGGCCTTTGCCGCGGGCTGGCTGCGTGCCTTGGCTGCGGGTGAGCATTGGGCCAAAACACGAGCACACGGTCCTCACCCTTGCTTCGCATTCTTCGCCCAAAAACTATGATCCGCACCTTCCACGTCTTTTTTCCAGTTTTGCCTGAATCGGACGAGGTGGCCCACCCGTTTGGGCACCCGTTCTCTCCCGGTAAAATGGCCGTAAAATGAGTTTCGGAGCTTGGAATTGGCCCGCGTTTTCTCCTACGGCCAACCCCCCTAATACCGAGACCACACCAAAATCACAATCGGGTGGCTGTGTGCCTTGCTCGAAATGCAGCACATGCTCGCGACCAAGACACGTAGAAGACTCTCACGCACGCACAATGCACACTAGGGCCACACTCCTGGGGCAAGGATAGGGAGCTTGAGCATGGTGGCTGTGTGTCCTTGCCTTGGCCACGGGGTGGTTGTGTGCTTTGCTCGAAATGCAGCACAAGCTCGTGACCAAGGCACGTAGAACGCTCTAACGCACGCACAATACACACTCGGGCCACGCTCCCGGGGCAAGCATAGGGAGCTTGAGCGGGGTGGTTGCGTGCCTTGGCCGCGGGCTGGCACCGTTCCTTGGCCGCGTGGTGGCTGCGTGCCTTGCCCGAAATGCAGCACATGCTCGCGACCAAGACAAGTAGAAGACTCTCACGCACGCAAAATACACACTCGGGCAGCGCTCTAGAGGCAAGGATAGGGAGCTCGAGCGTGGCCCTGTGCCTTGGCCTTGGCCGCGAGCGGGCAGTTGGCCAAAACGCGAGCACACGGTCCTCGCCGTTGCTTCATATTCTTGGAAAAAAACTGATATCCGCACCTTCCACTTCATTTTTTCGTTTTTGCCTGAATCGGACGAGTTGGCCCACCTGTTTGCGTACCTGTTCTCTGTCGGTAAAACGACCGTAAAATGAGCTTCGGAGCTCGGAATTGGCTTCCGTTTTCTCCCACACAGTCGTTGGCCGTGGAGTGACTGCGTGCCCTGCCAAGGATAGCGAGCTTGAGCGGGGTGGCTGCATGCGTTGGCCTTGGCCATGGGTGGCTTCGTGCCTTGGCCTTGGCCGCAGGGTGACTGCATGCCTTGACCTTGGCCTTGGCCGCAGGGTGACTGCATGCCTTGACCTTGAAATGCAGCACATGCTCACGACCAAGGCACGTAGCACACTCTCACGCACGCACAACACACACTCGGGCCACACTCCTGTTGAAAGGATAGGGGGCTTGAGCGGGGTGGCTGCGTGCATTGGCCGCGGGTTGGTTGCGTGCCTTGCTCGAAATGCAGCACATGCTAACGACCAAGGCACGTGGCATACTTTCATGCACGCACAACACACACTCGGGCCACGCTCCCGGGTCAAGGATAGAGAGCTTGAGCGGGGTGGCTGCGTGCCTTGGCCTTGGCTGCGGGGTGGCCGCATGCCCTTGCCTTGGCCTTGGCCGCGGGGTGGCTCTGTGCCCTTGGCTTGGCCTTTGCCGTGGGGTGGTTGCGTGCCTTGGCCCTGGGCTGGCTGCGCGCCTTGCTCGAAATGCAGCACATGCTCGCGACCAAGGCACGTAGCACACTCTCACCCACACACAACACACACTCAGCCACACTCCCGGGGCAAGGATAGGGAGCTTGAGCGGGGTGGCTGCTTGCCTTGGCCGCAGGGTGGCTTCGTGTGTTGGCCTTGCTCTTGGCCGTGGACTGGCTCCGTGCCTTGGCCACGAGCTGGCTCGTTCCTTGGCCTTGGCCTTGGCCACGGCCTGGCTGCGTGCCTTGCTCGAAATGCAGCAGATAATCGCGACCAAGGCGCGTAGCACACTCTCACGAGCGCACAGCACACTGTCGGTCCACGCTCCTGGGGAAAGGATAGGGAGCTTGAGCGGGGTGAATGCGTGCCTTGACCTTGGTCGCGGGGTGGTCACGTGACTTTGCCTTGGCCTTGGCCGCAGGCTGACTTCGTGCCTTGGCCTTGGCCGCAGGCTGACTTCGTGCCTTGGCCTTGGCCGCAGGCTGACTTCGTGCCTTGGCCTTGGCCGCGGCCTGGTTGCGTGCCTTGCTAGAAATGCAGCACATGCTCGCGATAAAGCCACGTAGCACACTCTCAAGCATGCACAACACACACTCGGGCCACGCTCCTGGGGCTAGAATGGGGAGCTTAAGCGCGGTGGCTGCGTCCCTTGGCCTTGGCTGTGGTGTGGCAGCGTGCCTTGGCCTTGGCCGTGGCGTGGCTGCGTCCCTTGGCCGCGGGTTGGCTGCATGCCTTGCGCAAAATGCAGCACATACTCGCAACCAAGGCACGTAGTATACTCTCATGCACGCACAACACACACTCGGGCCACGCTCCTGAGGCAAGGAGTGGGAGCTTGAGCGTGGCCCTGTGCCTTGGCCTTGGCCGCGGGCGGGCATTTGGCCAAAACACGAGCACACGGTCCTCGCCGTTGCTTCGTATTCTTGGTCAAGAACTGATATCCGTATCTTCCACTTGATTTTATTGGTTTTGCCTGAATCGGACGAGTTGGCCCACCCGTTTTCGTACCTGTTCTCTGCTGGTAAAATGGCTGTAAAACGAGTTTCAGAGCTCGGAATTGGCTTCTGTTTTCTCCCACACAGGCATTCACCGTGGAGTGACTGCGTGCCTTGGCGGCGTGGCTTGCCAAGGATAGGGAGCTTGGGATGGGTGGCTGCGTGCCTAGGCCTTGGCCACGGGCTGGCTGTGT
This sequence comes from Luvunga scandens, assembly GCA_030449905.1. Lineage (NCBI taxonomy): Eukaryota > Viridiplantae > Streptophyta > Magnoliopsida > Sapindales > Rutaceae > Luvunga > Luvunga scandens. The sequence continues at coordinate 50,873 of JASUUG010000714.1, forward strand.
ACCTTAGCCTTGGCCGCGGCCACGGCCTGGCTGCATACCTTGCTCGAAATGCAGCAGATGCTCGCGGCCAAGGCACGTAGCACACTCTCACGCACTTTCCCGTTTCCGGGACGGTGCGGGATTTTAGGGTGATGTATTTGATACGTGCGAGAGTGAATCGTCGGAAAAGACGGCACTCGATTCCGAGGTCCGAACCTCATTTTACGGCCGATTTACCGAACGTACGGGGGTGTGAAAAGGGGACGAAACGTGCCCGTGAATTGGTCCAATTGTGGCAGAACTGAGCCGGGTCCTCCTCTGGGCGCAAGTACTATTTTTCGCTCGAAGAAAATGTTTAGAATTATGTGGGAGACCCTGGGCCCATGTTTCCGCCCGAAATGGCCAAAATTCGTGAGCTGTAGCACACGGATTGTGGCCAAATTTCGCATTTTTGTGGCGCCGTGGGATTTTGGGCTAGTGTTTTCGGTATTGGCGGAGGTTGGCCGCGGGAGAAAACGGCAGCCAATTCCGGGCTGCGAAACTCGTTTTTTGGCCATTTTACCAGGAGCACGAACGGGTGCCCAAACAGGACTCGTCTGAGTCAGGAAAAACTGGAAAAATGAAGTGGAAGGTGCGGATCTTAGTTTTTGGGCCAAGAACGTGTGCTCGCGATTTGGCCAAATGCTCGTCCGCGGCCAAGGCCCACGCGTGGTGCAGCCAACGCTCGCGTCCAAGGCACAGGACCCGATTGTGTGCTGTGCGTGGGCGAGATTGTGGTACATACCTTGGTCGAGAGCATGTGCTGCGCGCCGTGCTCGAGCGAGGCCGTGGCCTGCATGCCGAAGGCAGCGACCAAGAACGGGGCTCTGTGCCTTGGCCGCAAGCATGTGCTGCATTTCGACCAAGGCACGCAGCCAGCCCGGGGCCAAAGCCAAGGCACGCAGCCACCCCGCGGCCAAGGCCAAGGCTCGCAGCAATGCCAAGGCACGCAGCTACCCCGCGGCAAAGGACGAGGCACGCAGCCCGCCCGCAGGCGGCATCCAGGGCCAATGCAGGGCCCAAGCGTCTGTCCGACTTTGTTTGGGCTGAAATTTTAGGAGGTGCCGTATTTCGACCGAAGTTATCTCACGTGACTGAAAAGTGGGGGAAACGGCGAGTGAGCTACGGGCCCCATTTTTTTGCCCAAAATGCCCAAAGACCGTGTGCTGTAGCCCACGGATCTAGGCCAACTTTCCCATTTCTGGGGCGGTGCAGGAATTTGGGGTGATGCATTAGATACATGCGAGAGTCAAACGTCGAAAAAGACGGCACTCGATTTCGAGGTCTGAACCTCGTTTTACGGCCGATTTACAGAACGTGCGGGGGTGCGAAAAGTGGACAAAACGTGCCCGCGAATTGGTCCGATTGTGGCAGAACTGGGCCGGGGGCCTCCTCTGGGCGCAAGTACTGCTTTCCGCTTGAAGAAAATGGCGAGAATAATGCGGAAGGCCCTGGGACCATGTTTTCGCCTGAAATGACCAAAATCCGTGAGCTGTAGCACACAGATTGCGGCCAAATTTCGCGTTTCCGTGGCGCCATGGGATTTTGGGCTGGTGTTGTCGGTATTGGTGGGTGTTGGCCGCGGGAGAAAACGGAAGCCGATTTTGGGCTGCGAAACTCGTTTTGTGGCCATTTTACCAGGAGCACGAACGGGAGCCCAAACGGGTGGGGCAACTCGTCCGATTTAGGAAAAACTGGAAAAATGAAGCGGAAGGTGCGGATCTCAGTTTTTGGGCCAAGAACGTGTGCTCGCGATTTGGCCAAATGCTCGCCCGCGGCCAAGGCCCACGCGTGGTGCAGCCAACGCTCGCGCCCAAGGCACAGGGCCCGATGTGTCTTTGTCGTGGGCGGTTGTGAGTGCGTACCACTGGTCGAGAGCAAGTCTTTGCGTCTTTGCTTATTTCGAGTGGTGTGGCCTACATGCCGAAGGCAGCGAGTGAGAGCAGGGCTCTGTGCCTTGGCTGCAAGCATGTGCTGCATTTCAAGCAAGGCACGCAGCCAGCTCGGGTACAAGGCCAAGGCACGTAGGCACCCCGCGGCCAAGGCCAAGGCACGCAGCCACCCCGCGGCCAAGGCCAACGCATGAAGCCCGCCCGCGCGCGACATCCAGAGCCAATGCAGAGCCCAAGCATCTGTCCTACTTTGTTTGGGCTGAAATTTTAGGAGGTGCCGTATTTCAACCGAAGTTATCTTACGGGACTGAAAAGTGGGGGCTTTTCCGACCCTTAATTTTGTGTTTTTCTTATGTTTTGACACATTTTTTGTACAACGAATTTTTGAACCCTAACTTTTGTCAACAGTAAGACATTTTAATTTGGATTTGACCACAGAAAGTAGGAACTTAAATGTCCAATTGTGATGTGAAATCCTTAATTATTTGATTTATAATTAATTTGTATCTTTGATCCAAATAGAAATTTTATTTGTGGGTGGTATATTGATATTTGAAGCTGTCTTAATGGCAGGCTTGATAATTTATTTTCATTTTTGACCCCCATGTTAAGGGTTCAAGCTGGAGCTGAAGCTTTGGATATTCTCTTCAAATATTATTACATTAATTTCCAGAACAACATATTTGCATATTTGACCTTTAATTTAAAAATTATTTGCTGCCACATAGTAGGATATATATGCAATCGACAATAGAGGTATTAGAGTAATTTTCGATCCACCAGCAGTATATTGAATTACGGTGTGATTTTTTCCATGATGGTAGAGAAAAATGTGAAATGTAGCACAGCTAACCTCCCTTCGTATGAGAAATGCCAGCGGACCCGTGCAAAATATAGCCCAAGCCGCGCGGCACGCACAGTAAGCTCGAGCACCAAGCAGCTGATTGGTTGGCCCAGGTCGCTTCCCGCACACTAACCTCTGTTCTTGCGAGAAATGAGGTAGCAGATGCGCGCAGAGCAGCACGCGCGGCAGGACAAGCTCGCTCTTGCGTAGCAGGAGGCCTACGCTCGCTGCTGCGCGACATGAAGCCTGCTCTCTCGACCAATGCATCAGCAAGCCTCGCACTAGGACCATGCGGCAAGCTTATAGATTTGATTCACACCCCTTTTCTGTTGCCGCTGTCATTTTTTGGGTGGTGTTGGATTTGAGGCTTGCGGGTTCTGCTTTTGGCTTTCGACCTTCGCAGTTGCGCGGAGTCATGGGTTCTCAGCTTGTAGAGGGGTTGCGTGTGCTTGCTTCATCTCGGAGGTCCATCAGAGTTGTTTCTTGGACGAGGCCGCCTCCTGGGGTCGTGAAGCTGACGGTTGATAGTTGCTCTAGAGGTAACCCTGGGATGTCGACTGCAGGAGGTGTTCTTCGCGATCATCGAGGTATGGTCTTAGCAGGGTTTGGTTCTTTTCTTGGGCACTAGTGATTTTATATGCCGAGCATATGGCTATCTGTGAGGGGTTGAAGCTTGCTGTTCAGCTTGGAAATTCTGTTTTAGAGGTGGAGTCTGATTCGGCTACTATAGTTTCTTGGATCCTCTCGGGTGGCTCTGTCCATTGGTTTTATGCTTTGTCTTTACCCCGAGCTCGTTCCTTGGTTTCCTCCCATTCGGTGGTGGTTCGACATGTGTTTCGCGAGGCTACGTCCGCTGCTGATTTTCTAGCTAATTAGACTTGCACTTCTCGATCTAGTCAGCATTTCTTCTCTACTAGGGACTTACCTAGGGGCTTATCTGGGATTCTTCATTTGGATGCTCATGCAGTTCCGCACATCAGGCGTTAGATCTTTCTTTTTTCGTCTTTTACCATTTATGTCTTCCATTTTTTAGTAGGTTTTGGTTCATGTCCTCTTCCTTATGTATTTTCCTTTCTTTCATGATTTATATTACAGGTAGGGGTCCCGCTAAACCCCCCACCATTTTGGTAGTTTTAATTAAAAAAAAACCCTAAACCCCTAAACCCTAAACCCTAAAACCCTAAACCCTAAAACCCTAAACCCTTAACCCTAAACCCTTAAACCCTAAACCCTAAAACCATTAAACCTTAAACCTTAAACCCTGAACCCTAAACCCTAAAACCCTAAGCCCTAAACCAAACCAAACCATTCGGTAACTTTTTTCTCTCTCTAAAATCCTCTCTCTTAGCCGCCACTTTATTTTCTAGTTTTGGCCGCCAGAATGGCATCATCGGCCGCCGGTGAAGATGCTGGGGATGCGATGTTTTTTACTGATCCTGAGGAGGTCCATACTCCATTACCTCCAGATGTTGGGACTAGCACCGATCAGCAGATTGTTATTTCATCTCGGGGTTTTTCTATAGTTGTGGGTCGCAAGACTCGCCAGGCTCGTAGGCGGAACAGGGGCCGTTCCACATCTTCATGATTAATTCCCTTATATGGAATATTCGAGGGATCAGTAAGGCCCCCGTTGTCCGCTGTTTGCGGAAATTGATTCGATTGTACAAGTTGGCTTTGTTTTGTATTTTAGAGCCTTTTATTAGGATGATTGTTTGGAGAGTACTCGTATTCGTCTCGGGATGGAGCACGGGTTCTCTTCCCAATCTGGGAAGATATAGGTGTTTTGGTCGGCGCCTTTTTCAGTGGAGATACTTCAGGATATGGGTCAGGTGATTCACTGCTGGGTTAGTCACTCTCTCTTTCCTGATCCTATTTATGTCTCCTATGTTTATGCTAGTTGTGCTATGTTTGTGAGGGAAGATTTGTGGGATGCTCTTCTTTCCTTTGCTGATAATCATGATGGGCCTTGGATGTGGGTGGGGATTTTAATGTTGTGCAGTCTGTTTCTGAGATTTCGGGGGGACGTGCACAGCCCCAGGGTGCTATTAATACTTTTAATTTAGCTTTGTTGGATTGTGGTTTGGAGGATGTTGGTTTTGCTGGGAGTCCTTTTACTTGGACTAATGGGCACACTTGGAGGCGTTTGGATAAGGTGGTGGGAAACGCTGCTTGGTCTGCTTTCTTTTCTACTTTTTGAGTTACGTATCTGAATCGTACTGGTTCAAATCATTCTCCTATGCTTTTATCCTGTGCTAGATTGGTTGCTAGAGGACCTTCGAGGTTCAAGTTTTTACATGCTTGGCTTAAACATCCTGGGTTTATGGATGTTGTGAGGCAGTCCTGGGTCACTGCAGTGGCTGGGTTCGGGATGCATGCTTTTCAGCATAAGCTCGTTCGTTTGAAGCTCTGCTTAAAAGGTTGGAATAAGGAGGTCTTTGGTAATGTGTTTGATCGGGTTAAGGAGGCTGAGACGGAGTTTGCTCGGCGGGAGAGGCAGTATAATGTTTCTGGTTTCGTTAAGGACCGTACAACTTTTTCTGAGGCTTGGGCCCGATTGCAGCATGCTTTACTGTGTGAGGAGATGTTTTTGAGACAGAAGTCTAGTGTTCGTTGGGTCAGGGAAGGGGACGCAAACACCCGATTTTTTTATGCCATGGTTCTGAAAAAGCGTCAGTTGTTTCATGTTCATCGGATTCAGGAGGCTTCTTCTGGTTGGATTTCTGAGCTCTCGGCTGTGGCGGCTTCTACGGTTGACTTCTTTCAAAGACTTTTGGCGGGTTTTCATTTTATTCCTTTGTTGGTGACTGCAGATGATGATGTGGATTTGTGTCGGATGCCTGATATGGATGAGTTACATCGGGTGGTTTTTTCTATTGACCATGATAGTGCTCCAGGTCCTGATGGGTTTTGCAGTAGCTTTTATCAGTTGTGTTGGGATATTATTTCTAGGGATTTGCTATCTGCTGTTCATGATTATTTTCGAGGCTCTGCTATGCCTCAAGCTTTTCAGAGTACGATTTTGGTCCTTCTTCCTAAAAAGGACTCTCCTGCTACTTGGGCGGATTTTCGGCCGATCAGTTTGTGCAATGTGAGCAACAAGGTTCTAACCAAGTTGCTTGTTATGAGATTGGCTCCGGTTTTGCCTCGTCTCATTTCTCCTTCCCAGAGTGGTTTTGTGCCTGGTCGGGTTATTCATGACAATGTTCTACTGGCTCAGGAGTTGGTTCAAAGTATTGGTCGGCGTACTCGGGGGAGTAATGTTGTGCTAAAGCTTGATATGGCTAAGGCTTATGATCGGATGTCGTGGTCCTTTGTTATTCAGATGCTTCAATGTTTTAGTTTTTCTGAGCAGTGTATTTCATTGGTTCGGCGTGCTATTTGTGGTTTTTGGTTTCTGTGTTGGTTAATGGAGTTAGCCACGGGTTTTCTCAGTCCTTGGGGGGTCTTCGACAGGGTGATCCCTTATCTCCTTGTCTTTTTATTATTGCCGCTGAGTTCCTTTCCTGGGGGTTAGATCACTTATACTCTGAGTATCCTTGTCTACGATATTGTTCTTCTGGGCCTGTTCATGTCTCCCATTTGAGTTTTGCTGATGATATCGTTATTTTTGTGAATGGAGTCAGTCTAGCCTCACGAGGCTTATGGATTTCCTCCACCATTATGGGGCAGTTTCTAGGCAGCTAATCAGTCAGGCTAAGAGCAGCTTCTATATTGGGCGTTCGGCGTCTGCTTCACGTCGTGCAATTATTCACTCTGTTATTGGGTTTCAGCATCGTCATCTTCCTTTTACCTATCTTAGGTGCCCGATTTATGTGGGGGGGCTCAAGATTACTTATTTTAATGACCTTATCTGGAAGGTCAGAGACAGGATCTCTGGTTGGGCCAATCGGTTGTTTTCCTTTGGCGAGAAGTTGGTTTTGATTCGCCACGTTTTGTCTTCTATGCCTATGCATTTGTTTCATGTTCTGCGGTTGCCGATAGCTGTTATTCAGCAGTTGGAGAGGATATTTACTCGGTTTTTATGGGGTGACTCTGGCTCTAGGAGGAGGATTCACTGGTGTCGATGGCCGACGGTTTGTTATCCGGTTGAGGAGGGAGGTCTTGGTATACGATCTTTCGAGGATTTGGCTAAGGCTTTCGAGCTAAAGCTCTGGTGGCAGTTTAGGGAGCAGCGTTCGTTATGGGCTTCTTACATGAAGTCTAAGTATTGCAGGACTGTTCATCCTGCTGTGGTGAGTTTCGTTATCCGGCCTCTCCTCTTTGGCAACGGCTTTATTTTGTTCGTTCTATTGCAGAGCTCATGTGTGATGGTTAGTTGGTGCGGGGGCTTGTAGCTTTGGGTATGATTGCTGGTTGGGCTCTTGCACTTTATCCAGATATAATCCTGGTGCCGCTTCTTTTGTCCCGGTGTCCTTTTATTGGCGGGGTACTGTTTGGGATCAAGGTAAGCTTCTAGAGGTTTTACCTTCGTCAGTAGTTGAGCAGATTCTGTCGATTCCTATTTCTGCTGATGAGCCAGATTTGATCCGATGGGATTCTACTCCTGATGGTGCTTTTCATTTATGTTCCGCTTGGGAGATTGTTCTCTGTTCCAAGCTGCGAGACGAGGTTTTTTCTATCATTTGGCAGCGTCATCTTCCCTCCCGGTTATCTTTCTTTCTGTGGTGACTGTTGCATGGTTTCTTGGCTACTGATGATGCTTTATGCTCGCGAGGTTTCTGTATAGTTTCTCGATGTCTCTGTGGTCAGGATACTGAGACTTCTCGCCACTTATTTCTTGAATGCCCTCCGGTTAGTCAGGTTTGGGAGTATTTTCACCGTTGTTTGGGGTTACGGAGAGTTTGTTTTCTGTCATCCCATGTTTTGCTTCATCATTGGAGGCGATGTGCTCCCTCTCGGTCTCATTTTCGAGTTCTTTTACCTTGCTTCATCTTGTGGCATGTGTGGAAAGCTCGAAATGCTTATAGGTTTAATTCACACCCCTTTTCTGTTGCCACTGTCATTTTTTGAGTGGTGTCGGATTTGAGGCTTGCGGGTTCTGCTTTTGGCTTTCGACCTTCGCAGTTGCGAGGAGTCATGGGTTCTCAGCTTGTAGAGGGGTTTCGTGTGCTTGCTTCACCTCGGAGGTCCATCAGAGTTGTTTCTTGGACGAGGCCGCCTCCTGGGGTCGTAAAGCTGACGGTTGATCGTTGTTCTAAAGGTAACCCTGGGATGTCGACTGCAGGAGGTGTTCTTTGCAATCATCGGGGTATGGTCTTAGCAGGGTTTGGTTCTTTTCTTGGGCACCAGCCGATTTTATATGTCGAGCATATGGTTGTCTGTGAGGGGTTGGAGCTTGCTGTTCAGCTTGGATATTCTGCTTTGGAGGTGGAGTTTGATTCGGCTACTATAGTTTCTTGGATCCTCTCAGGCGGCTCTGTCCGTTGGGATTATGCTTTGTCTTTACACGAAGCACGTTCCTTGGTTTCCTCCCATTTGGTGGTGGTTCGACATGTGTTTCGCGAGGCTACATCCGCTACTGAGTTTCTGGCTAATTGGGCCTACACTTCTCGATCTAGTCGGCATTTCTTCTCTACTAGGGACTTACCTAGGGGCTTATCTGGGATTCTTCATTTAGATACTCATGCAGTTTCGTACATTAGGCGTTAGATTTTTCTTTTTTCATCTTTTACGATTTATGTCTTCTATTTTTTAGGAGGTTTTGGTTCATGTCCCCCTCCTTTTGTTTTTTCCTTTCTTTCATGATTTATATTACAGGTAAGGGTCCCGCCTAACCCCCCACCTTTCTGGTGGCTTAAAAAAAAAACCTTAAACCCAAAACCCAAAACCCTAAACCCTAAACCAACACAACACAGAGCATAAAGTAGAGAAGCAAAATTCGACCTCCTCCCTAGAGAATTCGGAATTGGCACATAATATTATTCTTTCATGATTTATATCACCTTAAACGGAGGGTTTGTTTTCTGTCACCCCATGCCTTGCTTCATCAATGAAGGCGATGTGCTTCTTCTCGGTCTCATTTTCGAGTTCTTCTCCCATGCTTCATCTTGTGGCATGTGTGGAAGGCTCGAAATGCTTATAGGTTCGATTCCCATCCATTTTCTATTGACGCTGTCATTTTTCAGTTGGTGTCGGATTTGAGGCTTGCCGGTTCTTCTTTTGGCTATCAACCTTCGCAGCTGCACGGAGTCATGGGTTTCAGTTAACAGAGGGGTTGTGCGTGCTTGCTTCACCCCGGCGGCCCATCAAAGTTGTCTCTTGGATGAGGCCACCTCCTGGGGTCGTGAAGCTGACGGTTGATGGTTGCTCTAGAGGCAACCCTGGGATGTCGGCTGCAGGAGGTGTTCTGCGAGATCATCAAGGTAGGGTTTTAGCAGGGTTTGGTTCTTTTCTTGGGCACCAGTCGATTTTATATGCAGAGCTTATGGCTGTCTGTAAGGGATTGGAGCTTGCTTTTCAGCTTGGATACTCTGTTTTGGAGGTTGAGTATGATTTGGCAACTGCAATCTCTTGGATCCTTTCGGGCGGCTCTGTCCGTTGGGCTTATGTTTTGGATTTACGCCGCGCTCGTTCTCTCGTTACCTCCCATTCGGTGGTGGTTCGTCATGTGTTTCGGGAGGCCACGTCCACTGCTGATTTTCTGGCTAACTGGGCTTGCACTTCTCGATCTAGTCGGCAATATTTCTCCACTCAGGACTTTCCTAGCGGTTTATCTGGGATTCTTCATTTGGATGCTCATGCAGTTCCGCACATCCGGTGTTAGCTTAGCTACTTGCATTGTTTCTTCTTTTCTAGCACTATGTATTCCGTTTTCGAGGAGGTATTGGGTCATGTCCCCCTCCTTATGTTTTTTCATATCTCACATGATTTATATTACAGGTCGGGGTCCCGTCTAACCCCCCACCGAATTGGTGGTTTTAAATAAAAAAACAACCCTAAACCCTAAACTCAAAACCCTAAAACCCTAAAACCTAGACCCCCTAAACCCTAAACCAAAAAACAAAAAATTTTTCTCTCTCTAAAATCCTCTCAACTAGTCGTGACCTTTCTTCCTTGTTTTAGCCGCCGGTGGTGGTGCTCAACCACTGCCGGACACCTTCCCCCCTCCAGATCATGTATCCCGTCCTTTTCCTCTCGTGCAGCAGACGTCCTCTTCTCACAACAGTGAAACAGTGATGCAAAAAAATGGCCGAAATCCCAGATTTGCTGCTACCGGTGTTTTTGTTGCCGGAAATGGTGACAGTTGGTCATAGCTACATCACAACTTCATCCCGATGTTGGTTTGGACATTTGCCGTGTCATGCAAACCATGCTGATGTCCCTTCCTTCGTCAAACAATGAGCCCACGAAAGAGAACTTTAGTCAATGATCGCGATCTGCAGCCGCCAACGAACTGCCTACCGGGAATGCCACCACTCTGCTGCTAACACCTCCATTGCCTCATCCCGATGTTGGTTTTGCTACACAAAGGCCGACTACGGCGTTATTCTCCAAACCCGTCAACTCCAACCCGAACCCGAGCCACCACGTTTTGGATCCAAACGTGGTAGCTGCTTCTTCCATCTCTCTCCCAGGTGATTTCTCCACCACCATGCACCTCCCTGGCCACCCCTCCAATCATACAGAGCCGTCATATGGTCTCGTTTCTGCTCAGATCATGCCAAGCTCCCTACTCTGCGTTATCGAAAACGACCCCAAACTTGTTCAAGGTCTCCTCACTACCGCGTATGGTGGTTCTTTACTGCCGACGTTCCACTCCACATCCACACGCGTTTGCCCGAGTCCACTTAGCCTCTTCCATTGGCTGAGTCAACTCAGCACCTTCACACGAGCTCACAACACAGCCATGCAGACTCCATGCAGATCCTGCTTCCCTCCCGTGATCCATTTTCTTCACTGCCATCTCAACCACCCAACCCCTCACACCCGTCACAATCTTTGAAACCATTACGGCCATCTTTCTAAACCCTCACCCGTGATGGCAACCCTCAAATTCGGATCTCACCAAACCCTACCAACTCTCACAAACCTCTCCCCCAAAGTCATCCCACAAACGCTCCACATTTGACTATGAATGCACGGGTTGATAAGTCAACCCTACCACCTACCTCGACCCCATTTCGCAGCCATGCGGACTTCATGCAGCCACCTAACTTGGACCCGTCTCGCAGTCATGCAAATCCCATGAAGCCACTTAACTCGGGTTCGTCTCACAGTCATGCTGACCTCATGCAGCCAAACTCTATTCAGCATCTATCTCGGGCCTTTTACCCAGCTATGTTGAACCCTTAAAGCCCAACTCCAACCAACCTCCTCGTGGCCAATCCACAACACGTTCTATGCCAAACCGCTCCATAGGCTTTCAATCTGCCACGGTTAAGCCTGCAATCATTCTTAACCCTGCGGCCTCCTCTCGGCCGAATAAGTCTTTTTTGGATGCAGTCACTAGTTCTAGTGGTTCCTCGGTTTCGGTTAAGCCGGTTCTATTGCACCGTGGCGAGCCCGCTGTTATGTTTTCTAAAGACGAAGTCCAACATATGGCCGAGCCTTTCAAACTCGCTTTAGTTGGGAAGTTTTCTTTTGGCCGGCCTTCCATGGATATTATTTGGAAGTTTTTTATTTCTCTTGGGTTGAAAGGAAACTGTCAAGTTTCCTTGCTAGATAACAGGCACGTCTTGATTAAGCTAGCTCTGGAGGAGGACTATTCGCATATTTGGATCCGCCAACCGTGGTACGTCAACGGTCGAGGTATGCGTATTTTTAAGTGGAGTACGGATTTTTGGTGTTCTGCGGAGTCTCCTATTGTACTAATTGGGTTAGTTTGCCATATTTACCTGTGCATTTTATTCATTGTAAGTTGGCTTTATTTTCTATTGCTGCGGCCATTCGTACCCCTTTACGTGTTGATCATGCTACGGCGTCCGTTAATAGACCATCGATTGCTAGGGTTCTGGTCGAATATGATGTTTCGCAGCCTTTGTTGCCGCGCATTTGGATTGGTGAGGGAGACTCTGGGTTCTGGCAAGATGTATGTTTGAAAAGATTCCTGCTTTTTGTTTCGCTTGTAAACACCTAGGGCACTCTGCGGATGCTTGTTTTGTTTCTAATCCTAGTCTGCATAAGACCCAGCCGCTTACGGATACTGTTCCGCCTCTGATTTCTGACAAGGGCAAAAAGCCCATGGTTCCTATAGATGTGCAGCCACGGATTGCGAGTAATGCACAATACGTTGTTGTATCGGATAATCGGCCAGCGGAGCCTGTTAGAGTGGTTCATCGACCTGGTAGAGTTGGGGCTAGTTCTTCTTTCAGGCAGACTAGTTCTGATGATGTCCTTTTGACTAATAGGAGTACAGATGTTGGTACTAAGGTGGTTGTCGATGATATGTCTGGCTAGGAGTGGCTTTTTGCGGCTGTTATGCATGATTCGGCTAACCGAACTTCTGAGGTGTCTGGCCAGGCGCGGCCTTCTGTGGACACTTTCAATTCCCATAGCACCGAGATTTCGGACTTTGACTTAGTTGGCGAGGGGACCCGTCATGGTCTTTCTCGCTCCGACGTGTGATGTAGTTCGGAGGAGTCTAGGGATGCTGATGATGGGAGGTTTTTGACTGATTCTGAAGAGGTTCATACTCCTTTGCCTCCAGATATTGAGATTAGCAATGATCAACAGACCGCTAGTTTTTCTCGAGGGTTTTCAGTAGTTGCGAGTCGGAAGACTCGCTAGGCTCGTAGGCGTATCAGGAATCGTTCTTCCTCGCAATGATTAATTCCCTTATTTGGAATATTCGGGGGATCAGTAAGGCCCCCGCTGTTCGCCATTTGCGAAAATTGATTCGTTTGCATAAGTTCGCTTTGTTTTGTATTTTGGAGCCTTTTATTACAGTTGATCGGTTGGAGAGTACCCGAATTCGTCTTGGGATGGAGCATGGGTTTTCTTCGAAGTCTGGGAAGATTTGGGTGTTTTGGTCGGCGCCATTTTGTGCGGAGATCCTTCAAGATATGGGTCAAGGGGTTCACTGCCGGGTTAGTCACTCTTTTTTTCCTGATTCTGTTTATGTTTTATATGTTTATGCTAATTGTGCTATGTCTGTTCAGGAGGATTTGTGGGAGGCTCTTATTTCTTTTGCTAATAGCTGTGATGGGCCTTGGATGGTGAGTGGGGATTTTAATGTTGTGCAGTCTGTGTCTGAGATTTCGAGGGGACATGCACAACCCCAGGGTGCTATTGATGCTTTTAATTTAGCTTTGTTGGATTGTAGCTTGGAGGATGTGGGTTATACTGGGAGTCCTTTTACTTGGACTAATGGGCGCATTTGGAGACGGTTGGATAGGGTGGTGGGTAATTCTGGCTGGTCTGCTTTCTTTTCTACTTTCCGAGTTACTCATCTGAATCGTACTGGTTCAGATCACTCTCCTTTGTTATTATCCTGTGATAGATTAGTTGCTAGAGGACCCTCGCGATTCAAATTCTTACATGCTTAGCTCAAGCACCCTGGCTTTCTAGATGTTGTGAGGCAGTCCTGAGTTTCTCCGGTGGCCGATTTCGGGATGCATGCCTTTCAGCAAAAGCTTGTTCGGTTGAAGCTTTGCTTAAAAAGCTGGAATAAGGAGGTGTTTGGTAACGTGTTTGATCACGTTAAAGAGGCTCAGGCAGAGGTAGCTTGGAGGGAGAGGCAGTATGACGTTTCTAGTTCCATTGCGGGCCGTACAACTTTTTTTGAGGCTCGGGCCCGTCTACAGCATGCGTTTATTGTGTGAGGAGATGTTTATGCGACAACAGTCTAGTGTTCGTTGGGTCAGGGAAGGGGACACTAACACCAGGTGTTTTCATGCCACGGTTCGGAAGAAGCGTTAGTTGTGTCATGTTCATCGGATTCGGGAGGCTACTTCTGGTTGGATTTCTGAGCCTTCTGATGTGGCAGCTTCTGCAGTTGATTTCTTTCAGAGTCTTTTGGCGAGGGGTTCTAGTCAGTTTCGCCAGTCTGATTTTCATTTTATTCCTTCTTTGGTGACCGCGGATGATGATGTGGATTTGCGTCGGATGCCTGATATGGATGAGTTACGTCGGGTGGTTTTCTCTATAGACTCTGATAGTGTCCCAGGTCCTGATGGGTTTTGCAGTAGTTTTTATCAGTTGTGTTGGGATGTTGCCTCTAGGGATTTACTTTCCGCTGTTCATGATTATTTTCGAGGCTCTGCTATGCCTCGGGCTTTTTAGAGTACGCTTTTGGTCATTCTGCCTAAGAAGGACTCTCCTGCTTCTTAGGCGGATTTTCGGTCAATCAGTTTGTACAATGTAAGCAACAAGGTTCTAACCAAGTTGCTTGTTATGAGATTGTCTCCTGTTTTGCCTCGTCTCATTTCTCCTTCCCAGAGTGGTTTTATGCCTGGTCGGGTTATTCATGACAATGTTCTGTTGGTTCAGGAGTTGGTTCATGATATTGGTTGGCTTACTCGAGGGAGTAATGTTGTGCTGAAGCTTGATATGGCTAAGGCTTATGATCGGATGTCGTGGTCCTTTGTTATTCAGATGCTTCAGTGTTTTGGTTTTTCTGATTAGTGGATTTCATTGGTTTGGCGTGCTATTTATGGTCCTTGGTTTTCAGTGCTGGTTAATGGAGTTAGTCACGGATTTTTTCAGTCCTTGGGAGGTCTTCGGCATGGTGATCCCTTATCCCTTTGTCTTTTTATTATTGCAGCTGAGTTCCTTTCCCGAGGGTTAGATCACTTGTACTCTGAGTATCCTTCTCTGCGATATTATTCTGCTGGGCCTATTCATGTCTCCCATTTAAGTTTTGCTGATGACATCATTATTTTTGCAAATGAGAGTCGGTCTAGCCTCACGAGGCTTATGGATTTCCTCTACAATTATGAGGCAGTTTCGGGGCAGCTGATCAGTCAGGCTAAGAGCAGCTTCTATATTGGGGGTTTGGCGTCTGCTTTGCGTCATGCTATTATTCACTCCGTTATTGGGTTTCAGCACCGACAGCTTCCGTTTAACTATCTTGGGTGCCCGATTTATGTGGGGGGGCTCAAGATATCTCATTTTGATGACCTTATCCGGAAGGTCAGGGACAGAATCTCTGGTTAGGCCAATCGGTTGCTTTCTTCTAGCGGGAAGCTGGTTTTGATTCATCATGTTTTATCCTCTATGCCTGTGCATCTATTTCATGTTCTTAGGCCGCCGTTACCTGTTGTTCAGCAGTTGGAGAGGATGTTTACTTAGTTCCTATGGGGTGACTTTGGGTCTAGGAGGAGGATTCATTAGTGTCGTTGGCCGACGGTTTGTTATCCGGTATATGAGGGAGGTCTTGGTATACGATCCTTTGGGGATCTGGCGGAGGCTTTCGAGCTAAAGCTCTGGTGGCAGTTTAGGGAGCAGCGTTCTTTATAGGCTTCTTACATGAAGTCTAAGTATTGCAGGACTGTTCATCCAGTTATGGTGAGTTTTCGATATCCGGCCTCTCCTTTTTGGCGACGGCTTTGTTCTATTCGTTCTGTTGCAGAGCCTCATGTGCGATGGTTAGTTGGTGTAGGGGCTTGTAGTTTTTGGTATGATTGCTGGTTGGCCTTATGCACATTATCCAATTATAATCCTGATGCCGCTTCTTTGGTCTCGGTGTCCTTTTATTGGCGGGGTACTGTTTGGGATCGAGGTAAGCTTCTGCAGGTTTTACCTTCATCAGTAGTTGAACAGATTCTGTCGATTCCTATTTTTGCTGACGAGCCATATCTGATCCGATGGGATTCTACTCCTGATGGTGCTTTTCATTTACGCTCCGCTTCAGAGATTGTTCGCTGTTCCAAGCCGCGAGATGAGGTTTTTTCTATCATTTGGCAATGTCATCTTCCGTCCCGGTTAACTTTCTTTCTGTGGCGATTGTTGCATGGTTTCTTGGCTACTGGTGATGCTTTGTGCTTGCGAGGTTTCTGTATGGTTTCTCAGTGTATCTGTGGTCAGGCTACTGAGACTTCTCGTCACTTATTTCTTGAGTGCCCTTGGGTTAGTCAGGTCTGGGAGTATTTTCACCATTGTTTTGGGTTACGGAGAGTTTGTTTTCTGTCGCCCAACGTTTTGCTTCATCATTGGAGGCGATATGCTCCTTCTCGGTCTCATTTTCAAGTTCTTCTACCTTGCTTTATCTTGTGGCATATGTGGAAGGCTCGAAATGCTTATAGGTTTGATTCACACCCCTTTTTTGTTGCCGCTGTCATTTTTCAGGTGGTGTCGGATTTGAGGCTTGCGGGTTCTGCTTTTGGCTTTCGACCTTCGTAGGTGCGCGGAGTCATGGGTTCTCAGCTTGTAGAGGGGTTGCGTGTGCTTGTTTCACCTCAGAGGTCCATCAGAGTTGTTTCTTGGACAAGGCCGCCTCCTGGGCTCGTGAAGCTGACGGTTGATGGCTGCTCTAGAGGTAACCCTGGGATGTCGGCTGCATGAGGTGTTCTTCGAGATCATCGGGGTATGGTCTTAACAGGGTTTGGTTCTTTTCTTGGGCACCAGCCGATTTTATATGCAGAGCTTTGGCGATATTTGTCTGTGAGGGTTGGAGCTTCTTTGTTCGACTTGATATTCTGTTTTGGAGGTGGAGTCTGATTTGACTACTATAGTTTCTTGGATCCTCTCGGTCGGCTCTGTCCGTTGGGATTATGCTTTGTCTTTACGCCGAGCTCGTTCTTTGGTTTCCTCCCATTCGGTGGTGGTTCGACATGTGTTTCGTGAGGCTACGTCCGCTGCTGATTTTCTGGCTAATTGGGCTTGCACTTCTCGATCCAATCGGCATTTCTTCTCTGCTAGAGACTTACTTAGGGGTTTATCTGGGATTCTTTATTTGGATGCTCATGCAGTTCCGCACATCAGACGTTAGATTTTTCTTTTATCGTCTTTTATGCTTTATGTCTTCCGTTTTTTAGGAGGTTTTGGTTTATGTCCTCCTCTTTATCTATTTTCCTTTCATTCATTATTTATATTACAGGTAGGGGACCCGCCTAACCCCCCACCATTTTGGTGATTTCAATTTTAAAAAAAAAAAAACCCAAAACCCTAAAACCCTAAAACCTTAAAACCCTAAACCATAAGCAAAACCACCAGTTTGCACTGAAATGAGGTCTCAAATGGCCTCTCTCTTCACCACTCTTTTAATAATAGCAGTGTCTCTAAGCTTTCCATTCGAAACTTCAGCATACAACTACCACTACCCATCTCCTCCACCACCAAAGAAATACCCACCACCATCACTTCCTCCTTACTATTACAAGTCTCCCCCACCACCGACGCCGGTTTATCATTCCCCCCCACCGCCGCCGGTTTATCATTCCCCCCCACCGCCCAAGAAACCCTACAAGTACAAGTCTCCTCCATCACCAATTCCAGTTTACCATTCCCCACCACCTCATGTTTATTCGCCATGTTTTGTCCTCTATGCCTGTGCATCTGTTTCATGTTCTACAACTGTCGATAGCTGTTGTTCAGCAACTAGAGAGGATGTTTACTCAGTTTTTATGGGGTGACTATGGGTCTAGGAGGAGGATTCATTGGTGTCAATGGCCGACTGTTTGTTATCCGGTTGAGGAAGGAGGTCTTGGTATATGATCTTTCAGCCATCTGGCTGAGGCTTTCAAGCTAAAGCTCTGGTGGAGGTTTAGGGAACAGCGTTCTTTATGGGCTTTTCGATATCCGGCCTTGCCTCTTTGGCGACGGCTTTATGCTATTCATTCTGTTGCAGAGCCTCGTGTACGATGGTTGGTTGGTGCGGGGACTTGTGATTTTTGGTATGATTACTGGTTGGGCTCATGTACTTTATCCAGTTATAATCCTGACGCCACTTCTTTGGTCCCAGTGTCCTGTTATTGGCGAGGTATTGTTTGGGATCGAGGCAAGCTTCAGTAGGCTTTACCTTCGTTAGTAGTTCAGCAGATTATGTTGATCCCTATTTCTACTGACGAGCCAGATGTGATATGATGGGATTCTACTCCGAATGGTGCTTTTCATTTACGCTCCGCTTGGGAGATTGTTCGCTGTTCCAAGCCGCGAGATGAGGTATTTTCTATCATTTGGTAGCGTCGTCTTCCATCCCGATTATCTTTCTTTCTGTAGTGACTGTTGTATGGTTTCTTGGCTACTGATGATGCTTTGTGCTCGAGAGGTTATTGTATGGTTTCTTGGTGTATTTATGGTCAGGCTACTAAGACTTCTCATCACTTATTTCTTGAGTGCCCTAGAGTTAGTCAGGTTTGGGAGTATTTTTAGCATTGTTTGGGGTTACGGAGGGTTTGTTTTTTGTCGCCTCATTCTTTGCTTCATCATTGGAGGTGATGTGCTCCTTCTCGGTCTCATCTTCGGGTGGTCTCGGATTTGCGGCTTGCCAACTCAACTTTTGGCTTTCAGCCTTCACAGCTGCATGGAGTCATGGGTTCTTAGCTTGCGGAGGGATTGCGTGTGCTTGCTTCACCTCGGAGGCCTATTAGAGTTATTTCTTGGATGAAGCTGCCTCTTAAGGTCGTGAAGCTAATGGTTGATGGTTGCTCTAGAGGTAGCCCAGGGATGTCGACGGCAAGAGGTGTTCTTCGAGATCATCGGGGTATGGTTTTGGCAGGGTTTGGTTCTTTTCTTAAGCACCAACCGAGTTTATATTCATAACTTATGGCTGTCTGTGACTGGTTGGAGCTTGCTATTCAGCTTGGATATTCTATTTTGGAGGTGGAGTCTGATTCAGCTATTGTAGTGTCTTGGATCCTCTCGGGCGGCTCTGTCCATTGAGAGTATGCTTTGTCTTTACTCCGAGCTCGTTCTTTGGTTTCCTTCCATTCGGTAGTGGTTCGTCATATGTTTCGTGAGGCTATGTCCGCTGCTGATTTTCTGGCTAACTGGCTTGCACTTCTCGATCCAGTCGGCATTTCTTCTCTACTAGGGACCTACCTAGGGGTTTATCTGGGATTCTTCATTTGGATGCTCATGCAGTTCCGCACATCAAGTGTTAGATTTGCTTTTTGTTTCTTTTTTTTTCCTTTATGCTTTATGTATTCCGTTTTCGATGAGGTTTTGGTTCATGTCCCCCTCCTTATATATTTTCTTTTCTTTCATGATTTATATTACAAGTAGGGGTCCCGCCTAACCCCCCAACATTTTGGTGGTTTTATAAAAAAAAAACCCCTAAACACCCTAAACCGTAACTATTTGGTAATTTTTTCTCTCTCTAAAATGTTCTTTCTTTAATATTCTCTCAACTAGAAGCAACCTTTCTTCCTTGTTTTGGATGCTGGTATGGCTTCACCGGTGATGGCGCTCAACCACTGCTAAACATTCCCCCCCTCCTGGTCATCTATCCCGTCCTTTTCCACCCTTGTAACCGATGTCTTCTTCTCAAAACAGTGAACCTGTGACGCAAAATAATAGCTGAAATCTCAGTTCTGCTACTACCGGTGATTTGGCTGTTGGAAATATTGTCAGTTGGTCGCTGGTTCCACCATATCTCCATCCCGACACCGATTTGGCAAAACAACGATCTCATCTTCCTTTTTCATCAACCCTAGCTCCATGCGTAGCCACCACATCGTCAGGCCCGCTTCATGCTGTTGCTTCCTCAACTGAGCATCATCAAGAGCCATCACATGATAATATTCTTCCTCAGGCAGCAATGAGCTCCCAGCAACGTGTTCACGAACGAGATCCAAAGTTTCTGCATGGTCTCTTAACCGCTGCCTACGGTAGTTCTTTATTGCCGATCACCTACCCTCAGTCCACTGGCTTCACCACTGACGCCCATATGTAGCATGGTTCCTCTCCCATGGCTGACCACCCCTTACCCGATCCAACGCAGTGGGCTCCAGCTTTTGAGTCAACTCAGCAGCCTAACTCAGGCCACCAAGACTATGCAGACTTCATGCAGCTTCCGCTTCCCTCCCGTGGTCTACTCACATCAAACGTTAACCATAGCTACAACTTGCAACACTCACTCCCATCACAGCCATCATCAAAACCCTTACGACAACCTTCCCAAACCCAAACCTGCGGTGTTGGTATTAATATTACGTCAGCTACTGGCAATCCCCAAACCCAAGCCCGTGTTGTTTCAAGCTTACAAAAATGACCCACAGGCTCTCAAAATTTGACACTGAACCCTGCAGTTATCCTTAATCCGACTGCGCATTCATGGCCTAACAAGTCCTCTTTGGATGCTGTCACAGGTTCTCATGGTACCTCTATTTCGGTCAAGCCGGTTTTGTTACACCATGGGGAGCCCGCTGTGATGTTTTCTAAGGAGGAAGTGCAACTTATGGTGAGCCTTTTAAACTTGCCTTGGTTAGAAAAGTTTCTTTTGGTCGCCCATCCATGGATATCACACGGAAGTTTTTTGTTTCTCTTGGGTTGAAAGGAAATTGTCAAGTTTCCTTGGTAGATAACAGGCATGTGTTGATTAAGCTAGCCATGGAGAAGGATTATTCGCTTATTTGGGTCCGCCAAACGTGGTATATCAATGGCAGAGGTATGCGCATTTTTAAATGGAGTACGGATTGTAGTGTTTGAGAAAGTTCCTGCTTATTGTTCTGGGTGTAAGCATTTGGGACACTTTGCTGAGGCTTGTTATGTTTCGACTCCTGGTCTTCGTAAGGCCCAGCAGTCTAAGGATCTTGTGTAGTCTAAGGAACCTATTCAGCGTCCTGCTCTTGATAAGGGTAAAAAGCCTATGTTTCCTGCAGATGTTTTGCCACGAGTTGTTCCTAATACCCAATACGTTGTTGTTTTTAATCATCGGCCTTCAGGGCCTGTTATTTCTTGAGAGGCTTCTTGACCCGATAGAGGTGGAGTTAGTGATTCTTTGGGACAGACTGGTGCTGAGGATGGTTTGTTGGCTGATAGGAGTCATGTTTGAGGATGTTGATGATGCGAGGTTTTTGACTGATTCTGAGAAAGTTCATACTCTTTTGCCTCAAAATGCTGAGATTATCAATGATCAGCGGGCTGCTAGTTCTTCTCGAGAGTTTTCGGTAGTTGTGGGTCGGATGACTCGCAAGGCTCATAGGCGGAACAGGAGTCGTTCCTCCTCGCAATGATTAATTCTTTTATTTAGAATATTCGGGGGATCAGTAAGGCCTCTGCTGTCCGCCGTTTGCGGAAATTGATTTGGTTGCACAAGTTGGCTTTGTATTGTATTTTAGAGCCTTTTATTACGGTTGATCGGTTGGAAAGTACTCGGATTTGTCTTGGGATGGAGCATGGGTTTTCTTCCCAATTTGGGAAGATATGGGTGTTTTGGTCGACGCCTTTTTACGTGGAGATCTTTTAGGATGTAGGTCAGGTGGTTCACTACCGGGTTAGTCACTCTTTCTTTCATGATCCTGTTTATGCTAGTTGTGCTATGTCTATGAGGGAGGATTTGTGGGATGCTCTTATTTCTTTTGCTGATAGCCATGATGGGCCTTGGATGGTGGGTGGGGATTTTAATGTTGTGCAGTCTGTTTTTGAGATTTCGGGGAGACATGCACAGCCCCAGGGTGCTATTGATGCTTTTAATTTAGCTTTGTTGGATTGTGGTTTGGAGGATGTTGGTTTTACTAGGAGTCCTTTTACTTGGACTAGTGGGCGCACTTGGAGACTTTTGGATAGGGTAGTGGGTAATGCTGCTTGGTCTACTTTCTTTTCTACTTTTCGAGTTACGCATCTGAATCGTACTAGTTCAGACCACTCTCCTATGCTGCTTTCTTGTGATAGATTAGCTACTCGAGGCCCTTCAAGGTTCAAATTTTTACATACCTGGTTTAAACATCCTGGGTTTATGGATGTTGTGAGGCAGTCTTGGGTTGCTCCGGTGGTCGGTTTTGGGATGCGTGCTTTTAAACAGAAGCTTGTTCAATTGAAGCTCATCTTAAAAGGTTGGAATAAGGAGGTGTTTGGTAACGTGTTTGATTGGGTTAAGGAGGCTGAGACAGAGGTAGCTCGGAGAGAGAGGCAGTATGATGTTTCTGGTTCTATTTTGGACCGTACAGCTTTTTCTGAGGCTCAAGCCCGGTTACAGCATGCTTTGCTCTGTGAGGAGATGTTTTTGAGACAACAGTCTAGTGTTCGTTGGGTTAGGGAGGGGGACGCTAACACCCAATTTTTTCATGCCATGGTTCGGAAGAAGCATCAGTTGTTTCATGTTCATCGGATTTGGGATGCTTCTTCTAGTTGGATTTTTGAGCCCTTTGCTGCGGCTGCTTCTATGGATGATTTTTTTCAAAGACTTATAGTAGGGGGCTCTAGTCAGTTTTGCCAGTCAGACTTTGATTTTATTCCTTCTCTGGTGATCGCAGATGATGATGTGGATTTATGTCGGGTGCATGATATGGATGAATGACGGCGGGTGGTGTTTTCTATTGACCCTGATAGTGCCCCAGGTCATGATGGGTTTTGTAGTAGCTTTTATCAGTCGTGTTCGGATGTTATTTCTGTGGACTTACTATCTGCTGTTCATGATTATTTTTTGGGTTCGACTATGCCCCAGGCTTTTCAGAGTACACTTTTGGTCCTTCTTCCTAAAACGGACTCTCCTGTTTCTTGGAAAGATTTTCGTCCGATCAGTTTGTGCAATGTGAGCAACACGGTTCTTACTAAGTTGCTTGTTATGCGATTGGCTCCTGTTTTGCCTCGTATCATTTCTTTATCCCATAGTGGTTTTGTACCTAGTCGGGTTATTCATGACAATGTTCTGCTAGTTTAGGAGTTGGTTCATGATATTGGTAGGCGTACTCGAGGGAGTAATTATTGCAGGACTGTTCATCCGGCGGTGGTGAATTTTGGTTATCTGACCTCTCCTATTTGGCAACAGCTTTGCTCTATTCGTTCTGTTACTGAGCCTCATGTGCGCTAGTTGGTTGGTGCTGGGACTTATAGTTTTTGGTATGATTCCTGGCTGTGCTCATCACTTTATCTGGTTATAATCATGACATCACTTCTTTGGTCCTAGTGTCTTTTTATTGGTAGGGTACTCTTTGGGATCGAGGCAAGCTTATGGAGGTTTTACCTTCGTTAGTAGTTAAGCAGATTCTGTTGATCCCTATTTCTGCTAACGAGCCAGATGTGATCCGATGGGATTCTACTCCTGATGGTGCTTTACATTTACGCTCTGCTTGGGAGATTGTTTGCTCTTTTAAGCCGCGAGATGAGGTATTTTCTATCATTTGGCAGCGTCATCTACAGTCCCAGCTATCTTTCTTTCTGTGGCAACTGTTGCATGGTTTCTTAGCTACTAATGATGCTTTGTGCTCGAAAGGTTTTTGTATGGTTTCCTGGGGTATTTGTGGTCAGGCTACTGCGACTTCTCATCACTTATTTCTTGAGTGCCCTTGGGTTCATCAGGTTTAAGAGTATTTTCAGTGTTGTTTAAGGTTACGGAGGGTTTGTTTTCTGTCACCCCATCCTTTGCTTCATCATTAGAGGCGATGTGCTCCTTCTCGGTCTCATTTTCGAGTTCTTCTCCCATGCTTCATCTTGTGGCATGTATGGAAGGCTTGAAATGCCTATAGGTTCGATTCACACCCCTTTTCTGTTAACGATCTCATTTTTTGGGTGGTGTCAGATTTGAGACTTGCCGGTTCTGCTTTTAGCTTTCAACTTGTGCTTGCTTCACCTCGGAAGCCCATCAGAGTTGTTTTTGGGACGAGGTCCCCTCCTCGGTCGTGAAGCTGATGGTTGATGGTTGCTCTAAAGGTAACCCTAGGATGTCAGCTGCAGGAGATGTTCTTCGAGATCATCAGGGTATGGTTTTGGCAGGGTTTAGTTCTTTTCTTGGGCGCCAGCCAATTTTATATGCAGAGCTTATGGCTGTCTGTGAGGGGTTGGAGATTGCTGTTCAGCTCGGATATTCTATTTTGGAGGTTGAGTCTAATTCGGCTACTGTAGTGTCTTGGATCCTTTCGGGCGGTTCGTATTTGTTTGCTATCGGTCTCTCGCTCATATTTAGCTTTAGACATAATTTACTGCCTAATTTAGGCTGCATTCCCAAACAACCCGACTCGCGGACAACCGCTTATGGTGCGACAGGGTCCTGGCGCGACAGGGCTCTCACCCTCTCCGGAGCCCCTTTCTCGGGGACTTGAGCCTAGTCCACTGTTGAGGATGCTTCCCGGTTCGCTTGCCGTTACTAAGGGAATCCTGTTAAGTTTCTTTTCCTCCGCTTATTGATATGCTTAAACTCAGCGGGTGATCCTACCTAGCCTGGGGTGGCAATGGGAGCTACTACTTGAGCGGGGCGTCGGTGTTGCGAGGTCCCCTAGCAGGGATTAGGTGCGCGGCGGGAGCTCGAGAGGCGTTACTTTCACCACTAATTGTCGCAGCTTCAGTCACCAAGGACTCAGATTTCAGCCAACCGTGCGCGATCAACTTACGGGAGGCCAATCTCCGCCCGCACCTCCAAGCCCCCGCCCTAGTCCATGGGGGTGGGGTGGGGGAATAGTTCGTGACACCCAGGCAGACGTGCCCTCGGCATAACAGCTTGAAGCGCAACTTGCATTCAAAGACTTGATGGTTCACAAGATTCTGCAATTCGCACCAAGTATTGCATTTCGCTACGTTCTTAATCAACGCGAAAGCTGAGATATCCGTTGCCGAGAGTCATTTTTGATACAAGTGAAAGAAGGCACCGCGCCCCGCGGCACACCGTCTCCATGTTAATCTTATAATACTGATTTTGATGATAATAAAACTTATATGTTCTTGATTCAAATGTTGGGGCTATTAAAATGAATTTCTTAAAGCCATAGATATATTTAAGAAGCTTAATGACCATTAACTTGAGTCAGAAAATATTTTCTAAACGAAATTTGTCAAAATATAGACTTTAAAAATTAATGGTAGACTGTTTATCTTATAAAATGGCTCAATCAAATTCAAATCAACAGAGATCCAACAGTTATCACTGAGCTTGCTGCTGGGAAAACAATCTTCTTTGAGCTTCAAACTTGTTTTTACTTGATTAATTCACACTTTTAGATTTCATCGATTATAATACACATTGTGTGAGAGATTGTTTATTTGCAATTTCTATTTTTGAGTGATTATAAGTGTTGGGATACACTTGGGTTAAGAGATTGGGAATAATCTCTTATTGTAAAGGTTTATTGACACCTTTGAAGTCAATTATAAGTGTGGTTGAAGCCTTGGAGGCTTGCTTAGTGAAATTCTCAAGCCCGGTGAGCTTAGAAGCGTGGACGTAGGCACGGTTGGCCGAACCATGTAAAAATTGTGTGTTTGATCTCTTTTCCCTTATCCTTTTAATTTCGAGCATTGTTAAAATTATTGTTTTTGATTTTATTAAGACATTAGTTTAAATTGTTGTGTGGTTTTATTTGTTTTAGTATTAAGAACCCAATTCACCCCCCCTCTTGGGTAGCCTAGTTAGTATTTCAATTATTATCAGAGCAAGGTTCTTTTGTTAAGACTTAACCGTCTAGAGTAAAAGATCCATGGCAACCCAAAATGATTCTAGCTTTAGGGAAGGACAATCCATCACTAGGCCATCATTCTTTGATGGAAATGATTATCCTTATTGAAAAACTAGGATGAGAATTTATTTGCAAGCTTTAGATTATGAAATATGGGAGGTTGTGTGTGATGGTCCATTCATGCCTATGACTAAAGATGAAAAAAGGGAACATATTCTGAAACCTTCACGTGAATGGAATGAGCTGAAAAAGAGAAAAGCTTCTCTAAACTCCAAAGATATGAATGCCTTATTTTGTGCCCTAGATATGAAAGAGTTTCATAGAGTCTCAGGTTGTTCTAATGCTTATGAGATTTGGAAGAAACTTGAAGTAGTTTATGAAGGAACAAACCAAGTTAAAGAATCTAAAATTAGTAGATACACTAGGCAATACGAATTGTTTCAAATGGAAAAAATGAAAATGTTTATTCTATGTATGCTAGATTCATGAAAATCATAAATACTCTAGGAGCACTTGGTAAAACCTTTTCAAATAGTGAGAAGGTAAAGAAAATCATTGGGTCATTACCAAAAGAGTGGAGACCTAAAAGACCTGTCATTGAGAAAGCCAAAGATCTAAATACTTTATCTATTGATGATTTAATTGGCTCACTTATTTCATATGAAGAAGATTTGGCAGCCGAAAGAGGAGATGAAGATAAAAAGAAGAAAAACAATGCCTTGAAAGCATTAAAATCTTAAAGTGATGAGGAAAGCAAACTTGAAGATGAAAAGATGGCCATGATAGCCAAAAAATTTAGGAAGTTTTTGAAGAAAACCGGTGAGCAAAAAAATTTCAAAAATTTCAAGAATAAAAAAGATAAGAATGAAGCAATCATATTCTATGAATGCAAGAAGCCTGACCATATAAAATCGGAATGCCCTCTTCTTAGCAAATTCAAGAAGAAAGTCATGGTGGCAACATGGGATGATATTGATGAAGAATCAAGTGAAGAAGAACAATCACAAGAAATGTTAAACTTGGCACTTATGGCAATAAGAGAAGATGACCTTGATGAGGTAAGTGATCTTCCATCTTATAATGAATTATATGATGCTTTTAATGAGTTGCATAGTGATATAATGAAAATTGGTAAGAAAAATGCATGTCTTAAAAAGAAAATGTTAGAACTTTCAAATGAAAATGATGCCTTGCAAAAATGCAATGATTTGC
Organism: Luvunga scandens; assembly: GCA_030449905.1. Classification (NCBI taxonomy): domain Eukaryota; kingdom Viridiplantae; phylum Streptophyta; class Magnoliopsida; order Sapindales; family Rutaceae; genus Luvunga; species Luvunga scandens. The sequence goes on from JASUUG010000714.1 coordinate 77,260, forward strand.
TAAATGAAAATATCAAAGGATTAGAAGTGGATAATGAAATATTACATGGTAGGATTGCATCCTTAAAAGGTAAACAAAGTACTTCATATGAGAATGAAAAATTACATGTTGATGACTTGATCAAAGAAAATGAAGAGCTTAAAAAGAAGAGCAATGAGCTCAATGCGATTGTGTTAAAATTAACACATGGTCAAAGAACTTAGAAAAATTACTTAGTTCTAAAAAATGTGTGTTTGATAAAGGAGGAATCGGGTATAAGCCTAACTTGAAACAAAAATATTACAAGAGCTATTTTGTTAAGGCTACCTCCACTAATAATCATAAAATTATTTGTCATTATTGCAATGGAAATGGTCACATGAATTATAGATGTCCTGTTAAGAAAAATGCATATTATGGAATTAAATGTGTTTGGGTTTCAAAAGGAACCGTTACTAACACTCAATGACCCAAAAAGTTTTGGGTACCTAAAACTTGAGATCTTCTCTGCAAGAATCAAAGATGAAGAGAAAGAGAAATAAATGGTATTTGAACAGCGGATGTTCAAGACATATAACCGGTAATTATTTATGGTTCTCAAGTTTTACCAAGATCGAAAATGGTGGGGATGTATCCTTTTGAGATAATTCAAAAGGAAAAATCATTGGTATTGGTAATGTTGGTAAAGTTTCCTCAACTCTCATTGAAAATGTACGCTTAGTTAAAATCTAAAACACAACTTGCTTAGTATTAGTCAATTGTGTGATAAAGGATATAGAGTTATTTTTGATAAAACAAAATGTGTTATTTGAAAATGCATGTGATGGTAAAGTCTTTTTTGTTGGAAAAAGATGTGTTAATGTTTATACGATTGATATAGATTGTGCATCTACTTATGATAAATGTTTTTCCGCATTACTTGATGATAGTTGGTTATGACATAAAAGACGAGGACATGCAAGCATGGATTTAATTTCAAAGATTTCCAAAAACGATTTAGTTAAAGGTCTTCCGAAAATTAGTTTTGAAAAAGATAAAATTTGTGAAGCATGTCAATTTGGAAAATAAATAAAAACTTCTTTCAAAAATAAAAATCATATTTCTACTTCAAAACCACTTCAACTTCTTCACTTGGATTTGTTTGGACCTTCTAGATATGCTAGTCTAAGTGGTAAATATTATGCATTTTTAATTGTGGATGATTATTCTAGATATACATGAGTATTATTCTTATCTAATAAAGATGATGTCTTTGATGCATTTAAAGTTTTCTGTAAAAAGGTTCAAAATGAAAAAGGTTATTTTATTACTTGCATTAGATGTGATCATGGTGGAGAATTTGAAAATCATGCATTTGAGAGTTTTTGTAATGATTTCAGTAGTAAACATCAATTTTCATCACCTAGGACTCCATAACAAAATGGAATTGTTGAGAGAAAAAATAGGTCTATTCAAGAAATGGCTAGGACCTTGTTGAATGAGAATGCATTACCAAAATATTTTTGGGCCGAAGCCATTAATACCGCATGCTATTTGTTAAATGGTGTTTTGATTAGGCCGTTTCTTAATAAAACTCCCTATGAGTCTTGGTTAAAACTCCCTTTGCTGATGCGGAAAACGATGAATCTTGGATTATGGCAATGCAAGAGGAGTTAAATCAATTTGAGAGAAACAATGTGTGGAAATTAGTTCCTAAACCAGAATATCAATCTGTTATAGGCACTAAATGAATATTTAGGAATAAGATGGATGAATCCGATGTGGTTGTACAGAATAAAGCTAGATTAGTAGCTCAAGGTTACAACCAAGAAGAAAGAATTGATTTTATTTTGCATCAAATGGATGTCAAAAGTACATTTCTAAATGGGAACATCATGGAAGAAGTGTATGTGAAACAACCCCCTGATTTTGAAAATAAAAAGTTTCCAAATCATGTTTATAAGTTGTCAAAAGCTTTGTATGGATTAAAACAAGCACCTAGAGCTTGGTATAATAAGCTTAGTAAATTTCTTTTGGAAAATGGTTTTTCAATTGGAAGAGCAGATACTACACTATTTATTAAGCATAAAAGTCAAGATATACTTATTGTCCAAATTTATGTTGATGATATTATTTTCTGTTCTACTAATGAGTATTTGTGTAAGGAATTTTCATCTTGCATGAGCAAAGAATTTAAGATGAGCATGATGGGAGAATTGAAGTACTTCCTTGGATTACAAATAAAACAAAATAAAGAAGGAATCTTCATCAATCAAGCCAAATATTTGAGAGATTTACTCAAAAGATTCGGACTTGAAGATAAAAAGGTCAAAACTACTCCAATGAGCTCAACAATTAAGCTTGCCAAAGATGAAAAAGGTAAAGATGTTGATGTCAAAACATATCGAGGTATGATCGGATCTTTACTTTACTTAACTGCTAGTAGACTCGATATTATGTTTAGCGTATGTTTGTATGCAAGATTTCAATCATGTCCCAAGTAATCTCATTTGCTTCCTGTCAAAAGAATTTTTCATTATTTGAGTGAAACCATAAATCTTTGCCTTTGGTATCCTAGAGGAACTCATAAAGATTTAACTTGTTATTCGGATACTGATTTTGCTGGTTATAAGGTTGATAGGAAAAGTACTAGTGGAACTTGTCACTTACTAGGTCACTCACTTGTCTCTTGGTTTAGTAAGAAGCAAAACTTGGTTGCATTTTCAACCACCATGGCTAAATATATTATAGCCTGTAGTTGTTGTGCACAAGCATTTTGGATTAAACAAACCCTTAGAGACTTTGGTATCAACCTTGTTCATATACCTATCATGTGTGACAATACAAGTGCCATAAATCTATCCAATAATCCTATACAACACTCTAGAACCAAGCACAATGGGAAAAGACATCATTTCCTAAGAGATCATGTTAAAAAAAAAGATATTTTATTGAATTTTATTTCAACTGAAAAACAGCTCGCTGATATCTTTACTAAACCTCTTGGCGAAGAGCAATTTACTAAGATTAGGCATAAGCTTAGAATGATAAATGTTGCGTAATAGTAGTGATTTATACAATATCTTCTTTGTTTTTCTATAATATGATATTTGTTTGATTTGAATGTGTTTAAATTGTGTAATCATGCATCATATTAGCCTTTAAAGATATTTTTTATCAATAAAATGATTTAGAAATGTATTGAGTATTGGCTATTGTTGAGTACTAGAAAGTGTGTTTTTATAATAGAGAAAATCATCATTTTACACTCTAAGTTTCATTAACATCCTTATCTTTATGTCTTTAAGTCCCTTGTAATTTAATTATGTATGTTTTATTTTAATTAAGTATTTTCTGTATTTTAGGGGATATCATGGTCATTTCACAATAAACGAGAGATCAGATGAAAAAACGGACAGCACTTTTGAACTCAGGACAGTCGAAAACCTTAGGAGGAGCATAAAAAGAAAATTGGCATTGTTCACATATACGATCGTTCACGATACTGATGCGGTTGATATATGATGATAATCTTTTTCACGTGATCCTTTGTTCAAATGCATCACGATGATGTGGCACTGTACAATGACGTGGCACTATACGATGACGTGGCGACATTTGGTTGGACGAATGATGTGGCATTGACCGCTTATGTGGCATTTGACTGATGATGTGGCGTTGACTGATGACGTGTCACGACCCTATTGGACAAAAAATGTTGACCGGTGACGTAGCAGAATGTTAGTGGATCGAAAAAATGTGTGTACGGTACATGCATATACACAGAATAACAACCCTGATGATGTGTTCCATCCAATAGGAACTTGCCACGTGGCACAATCCTGAGCGTCCAAATTGTTTTAATTTGATGGCCATGATTTACTCAGTGTATCTATAAAAAGGGGGCTCCCCCCCCTAATTTGACACCCCTGAATCCATTTTTGAGCTCCATTTTCTGTAATTCCATCTCCATCTTGTATTTTCTACGTATTTTAAAAAAATTTCCATTTTACCCCTAGTTCAAATATGAGTGGCTCATTTCCTTTCAAGCTTGAGTTGAAGGTGAAGTCTCAACATACTCTATGGGCTTAATTTGGTAAATTTACTTTTCCTTCCCCTTTAGTTTATGTGGTTGTTTTGACTTTTCGTAGACAGATAGTAATAATCTTGCCTGGATATCGGCTGGAATAACCACCTCCCTAGGCAAGGTTATTACTATTTGGCACGGGAAGCCCTTAGCACCATATCTATTAAAGTGTGGTTCATGATGAGTGGAAGTCCCCCCTTCATGATTTAATTGGTACTAATAATGAATATTAAGCCGATGGTGCATGTTGAGACAGATCCGAAGATCAAAGCATTTCATTTTAATAGTTTATTCCCACCGCTTTAATTTAAATTAATTGATAGCCTACATCATTCTCATTATAAATCCAATCAACCACTTAGAAAATTAATTCTACAAGCAATTAAAATCCACCTCCTCGTGGGATCGACACTCGTCACCATTGATCTATTCTACAATAGATTCGTGCACTTGCGAGTTCAATAAAATTTGCACAACAAGTTTTTGGCGCCGTTGCCGGGGAAGTAAGTTATTTTAATTTGTAGAATTTTTTTTTCTCTAATTTCTTTATTTAATATTTTTTTTTGTTGTTTCCTTGTAATATTTTTTTTATTATTTAAAAAAAATGAATTTACATTCTGAAGTAGATATTATTTTCTTTTCTTTTCTTTTCTTCTTTAAATTTCTGTAATTTAATTTTCATGTTATTTTTTTTTATTTTGTTAAATCGGCAGGTTCAACCGCCTATTAATTTATTTTAATTTGTTTCACGTATTTTCTTTTCTATATATAGCGCTTGAGTTATTTTCATAGCAAAATTGTAACAGCGTAATAAGGTTAGTATCGTAATTTCTCCCTCTTCTTTATCTTTATTAATTTTGTTATCATTTTTTATTTGCATGCATGGTCGTAGGTCACAATTACCGAATCTTGAGCCTATAGACTTTGAATTAGAAAAAACACTTCGCACACACAAGCACGTTACAATTAAAAATAAATTTGAAATGGATTTGCAACCAACACCACAAGAAAGGCCATTTAAGGATTACTTCAGTCCCTTAGCTAACTTGAGCACATCATGCATACGATACCCAAATGTAGCTGCTAGGAGTTTTGAATTAAAACCTAGTGTGCTAAATTGTCTCCCAACATTCTATGGCCTAGAAAATGAAGATCCATATAATCATCTGAATGATTTCCATGCTATTTGTCAAACTTTTAAATATGAGAATTTTTCATATGATGATGTTAAGCTTAGATTATTTCCATTTTCTTTAAAGGATAGAGCTCGTTCATGGTTCAATGCATTCCGCTAATAAAGATTACATCATGGGAACAAATGATAACAAAATTTTTGAATAAATATTTCCCAATACATAAAACCAATCTTATTCGCAGGAAATTTGAGTTTACCCAAAGAGAAGACGAGCAATTTTTCGAAGCATGGGAGCGATTCAATGGGCTACTCCTAAAGTGTGCACATCATGGGTACGAAAAATGGCACCAATGCCAATACTTTTTGGAGGGATTATTACCGAATGTGCAAGAATGGCTAATGGCAACAAGTGGAGGAGAGCTAATGTCAAAAAGTGCATCAAAGATTTGGGATTTCTTCCAGCGACAAGCGGATAATTCCCAACAACGGAGTCGTTCGCTCAGGAGTACTAGAAGAGTTAAGGGAGTGAATGAGGTTCACATTGGCGAGTCAAGTTCAGAAATTAAAGAAGTCAAAGACATAGTTGAAGGTCTTTCCCGTCAAATAGCATCATTAACAGCTGATAAATTAACGGAACCACATGACCAGGACTCATACTCAGATCAAGCCAATGCCTAGGTATAATGAGAAAGCCATCAAACTACAACCTTTACTCCAACACATATAATCCTGGATGGAGAGACCACCCCAATTTTTCATGGTCTCAAGGATTCCAACAGAATGGACCATCAGCTCCAGCTCCAGCTCCACCAATGCAATCAATTCCTCAAAATCCTCAAGCCTCTCAACCACCATTTAGACCATACAATCAGAACCCAAACTATTCTCAACCTAGACCATGAGAGGATGCATTTCAGAATTTCAAGAATCTTACTTACTCCAAAATCGAGCAACAAAACCGCACCATTGATGAACTGCGAAATGAGATGAGAGCGGGTTTCAACTCACAAACCCAATCAGTTTCAAACCTTGAAAAAATGGTGGGACAACTTGCTTCTTCAGTTCAAACCTTGGCAATCACTGTTGAGAAAGGAAAATTCCCAAGTCAACCAGTGCCTAATCCTAAAGGAGTGCATGAAGTAAGTACCAGTTCACCTCAGCAACATGGAGAGGTCAAAGCCGTCATGACCTTGCGAAAAGGAAAAGAAGTCGACAACAAAATGGAGATACTGGTACCAAAAATAACTCAAATTGTACTGGTAAATGAAAAAGACTCATCATCAGAGGAGAAAGAAGAAACCAACCCACGAGAATACGTTCCAAAAGCTCCATTTCCCCAGAGGTTAGCTAAAGCAAAGAAAGGAAAATCTACAAGTGAGATTTTTGAAATCTTTGAACAGGTAAGTGTTAACATCCCTTTGCTTGATGCTATAAAACAAGTGCTATCTTATGCCAAGTTTCTTAAAGACCTTTGTACTAAAAAGAGAAACATTCATGTTCAAAAGAAGGCATTTTTAACAGAAAACGTGAGCTCTATACTCCAACACAAACTTCCTCTAAAATACAAAGACCCAGGCTCCCCCACTATCTCATGTAGTATAGGGAACCATACAATTGAGAATGCTTTGTTGGACTTAGGAGCTAGTGTAAATCTGTTACCTTACTCAGTATTTGTGAAACTTGGACTGGGAGAATTACACCCAACTCCAGTGGTGTTACAGCTTGCAGATCGGTGCATGAAAAAACCTCGTGGTATTGTGGAGACGTGCTTATACAGGTAGATAAGTTTTATTTTCCTGTTGATTTCATTGTAATTGACACTTAACCAGTCCAAGATTCAAGGAAGCAGATCCCCATTATCTTAGGACGACCTTTTTTGGCAACTGCCGATGCTCACATTCAATGCAAGACTGGAAATATGCAGTTGTCCTTTGGCAATATGACGATGGAGCTAAATATCTTCAACATTGCCAAACAACCTCATAATGCAGATGATGAAATTGTTGATGTGGATTGGATAGAAGAATTAATTGATAATGCTTTTCTTTCAAACCTCAGTGATGACCCTTTACAAACATGTTTAACTCACTTTGGTTTGGATTTTGATATTGACAGATCAGTAGATGAGGTTAACGCCTTACTCGATTCAGCACCATCCATGGACACTAACAAATGGAAGTCAAGAGTGGAAAAACTAGCACCATCAGAGAAGAAACTCAGTACGTCATCAGAATCACCACCAAAACTCGAGCTCAAACCATTACCCGACTCAAACCATTACCCGACACTTTGGAATATGCATTTTTGGGAGAAGAAAGCACTCTGCCAGTAATCATTTCATCATCCCTGAATGAAGAACAAAAAGGTAAGTTGTTGGAAGTTTTGAAAGTGCACAAAGGAGCATTAGGATGGACCATAGCCGACATAAAATGTATAAACCCAGTGGATTGTATGCATTACATTCACCTTGATGAAAATGCTAAACCTACCGGGGAAATGCAACGTCGGTTAAACCCTAACATGAAAGAAGTTGTTAGAACTGAAGTCCTTAAACTATTAGATGCAGGTATCATTTACCCTATTTTTGATAGTTCATGGGTCAGTCCTGTACAAGTTGTCCCCAAAAAGTCAGGAGTCACAATAGTTACCAATGCTGATAATGAATTAATACCTACTAGAGTAACTACAGGATGGCGTGTATGCATTGATTATAGAAAGTTGAATTCTGTCACACGTAAAGATCATTTTCCTCTACCATTTATTGATCAAATGCTTGATAGATTAGCAGGTCATGAATTTTATTGCTTTCTAAATGGTTACTCAGGATATAATCAAGTTCCCATAGCACCAAAAGATCAAGAGAAAACCACTTTCACTTGCCCTTTTGGCACTTTTGCATATAGGAGAATGCCATTTGGATTATGTAATGCACCTGCTACATTTCAACGATGCATGTTAAGCATTTTTTCTGATATGGTTGAACGATTCCTTGAAGTCTTTATGGATGATTTTTCTATTTTTGGTAATTCATTTGATCAATGTTTACATCATCTAACACTAGTTATGCAGAGATGCATAGAGAAGAATTTGGTCCTAAATTAGGAGAAATGCCATTTTATGGTAAAACAAGGTATTGTTCTTGGTCACATCATTTCTAGCGAAGGTATTGAGGTTGATAAGGCCAAGGTGGATCTCATTTCCAATCTTCCTCCACCTAAAAAAGCATGTCGAGAAGTAAGATCTTTCCTTGGGCATGCAGGTTTTTACAGACGTTTCATTAAAGATTTTAGCAAATTTTCTAGACCTTTATGCAATTTACTTGCTAAAGATGTACCTTTTGTCTTTAATGATTCCTGTCTTATGGCATTTAAGAAGCTAAAGCAGTTGTTAACATCATCACCCATCATTCAACCCCCAAACTGGAACTTACCATTTGAGCTTATGTGTGATGCATCTGATTATGCAGTAGGAGCAGTATTAGGACAAAGAGTTAATCGAATTCCCCATGTCATTTACTATGCTAGTATGACATTAAATGATGCACAGTTGAACTATTCAACCACTGAAAAAGAAATGCTAGCAGTGTTGTTTGCATTAGAGAAATTTCGATCTTATCTCATTGGTTGTAAAATAATTGTTTTCACATATCATGCTGCTCTTAAATATCTTCTCACAAAGAAAGATACAAAAGCTAGACTAATTCGTTGGGTGTTACTTTTGCAGGAATTTGACTTTGAAATCAAGGTAAGAAGGGCACAGAAAATGTTGTTGCAGACCATCTCTCTCGTCTAAATTTTGATACAATTACAGAACCATTTCCATTAAATGAATCATTTCCGGATGAACAACTAATGAGTGTGGAAGTATTACCATGGTATGCTGATATAGTTAACTATCTTGTTACAGGTAAACTTCCGGAGCATTGGACTAAGCAGGACAAGGCCAAATTTTTTGCAGAAATAAAATTTTTTTTCTAGGATGACCCCTATCTGTTCAAGTATTGTGCAGATCAAATTATCAGACGATGTGTCCCAGAAAATGAATTTCAAAATATCATTTCATTCTGCCATGAACAATCATGCGGAGGCCATTTGATCTAAGAAAAACGACTACTAAAATATTACAATGTGGTTTCTATTGGCTAACTATATTTCGAGATGCTTACATTTTTTGTTCTTCATGTGATAGGTGTCAACGAATGGGGAGCATTACACGAAGGAACATGATGCCACTAAACCCAATTTTAGTGGTTGAGATTTTTTATGTATGGGCTATCGACTTCATGAGACCTTTTCCTCCTTCTTTTGGCCATCAATACATGTTGGTCGCTGTTGACTACGTATCGAAGTGGGTAGAAGCAGTTCCGTGTAGAACCAATGATCACAAGGTGGTGATCAGATTTTTGAAAAGCAACATTGTTTCACGCTTTGGATTCCCTCGAGCAATAATCAGTGATGGTGGAGCCCACTTTTGTAACAAATCATTCAAAGCTCTTTTGACAAAGTATTCCATTACTCACAAAGTGACGACCCCATATCATCCGCAAAACCGGTGGCAAGTTGAGATCTCCAATCGAGAGATAAAGCACATATTAGAAAAACGATGAGACCAGGCGAGAAAAGATTGGTCATTAAACTGGATGATGCATTATGGGCATATAGAAGCGACTTTCAAGACCGATTGGGATGTCACCTTATAGGCTAGTATATGGAAAAGCTTGCCACCTACCGTGAAACTCGAGCATCGTGCATCTTGGGCCATTAAGAAATTCAACTTTGACATGCAGCAAGCTAGCTCGGAAAAGAAGATTACAAATTTGTGAGAACTTGAAGAAATTCGTAATGATGCATACGAAAATGCCAACATTTACAAAACGAATGAAAGTCTTTTATGACAAGCACATTATGAGAAAATCTTTCGCCCCAGTCGAGGAAAGTACTTTTATTCAATTTCGCTTGCACTGTTCCGTAAAGTAAGTTACGCTCGATGGGTGGTCCCTTTATAGTTCATCTTGTTTTTCCACGTGGAGCAATTGAAATTAAGGATCCAAAGAACGGTGTAACTTTTAAGGTTAATGGTCAAAGATTAAAGTCATATCTAGAGTACCAACCACATGAAAATGACACCGAAATCGATTTGAGTGACCCGTCAAACTTGAATTGAGACTTTTTCTTATTTATTTCTTCTTTTCTGTGATTTAAATTTGTGTGAAATTATGTTTATTTAATCATTCAATTATCTAATCATGTATGCCTCAATTAGACAGATCCTCTTGAAACATCTCAGACAACTTCAACGTATATGATCTCATCTGAGAAGCCATATACAATTTTGTAAAACACATCGTATTTGGAAGCTACAACCTCCAGAGTTGGTATCCCACGTTGAAGATCTAGAAAGACAACTCAGAGGAATAGAATATAGGATATATAACTTCCAATTAGAGCTTGAGGTTAACTCGATAAGAGGACGAATGTAAGTTCATTTTTCTTTTTATTGTGTGCTTTCTTATTTTGTTCACTTTCATGTTTGATTTGATTTCACAAATTTGATTTTCTTTATTTAGTGTGTTTTAATTTATTTTCCCTTATAAGTGGCGGATAACGGTACTCCTTGACAATCAAAGTTGGTTACTTTAGTTTTCCATAATAACTAATATTCTGAGAAGAAGGTATGGACAGAAACACAATTCTAACAGAGCTTCACAAGTGATTTCCTTCACTTCCTCAGAATGCCCTCCTTACGATCTATAAAGCTCGGTCCGAACGCATGCGATTGCTTATGAGAAATAACATCTCTGCTGACATCCGTTGGTTAATCGAGGCTAAAGTACGTTTAGCAGGTGAGTTGCCTCCTAAATTTATTGCATACATGCCTGGTTGTGGTAAAAGAAATTACTCGAGAAAACGAAGAGCTGAAAAACTTCATGTTAATTGTCATAAGTGTGCCAGGATGAAATGCGATAAAAATCCTTGTTCTTTCGGAATGATGTCTGATAACAGGGAAGATAAGATTCAATTCATTAGGGATGGCTTGAATAAAGAGTCATTGGATGGTATCCTTTTGTCTCTTGAAACGCATCCCAGTGGATACGTACAAAGAGCAATTCTCCAGTTATGGCCATTATTTCAGAAAGAACGTGTCCGATATAGTCTTGGGAATCTGACTATAAACGTCCCTGTTTGCCAGTTTATAAGAAAACTGGATAATAAGCCTATCCTCGACCCATAGAGGGCGTTCAAGCCGTTTCTGGACGTAAAATCAGAGGAAGATGTGAGCCACAATCACAACTACCTGTAAATATCCTTTTACTGTTGTTTTATTTTACTGTTGTTTTATTTCACTGTTGTTTTATCAATTGCATTATTGTCTTTAATAATTGAGTGCTCTTTCTTTTACTATTTCCTTTTTGACTCTCGAGCCATGTGCTTTACGCGTTAATTGACATAGACATGCTACCTCCTATACAGCTGTAAATCATTGTCACCAAGATCCTTGATATATGATCATTTTCTTTTAGACTCACAAATTATTTTTGAGAAGCATCCCAATGACAGCTACTCCCAATAAACAATTCAAGAACATTTGTGTGCTCTCTGGATTTAACTATAGCAAACATAAAGAGTTCGTTGAGGCAGTCATCGATCTTGGTCAACGCATAGCAGAAAGAAATTTGCATCTGGTTTATGGAGGAGGTGACCGAGGGTTATCAAAACTAGTCTCAGAAGCTGTTTATCTCAGAGGGAGCCAAGTGTTAGGCATCATCCCAAGAAGCCTCAAACCGTTGGCCTGTATGTCTGACTCATCAACTGGAGAAGAGTTAGTTGTCTTAGGTATGCAAGAAAGAATAACTGAAATGCTAAATCATGCTGATGCTTTTATTTTCTTACCAGGAGATCTTGCAACTCTAGAGGCACTAAGCACATTAGCATCTTGGACTCATCTGAATATTCATTAGAAACCCATTGGTTTGTTAAATGTCAATAACTTTTATGATGGCTTCATCGCATTTCTTAACCATGCAATAAAAAACCATTTCATCCCTTTCACAGCGAAAAAAATCTTTATTTGTGCTCATACTGCTAATGAGTTACTTGATCTCATTACAAGCTTATGACAGAGCAGGATCCCAAGACCCTCGTGTTGGAATGGCCAAATAATGATGGTAACAGTAGCCGTAGTAAGAAGTGCAAATTAGATTTAACTCTCCGCTTGTAAATATTTTCTTCTGTGATACAACACTCAGGTGATGTCTTCTAAACCCTATTTTCTTTCAACATTGAGGATAATGTTTCGTTCTGGTTGGGGGGAGGGAATAGTTGACAATTGTGGAATATCTCAATCTTAGTGTAGTTTTTTTTGTAGAAACTAACTGTGGCTAAATGTTTGAGTCGAAGATGGCTGAATATGGAGTGTAGTAACTCTAGAAACGCATCTTCTTATTAAAAAAAAAAAGCATTTTTTATGATCTTTTCATAATTAGATGACATGATAACTTTCAAATTTTAGTATTTGTATTATATTTGGTCTTTAGTTATGTTACACCATGTTTGTTACTCTACATGTTGATGTTGGAAACAAATTTAAGTTGCTTGAAAGAATGCACATGTCATAATAATTTCCAAGTGAGTTTTTGAGCCTGTTATTTTTTTTGGAGAGTAACCCCTTTTTGCCCATTCTTCATTCCGCTTAGCAGTTTACTGCTTTATACATTATCTCTAGTTCAAAAAAAAAAAATGTGTGTTGCCACATCTGAAGGTCCATCTAACTAGTAGATATGGAAGATTATTTAGAACCCTAAAAGATGACAGAAAGGCCATCTTTGGTCCGTTTGAGCCTTTCTAGCCAACCCTATTAATATGTATCCATAGTTAACCCTTTTGAGCCTTAAAAAAATAATAATAATAATAATAAAAAAATAAAGACTTTTTCTTTGGCAACCTATTATCTTGTCCCACTCCAATGTGGAGTATCGTCTTATATTTTGTATTTCTCACCACCCATTTATGTTTGAAAATAGAGATAATTTTGCATTAAAAAAAAAAGGTGCTATAAAAAAAAAGGAGAAAAAGAAAAAAAATATGTATATAAATAAATAAATAAAATAAAATAAAAAAAAGTGAAAAGCACATTACAATCTCCAAAGTTCTCTATTTTTCAAACATATATTTTGTTTTTCCTATTATCCTTTCTTTGTTAGCCACGTCCCTAGCCTACGTTACGTCCTAATAAAAGTCCTTCTTGATTTTAGGGAACTATAGTCTAAAATAGAAACTGGTTATATAGGCTGAAAAGATGTGGTAGTGCATACTTTAAAAATAATAATAATAATAATAATAAATAAAAAAAAAATAAAAGTGAGAATGATGAATACATTGGTTTGATTAGCATTGTTTTAATTAAAATCGTATTATTTCTAAGCTGAGGGCATATTTTTGTCACCTTGGTGAGAGTGTGTGATATTTCTTCTTTATCATTTTCACTCAATTTACCATTCACTGGAGTGATTATTTTTGGGTTTAATTTCTTTGTGAGCGTATTACTACTACCAGTGAGATTTTGGGGTTTTCATGTCATTCTTAAAAGTGACTAGATTACTGAAGTTGTGACAAAGTTTTCTAAACTGATTCATGTAGAGAGTTGATGTGGGAATGATATTTCTTTAGACTGTAGAAAATGCTTATACTTTTATTTGATTGTTATCATTAGTCTGATTGAATAAATACCACAGTAAAAAAAAAAATATTGACTTTTATTTTCGCTTAATTTGCTAGGGACTAGCAACAAGCTGGTTTGGGGGTGTGTTGAGTACTAGAAAGTGTGTTTTTATAATAGAGAAAATCATCATTTTACACTCTAAGTTTCACTAACATCCTTATCTTTATGTCTTTAAGTCCCTTGTAATTTAATTATGTATGTTTTATTTTAATTAAGTATTTTCTGTATTTTAGGGGATATGATGGTCATTTCACAATAAACGAGAGATCAGATGAAAAAACGGACAGCACTTTTGAACTCAGGACAGTCGAAAACCTTAGGATGAGCATAAAAAAAAAATTGGCACTGTTCACATATACGGTACTGTTCATGCATACGGTGCGGTTGATATGTATGGTACTGTACACGATACTATTCACGATACTGTTCAAATGTACTGTACGATGATGTGGCACTATACGATGACGTGGCGACATTTGATTGGACGAATGATGTGGCATTGACCGCTTATGTAGCATTGACTGATAATGTGGCGTTGACTGATGACGTGTCACGACCCTATTGGACCAAAAATGTTGACCGGTGACGTGGCAGAATGTTAGTGGATCGAAAAAACGTATGTACGGTACATGCATATACACAGAATAACAGCCTTAATGATGTGTTCCATTCAATAGGAACTTGCCACGTGGCACAATCATGAGCGTCCAAATTGTTTTAATCCGATGGCCATGATTTACTCAGTGTATCTATAAAAAGGGGGCTCCCCCCCCTAATTTGACACCCCTGAATCCATTTTTGAGCTCCATTTTCTGTAATTCCATCTCCATCTTGTATTTTCTATGTATTTTAATAAAATTCCCATTTTACCCCTAGTTCAAATATGAGTGGCTAATTTCCTTTCAAGCTTGGGTTGAAGGTGAAGTCTCAACATGCTCTATGGGCTTAATTTGGTAAATTTACTTTTCCTTCCCCTTTAGTTTATGTGGTTGTTTTGACTTTTCGTAGACAGATAGTAATAATCTTGTCTGGATATCGGCTGGAATAACCGCCTCCCTAGACAAGGTTATTACTATTTGGCACGGGAAGCCCTTAGCACCATATCTATTAAAGTGTGGTTCATGATGAGTGGAAGTTCCCCCTTCATGATTTAATTGGTACTAATAATGAATATTAAACTGATGGTGCATGTTGAGACAGATCCGGAGATCTAAGCATTTCATTTTAATAGTTTATTCCCACTGCTTTAATTTAAATTAATTGATAGCCTATATCATTCTCATTATAAATCCAATCAACCACTTAGAAAATTAATTCTACAAGCAATTAAAATCCACCTCCTCATGGGATCGACACTCGTCACCATTGATCTATTCTACAATAGATTCGTGCACTTGCGAGTTCAATAAAATTTGCACAACAGCTGTAGATTAAAACAAATGTGTGAAATCGTAGTCAAGATAAACGGATTACCGTTTTATAATAAACGGTGTACCGTTTAATTACAGAAACACTGGAAAAATTGTTGGAATTTAGTGGCTCACTATTTATTCCTAATGGTCAACTGATTAAAAACAAAGAGGTTGCTTTGATAAATAGCTCTCTGAAAACTATCGGTGAACTGATTGAGGAAAACGGCTCGCTGTTTTCGTATGATATAAACTGATCCAGTTCTTTTTCCCCATTCTCACTTACCCTTTCATCGTTTTCTCTCGAACCAGCGAACCCTAAGCTCTCTCTCTCTAAAATCTTTCGTTTTCCTTGCAATTTCTTGCCAAATCAAGGTCATAGAAACATTTCCCATCATCTTTAGAATAGATTTATCCTTTCAAAATGTCAAATTGAGCCTCAAATCGAACAATCCCAATTTCAAACCCTAACTGCAGCCGAACGGATTTCTTCAATTTTGGCTCAATTTTTTATGTTTTCTTACCAAATTGAGCCTTTAAATCCCTTTCTCTATGCTTCATTGTTCTTCTGATTGGTTCCATTTCATTCTTTTTCATAATTTTCTCAAAATCGCAAATTCTCAAGCTTGAACCATGGCTGAATCGTCAAGAATCGGTCGTAAGAGAAAAAGTGTCCCCATTAAAAACCCTATACGACCTAGGGACACCTCTGAGCTTGAGAGGATTCACTTTCTAACAGCTCCAATGGAAAAACGCTTCGAAACCTGATTCATGGGTGGCAAGGTAATCGATTCTTACTCTGTGGACTTGGATGATTTTGCAGAGTTGGTTGTTTATAGTTGGAGTGTTAAGGAGATGTTCTTGCCTTGGGAGTCTATATTGGACTTAGAGGAGAGGATTTATACTAACTTAGTCTGTGTTTTTTACTCAAACATGGAATTGTCCACATATAGATTAGATAGAATAGTTACTCATGTCGGTGGTGTTCCTATTGATTTTGATGTCGATGATTTGAACCACATTTTAGGAATCTCGCACTCTGGATATTTTATTTACACTTCTAGGAAAGAGTTATCTTTTGCCGATTTTGTCTATCACGAAGGGGTTAGAAACATATGTAGGCATTGGGATCTCACTAATGAGATTTGTACTCTCCCTTTTAGGTCACAACTCTTACCGCTGCAAGTTAGAATTCTTCATACTATTTTACAGCATATTGTCACCCCTGGGAAGGGACATTCAGATGAGGTGATTCAGCTGGATGTCAGGATTATTGATAGTCTACTTACTGGTCATCCTATTAACCTAGGATACATTATTTTACAGCATATGTTGAGTACTTCTGTGGTTAACCATAGGTTGCTTCTATACGATAGCATTATTTCTAAGGTTTTGCGACATTTTTTAGTACCCCTTCGCAACTTGGTATATGTTGAGACTAAGAAGATTAGGGAAGAGGCTATCTCAGGGATTGGGTTTTCTCAAAGGTGTCGGGATTGGATCAAAACGCACCCTCGTAGCTCCAGAGGATAACCGGTTTCTAAACGATATTTTCACTTCTGACCAGCTACTCGATTTTAGGCTCGGTGCTAGACCTTCACCTCCTCGTCGCGGATCCGTCTCACAGCCTCTAGTAGATTCTGACTCTAAGGAGTATGAGATGGATACCAATTGACCACCGGCTTCAGATGCTCCACCTGCTCCGATAGTTTTCTTCAGCAGCATGTTGGCGATGTTCGAGCACTTTCCGAACAGCAGCAGTAACTTCAGGATCGGTTTGCTTCTTTTCAGATTCAGCAACAGTAAATTCTCATCAGCAGCAGCAGATACTGGATGGCCAGCTACACATCTTTACGGCTCTTGGCATTTCGCCCTCCTCCTCCTCCTCCTCCTCTTCCGTATTAGTTTCTTAGTATTTCGGACATGTTAATTTCACACAAATATTTTCATGTTTTTTTTTAATACAATTATGTATGATGATTATGGATGATTATGTTATATATATGTTTTGGCATTGATTTTATTGCTTGGTTGAAGTTGTTTTTATCTTAATTTTGGCTTCTTGGGTGTAAATTGTTGCTAATATTTTCTAAGTATTTTTTTTAGGTTTCTGGAAATAAACAGTGATACGATAATGGTAAACGGTAAACCATTTATTTAAAATCTAAGTGCAACGCCTATTTAGACAAGTCAAAACGGTTAACCAACAGCAGAAAATGGTAATCCGATTATTCTCAGAAAGTCAACAACGGCTAGTTTTTAGCTCCAACTATAAAATGACTCAATCAAATCCAAATCAACAGAGATCCGACAGTAATCATTGAGCTTGCTGCTGAGAAAACAATCTTCTTTGAGCTTCAAACTTGTTTTTACTTGATTAATTCACACTTTTAGATTTCATTGATTACAATACACATTGTGTGAGAGATTATTTATTTGTAATTTCTATTTTTGAGTGATTATAAGTGTTTGCATACACTTAGATTAAGAGATTGGGAATAATCTCTTGTTGTAAAGGTTTATTGACACCTTTGAAGTCAATTGTAAGTGTGGTTGAAGCCTTGGAGGCTTGCTTAGTGGAATCGTCAAGCCCGTGAGCTTGGAGGCGTGGACGTAGGCACGGTTGGCCAAACCACGTAAAAATTACGTGTTTTATCTCTCTTCCCTTATCCTTTTAATTTCGAATATTATTAAAATTATTGCTTTTGATTTTATTAAGACATTAGTTTAAATTATTGTTTGGTTTTATTTGCTTAGTATTAAGAACCTAGTCCACCCCCTTTCTTGGATAGCCTAGTTAGTATTTCACTCCAGGGCCGCAGGAGCGTGCTCTCTTGTTGGATTTCCTTAGCGTAGTCTGCGCCGGGGGTTCGTTGTTTCACTGGCTGGGAGTAGGACAAGTCACTCTCCCATGGCGAGTGGGAGGGAAAGAGGAGCGCATCCCCCCTCCCACCGCTCGTGGTCTAAACTCGTTCCCCCCTCCCACCGCCTATGGAAACCTTGTTACGACTTCTCCTTTCTCTAAATGATAAGGTTCAGTGGACTTCTCGCGACGTTTCAAGCAACTGTCATTTTTCAGGTGGTGTCGGATCTGAGGCTTGCCAGTTCTGCTTTTGGCTTTTAGCCTTTGCAGCTCCGGTGAGTCATTGGTTCTCAGCTCGCGAAGGGGTTGCGTGTGCTTGCTTCACCTCAGAGGCCCATCAGAGTTGTTCTTGGATGAGGCCACCTCCTGGGTAGTGAAGCTGACAGTTGATGGTTGCTGTAGAAGTAACCCTGGGATGTTCGCTACAAAAGGTGTTCTCCAGGATCATCGTGGTATGGTTTTGGCAGGGTTTGGTTCTTTTCTTAAGCACCAGCTGATTTTATATGCTGAGCTTATGGCCATCTGATAGGGGGAGAGCTTGCTGTTCAGCTGGGATATTCTGTTTTGGACGCTGAGTCTAATTCGGCTACTGTCGTCTCTTGTATCCTTTCGGGTGGCTCTATCCATTGGGATTATGCTTTCTCTTTACGCCAAGTTCGTTCTTTGGTTTCCTTTCGTTCGGTTGTGGTTCGTCATGTGTTTCGTGAGGCTACGTCCACTGCTGAAATTCTGGCTAACTGGGCTTAGACTTCTCGATCCAATCGGCATTTCTACTCCACAAGGGATTTCCTTAGGGTTTATCTAAGATTCTTCATATGGATGCTCATGCAGTTCCGCACATCAGGCATTAGCTTCATTTTTGTTGTTTGTTTCTTTATTCACTTATTTGTTTTTCGTTCTTGAGGAGGTTTTAGTTCATGTCCCCATCCTTATGTATTTTCATGCTTTTCATAATTTATATTACAGGTAGGGGTCCGGCCTAACCCCTAACCACTTTGGTGGTTTTAAAAAAAAAATCCCTAAACCCTAAAAACCTAAACCATAAACCAAAAAACCATTCGGCAATTTTTTTCTCTCTCTAACATTTTCTCTCTCTAAAATCCTCTCACTTAGCCACCACTTTCTTTCAAAGTTTTGGCTGCCGGCACGGCTTCACTGGCTGCCAGTGGTGGTGCTCAACCATCGTCGGACATCCCTCTCCCCATTGGTCCCTTTCCCCATACCTCTCTTCTTTTGCCGCCACATTTTTCTCCTCAAACCGGTGAGCCAACATCGACAAAAAATGGTCAAAACTTAAATTCTACCACCGTTAGTGATTTGGCTGCCGGGAATGCCCTCAGTCACCCCCTGGCACCTTCTTCATCTCAACCTGATGTTGGTTTGGCCGGTCACGGCCCTCATCCATTGTTATCATCAATTCCAATCACTACCACGCAAAACCCTAGCCACCACATGTTGGATACCTATACTGCTACCACCACGTCCGCCTCTTTCCATGGTGTTTCATTCATGACTGAGCACCTCCCTGAGCTGTCGCATGGTCAAGCCTTCTGCCAGGTCGCGACTAGTTCCTATCATCGCATTTACGAACACGATTCACACCTATTGTATGGACTTTTAATCGTCGCCTATGGTGGTTCTTTTTTACCGACCTCTCATCCACACCTCTCAAGCCTTGCCACCATATCTCCAATGGTGCCTATTTCTTCTCCCGTGGCCAACAAATCGGTTCCCGAGTCCGGTAAGCATGGACATTTTATTGAGTCAACTCAGCAACCTAACTCAAGCCGTTATCAAGCCCATGCAAACCCCATGCAACCCTTGTTCCCTTCTCGTGGCCAATCTTTCCCAAACTCCAATCCCAACCAAAACTCGTTGCAACCTTTACAACCTTCACGGCAACCTTCTCGTGGCCCCAACCACCAACTTTATGCTAGTGTTAATAACTCGGCTGCTGGCACGTCCCAAAACCAAGCCTGTGCCACTTTAACATTGCCAAATTGTCCCACAAACTCACAAACTCAAGGTCGTATCTCTTCAACTTTGCCAAACTGTCCCACAGGCTCCCAAACTCCTACAGTGAACCCTGCTGCCATCCTTAATCTTGCTGCCCCTTCTCGACCTAACAAGTTCTTTTTGGATGTTGTAATCAGTTCTAATGGTTCCTCTGTTTCGGTCAAGTTGGTTTTGTTGCACCGTGGTGAACCTGCTATAATGTTTTCTAAGGAGGAAGTGAAACTTATGGCTGAGCTTTTTAAACTTGCCTTAGTTGGAAAATTTTCTTTTAGTCGGCCATCCATGGATGTTTTCCAGAAGTTGTTTTGTTTCTCTTGGGCTAAAAGGGAATTCTTAAGTTTCCTTGCTAGATAACAGGCATGTGCTGATCAAGTTATCCATGGAGGAGGACTATCCGCGTACTTGGGTTTGCCAAACATCGTATGTGAATGGCCGAGCTATGCGTATTCTTAAATGGAGTGTGGATTTTCGGTGCTCTACAAAGTCCCCCATTGTGCCTGTTTGGGTATGTTTGCCAGTTCATTTTATTTATTGTAAGTCTACTTTATTTTCTATTGCTGCGGGTATTGGTAACCCTCTGCTTGTTGACCACGCTATGGCCTTGGTTAATAGGTTGTCGGTTGCCAGAGTATTGGTAGAATATGATGTTTTGTGGCTGTTGTTGCCACGTATTTCGATTGGAGAGGGCGATTCTGGTTTTTGGCAGGATGTAGTGTTTGAGAAAGTTCCTGCATATTATTCTGCATGTAAGCATTTAGGACACTCTGTTGACGCTTGTTTTGTTTCTAATCCCAGTCTTCGTAAGGCCTAGTAGTCTAAGGATGCTGTTCAGCGTCCTGTTCCTGACAAGGGCAAAAAGATAATGTTTCCTGCAGATGCTCAGCTACGGCTTGCTCTTAATACCCAATATGTTGTTGTTTCTAATCATCGGCCTGCAGGGCCTATTTTTTCTAGAGCAGCTTATCGACCTAATAGAGGTGGGGTTAGTGATTCTTTGGGGCAGACTGATGCTGAGAATGTTTCTTTGGCTGATAGGAGTCATGATTCTGGCATTCCGTGAGCTGTGGGTGATGTGGCAGGTTCGGCAAGGCCTTCTGTTGACACAGGTCATGCTGATGCTATGGATGATATGCTGGGGTCAGGTGAGGCCTTCTATGATAAAATGCAGGTGGGTTTTAACACCCATAGTACTAAGATTCTGGAGTTTGACTTAGATGGTAGGAGGGTCTGTCTTGGAATTTCTCGCTCTGATATGGATTGTAGCTCGGAGGAGTCTGAGGATGTTGATGATGGGAGGTTTTTGACTGACCTTGAGGAGGTGCATACGCCATTACCTCCGGATGCTGGGACTAGCAATAATTATTAGGTTGCTTTCGTCTCGGGGTTTTTCTATAATTGTGGGTCGGAAGACTCGTAAGGCTCATCGACAGAATATGGGTCATTCCCCATCCCAACGATTAATTCTTTGATTTGGAATATTCGAGGGATTAGTAAGGCCCCCATGTCCGCCAATTGCAGAAATTGATTTGTATGCATCGATTGGCCTTGTTTGGTATTTTGGAGCCTTTTCTTAATGTTGATAGGTTGGAGAGTACTTAGATTCGTCTTGGGATGGAGTACAGGTTTTCTTCTCAGTTTGGGAAAATATGGGTGTTTTGGTCAGTGTCTTTTTCTGTTAAGATCCTTCAGGATATAAGTCAAGTGGTGCACTACTGGGTTAGTCACTTTTTTTTTCCTAATCCTATTTATGTTTCTTATGTTTATGCTAGTTGTCTTATGCCTGCGAGGACGATTTGTGGGATGCTCTTATATCTTTTGCTGATAGTCACGATAGGCCTTAGATGGTGGGTGGGGATTTTAATGTTGTGCAGTATGTTTCTGAGATTTTGGGGGGTCATGCTTAGCCCCAGGGTGCTATTGATGCATTTAATTTAGCTTTGTTGGATTGTGGTTTAGAGGATGTTGGTTTTACTCAGAGTCTATTTAGTTGGACTAATGGGCGCACTTGGCGACGTTTGGATAGGGTGGTGTGTAATGCTCATTGGTCTACTTTCTTTTCTACTTTTCGAGTTACTCATCTAAATTGTACTAGTTCAGATCATTCTTGTATGTTATTATCTTGTGATCGATTGGCAGCTAGAAGGCTTTCTAGATTCAAATTCTTACATGTCTGGCTTAAGCACCCTGGGTTTATGGATGTTGTGCGGCACTCTTGGGTTGCTCCGGTGGCTGGTAGTGGGATGGGCGCTTTTAAGCAGAAGCTTGTTCGGTTGAAGCTCTGCTTAAAAGATTGGAATAAAGAGGTGTTTGGCAACTTTTTTTATCGAGTTAAAGAGGCTGACATTGAGGTAGCTTAAAGGGAGAGGCAGTATGATGCTTCTGGTTCTATTGAGGATTGTGCAACTTTTTCTGAGGCTTGAGCTCGATTGCAGCATGCTTTACTTTATAAGGAGATGTTTTTACGCCAACAGTCTAGTGTTCGTTGGGTCAAAGAGGGAGATGCTAACACCCGATTTTTTCATGCGATAGTTCAGAAGAAGCATCAGTTGTTTCATGTTCATCAGATTTAGGATACATCTGCTGATTGGATTTCTGAGCCATCTGATGTGCCTGCTTCGGCAGTTGATTTCTTTAAGAGACTTTTGGTGGGGGGATCAAGTCAGTTTTTTCAAGCGGACTTTGATTTTATCCCATCTATGGTGACTGTAGAAGATGATATAGATTTATGCAGGGTGCCTGATATGGATGAGTTACGGTGAGTAATCTTCTATATTGACCCTGACAATGCCTCGGGTCCTGATGGTTTTTGCAATAGATTTTATCAGTCGTGTTAGGACATTATTTCATGTGATTTATTGGCTGTTGTTCAAAATTATTTTCGAGGATCCGCTATGCCTAGGGATTTTCAGAGTACGCTTTTGATTCCTCTTCATAAGAAGGATTCTCCTGTTTCTTGGGCAGATTTTTGGCCGATCAGTTTGTGCAATGTGAGCAACAAGATTCTTACCAAGTTGCTTGTCATGTGATTGGCTCCTATTTTGCCTCGTATTGTCTCTCCCTTTTAGAGTGGTTTTGGGCTAGGTTAAGTTATTCATGATAATGTTCTGTTGGTTTAGGAGTTGGTACATGATCTTAATCTGCATACTCGAGGGAATAATGTGGTTTTGAAGCTTGATATGGCCAAAGCTTATGATCGGTTGTCGTGGTCCTTTATTATTCAGTTGTATCAGTGTTTTGGTTTTTCTGAGCAGTGGATTTCTTTAGTTTGGCGAGCTATCTGTGGCCTTGGTTTTCTTTGTTGGTTAATGGAGTCAGTCATGCATTTTTTCAATCTTAGGGTGGTCTTAAGCAGGGAGATCTCTTCTCTCTGTGTCTCTTTATTATTGCTGCTAAGTTCTTTTCCCGAGGATTGAATCATTTGTATTCTCAGTATCCTTCTTTGAGTTATTATTCTGCTGGGCCTGTCCATGTCTTCCATTTGAGTTTTGCAGATGACATTATTATTTTTCCAAACAGGAGTCGGTTTAGCGTTACGAGGCTCATAGATTTCCTTCACCATTACGAAAAGATTCGGGCAATGGTTGCTTGAGGCTAAGAGCGATTTATATTGGGGTTGATTTTGTCGTGCGCCGCACCATTATTCATCTTTATTTGAGGGGTTTCAAGCAAAGTGATGTGACTTCCGTTTACTTATATTAGGTGCCCGGTTTATATGGGAGGACTCAAGATTGCTCATTTTGATGACCTCATTCGAAAGGTTAAGGACAGGATTTCTGGTTGGGCTAATCAATTGTTGTCTTTTGGTGGGAAGCTGATTTTGATTCGCTATGTCTTGTCCTCTATGCCTTTGCACCTGTTTCATGTTCTACGGCCACCGATAGCTATTGTTCAGCATTTAGAGAGGATGTTCACTCGGTTTTTATGGGGTCACACTAAGGCTCGGAGGAGGATTCATTAGTGTCGTTGGCCGATTGTTTGTTATTCGGTTGAGGAAGGAGGTTTTGGTATTTAATCTTTTGGAGATCTGGCTGAGGCTTTCGAGCTGAAGCTATGGTGAAGGTTTAGGGAGCAGCGATCCTTATGTGCTTCTTACATGAAGTCTAAGTATTGCAAGACTGAGCATCCAAGAGTGGTTCATTCTTTATATCCGGCTTCTCCTCTCTGGCAATGACTTTGCTCTATTCATGATGTTGCAGACCCTCATGTGCGTTGGTTGGTTGGTGCTAGGAATTGTAGTTTTTGGTATGATTGCTGGCTAGGATCTTGACCTTTGTTCTCTTATAACCATTGCGCCGCTTTGTTGGTTCCATTTTCCTTTTATTGGCGGAGTACTATTTAGGATAGAGGTAAGCTTTTGAAGGTATTGCCATCGTCAGTAGTTGAGCAGATTTTGTTGATTCCTATTTCTGCTGATGAGCCAAATGTGATTCGATGGGATTCTACTTCTGATGGTGCTTTTCATTTACACTCAGATTGGGAGATTATGCGTTGCTCCAAACCGCAAGATGACATTTTTTTTGTCATTTGGCAGGGTCATCTTCTGTCCCAGGTATCCTTTTTCTTATGGCATTTTTTGCATGGTTTTTTAGCCACTAATGATGTTTTGTGCTCGAGAGGTTTTTGTATGGTTTCTCAGTGTATTTGTGGTCAGGCTACTAAGACTTCTCGTCACTTATTTCTTTAGTGCCCACAGGTTAGTCAAGTTTGGGAGTATTTTCAGCATTGTTTGAGGTTACGGAGGGTTTGTTTTCTGTCACCTCATGCTTTGCTTCAACATTGGCGGCGATGTGCTCCTTCTCGGTCTTACTTTCAAGTTCTTCTCCCCTGCTTCATCTTATGGCATGTGTGGAAGGCTTGAAATGCTTATAAGTTCGATTCACACCCCTTTTCTATTGATGCTGTCATTTTTCGGGTGGTGTCGAATCCGAGGCTTGCTAGTTCTGCTTTTGGCTTTAAGCCTTTACAGCTGCGGGGAGTCATGGGTTCTCAGCTTGTGGAGGGATGTGTATGCTTGCTTCACCTCGGAGGCCCATTAAAGTTGTTTCTTGGACGATGCCTCCTCCTGGGGTTGTGAAGCTAACGGTTGATGGTTGCTCTAGAGGTAAACCTGGGATGTCCGCTGCAGGAGGTGTTCTCCAGGATCATCAGGGTATGGTTTTGGCAGGGTTTGGTTCTTTTCTTGGGCACCAGATGATTTTATATGCCAAGCTTATTGCCGTCTACGAGGGGTTGGAGCTTGCTGTTCGGCTGGGATATTCTATTTTGGAGGCTGAGTCTAATTCGACTACTGTAGTCTCTCGGATCCTTTCGGGTGTCTCTTTCCGTTGGGATTATGCTTTGTCTTTACACCAAGCTCGTTCTTTGGTTTCCTCTCATTCGATTGTGGTTCATCATGTGTTTCATGAGGCTACGTCTGCTGCTAATTTTCTAGCTAACTGAACTTGCACTTCTCGATCTAATCGGCATTTCTTCTCTACAAGGGATTTCTCTAGGGGTTTATCTGGGATTCTTCATATGGATGCTCATGTAGTTCCGCAAATCAGGTGCTAGCTTTATTTTTGTTGTTTGTTTCTTTATTCACTTATTTATTTTATGTTTTTGTTCTTGAGAAGCTTTTGGTTCATGTACCCCTCCTTATGTATTCTCATGCTTTTCATGATTTATATTACAGATAGGGATCCTACCTAACCCCCCACTATTTTGGTGGTTTAAAAAAAAACCCTAAACCCTAAACCCTAAAACCCCAAAACCCTAAACCCTAAATCCGACGTGTCGGCAAAGTCTCATACCAACTCCAACTTCCGCCAAAACTCAAGATCCATCTGGTCTTCCATGTGAGCCTGCTCAAGCCATATCATGGAGATGCGAAAGACCCCAACTGAGGAAAGTTGAGACATGCCCCAACTGTCGTTGTCACAACGTATGACAAGGATGTGGAGTACATCCTCGCTGATCAAGTCATTCGAATAAGGGATATTCCGGCATACAAAGAGTATTTGGTGAAGTGGAGGAACCCCTCCGAAAGTGAAGCAACATGGGAATGCGAGGAAGGCCTACAGCAATTCGCGGAGCATGTCCAAAACTACAAGCACGAGAATGTGACGAGGATGCCGCGAACATAGGTGGGGGAGGAATGTCACGAGCCGCTCAAATCTCCTGCAATTGGAGGCTAATTTTGCGAGCGTGGGCTCACTCAGTAAGAGTCCACCTAGATGAGGAGTGCACTTAGCACAAGAGGCGGGTTGCGCTTAGAAGTGGGATGCGCTTAGCAATGGGCCGCCTCAACAACTCGCCAACCATGGTGCGCTTAGCAAAAGTCCGGCCCGAGTACTAGAATTATCTACAAATTATAAATATCCTAGAATTTTCTAGAATTAAGGATTTAAGTCCTTAGATTTTTAGGCAAGTTGACAGCTTGCATAGTGGCTGTAGAATCCTCCAACCAACTCTATAAATAGCCCACCACCCTAGCCATTTTTTGATACCACACTACAATTCTAGCACACACAACACACAACACACAACACACAACACACACAAGCTCTCAAGCTCTCTTGTAAATTACTTTTGTGAGTAATAAAGTACTATATTTTTTGCCACATTGCTCTTGCTTCTCTCTATCATTTCGTTTTACGATTTTCAAATTAGTTAGAAATGTTTATCTTCTTACTTGGCGACTTTGACGCTTTGAAGTCATTAAGTGTCGTACGAGTTTGCTGCGCAAATACTCATCACATGACAGCAAAGCCGATTGTCCGCGTTGATGGGCTTAATGCAATCACCATATATTTTCGCATTACAAAATGGAGGTCTCTCAAGAGATTTATAAGATATGGGGTTTCCTCCAGAGCCGGCAAGAA
Source organism: Luvunga scandens (assembly GCA_030449905.1). NCBI lineage: Eukaryota > Viridiplantae > Streptophyta > Magnoliopsida > Sapindales > Rutaceae > Luvunga > Luvunga scandens. The sequence continues at coordinate 104,306 of JASUUG010000714.1, forward strand.
GCCTATGACTCACTTCCGATTCCATCAGAAACTCTTCTGAGCCCGCAATTATGATGTCCATCGTGGCGATGTTGTCTTTCAAAGACACGGAGGCTGCTGCTGCCGACGTATTATTAATTATACATATGCTGCTGAATAATAATATTACTACTAGTAATAGTGCTGAAGAGAACCGACGAAGACATATTGGTCGGCTCATGATCATGATCAAATGGATTGATGATTTATTTCTTACTCCTATCTATGTGACTATGTATAAGCTTCTGTAAGAGGACTTAAAAAAATAACTTGGCGATAGCCAAAAAAAAAAAAAAAGTAAATAAATAATAAAAAGATAATTAATGGATAACAAATGAAAGGCTAAAATCTATTCTTGCCCCTCAATTGACGTGGATCATAGACTTAGTTTTCAATGAGTAAGCCTCGGGAATAATATACAGGAAGCTGGCTAGGTCTCTTGCAATAATGCAAATTGATTGCGGTCCCATATTGACGTGGACAGCCTCAGGGACCTCCAAACCAATCAAGTTGAAACTAGCTAGCTACATAGCTAGTGACATCTGGTCGACGCATAATGTTGTGGTGCGACATACTAAATGACCTCGCGAGTGGCACTGTTCAACAAGTTTTCAAAAGTCACGGGCCAAAAACATACGAAAGCATTTGTTTTTTATAAGCTTTCCATTTTAAAAAAGAAAAACAAACACTTTATTGGAATATATTTTATTGTAATGTATTGAAATTTTTTTATTTTAATTTATTCCTCATATATTAAAAATATTTTACTTAAAGATACTTAACCATATTAAATTTAGAAAGAAATTAAAAGATAAAAAAATAAAAGTACTAATATAATTTACTATATCCTATACTATATTAAAATTTGTGTTTTTTTAATCTTTTGATTTATCTCTAATTTTAATATGATTAAAGCTCCTTAATTGGAAACTTATATATACAGAGAGTAAAATATTTCCACATTGTAAAACTATATATATATATAATCCATATCTTGTCATTTTCTTGTGATTGATAATGAACTTTTCTTATTCGATATGAGAAGCTATGACAAATATGGGTTGAAAAACTTGAGATCATGCAACATAATTAATTAATTACTTGTGAACTTGCTATACTAGCATGGTGGCGCGACTAGAATTAGTCACCATTTTTTTTTTAAATTCCACGCTCTTCTTCATGGAAATTTATAGAACAGTCCATTCTCATATCACATGACAATGGATAATATTATGAGACTTACTAAATTTTAAAATATTAAATTTGATAATTTTTTAAATATTAAATATAATGGTTCGGTCCCATTTTCTCGCTGATCACGAGTTGATTTATTTTTGTCATTTGCGATTGCTGTGTCCTTTGATGCCTTGGACAAACTACTAGTTTCCCATCTAATTATCATAGAATATTAGTCCTTGTCACTCATTAAAAATAAAATAAAATATAATAAAAGTCCTTATCCCCGTTTTCCTTTTTTCCTTCCGCGCTCATCGCAAGTTGATTTGTTTTGTTATCTGTGATTGATGCCTTGACGAACCACTATTTCCTCATTTTATTACAATGTCTTAATATATATCCACACACACTGCCCTCTTTAACGAAAATATTCTCACTTTATTAAAGTAAAAGTATTAATAAAATATAAAAAAAATAAAAATTTTAAAAAATTAAAAATTATATTTTCTTGTTTATTAGTTGTTGAATTTTTTTTTAATTTTTATTGATATCTTTACTTTAACAACATTAAGATACTCGCATTAAAAAATAATTATATGAGTGTGTTCTTCTCTAATAAAAATATTCTTACTTTATAAAAATAAGAATGTCACAAAAATTTAAAAAAAAACTCAGAGTTTAATACATGGAAATATTTTTTTTATCTACTATTATATTAAAATTTATGTTTTTTTTTTAATTTTTTTACTAGCATCCTCACTTTAACAAAGTAAAGATATCATCACTAGAGAATGATACATATACATATGTGTGTGTGTAAAATTAATTAAAAGGCCCAATTAATCCATGCAATGTATATAAATTTTGTTACAATTCAACCTTTTTTATTGGATTAATTCACTAGTTACTTACTTCAGATTATATTCCTCTCTTAATTTGAGCTGTTTTGAATTGTCAAAGATCTTATATGATGTGTCATATAGTAATAATATATGAAAAATAGTGTCAATTATTTTTAGGTGCAGATGTCCATATTTTTTTTTTAATAAAGACATATTATTAAACTGTGTAGTTTAAGAGAGTTAGCTTTTTAATGAACTATAAAACCATGTGGTTTAAGAGAGTTAAAAACCAACTCTCGTAAGTTCTCTGATTTTAAAGTGTCTGCGAGAGAAAAAAATAAAGCAAGATTCACTATTGCAAAAATGACTCAATAGTGTCATATAATAATAATGTATGAATAAGATTTAATATCTTTATTTTTTATTTATTAATCATCTATCAACATGTGAATTTTTCACTCAAAAAAAATTCAAATCAAGAAAGACTCTTAATCACTGGTTGAAAAAAATTTATTTGGGACATATATAGTAATATCATCGAGGGGGTCTCTCGTGTTTTTGGATTATTCGTGCAAATTTTATTTGGCATCATTCACCAACCATTCAGTCGGGACCAATTTTAAATAAATATATTATTCTTTTGTTGTAGTAATAAAGGATTATTTATTTATTTATTTATTTTTGGTATAGGGCCGCGCCATATATATTTCTTAATTAAGCGCATAATTATAAACTGGGATTTATCATAATAAAAATGAAACTTAATTCAACTAACATATAACCAAGTAATCACTAAGTGTTAGCAGAAAGAATAGAGCTGGTCTGGTGATTTCATTTATTTAATTGTTCAATCAGGATATAATAATTGTTTCTATCCTTCCGCTCAACTTGACGCATATTTTATAATATGTTTCCAAAATTGTTAATGGGGTTAACTTTAGTCTTAATAGTACATATATCTGGGTAAGTAAATCTCTAAAATAACATGCACTACTTAAACATGCAAAAATAGTTACGTTAGAATTATGTCATGATATGATATATCTGATCGATGAACAATATCTCTTTGAGATTATTGAAAATTTACATTACGTGCATTTCCTCCTTGGATTTCTTCAGTATAGAAATAATAAATTAATCAATTAAGAACTCCCTCAAAACCAAAAGGAGGGATATATTAACAAATTGAAAAAAAAATTAGGTGTGTTCAGGCGCAGCGCGGTAGTAGTGGTGATGGAAATGCAGATAGAAATGTATTTGAAGAGAAAAAGAAAAATAAAATGAATAAGAGAGTTCAAATGAAATAATAGGAAGGAGAAGCTGCAAATAGGTCTTTCAAGTCTTGACACAGAAGGAAGCAAGGGATAAGAGCAGTAAGAATTTAACTACTACGTACAGAAATGATATGAAGCGCTGAAGCCGAATCAATCAATAATAAAAGTAACAATCTTGATCTGTCCGGCAAGTACAAGTACATAATGCACATAGATCAGTCAGCCTCAGTGGCAATCAAGTTGGTAAACGCCGCAACGTGGAGGACGTTTGATGAAGTTTGAAACAGGGCCGCAGAACGTATAAGCCGCATTGGGTCGTTCGCAATCGAAAGTTGGTTTATTTTGATCCTCAGTTTTCATATAGACGACATCTGGTGGGTGAAGAAGCATACTGCTGCTGCTTTTGTCCACTGGCATTATTGATAACAACTCTAAGTTGTAGTCATTGTCCTCCATACAATAATTACCCTGCTGCTGCTCTTGGATCATGGACCCATTATTATTATTATTGTTATTAATGCAGCTGGAAGAAGTACTGGCTGAACTTGAAGAAGCAGCAGCAGCTCTAGTAGCACTAATTGTGCTGAAGAAGAAGAAAATTATCGACACTAGCAGGGATAATTGACATGGTTCAATCCTGAACCTGAGGTTGCTCCTGCTCACTCCCATTTTTTTCACTTTGTTTGTCATCACTTTTCTCACTCAATAACATTAATAACACCTCTGAGCGCACTCTCTCTCTCTTAAATATGTGCGTGTCGGTGTATTTTACATCTGTGCGTGTGTTGGTGTATTTTAAGGTGCAGCAGCAGAAATGAATATATTTATGTGATAGGCCACTTGAGCTCCACGTCGTGGTGGTGGATGTGCATGTGCTATACGTAATGCCACTTCATTCATAGCTAAATATATAAAAATATTAGTTTATGTTATTGAATGATTGCACTATCACGCTTATCTACGACTACGATCACGACTAATGTGATCATATGCATAACAAGATTTAAATGACTTGGCTGTGGTTACGGCTATAAGGTTTGCCGCGAATAATATCTATAAGATACAACACAATACGTAAAAGCAATACATCCCCCTTTTTTATTTATTTCTCTCAACACATCATCACGTGGTTGGTTTCCTACCATTCAATTATCATATTAGCTCACAACTAAATACACTAGTTTCTATGTGATATATTGTTTGTTTGCTGCAACACGACATACGTATGCTTGGGCAAAAATAGAATCTCTCCTCTGCTGTTCATTGAGAATATGAAAGACCTAATGCTTATCACAAGAAATGTATCCACGCCAATATAAGTTGATGAAATAACAATTCTGCTGTCAAAATTTCAAATTTTTAAAAAATCACAAGTTTAATTCTTCTTCAGCATCAGCCCCTCCCCCGCAACCCCCCATCCTATTACAAATGTCTGACCTTTACCATCTCTTCTGGTCTAAAGCTAACAGAAGGCCGGGCCTCTCCTTTCAGACAAAGTGGTGACGAAATAAACTTTTGGAAAACAACCGTCTAGCTAGCGAATCATCAACCTCTGCACTGCCTGTAAGTGTGAGCCATCTTCAGTTATCTTGTTAGCTTGAATGGTGCTGATTACATTTGCAACATTACCCTGGCAACAAGGTCAAAAAATTAATTAAGAAAATGCGAAAACACACACATACTACTTTGGACATATACATAATAGTGGTAAAAATTGCAGCACTGATAATGGGATGGAAGGAATTCTTACCCTCCAAGTTGAGAGATTTGTTCTAAGAGTTTGCCACTGATGTTGCCCAAATGCGCTCAGTACAACGTCTGCATATCAAAACAACAATAGTCATTATCCTAATTCATGCAGCAAGTACTGCAATAACAACTTATTCAGAGAAAAGAAAAGGAAGAAACAAAAAAAAAAAAAGCCATCCACTATTGGATGAGTATATCATGTACATGCAAGAGAGAGAGGGAGAAGAGGGGACAAAGAACAGCACAGTTTACCTCACAATTACAACCTGGTTCATATGGTCCATTTTGCAGTCCATTAACTTGGCCGTTCTTGCCTTAACAACCCATTTTTCCAGCTCATCATTATTGACCTGCTAAGAAACTTGCACAACATTAACAGCAAATAAACTATAACATAGATCCAGAGAACAAAGGTGAGAGAGTATACCTGAAGGCCATGTTTGGTCTGAAGAAAGGGAAGGAGAGGAAAAGAGTGGAATGGAGAGGAAGGGAGAAGAAAGGAGAGGAGGAGAATAGTGAAATTAAATTTCATTGTTTGGTTTCACATAAAATTTTATATGGAAAAAAATTACAATTTTTTTCTTGGGATAAATTTATCCTTTGCCTTAAATACTAAACTATTTATATTAGTAACGAAATAAAATTTAATATCAATACCAAATTTTTTTAATGTCAAAAAGTCTTAAAACAATTCATGATTTATTAAAATTATATATATATATATATATGTATATATAATATAAAACAGCAGTCCGATAACAGTTTGATGGCAGCCTGGCGAGGTCTGGCAGAGTTTCGGCAACGGTTAATTTATATTTCTATATTTTCATATTAAATAAATAAATCTATTTATTTTGTTAAGTTTCTTAAAGCATTCATTAAATTTAATTAATATAAAATTATTTATAATATTAAATTGATAAAATAAAATTATAAATAATAATTATTAATGGCATTCCATAAGTTAAAAAGTTGAAGGGAAATTTGAAAAGTTTTGATTTCCAACATAAGAGAAATTAGAATTCTTCACTTCTTGGGGTGGAATTCAAATTTCACATTATGATGGATATTAAATTCTAATAGAAATTAAATTCTTATATATTTTGTCTAACCAAACAATGGAAATAAAAATAGAATTTAAATTACTTTCCTCTCCTCCATTCTCTCCTCCCAACCAAACATCACCGAAATGTATCCTTGATTAGGGCATACGGAGTTTGACCAGATTCATTAGAGCCAAGATCCACCAATGACATCAACCTCATCTTTGCTATGCAGTCTTCGAGAACTAGACCTACACCATTGCAAGAAAAAGAATTAAAGATTATTGAAATCTAAAGACAGATTATCCAATCCAACAACCGATTAAAAGGAAAGGACACAGTTCAACAAAATATTACCATAGCTTTTCAGTAAAGCAGAATTCCCTGCTTCAAATTCCAAGTGGGTGCGTCCTTGTTCGCGCAGGCGTTGGCACCAGCCCTCGCACGGGCCAGCGTGCGTTGCCTTGCTCGCGGGCTGCCTTTCTCGCGCGGGCGTGGGCACCAGGGCTTGCGCGGGGATATGCACAAGGCCACGCGCGGGCGAGGGCACAAGGCTGCGTGCAGGCAAGTGGGTGCGGAATTGCTAGCGCGGGCTAGCGCGCGTTGCCTTGCGCGCGCGCTGCCTTGCCCGCACGGGCGTGGGCACCAGACCTCATGTGGGCACAAGGCCTAGCGCGGGTGTGTCCTGACACGCGCGTTTGCTGGCTTATTTCTCGCACGAGCAGAGGTTAGCGTGTGGGAATTGACCTTGGCCAACCCGGCCAACGCGCAAGCTGCCTGGCGCGCAACCCCGCTGCTCGTACCGCGCGGCATGGGTTGCATTTCGCGAGCGTCTGCTGGGAGTTTCTCGCACGAAGGGAGGTTAGCTGTGCGGGATTTTGCCCCCCACTACAAAAAATACCTCTTTTAGTGCCTGAAATTATTTTTCTCTTTCTCTTGAAAAATACTTCACATTTTTCTCTACCATCATACAAAAAATACACCGTAATTCAATATACTTTTTTTTTGGGGGGGTGGGGGTCAACTCAAGGACTAGGGGTGTCTACTGCTGCTGGGTTAAAAATTGCTCTAAGACCTCTTTAGGGGGGAAGCCATATATGAGGTGCCTTGGCCACATGGCGGGCGGCCTGGCCTAGCCATTTGTGGCCTTGCGCTTGCTGCTGGGCCTTGGTCCATCGATGTTGCCATGTTTGTCAGAATGGCGCCGGAGCAAGCTGTGCGCGAGGGTTGCATGCCGCCCTCGGGCTTTAGCTGCATGCTGCGCGGGCTACCACGGAATGCTGCGCGGGCTACCGCGGAATGACGCGCGCTGTTTGGCACGCGCATGCGAGGGCTGCATGACGCACGTCGCGCGAGCGTGGCCTCGACGCCGTGTGCGGGCTAGCTCTTTGGTGTGGGCTGCATGTCGCGCACACGGGCGGGTGTGGCCTTGATGCTGCTCGGGTGTGGGTAGCAGGCTCAGGCAAGCAGAGCCTTGATGCTGCGCGGGCATGGGCTGCGAGCGTGGCCTGGATGCAACGCGAGGCCCAGCGCTTGTTCGCTGCCCCATTTCTCGCAAGCACAGAGGTTAGTTGTCGGGAACTGACCTCGGATAGCCATCCCGCTGCCTGGCGCACTCGACTGCTGCGCGTGCCGCTCGCTGTGGGCTGCATTCCTCATGCGTCCGCTAGGCATTTCTCGCACGAAGGGAGGTTAGTTGTGCGGGATTTTGCCCCCCACTGCCCCCACACCGCGTCGGGCCAAAAAATGCACTCTTTTTGCGCGCCGAAATATTTTTCTCTTTCTTTTGAAAAATACTTCACATTTTTCTCTACCATCATGCAAAAAATCACACCATAATTCAATATATTTTTTTTTGGGGGGGTGGGGGTCAGCTTAAGGACTGGGTTGGGTCAAAAATTGCTCTAAGACCTCTTTAGGGGGGAAGCCATATACGAGGTGCCTTGGCCACTTGGTGGGCGGCCTGGCCTGGCCTTTGGTGGCCTTGCACTTGTTGCTTGGCCTAGGTCTATCGATGCTGGTATGTTGGTCGGAATGTCGCCGTCGAGCTTGCTCCGGCGACCTTGGTTTTGTGGAAAAAAATGAAAGGTGGTGATGCTTCTCACGTCTCCGGCGACCTTGGTTTTATGGAAAAAAATGAAAATTAATGTTGCTTCTCACGTCCAACGATGCTGGCTAGGCCGTGCTTGGTGTTTCCGTAGGCCCGACGGCAATTGTCTTGGGGTTGCGGGACGCTCGGCACGGTCGCAGCCAAGTGAACGGCAGGGAACTGTGTGAGTGGTGATTGGAGGGCTTCATTCCGCAGCTCGTGCTTGTGCACCGAGCTCTTTGGAAGGCCATCCGCGATCTTTCCCAAGTGCGACTTTTGCCTTGAGGTTCGTTCGGTATCCTGTGTTTCCAACCTACAAAACGGAATAGATGGATTCGGATTACCATCCGCCTTGTTCCCTTTTGGGAGCCGTCTGGACGTGAGGCGGCTCTGTGTTCAACGCGTGCCTCGCGTTCAGACGCTTGGCTGCCTTGGCCCATGGTGTCTCCGCCCGTGCTCTCGGATGCGGAATGCTGCGCATGGACGTGAGGTCTCGGCCTCCATCCGTCCAAGCTACACGCATAGTCCCTTGACGCGAACGACCGCCGCGCCCGTCTTGGCCGGCCGACCGAGGCCCCCAACCGGGCCCTTGAGAGAGGTCGCTCATACGTCACTTCAGGCAGCGTTGGCCAGAGTGGGGTTGCGGACGGGGTGCAAAATGGGGATGAAACGTGCCCTCGAATTGTTCCGATTGTGGCAGAACTGGGCCGGAGGCCTCCTCACGGTGCAAGAACTCTTTTCCGCTCGAAGAAATGGAGAAAATAACGCGGGAGGCCCTGGGCCCATGTTTCCCCCCGAAATGGCCAAAATCCATGAGCTATAGCACATATATTGCGGCCAAATTTTGCGTTTCTGTGGCCGCGTGGAATTTTGGGCTGGTGTTGTCGGTATTCGTGGGGGTTGGCCGCGGGAGAAAACAAAACCGATTCCGGGATCCGAGGGAGAGCGTGGCCTGGATGTCGAAGGCGCCGAGGGAGAGCGGGGCTCTGTGCCTTGGCTGTGAGCATGTGCTGCATGTCGACCAAGGCAAAGGCACGCAGCCTGCCCCGCGGCCAAGGCCAATGCACCCAATGCCAAGGCCTACGCACGCAGCCACCCTGGGGCCAAGGCCATGGCACCCAGCCATCCCACGGCTGGGGTAAAGGAAAGCAGCCTGCCCGCGCGCGGCATCCACGGCCAATACAGAAACCAGGTGGGGCCCAAGCATCTGTCCGACTTTGTTTGGGCCAAAATTTTAGGAGGTGACGTATTTCAACTGAAGTTATCTTATGGGACTAAAAAGTGAGGGAAACAGCACGGAAGCTCTGGCCCATTTTTGGGCCAAAATGGCCAAAGACCGTGTGCTGTAGCTCACGGATCTGGGCCAACTTTCGCGTTTCTAGGGCGGTGTGGGATTTTGGGGTGATGCATTAGATACGTTCGACAGTGAAACTTCGGAAAAGACGAGAGTCGATTCCGAGGTCCGAACACCGTTTTACGGCAGATTTTCCAAACGTGCATGGGTACGAAAAGGGCCCGCGAAATGTTCCGATTGTGGCAGAACTGGGCCGGGGGCCTCCTCACGGTGCAAGTACTCTTTTCCGCTTGAAGAAATGGCAAAAATAACGCGGGAGGCTCAGGGCCCATGTTTCCCCCCGAAATGGCCGAAATCCGCGAGCTATAGCACACGGAAGCCGATTCCGGTTGCGAAACCCATTTTGTGGCCAAGGCAAGGCACGCAGTCAGGCCAGGGCCAAGGCCAAGGCACGCAGCCACCCAGCGGGTAAGGCCAAGGCATGGAGCCTCCCCGCGGCCAAGGCCAAGGAACGCGCCCACCCCGCGGGCAAGGCCAAGGCACGCGCCCACCCCGCGGGCAAGGCCAATGCACGCATCCAGGGACAATGCAGCGCCCAAGCGTCTGTCCGACTTTGTTTGGGCTGAAATTTTAGGAGGAGCCGTATTTCGTCTGAAGTTATTTTACGGGACTGAAAAGTGGGGGAAACAGGGCATGAGCTCCGAGCCCCATTTTTTGGGCCAAAATGGCCAAAGTCCGTGTGCTGTAGCCCACGGATCTGGGCCAATTTTCGCGTGTCCGAGGCGGTGCGGGATTTTGGGGTGATGCATTAGATACGTGCGAGAGGCAAACATTGGAAAATACGGAAGTCGATTCCGAGGTCCAAATCTCGTTTTACTGCCGATATGCCAAACGTTCGGGGGTGCGAAAAGGGGAAGAAATGTGCCCGTGAATTGGTCCAATTGTGGCATAACTCAGCCGCGGGCCTCCTCTAGGTGCAAGTACTATTTTTCGCTCAAAGAAAATGGCGAGAATAATGCGGGAGGCCCTGGGCCCATGTTTCCGCCTGAAATGGTTGAATTCTGCACGCTATAGCACACGGATTGCGGTCAAACTTCGCATTTCCGTGGCGCTGTAGGATTTTGGGCTGGTGTTGTCGTTATTGGCGGGGGTTAGCCGTGGGAGAAAACGGAGGCCGATTCCGGACTGCGAAACCCATTTTGGGGCCAAGGCCAAGGCATGCAGCCAGCCCGGGGCAAAGGCAAGGCAAGTAACCACCCCGCGGGCAAGGCCAATGCACGCATCCAGGGACAATGCAGCGCCCAAGCGTCTGTCTGACTTTGTTTGGGCTGAAATTTTAAGAGGTGCCGATTTCGACTGAAGTTATCTTACGGGACTGAAAAGTGGGGAAAACAGGGCGTGATCTCCGGGCCTCATTTTTTAGGCCAAAGACCGTGTGCTGTATCCCACAAATCTGGGCCAACTTTTGCGTTTCTGGGGTGGTGCAGGATTTTAGGGTGATGCATTAGATACGTGCGAGAGTCAAACGTCAAAAAATACGGCAATCGATTTCGAGGTCCGAATCTCATTTTACGGCCGATTTACCGAACGTGCGGGGGTGAGAAAAGGGTACAAAACGTGCTCGCGAATTGGTCCAATTGTGGCACAACTCGGCCGCGGGCCTGCTATGGGCGCAATTACTATTTTCTGCTCGAAGAAAATGGCGAGAATAATGCGGGAGGCCCTGGGCCCATGTTTCCGCCTAAAATGGCTGAAATCTGCACGCTATAGCACACGGATTGCAGTCAAACTTCGCATGTCCATGGCGCCGTGGGATTTTGAGCTGGTGTTGTCGTTATTGGCGGGGGTTAGCCGCGGGAGAAAACGGAAGCCGATTTCGGGCTGCGAAACCCATTTTGTAGCAAAGGCCAAGGCACATAGCCAGCTCGGGGCAAAGTCAAGGCACGCAGCCACCCTGCGGGCAAGGCCAATGCAAGCATCCAAGGATAATGCAGCGCCCAAGCGTCTGTCCGACTTTGTTTGGGCTAAAATTTTAGGAGGTACCGTATTTCGACTGAAGTTATCTTACGGGACTGAAATATGTGGGAAACAGCGCGTGAGCTCCGAGCCCCATTTTTTGGGCCAAAATGGCCAAAGACCGTGTGCTGTAGCCCGCCCACGGATCTGGGCCAACTTTCACATTTTTAGGGCGGTGCGGGATTTTCGGGTTATGCATTAGATACGTGCGAGAGACAAATGTCGGAAAATACAGCAGTCGATTTTGAGGTCCAAATCTCGTTTTACGGCCGATATGGCAAACGTTCGGGGGTGCAAAAAGGGGAAGAAACGCGCCCGTGAATTGGTCCAATTGTGGCACAACTCAACTGCGGGCCTCCTCTAGGTGCAAGTACTATTTTTCGCTCGAAGAAAATGGCGAGAATAATGCGGGATGCCCTGGGCCTATGTTTCCGCCTAAAATGGTTGAAATCTGCACGCTATAGCACACGGATTGCGGTCAAACTTCGCATTACTGTGGCTCCGTGGGATTTTGGGCTGGTGTTGTCGTTATTGGCGGGGGTTAGCCGCGGGAGAAAACGGAAGCCGATTCCAGGCTGCGAAACCCATTTTGTGGCCAAGGCCAAGGCACGCAGCCACCCCTTGGCCAAGGCCAATGGACGCATCCAGGGACAATGCAGTGCCCAAGCGTCTGTCCGACTTTGTTTGGGCTGAAATTTTAGGAGGTGCCGTATTTCGAGTGAAGTTATCTTACGGGACTGAAAAGTGGGGGAAACAGGATGTGAGCTCCGGGCCCCATTTTTTGGGCCAAAATGGCCAAAGACCGTGTGCTGTAGCCCACAGATCTGAGCCAACTTTCGCATTTCCGGGGCGGTGCGGGATTTTGGGGTTACGTATTAGATACGTGCGAGAGGCAAATGTCAGAAAATATAGCAGTCGATTCTGAGGTTCTAATCTCGTTTTACGGCCGATATGCCAAACGTGCGGGGGTGCAAAAAGGAGAAGAAACGTGCCTGTGAATTGGTCAAATTGTGGCACAACTCGGCCCCGGGTCTCCTCTGGGTCCAAGTACTATTTTTCGCTCGAAGAAAATGGCGAGAATAATGCGGGAGGCCCTGGGCCCATGTTTCCGCCTGAAATGGCTGAAATCTGCACGCTATAGCACACGGATTGCGGTCAAACTTCGCATTTCCATGGCGCCGTGGGATTTTGGGCTGGTGTTGTCGTTATTGGCTGGGGCTAGCCGCGGGAGAAAACGGAAGCCGATTCCGGGCTGCGAAACCCATTTTGTGGCCAAGGCCAAGGCACGCAGCCAGCCCGGGGCAAAGCCAAGGCACACAGCCACCCCGCGGCCAAGGCCAATGCATGCATCCAGGGCGAATCCAGCGCCCAAGCGTCTGTCCGACTTTTTTTGGGCTGAAAATTTGGGAGGTGCCGTATTTCGACTGAAGTTATCTTACAGGACTGCAAAGTGGGGGAAAGAGAACGTGAGCTCCGGGCCCCATTTTTTGGGCCAAAATGGCCAAAGACCGTGTGCTGTAGCCCATGAATCTGGGCCAACTTTCGTGTTTCCAAGGCGGTGTGGGATTTTGGGGTGATGCCTTAGATACGTGCAAGAGTCAAACATCGGAAAACATGGCACTCGATTCCGAGGTCAGAATCTCATTTTACGGCCGATTTACCAAACGTGCAGGGGTGCGAAAAGGCACAACTCGGCCGCGGGCATCCTCTAGGCGCAAGTACTATATTTCGATTGAAGTTATCTTACGGGACTGAAAAGTGGGGGAAACAGGTCGTGATCTCTGGGGCCCATTTGTTGGGTCAAAATGCCTGCAGCCAAGGCACGCAGTCAGCCCGCGGCCAAGGCCAAGGCACAGGGCCACGCTCGAGTTCCCTATCCTGGCCCAGGGAGCGTGGCCCGAGTGTGTGTTGTGCGTGCGTGACAGTGTACGTGCCATGGTTGTGAGCATGTGCTGCATTTCGAGAAGGGCACGCAGCTAGCCCGCGGCCAAGTCCAAGGCAGGGAGCCTGCCCGCGCGCGGCAACGAGGAAGAATGCAGAAACCAGGCGGGGCCCAAGCGTCTGTCTGACTTTGTTTGAGCTGAAATTTTAAGAGGTGTCGTATTTCGACTGAAATTGTCTCACGGGACTTAAATGTGGGGGGAACAGTGCGTGAGATCCGAGCCCCATTTTTTGGCCCGAAATGGCCAAAGATCGTGTGCTGATGCATTAGGTACGCAAGTGAGTGAGACATCGAAAAAAATGGGAGTCCACTCCGAGGTCCGAACCTCGTTTTACCGTCGATTTGCCGAACGTTCGAGGGTGTGGAAAGGGGACAAAACATGCCCACAAATTGGTCCAACTGTGCCAGAACTGGGCCGAGGGCCTCCTCGCGGCGCAAGTACTGTTTTGCACCCGAAGAAATGGCAAAAATAATGCGGCAGGCCCTGGGTCCATTTTTCCGCCCAAAATGCCCAAAGTCCGTGAGCTATACCACATAGATTGTGGCCCAAATCCACGTCTCCATGGCGGCGCGTGATTTTGGTCTGGTGTTGTTGGTATTGCCAGGGGTTGGCCACAGGAGAAAATGGAAGCCAATTCCAAGCTCCGAAACTTGTTTTACGGCCATTTTACTGACAGAGAACGGTGCCCAAACGGGTGGGCCAACTCGTCCGATTTAGGCAAAACCGGAAAAAGGAAGTGGAAGGTGCGGATCTCAATTTTTGGTCCAAGAATTTGAAGCAATGGCGAGGACCGTGTGCTCGCGTTTTAGCCAAATGCTCGGCCGCAGCCAAGTCCAAGGTATAGGGCCACGCTCAAGCTCCCTATCCTTGCCTTGGGAGCGCGGCCCTTAGTGTGTGTTGTGCGTGCGTGATAGTGTACGACGTGCCCTGGTTGCGAGCATGTGCTGCATTTCAAGCAACGCATGCAGCCACCCCACGGCTAAGGCCAACGCACGCAACCACTGCTAATACAGCAACGGGGCGGGGCCCTAGCGTCTGTCCAACTTTGTTTGGGCTGAAATTGTAGAAGGTGCCGTATTTCGACTGAAGTTGTCTCACGGAACTGAAATGTGGGGGAAACAGCGCGTGAACTCCGGTCCCCATTTTTTGGCCCGAAATGGCCAAAGACTGTGGGCTGTTGCTCACGGATCTGGGCCAACTTTCGCGTTTCCGCGGCGGTGCGGGATTTTGGGGTGACGCATTAGATATGTGCGGGAGTTAAACATTGGAAAAGACGGAAGTCGATTCCGAGGTCCGAACCTCCTTTTACGGTCGATTTAGCGAACGTACAGGGGGTGAAAAGGGGACGAAATGTGGCCGCAAATTAGTCCGATTGTGGTAGAACTGGGCCGGGGGCCTCCTCATGGAGCAAGTACTGTTTTCCACTCGAAGAAATGGTGAAAATAATGCGGCATTCCCTGCGCCCATTTTTTTCACCCGAAATGCCCAAAATTCGTGAGCTATAGCACACGAATTGCGGCCCAATTTCGCGTTTCGGGGGTGGCATGGGATTTTGGCCTGGCGTGGTCGGTTTTGGTGGGAGTTGGTGGCGGGAGACAACGGAAGCCAATTCTGAGCTCCGAAACTTGTTTTACGACCATTTTACTGGCAGAGAACGGGTGTCCAAATCGGTGGGCCAACTCGTCCGATTCAGGCAAAAATGGAAAAAGGAAGTGGAAGGTGCGGATCTCAGTTTTTGGTCTAAGAATGCAAGGCAACGGCAAGTATCGTGTGCTCGCGTTTTGGCCAAAGACTCGCCCGCGGCCAAGGCCAAGGCATAGGGCCAGGCTCGAGCTCCCTATCCTTGCCTCGGGAGCGCAGCCCATGTGTGTGTTGTGCGTGCGTGAAAGTGTGCGACGTGCCTTGGTCGCGAGCATGTGCTGCATTTCAAGCAAGGCACGCAGCCAGCCCGCAGCTAATGCCAAGGCACGCAGCCACCCCGCTCAAGCTCCCGATCCTTGCCAAGGCACGCAATCAGCCCGCGCCCAACGCCCGTGCGTGGACCCACGACCAGGCATCCAGGGCCAATGCGGAAACTGGGCGGGGCCCAAGCGTCCGTCTGACTTTGTTTGGGCTGAAATTTTAAGAGGTGCTGTATTTCGACTGAAGTTAAAAGATGGGACTGAAAAGTAGGGGAAACAACGCGTTAGCTTTGGGCGGGATTTTGGGGTGATGCATCAGGTACGCGCAGGAGTGAGACGTCGGAAAAAATAGGAGTCCATTCCGAGGTCCGAACCTCATTTTACGACCGATTTACCGAACGTTTGGAGTGCGGGAAGGGGACGAAACGTGCCCGCGAATTGGTCCGATTGTGTTAGAACTGGGCCGGGGGCCTCCTCGCGGCACAAGTACCATTTTCCACTGAAAGAAATGATGAAAATAATGCACCAGGCCCGGGGCCCATTTTTTCGCCTGAAATGACCAAAATCTGTGAGCTATAGCACACAGATTGCGGCCAAAATTCGCGTTTCCATGGCGGCACGTGATTTTGGTCTGGTGTTGT
The DNA here is from genome assembly GCA_030449905.1 of Luvunga scandens. Lineage (NCBI taxonomy): Eukaryota > Viridiplantae > Streptophyta > Magnoliopsida > Sapindales > Rutaceae > Luvunga > Luvunga scandens. Next base: position 120,292 of record JASUUG010000714.1, read on the forward strand.
CGGTATTGGCGGGGGTTGGCCACAGGAGAAAACACGGGCCAATTCCAAGCTCAGAATCTCGTTTTACGGCCATTTTACCGGGAGAGAACGGGTGCCCAAACGGGTGGGCCAACTCGTCCGATTCAGGCAAAACCGAAAAAAAAAGTGGTAGAAGGTACAGATCTCAGTTTTTGGGCGAAGAATATGAAGCAACGGCGAGGACCGTGTGCTTGTGTTTTGGCCAAATGCTCACCTGCAGTCAAGGTGCGCAGCCAGCCCGCGGCCAAGGCCAAGGCACAGGGCCATGCTCGAGCTCCCTATCTTGGCCCAGGGAGCGTGGCCCGAGTGTCTGTTGTGCGTGCATGATAGTGTACGTGCCCTGGTTGGGAGCATGTGCTGTATTTGGAGCAAGGCACGTACCCAGCCCACGGCCAAGACGAAGGCACGCAGCCCTCCCGCGCGGGGCATCCAGGGCCAATGCAGAAACCGGGCATGGCCCAAGCGTCTGTCTGACTATATAGCACACGGATTGCGGTCAAATTTCGCATTTCTGTAGCGTCGTTGGATTTTGGGCTAGTGTTGTTGATATTGGCGGGGGTTGGCCGCGGGAGAAAATGGAAGCCCATGCGGGGTCACGAAACGATTTTGTGGCCAAGGCAAGAGCATGTGACCGGCCGGGGCCAAGCCAAGCCACGCGGCGGCCAGGCAAGGCCAATGCACGCATCCAGGGCCAATGGAGCGCCCAAGCGTACGTCCGACTTTGTTTGAACTGAAATTTTAGGAGGTGTCGTATTTCAATTGAAGTTATCTTACGGGACTAAAAAGTGGGGGAAACAAGGCGTGAGCTCCGGGCCCCCATTTTTTGGGCCAAAATGGCCAAAGACCGTGTGCTGTAGCCCACGGATCTGGTCCAACTTTTGCATTTACGGGGCGGTGCGGGGTTTTGGGGTGATGCATTAGATACGTACGAGAGTCAAACATCGGAAAAGATGGTAGTCGATTCCGTGGTCCGAATCTCATTTTACGGCCGATTTACCGAACGTGCGGGGTATGAAAAGGGGACGAAACGTGCCCGCAAATTATTATGATTGTGGTACAACTCGGCTGCGGGAGGCCTTTGGCCTGTGTTTCCTGCACTTGGATTGCCGTCAAATTTCACGTTTCTGTGGCCCCGTGGGATTTTGGGCTCGTGTTTTTGGTATTGGCGGGGGTTGGCCATGGGAGAAAATGGAAGCCGTTTCCGGGCTACGAAACCCGTTTTGTGGCCGAGGCCAAGGCACGCAACCAGCCCGGGGCCAGGGCCAATGCACGCATCCAGGGCCAATGCAGCGCCCAAGCGTCTATCCGACTTTGTTTGGGCTGAAATTTTAAGAGGTGCCGTATTTCAATTGAAGTTATCTTACGGGGCTGAAAAGTGGGAGAAACAGGGCCTGAGCTCCGGGGCCCATTTTTTGGGCCAAAATGGCCAAAGACCGTGTACTGTAGCCCACGGATCTGGGCTAACTTTCGCGTTTCCGGGGCGGTGTCTGATTTTTGGGTGATGCATTAGATACGTCCGAGAGTCAAACGTCGGAAAATATGGCAGTCGATTCCGAGGTCCTTATTTCGTTTTATGGCCGATATGCTGAACGTGCAGGGTGTGAAAAGGGGATGAAACTTGCCAGCGAATTGGTCCGATTGTTGCACAACTCGGCCGCGGGCCTCCTCTAGGTGCAAGTACTGTTTTCCGCTTGAAAAGGTGGCGAGAATAACGCGGGAGGCCCTGGGCCCATGTTTCCGCCCGAAATGGCTGAAATCCGCAAGCTATAGCACACGGATTGTGGTAAAATTTTGCGTTTCCTTGGCGCCGTGGGATTTTCGGCTGGTATTGTCGGTATTGGCAGGGGTTGGCCGCAGGAGAAAACGGAAGCCGATTCCGGGCTGCGAAGCCAGTGTTGTGGTCAAGGCCAAGGCACGCAGCCACCCCGCGGCAAAGGCCAATGCACGCATCAAGGGCTAATGCAGCGCCCAAGCGTCTGTCTGACTTTGTTTGGGCTGAAATTTTAGGAGGTGCCGTATTTCGACTGAAGTTATCTTACGGGATTGAAAAGTGGGGGAAACAGGGCGTGAGCTCCGGGGCCCATTTTTTGGGCCAAAATGGCCAAAGACTGTGTTTTGTAGCCCACGGATTTGGGCCAACTTTCGCGTTTCCGAGGTTGTGCGGGATTTTTGGGGTGATTCCTTAGATACGTGCGAGAGTCAAACGTCGGAAACGACGGTAGTCGATTCCGATGTCATAATCTCATTTTACGGCCGATTTACTGAACATACGGGGGTGCAAAAACGGGACGAAACGTGCCCGCGAATTGGTCCGAATGCTCGCTTGCGGAATGGTCCGAATGCTCGCCCGCGGATTGGTCTGAAGTAGAAGGTGCGGATCTCAGTTTTTGGGCCAAGAACGTGTGCTCACCCGCAGCTGAGGCCTACGCATTGTGCAGCCAATGCTCGCGCCCAAGGCACGCAGCCCGCGCTCGCTCCCAAGTCACAGGGCCCAAGTGTGTTGTGCGTGGCCGAGATTGTGCTACGTGCCTTGATCGAGAGCATGTGCTGTGTATTGCGCTCGAGCGAGGCCGTGGCCTGTATGCCGACAGCGGCGAGCGAGAACGGGGCTCTGTGCCTTGGCTACAAGCATGTGCTGCATTTCAGCCAAGGCACGTAGCCAACCCGTGGCCAAGGCCAAGGCACCCAGCCACCCCGCAGCCAAGGCCAAGGCATGCAGCCCGCCCACACACGGCATCTAGGGCCAATGCAGGGCCCAAGTGTCTATCCGACTTTGTTTGGGCTGAAATTTTAGGAGGTGCTGTATTTTGACTGAAGTTATCTTACGGGGCAGAAAAGTGGGGGAAACAGGGCGTGAGCTCCAGGCCCCATTTTTTAGGCCAAAATGACCAAAGACTGTGCGCTGTAGCCCACGGATCTGGGCCAACTTTCGCGTTTTTGGGGCGGTGCGGGATTTTTGGGTGATGCATTAGATACGTGCAAGAGTCAAAAGTCAGAAAAGACGGCAGTCGATTCCGAGGTCCGAATCTCGTTTTACGGCCGATTTACCAAACGTACGAGGGTGCGAAAACGGGACGAAACGTGCCCGCGAATTGGTCCGATTGTAGCACAACTCAGCTGCGGGCCTCCTCTGGGTGCATGTACTGTTTTCCGCTTGAAAAAAATGGCGAGAATAATGCGGGAGGCTCTGGACCCATGTTTCTGCCTGAAATGGCCAAAATCGTGACCTATAGCACACGGATTGCTGTCAAATTTCGCGTTTCCGTGGCGCTATGGGATTTGGGGCTGGCTTTGTCGGTATTGGCGGGAGTTGGCCGCAGGAGAAAACGGAAGCTGATTCTGGGCTGCGAAACCCATTTTGTGGCCAAGGCACACAGCCAGCCCGGGGCCAAGGCTAAGGCACGCAGCCACCCCGCGGCCAAGGCCAAGGCACGCAGCCCGCCCACACGCGGCATCTAGGGCCAATGCATGGCCCAAGCGTCTGTCCGACTTTGTTTGGGCCGAAATTTTAGGAGGTGCCGTATTTCGACTGAAGTTATCTTACGGGGCTGAAAAGTGGGGGAAACAGGGCGTGACCTCCGGGCCCCATTTTTTGGGCCAAAATGACCAAAGACTGTGTGCTGTAGCCCACAGATCTGGGCTAACTTTCGCGTTTCTAGGGTGGTGCGGGATTTTGGGGTGATGCATTACATAAGTTCAAGAGTCAAAAGTCAGAAAAGACGGTAGTCGATTCCGAGGTACGAATCTCATTTTACGGCCAATTTACCGAACGTGAGGAGGTGTGAAAACGGGACGAAACGTGCCTGTGAATTGGTCCGATTGTAGCACAACTCGGCCGCGGGCCTCCTCTGGGTGCAAGGGCTGTTTTCCGCTCGAAGAAAATTATAAGAATAATGCGGGAGGCCCTAGACCCATGTTTCCGCCTGAAATGGCCAAAATCGTGACCTATAGCACACGGATTGCGGTCAAATTTCGCGTTTCCGTGACGCCGTGGGATTTGGGGCTGGCGTTGTCGGTATTGGCAGGAGTTAGATGCGGGAGAAAACCGAAGCTGATTCCGGGCTGCAAAACCCATTTTGTGGCCAAGGCACGCAACAAGCCCACGCCCAAGGCCAAGGCCAAGGCCATGGCACCCAGCCACCCCGTGGCCAAGGCCAAGTCCATGGCACCCAGCCACCCCGCGGCCAAGGCCTAGACACGCAGCCAGCCTGCGGCCAAGGCCATGGCACCCAGCCACCCCGCGGCCAAGGCCTAGACACGCAGCCAGCCTGCGGCCAAGGCCATGGCACCCAGCCACCCCGCGGCCAAGGCCTAGGCACGCAGCCACCCCGCAGCCAATGCCAAGGTCGTGTGCTGTAGCTCACGGATCTTGGCCAACTTTCGTGTTTACAGGGCGGTGCGAGATTTTGGGGGGATGCATTAGATACGTTCGACAGTCGAACGTCGGAAAAGATGGGAGTCGATTCCGAGGTCCGAACCTTATTTTACGGCCGATTTACCGATCGCGCGGGGGTGCGAAAATGGGAGGAAACGTGCCTGCGAATTGGTCCGATGGGAGCAGAACTGGGCCGGGGGCCTCCTCACGGCGCAAGTACTGTTTTCCGCTTGAAGAAATGGCAAAAATAATGCGGGAGGCCCTGCGCCCATTTTTCTACCGGAAAAGGCCAAAATCCGTGAGCTATAGCACACAGATTGCAGCCAAATTTCATGTTTCAGGGGCGGTGTGGGATTTTGGGCTGGCTTGGTCGGGTTTGGTGGGAGTCAGTGGCGGGAGAAAACGGAATCCAATTCCGAGCTCCGAAACTCGCTTTACGACCATTTTACCGGCAGAGAACGGGTAACGAAACGGGTGGGCCAACTCGTCCGATTCAGGTAAAACCGGAGAAAGAAGTGGAAGGTAGGTGTGGATCTCAGTTTTGGTCCAAGAATACGAAGCAACGGCGAGGCACGCGGGGTGGCTGCGCGGCCGCCCAGCGGCCAAGGCCAAGGCACCCAGGGCGGCATGGGATTTTGGGCTGGCATGGTCGGGTTTTGCGTGAGTCGGTGGCGAGAGAAAACGAAATTCAATTCCGAGCTCCGAAACTCATTCTACTTCCATTTTACCGGCAGCGAACGGGTGCCCAAACAGGTGGGACAACTCGTCCGATTCAGGTAAAACCGAAGAAAGAAGTGGAAGGTAGGTGTGGATCTCCGTCTTTGGTCCAAGAATACGAAGCTACAGCGAGTACTGTGTGCTCACATTTTGGCCAAATGCTCGCCCGCGGCCAAGGCCAAGCCACGCAGCCACCCTGTGGCCAAGGCCAAGCCACGCAGCCCCCCGCGGCCAAGGCCAAGGCACAGGGCCAAGCTCCAGCTCCCTATCCTTGCCTCAGGAGCGCGGCCCGAGTGTGTGTTGTGTGTACGTGAGAGTGTGCGACGTGCCTTGGTCACGAGCATGTGCTGTATTTCTAGCAAGGCGCGAAGCCAGCCCGCGACCAAGGCCAAGGCCACGGCACGCAGCCACCCCGGAGCCACGGCCAAGGCCATGGCACCCAGCCACCCCGCGGCCAACGCCTAGTCGCAAAGCCAGCCCGCGGCCAAGGCCAAGGGACGCAGCCACCCTGTGGCCAAGGCCAAGGACATGGCACCCACCCACCCACCCCGCGGCCAAGGCCTACGCACGCAGCCACCCCGCGGCCAAGGCCAAGGCCGTGTGCTGTAGCTCACGGATCTTGGCCAACTTTCCCGTTTCCCGGGCGGTGCGGGATTTTGGGGTGATGCATTAGATACCTGCGACAGTCGAACGTCGGAAAAGATGGGAGTCGATTCCAAGGTCCGAACCTCGTTTTACGGCCGATTTACCGAACGTGTGGGGGTGCGAAAGGGAGACGAAACGTGCCCGCGAATTGGTCTGATGGGTGCAGAACTGGGCCGGGGGCCTCCTCACGGCGCAAGTACTGTTTTCCGCTTGAAGAAATGGTGAAAATAATGTGGGAGGCCCTGCGCCCATTTTTCCGTTGGAAAAGGCCAAAATCCGTGAGCACACGGATTGTGGCCAAATTTTGCGTTTCAGGGGCGGCATGGGATTTTGGTCTGGCGTGGTCGGGTTTTGTGGGAGTCGGTGGCGGGGGAAAACGGAATTCAATTCTGAGCTCCGAAAATCATTTTACTTCCATTTTACCGGCAACGAACGGGTGCCCAAACGGGTGGGACAACTCGTCCGATTCAGGTAAAACCGGAGAAAGAAGTGGAAAGTAGGTGTGGATCTCTGTCTTTGGTCCAAGAATACGAAGCTACAACGAGGACCGTGTGCTCACATTTTGGCCAAATGCTCGCCCGCGGCCAAGGCCAAGCCACTCAGCCACCCTGTGGCCAAGGCCAAGCCACGCAGCCCCCCCGCGGCCAAGGCCAAGGCACATGGCCACGCTCGAGCTCCCTATCCTTGCCTCGGGAGCGCGGCCCGAGTGTGTGTTGTGTGTGCGTGAGAGTGTGTGACGTGCCTTGGTCGCGAGCATGTGCTGCATTTCGAGCAAGGCACGAAGCCAGCCCGCGACCAAGGCCAAGGCCAAGTCACGCAGCCACCCCGCGGCCAAGGCCAAGGCCATGGCACCCAGCCACCCCGCTGCCAAAGCCTAGTCGCGCAGCCAGCCTGCGGCCAAGGGCAAGGGACACAGCCACCCCATGGGCAAGGGCAAGGCCATGGCACCCAGCCACCCCGCGGCCAAGGCCTAGGCATGCAGCCACCCCACGGGATTTTAGGGTGATGCATTAGATACGTACGACAATCGAACGTCGAAAAAGATGGGAATCGATTCTGAGGTCCAAACCTCGTTTTACGGCCGATTTACCAAACGTGCGAGGGTGCAAAATAGGACGAAACTTGCCCGCGAATTGGTCCAATGGGTGCAGAACTGGGCCGGGGGCCTCCTCACGGCGCAAGTACTGTTTTTCGCTCGAAGAAATGGCGAAAATAATGTGGGAGGCCCTGCATCCATTTTTCCACCAGAAAAGGCCAAAATCCGTGAGCACACGGATTGTGGCCAAATTTCTCGTTTCGGGGACGGCATGGGATTTTGTGCTGGCGTGGTCGGGTTTGGCGAGAGTCGGTGGTGGGGGAAAACGGAATCCAATTCCGAGCTCCAAAACTCATTTTACGGCCATTTTACCGGCAGCGAACGGGTGCCCAAACGGGTGAGACAACTTATCCGATTCTGGCAAAACCAGAGAAAGAAGTGGAAGGTAGGTGTGGATCTCTGTTTTTAGTCCAAGAATACGAAGCAACAGCAAGGACCGTGTGCTCACATTTTGCCCAAATGCTCGCCGCGGCCAAGGCCAAGCCACGCAGCCGCCCCGTGGCCAAGGCCAAGGCACAGGGCCACGCTGGAGCTCCCTCTCCTTGCCTTGGGAGCACGGCCCGAGTGTGTGTTGTGTGTGTGTCAGAGTGTGCAACGTGCCTTGGTCGCAAGCATGTGCTGCATTTCGAGCCAAGCACAGAGCCAGCCCGCGGCCAAGGCATGTGGCCACCCCGCAGCCAAGGCAAAGGCACGCGGCCGCCCCGTGGCCAAGGCCAAGGCACCCAGGGCCAAGGCCATGGCACCCAGCCAGCCTGCGGCCAAGGCCTAGGCACGTAGCCAGCCCGCGACCAAGGCCTAGGCACGCAGCCACCCGCCGGCCAAGGCCACGGCCGTGTGCTGTAGCTGACGGATCATCGCCAACTTTCGCAATTCTGGGGCAGTGCCGATTTTAGGCTGATGCATTAGATACGCGCGACAGTCGAACGTCGGAAAAGATGGGAGTCGGTTCTGAGGTCCAAACCTCATTTTACGGCCGATTTAACGGACGTGCGGGGGTGCAAAAAGGGGACGAAACGTGCCCTCGAATTGGTCCGATTGTGGTAGAACTAGGTCGAGGGCCTCCTCACGGCACAAGTATTGTTTTCCACTTGAAGAAATGGCGAAAATAATACGGGAGGCCCTGCGCCCATTTTTCCGCTGGAAAAGGCAAAAATCCGTAAGCTATAGCACACGGATTGCAGCCAAATTTCGCGTTATTGGGGCAGCGTGGGATTTTGGCCTGGCGTGGTGGGGTTTGGTGGGAGTCGGTGGCGGGAGCAAACGGAATCCACCCGCAGCCAAGGCCATGGCACGCCGCCACCGCGCGGCCAAGGCCAAGGTACGCAGCCACTCCGCGGCCAAGGCTAAGGCCATGGCACCCAGCCAGCCCGCGGCTTGAGTGTGTGTTGTGCGTGCGTGAGAGTGTGCGACGTGCCTTGGTCGCGAGCATGTTCTGCATTTCGAGCAAGGCACGGAGCCAGCCCGCGGCCAAGGCATGTGGCCACCCCGCAGCAAACGCCAAGGCACGCAGCCTCCCAGTGGCCAAGGCCAAGGCACCTAGGGCACAGGCCATGGCACCCAGCCAGACTGCAGCCAAGGCCTGGGCACGCAGCCAGCCCGCGGTCAAGGCCAAGGCCATGGCACCCAGCCACCCCGCGGCCAAGACCTAGGCACACAGCCACCCCCCGGCCAAGGCCAAGGCCGTGTGCTGTAGCTCACGGATCTTGGCCAACTTTCGCGTTTCCGGAGCGGGGTGGGATTTTTGGGTGATGCATTAGATACGTGCGACAGTCGAACGTCGGAAAAGGCAGGAGTCGATTCCGAGGTCCGAACCTCGTTTTACGGCCGATTTACCGAATGGGCGGGGATGCAAAAAGGGGACGAAACGTGCCCGCGAATTGGTCCGATTGTGGTAGAACTGGGCCGGGGGTCTGCTCACGGTGCAAGTACTGTTTTCTGCTCAAAGAAATGGCGAAAATAATGCGGGAGGCCCTGCGCCCATTTTTCCGCCGGAAAAAGGTAAAAATCCGTAAGCTATAGCACACGGATTGCAGCCAAATTTCGCGCTTCGGGGGCGGCATGGGATTTTGGGCTGGCATGGTGGGATTTGGTGGGAGTCAGTGGTGGGAGCAAACGGAATCCGCCCGCGGCCAAGACACGCAGCCACTCGGCGACCAAGGCCATGGCACGCGGCCACCCCGCGGCCAAGGCCAAGGCACGCAGCCACCCCGCAGCCAAGGCACGCAGCCACCCCGCGGCCAAGGCCAATGCCATGGCACCAAGCCAGCCCGCGGCCCGAGTGTGTGTTGTGTGTGCGTGAGAGTGTGCGACGTGGCTTGGCAACGAGCATGTGCTGTATTTCGAGCAAGGCACGGAGCTAGCCCGCGGCCAAGGCCAAGGCCAAGGCACGTAGCCACCCCGCGGCCGAGGCCAAGGCACGCGGCTGCCCCATGGCCAAGGCCAAGGCACCCAGGGCCAACGCCATGGCACCCAGCCAGCCTCAAGGTGAAGGCCTAGGAACGCAGCCAGCCCGCGGCCAAGGCCAAGGCCCACAGCCACCCCGCAGCCAAGGCCAAGGCAATGGCACCCAGCCAACCCGCGGCCAAGGCCAAGGCAATGGCACCCAGCCACCCCGCGGCCAAGGGCAAGGCCGTGTGTTGTAGCTCATGGATCTTGCCCAACTTTCGTGTTTCCGGGGCGTTGCGGAATTTTAGGGTGATGCATTAGGTACGTGCGACAGTCAAATGTCAGAAAAGATGGGAGTCGATTCCGAGGTCCGAACCTCGTTTTACGGCCGATTTACCGAACGTGCGGGGGTGCGAAAAGGGGACGAAAGTACCCGCGAATTGGTCCGATTGTGGTAGAACTGAGCCGGGGGCCTCCTCACGATGCAAGTACTGTTTTCTGCTCAAAGAAATGACGAAAATAATGCGGGAGGCCCTGCGCCCATTTTTCCGCCGGAAAAAGCCAAAATCCGTGAGCTATAGCACACAGATTGCGGACAAATTTCGCGTTTCGGGGGCGGCGTTGGATTTTGGGCTGGCGTGGTGGGGTTTGGTGGGAGTCGGTGGCGGGATAAAACAGAATCCAATTCCGAGCTCCGAAACTCATTTTACGGCCATTTTACCGGCCGAAAATAGGTGCCCAAACGGGTGGGCCAACTCGTCCGATTCAGGCAAAACCGGAGGAAGAAGTGGACGGTGTGGATCTCAGTTTGTGGTTCAAGAATACGAAGCAACGGCGAGGACCGTCTGCTCACATTTTGGCCAAATGCTCGCCCGCGGCCAAGGCCAAGGCACAGGGCCACGCTCGAGCTCCCCATCCTTGCCTCAGGAGCGCGGCCCGAGTGTGTGTTGTATGTGCGTGAGAGTGTGAGATGTGCCTTGGTCGCGAGCATGTGCTGCATTTCGAGCAAGACACACTGCCAAGGCACCCAGGGCCAAGACCATGGCACCCAGCCAGCCTGCGGCCAAGGCCTAGGCACGCAGTCACCCCGCGGCCAAGGCCAAGGCCGTGGCAGCCAGCCACCCCGCGGCCAAGGCCTAGGCCATGGCACTCAGCCACCCCACGGCCAAGGCCTAGGCACGCAGCCACACCCGGCCAAGGCCAAGGCCGTGTGCTGTTGCTCATGGATCTTGGCCAACTTTCACATTTCTAGGGCGGTACGGGATTTTGGGGTGATACATTAGATACATGCGACAGTCGAACGTCGGAAAAGACGATAGTCGGTTCCGAGGTCCGAACCTCATTTTACGTCTGATTTACCAAACGTACGGGGGTGCAAAAGGGGGACGAAACGTGCCCGCGAATTGGTCCGATTGCGGTAGAACTGAGCCGCGGGCATCCTCACGGCGCAAGGGCTGTTTTCCGTTCGAAGAAATGGCAAAAATAATGCGGGAGGCCCCGCGTCCATTTTTCCGCCGGAAAAGGCCAAAATCCGTGAGTTATAACACACGGATTGCGGCCAAATTTCGCGTTTCGGGGCGGCGTGGGATTTTGGGCTGGCGTGCTTGGGTTTGGTGGGAGTCGGTGGTGGGAGAAAATGGAATCCAATTCCGAGCACCGAAACTCGTTTTACGGCCATTTTTCCGGGTGAGAACAGGTCCCCAAACGGGTGAGCCAACTCGTACGATTCAATCAAAACCAAAGGAAGAAGTGGAAGGTGTGGATCTCAGTTTTTAGTCCAAGAATACGAAGCAACGGCGAGGACCATGTGCTCACATTTTGGCCAAATGCTCGCCCGTGGCCAAGGCCAAGGCGCAGGGCCACGCTCGAGCTCCCTATCCTTGCCTCGGTAGCGCGGCCCGAGTGTGTGTTGTGTTTATGACGTGCCTTGGTCGCGAGCATGTGCTGCTTTTGGAGCAAGGCACTGAGCCAGCCCGCGGCCAAGGCACGTGGCCACCCCGCTGCCAAGGGCAAGGAACGCGGCTGCCTTGTGGCCAAGGCCAAGGCACCAGGGCCAAGGCCATGGCACCCAGCCACCCCGCGGCCAAGGCCTAGGCACGCAGCCACCCCCCGGCCAAGGCCAAGGCCGTGTGCTGTTGCTCACGGATCTTGGCGAACTTTCATATTTCCGGGGTGGTGCGGGATTTTGGGGTGATACATTAGATACGTACGACAGTCGAACGTCGGAAAAGATGGGAGTCGATTCCGAGGTCCGAACCTCGTTTTACGGCCGATTTACCGAACGTGCGGGGGTGCGAAAAGGGGACGAAATGTACCCGCGAATTGGTCCGATTGTGGTAGAACTGGGCCGGGGGCCTCCTCACGGTGCAAGTACTGTTTTCCGCTCGAAGAAATGGCTAAAATAATGCGGGAGGCCCTGCGCCCATTTTTCGGCCGGAAAAGGCAAAAATCCGTAAGCTATAGCACACGAATTGCGGCCAAATTTTGTGTTTCAGGGGCGGCGTCGGATTTTAGGCTGGCGTGGTCGGGTTTGGTGGGAGACGGTGGTACCATACCACCCCGCGGCCAAGGCCAAGGCATGCAGCCACCCCGTAGCCAAGGCACGCAGCCACCCCGCGGCCAAGGCCAAGGCACGCGGCCGCCCTGCCGCCAAGGCCAAGGCACGCGGCCGCCCCGCGGCCAAGGCCAAGGCACCCAGGTTCAAGGCCATGGCACCCAACCAGCCCGCAGCCAAGGCCAAGGCACGCAGCCACCCCGCGGCCAAGGCAAAGGCACCCAAGGTGAAGGCCGTGTTTTGTAGCTCACGGATCTTGGCCAACTTTCGCGTTTACAAAATATTTTTCTCTTTCTTTTTAAAAGTATTTCACATTTTTTTCTACCATCATGGAAAAAATCACACCGTAATTCAATATACTTTTTTTTTTTAGGGTGAGAGTCAGCTCAAAGATTGGTGGTGTCTACTGCTGGTGGGTCCAAAATTGCTCTAATACCTCAATTGTCGATTGCATATGTATCCTAATATGCAGCAGCAAATAATTTTTAAATTAAATGTGAAATATTCAGATATGTTGTTTTGGAAATTAATGAAAAAATATTTTAAGAGAATATTCGAAGCTTTAGCTCCAGCTTGAACCCCTAACATGGAGGTCAAAAATTCAAATAAATTTTCAAGCCTACCATTAAGACAACTTAAAATATCAATATGCAACTCACAAATAAAATTTATATTTGGATCTAAGATACAAATTAATTATAAATCAAATAATTAACGATTTCACATCACAATTGGACATTTAACTTGCTGCTTTCTGTGGTCAAATCCAAATTAAAATGTCTTATTGTTGAAAAAAGTTAGGGTTAAAAAATTCGTGCTACAAAAAATGTGTGAAAACATAAGAGAAACACAAAATTAAGGGTCGGAAACGTGCGGGGGTGCGAAAAGGGGACGAAACGTGCCTGCGAATTGGTCTGATTGTGGTAGAACTGGGACGAGTGCCTCCTCACGGTGCGAGTACTGTTTTCCGCTCAAAGAAATGGCGAAAATAATGCGGGAGGCCCTGCGCCCTTTTTTCCGCCGGAAAAGGCCAAAATCCATGAGCTATAGCACACGGATTGCGCCCAAATTTCATGTTTCGGGGGCGGTGTGGGATTTTGGGCTGGCGTGGTCGGGTTTGGTGGGAGTCAGTGGCGGGAGAAAACGGAATCCAATTCCGAGCTCCGAAACTCGCTTTACGACCATTTTACCGGCAGAGAACGGGTACCGAAACGGGTGGGCCAACTCGTCCGATTCAGGTAAAACCGGAGAAAGAAGTGGAAGGTAGGTGTGGATCTCAGTTTTGGTCCAAGAATATGAAGCAACGGCGAGGCACGCGGGGTGGCTGCGCGGCCGCCCAGCGGCCAAGGCCAAGGCACCCAGGGCGGGAGTCGGTGGCGGGAGAAAATGGAATGCAATTCTGAGCTCTGAAACTCGTTTTACGGTCATTTTACCAGGAGAGAACGGGTGCCAAAACGGGTGGGCCAACTTGTCCGATTCAGGCGAAACTAGAAAAATGAAGTGGAAGATGCGGATCTCAGTTTTTTGGTGAAGAATACGAAGCAACGGCGAGGACCGTGTGCTCGCGTTTTGGCCAAATGCTCGCCAGCGGCCAAGGCGCGCAGCCAGCCTGTAGCCAAGGCCAAGGCACAGGGCCACGCTCGAGCCCGCTATGCTTGCCCAGGAAGCGTGGCCCGAGTGTGTGTTGTGCGTGCATGACAATGTACATATTTCGACTGAAGTTATCTTACGGATTGAAAAGTGGGGGAAACAGCGTGTGACCTCCGAGCCCTATTTTTTCAGTCAAAATGGCCAAAGACCATGTGATGTACCTCACGAATCTGGGCCAACTTTCGCATTTCCGGGTCGGTGAGATATTTTGGGGTGATGCATTAGATACGTGCGACAGTCAAACATCGGAAAAGATGGGAGTCGATTCCGAGGTCCGAACCTCATTTTACGGGCGATTTCTAGAACGTGCGGGGGTGCGAAAAGGGGACGAAACATGCCCGCGAAATGTTCCGATTGTGGCAGAACTGGACCGGGGGCCTCCTCATGGTGCAAGTACTCTTTTCCGCTCGAAGAAATGGAAAAAATAACGCGGGAGGCCCTGGGCCTATGTTTCCCCCCGAAATGGCCAAAATCCGTGAGCTATATAGCACACGGATTGCGGCCAAATTTCGCATTTCCGTGGCGGCATGAGATTTTCAACTGGTGTTGTCGTTATTGGTGGCCAAGTCACCCAATGCCAAGTCAACCAGGCCTAAGCATGCAGCCACCCCACGGCCAAGCCCAAAGCACAAGCCTACCCCGCGTCCAAGGCCAAGGCATGCAGCAACCCCGCGGCCAAGGCCATGGCACCCAGCCAGCCCGCAACCAAGGGCTAGGCAAGCAGCCACCCCACGGCCAAGGGCTAGGCAAACAGCCACCCCGCGGCAAAGGCCAACGAACCCAGTCAGCCCGCAGCCAAGGCCTAGGCACGCAGCCACCCCCGCTGCCTGGCCAAGGCACCCACCACCCCCTGGCGAGAGGCCAACGCAGCGGCCAGCCAAGACGCAGCATCCTGGGTGAATGCAGAAACTTGGCGGGGCCCAAGCATCTGTCCAACTTTGTTTGGGCCGAAATTTGAGGAGGCGACGTATTTCAACTGAAGTTATCATGCGGGACTCAAATTTGGGGGAAACAACGCGGAAGCTCCATGCCCCATTTTTCGGGCCAAAATGGCCAAAGACTGTGTGCTGTAGCTCACGGATCTAGGCCAACTTTCGCGTTTCTAGGGCGGTGTGGGATTTTGGGGTGATGCATTAGATACGTGCGACAGTCAAACGTCGGAAAAGACGGGAGTCGATTTCGAGGTCCGAACTTCGTTTTACAGCCGATTTACTGAACGTGCGGGGGTGCAAAATGGGGACGAAACGTGTCCACGAATTGTTCCGATTGTGGCAGAACTAGGTCGGAGGCCTCCTCACTGTGCAAGAACTCTTTTCCGCTCGAAGAAATGGAGAAAATAACGCGGGAGGCCCTGGGCCCATGTTTCCCCCCGAAATGGCCAAAATCCATGAGCTATAGCACACGGATTGCGGCCAAATTTTGTGTTTCCTTGGCCGCGTGGAATTTTGGGCTGGTGTTGTCAGTATTCGTGGCGTTGGCCGCTGGAGAAAACGAAACCGATTCCGGGATCCGAAACTCGTTTTGTGGCCATTTTACCGGGAGCGCATGCGCACGAACGGGTGCCCAAACAGGTGAGGCAACTCGCCCGATTGAGGCAAAACTGGGAAAATGAAGTGGAAGGTGCGGATCTCAGATTTTGGGCCAACATTGTGAAGCAACGGCGAGGACCGTGTGCTCGTGTTTTGGCCAAATGACACCCCGCGGCCAAGGCCCAAGCGTGGTGCTGCCGACTCTCGCTCCTGAGGCTCGCAGCCCGCGATCACGGCCATGGCCAAGGCACAGGGCCACGCTCAAGCTCCCTATCCTTGCCTCGGGAGGGTGGCCCGAGTGTGTGTTGTGCATGGGCGAGAGTGTGCTACGTGCCTTGGTCGTAGCATGTCCTGCAGGCCGCGCTCGAGCGAGAGCGTGGCCTGGATGTCGAAGGCGCCGCAGGAGAGCAGGGCTTTGTGCCTTGGCTGCGAGCATGTGCTGCATGTCGACCAAGAAAAGGCACGCAGCCTGCCACACGGCCAAGACCTAGGCACGCAGCCACCCCACGGCCAAGGCCAATGCACCCAAGGCCAAGGCCTAGGCACGCAGCCACCCTGAGGCCAAGGCCAAGGCAAGCAGCCACCACACGGCCAAGGCCAAGGCACGCAGCCACCTCGCGGCCAAGGCCAAGGCACGCAGCCACCCGCGGCCATGGCCATGGCACCCAGCCATCCCACAGCCGGGGTAAAGGAAAGCAGCCTGCCCGCGCGCGGCATCCACGGCCAATACAGAAACCAGGTGGCACCCAAGCATCTGTCCGACTTTGTTTGGGCCGAAATTTTAGGAGGTGACGTATTTCAACTGAAGTTATCTTGCAGGACTCAAAAGTAAGGGAAACAGCACGGAAGCTCTGGGCCCATTTTTGGGCCAAAATGGCCAAAGGCCGTGTGCTGTAGCTCACGGATCTAGGCCAACTTTCACATTTCTAGGGCGGTGCGGAATTTTAGGGTGATGCATTAAATACGTTCGACAGTCAAACTTCAGAAAAGACGAGAATCGATTCCGAGGTCCGAACCCCGTTTTACGGTAGATTTTCCGAACGTGCGGGGGTACGATAAGGGCTCGCAAAATGTTCCGATTGTGGCAGAACTGGGCCGGGGGCCTCCTCACGGTGTAAGTACTCTTTTCCACTCGAAGAAATGGAAAAAATAATGCGGGAGGCTCAGGGCCCATGTTTCCGCCCGAAATGGCCGAAATCCGCGAGCTATAGCACACAGAAGCCGATTCCGGCTGCGAAACCCGTTTTGTGGCCAAGGCCAAGGCACGCAGCCAGGCCGGGGCCAAGGCTAATTCACGCAGCCTCCCCACGGCCAAGGTCAAGGCACGCAGCCACCCAGCGGGTAAGGCCAAGGCATGCAGCCTCCCCGCGGCCAAGGCCAAGGCACGCGCCCACCCCGCGGGTAAGGCCAAGGCACGCACCCACCCCGCGGGTAAGGCCAATGCACTCATCTAGGGACAATGCAGCGCCCAAGCATCTGTCTGACTTTGTTTGGGCTGAAAAGTGGGGTAAACAGGGCGTGAGCTCCGGGCCTCATTTTTTGGGCCAAAATGGGCAAAGACCGTGTGCTGTAGGCCACAAATTTGGGCCAACTTTCGTGTTTTCGAGGTGGTGCAGGATTTTGGGGTGATGCATTAGATACGTGCGAGAGTCAAACGTCGGAAAATACGGCAGTTGATTTCGAGGTCCGAATCTCGTTTTAAGGCCGATTTACCGAACGTACGGGGGTGAGAAAAGGGTACAAAACGTGCCCGCGAATTGGTCCGATTGTGGAACAACTCGGCCGTGGGCCTGCTATGGGCGCAATTACAGTTTTCCGCTCGAAGAAAATGGCGAGAATAATGCGGGAGGCCCTGGGCCCATGTTTCCTCCTAAAATGGCTTAAATATGCACGCTACAGCGCACGGATTGCGGTCAAACTTCGCATCTCCATGGCGCCGTGGGATTTTGGTCTGGTGTTGTCGTTATTGGCGTGGTTGGCCCCGAGAGAAAACGGAAGCCGATTTCGGGCTGCGAAACCCATTTTGTGGGCAAGGCCAAGGCACACAGCTAGCCCGGGGCAAGGCCAAGGCACACAGCCAGCCCAGGGCAAAGCCAAGGCACACAGCCACCCCGCAGCCAAGGCCAATGCACGCATCCAAGGCCAATGCAGCGCCCAAGCATTTGTTCGACTTTGTTTGGATTGAAATTTTAGGAGGTGTCGTATTTCGACTGAAGTTATCTTACGGGACTGGAATGTGAGGGAAACAGTGCGTGAGCTCCGATTCCCATTTTTTAGGCCAAAATGGCCAAAGACCGTGTGCTATATAGCCCACGGATCTAGGCCAACTTTCGCGTTTCCAGGGCAGTGCGGGATTTTGGGGTAATGCATTAGATACGTACGAGAGGCAAACGTCGGAAAATACGGAAGTCGATTCTGAGGTCCGAATCTCGTTTTATGGCCGATATGTAAAACTTTCGGGGGTGCGAAAAGGGGAAGAAACGTGCCCGTGAATTGGTCCAATTTTGGCACAACTCAGCCGCGGGCCTCCTCTGGGTGCAAGTACTATTTTTCGCTCGAAGAAAATGGCGAAAATAATGCGGGAGGCCCTGGGCCTATGTTTCCGCCTGAAATGGTTGAAATCTGCACGCTATAGCACACGGATTGCGGTCAAACTTCGGATTTTCGTGGCGCCGTGGCATTTTGGGCTGGTGTTGTCGTTATTGACGGGGGTTAGCCGCGGGAGAAAACGGAAGCCGATTCCGAGCTGCGAAACCTATTTTGTGGCCAAGGCCAATGCACGCATCCAGGGACAATGCAGCGCCCAAGCGTCTGTCCGACTTTGTTTGGGCTGAAATTTTAGGAGGTGCCGTATTTCGACTGAAGTTATCTTACGGGACTGAAAAGTGGGGGAAACAGGGCGTGTGC
Source organism: Luvunga scandens (assembly GCA_030449905.1). Lineage (NCBI taxonomy): Eukaryota > Viridiplantae > Streptophyta > Magnoliopsida > Sapindales > Rutaceae > Luvunga > Luvunga scandens. The sequence goes on from JASUUG010000714.1 coordinate 138,168, forward strand.
TCCGGGCCCCATTTTTTGGGCCAAAATGGCCAAAGACCGTGTGCTATAGCCACGGATTTGGCCAAGTTTCGCGTTTCCGGGGCGGTGCGGGATTTTGGGGTGATGCATTAGATATGTCCGAGAGGCAAATGTCAGAAAATACAGTAGTCGATTCCGAGGTCCGAATCTCGTTTTACGGCCCATATACAAAACGTGCAGAGGTGCGAAAAGGGGAAGAAACGTGCACGTGAATTAGTCCAATTGTGGCAAAACTCGGCCGCGGGCCTCTTCTGGGTGCAAGTACTATTTTTCACTCGAAGAAAATGGCGACAATAATGCGGGAGGCCCTAGGCCCATGTTTTCGCCTGAAATGGTTGAAATCTGCACGCTAGAGCACATGGATTGCGGTCAAACTTCGCATTTCCATGGCGCCATGGGATTTTGGGCTGGTATTGTCGTTATTGGTGGAGGTTAGCCGCGGGAGAAAACGGAAGCCGATTCCAGGCTGCGAAACCCATTTTGTGGCCAAGGCCAATGCACGCATCCAGGGACAATGCAGCGCCAAAGCGTCTGTCCGACTTTGTTTGGGCTGAAATTTTAGGAGGTGCCGCATTTCGACTGAAGTTATCTTACTGGACTGAAAAGTGGGGGCAACAGGGCGTGAGCTCCGGGCCCCATTTTTTGGGCCAAAATGGCCAAAGACTCTACTGTAGCCCACGGATCTGGGCCAACTTTCGCGTTTTCGGGGCGGCGCAGGATTTTGGGATTATGCATTAGATACGTGCGAGAGGTAAACGTTAGAAAATACGGCAGTCGATTTCGAGGTTCGAATCTCGTTTTACGGCAGATATGCCAAACGTGCGGGGGTGCGAAAAGGGGAAGAAACGCCCTCGTGAATTGGTCAAATTGTGGCAAAACTCGGCCGCGGGGCTCCTCTGCGTGCAAGTACTGTTTTTCGCTCGAAGAAAATGGCAAGAATAATGCAGGAGGCCCTGGGCCCATGTTTCCGCCTGAAATGACTGAAATCTGCACGCTATAGCACACGGATTGCGGTCAAACTTCGCATTTCCATGGCGCCGTGGGATTTTGGGCTGGTGTTTTCATTGTTGGCGGGGGTTAGCCGCGGGAGAAAACGGAGGCCAATTCCGGGCTGCGAAACACATTTTGTGGCCAAGGCCAAGGCACGTAGCCAGCCCAGGGCAAAGGCAAGGCACGCAACCACCCCGCGGGCAAGGCCAATGCGAGCATCCAGGGACAATGCAGCGCCCAAGCATCTGTCTGACTTTCTTTGGGCTGAAATTTTAGGAGATGTTGTATTTCGACTGAAGTTATCTTACGGGACTAAAATGTGTAGGAAACAACGCATGAGCTCCGAGCCCCATTTTTTGGGCCAAAATGGCCAAAGACCGTGTGCTGTAGCCCACAGATCTTAGCCAACTTTCGCATTTCCGGCGCGGTGCGGGATTTTGGGGTTATGCATTAGATACGTACGAGAGGCAAATGTCAGAAAATACAGCAGTCGATTCCGAGGTTCTAATCTCGTTTTACGGCCGATATGCCAAACGTTCGGGGGTGCGAAAAGGAGAAGAAACGTGCCCGTGAATTGGTCCAATTGTGGCACAACTCAGCTGCGGGCCTCCTCTAGGTGCAAGTACTATTTTTCGCTCAAAGAAAATGGCGAGAATAATGCGGGAGGCTCTGGGCCTACGTTTCCGCCTGAAATGGTTGAAATTTGCACGCTATAGCACACGGATTGCGGTTAAACTTCGCATTTCCGTGGCGTCGTGGAATTTTGGGCTGGTGTTGTCGTTATTGGCGGGGGTTAGCCGTGGGAGAAAACGGAAGCCGATTCCGGGCTGCGAAAGCCATTTTGTGGCCAAGGCCAAGGCATACAGCCACCCCTTGGCCAAGGCCAATGCACGCATCCAGGGACAAAGCAGCGCCCAAGCATCTGTTCGACTTTGTTTGGGATGAAATTTTAGGAGGTGCCGTATTTCGACTGAAGTTATCTTACGGGACTGAAAAGTAGGGGAACCAGGGCGTGAGCTCCGGGCCCCATTTTTTGGGCCAAAATGGCCAAAGACAGTGTGCTGTAGCCCACAGATCTTGGCCAACTTTCGCGTTTCCGGCGTGGTGCGGGATTTTGGGGTTAAGCATTAGATACGTGCGAGAGGCAAACGTCAGAAAATACAGTAGTCGATTCCGAGGTTCTAATCTCGTTTTACGGACGATATGCCAAACATGCGGGGGTACGAAACGGGGAAGAAACACGCCCGTGAATTGGTCAAATTGTGGCACAACTCGGCCGCGGGCCTCCTCTAGGTGCAAGTACTATTTTTCGCTCGAAGAAAAAGGCGAAAATAATGCGGGAGGCCCTGGGCCCATGTTTCTGCCTGAAATGGCTGAAATCTGCACGCTATAGCACACGGATTGCGGTCAAACTTCGCATTTCTGTGCCGCCGTGAGATTTTGGGCTGGTGTTGTCGTTATTGGCGGGGGTGAGCCGCAGGAGAAAACGGAAGCCGATTCCGGGCTGCGAAACCCATTTTGTGGCCAAGGCCAAGGCACGCAACCACCCCTTGGCCAAGGCCAATGCACGCATTTAGGGACAATGCAGCACCTAAGCGTCTGTCCGACTTTGTTTGGGCTGAACTTTTAGGAGGTGCCGTATTTCGACTGAAGTTATCTTACGGGACTGAAAAGTGGGGGAAACAGGGCGTGAGCTCTGGGCCCCATTTTTTGGGCCAAAATGGCCAAAGACCGTGTGCTGTAGCCTACAGATCTTGGCCAACTTTCGCGTTTCTGGCGCGGTGCGGGATTTTGGGGTTATGCATTAGATACGTGCGAGAGGCAAACGTCAGAAAATACAGCAGTCGATTCCGAGGTTCTAATCTCGTTTTACGGATGATATGCCAAACGTGCGGGGGTGCGAAACGGGGAAGAAACGCGCCCGTGAATTGGTCAAATTTTGGCACAACTCGGGCGCGGGCCTCCTCTGGGTGCATGTACTATTTTTCGCTCGTAGAAAATGGCGAAAATAATGCGGGAGGCCCTAGGCCCATGTTTCCGCCTGAAATGGCTAAAATCTGCACGCTATAGCACACGGATTGCGGTCAAACTTCGCATTTCCATGGCGCCGTGGGATTTTGGGCTGGTGTTGTCGTTATTGGCAGGGGTTAGCCGCGGGAGGAAATGGAAGCTGATTCTGGGCTGCGAAACCCATTTTGTGGCCAAGGATAAGCCACACAGCCATCACGGAGCCAAGGCCAAGGCACGCAAGCACCCTGCGGCCAAGGCCAATGCACGCATCAAGGGCCAATGCAGCGCCCAAGCCTCTGTCCGACTTTGTTTGGGCTGAAATTTTAGGACGTGCCGTATTTCGATTGAAGTTATCTTACGGGACTGAAAAGTGGGGGAAACAGGTCGTGATCTTTGGGGCCCATTTGTTGGGTTAAAATGGCCAAAGACCTTGTGCTGTAGCCCACGGATCTGGGCCAACTTTGGCTTTTCTGGGGCAGTGCGGGATTTTGGGGTGATGCCTTAGATACGTGCAACAGTCAAACGTCAGAAAAGACGGCAGTCGATTTCGAGGTCCGAATCCCGTTTTACAGCCAATTTACTGAACGTGTGGGGGTGAGAAAAGGGGATGAAACGTGCCCGCGAACTGGTCCGAATGCTCGCCCGCAGATTGGTCCAAAGTGGAATGTGCGAATTTCAGTTTTTGAGCCAAGAATGTGTGCTCACGATTTGGACGAATGCTCGCCCGCGACCGAGGCCCACGCATGGTGCAGCCAACGCTCGCTCCCAAGGCACAGGGTCCGAGTGTGTGTTGTGCGTGGGCGAGATTCTGCTACATGCCTTGGTAGAGAGCATGTGCTGCACACCGCGCTCGAGCGAGGCAGCGGCCTGTATGCCGACAGCGGTGAGCGAGAACAGGGCTCTGTGCCTTGGCCGCAAGCATGTGTTGCATTTCGGCCAAGGCACGCAGCCAGCCCATGGCCAAGGCCAAGACACGCAGCCACTCCGCGGCCAAGGCCAAGGCACGCAGCCCCCCGCACGTGGCATCCAAGGCCAATGCAGGGCCCAAGCGTCTGTCCGACTTTGTTTGGTCTGAAATTTTAGGAGGTGCCGTATTTCGACTGAAGTTATCTTACGGGACTGAAAAGTAGGGGAAACAGGGCGTGAGCCCCGGGCCCCATTTTTTGGGCCAAATTGGCCAAAGACTGTCTGCCATGCTTAAGCTCCTTATCCTTGCCTCGGGAGGGTGGCCCGTGTTGAGTACTAGAAAGTGTATATTTATAGTGGAGAAAATCATCATTTTACACTTCAAGTCTCACTAACATCCCTATTTTTATGTCTTTAAGTCCCTTATAATTTAATTATGTATGTTTTATTTTAATTAAGTTTTTTATGTATTTTAAGAGATATCGTGGTCATTTCACAATAAACGAGAGATCAGATGAAAAAGACAAAGACTTTTGAACTCGGGATAAATCGAAAACCTCGGGAGGAGCATAAAAGAAAAATGGTATGCTTGTTCACATATACTGTGATCGTTCACATATACGATCATCGTACATGGCAATCGTTCACCTATATCAGAGGCCGACGTGGGCAATCGCACGATGACGTGGCACTATACGATGACGTGGCGGCATTTGATTGGACGAATGATGTGGCATTGACCACTTATGTGGCATTGACTGATGATGTGGCGTTGACTGATGACGTGTCATGATCCTATTGAACCAAAAATGTTGACCGGTGACGTGGCAGAATATTAGTGGATCGAAAAAACGTGTGTACGGTACATGCATATACACAGAATAACAGCCCTGATGATGTGTTCCATCCAATAGGAACTTGCCATGTGGCGCGTCCAAATTGTTTTAATCCGATGGCCATGATTTACTCAGTGTATCTATAAAAAGGGGGCTCCCCCCCCCCTAATTTGACACCCCTGAATCCATTTTTGGACTCCATTTTCTGTAATTTCATCTCCATCTTGTATTTTCTACGTATTTTAATAAAATTTCCATTTTACCCCTAGTTAAATTATGAGTGGCTAATTTCCTTTCAAGCTTTGGTTGAAGGTGAAGTCTCAACATGCTCCATGGGCTTAATTTAGTAAATTTACTTTTCCTTTCCCTTTAATTTATGTGGTTGTTTTGACTTTTCGTAGACAGATAGTAATAATCTTGTCTGGATATCGGCTGGAATAACCGCCTCCCTAGGCAAGGTTATTACTATTTGGCACGGGAAGCCCTTAGCACCATATCTATTAGAGTGTGGTTCTTGATAAGTGGAAGTTCCCCCTTCATGATTTAATTGGTACTAATAATGAATATTAAGCCGATGGTGCATGTTGAGTACAGATCCGGAGATCCAAGCATTTCATTTTAATAGTTTATTCCAATTATGGCACAACTCGGCCGCGGGCGTCCTCTGGGCGCAAGTAATATTTTTCGGTCTTCGAAAATGGCAAGAATAATGCGGGAGGCCCTGGGCCCATGTTTCCGAATGAAATGGCTGAAATCCACAAACTACAGCACACGGATTGCAGTCACGTTTTGCGTTTTCGTGGCGCCGTGGGATTTTGGGCTGGTGTTGTCGCTATTGGCAGGGGTTGACCGCAGGAGAAAGCAGAAGCCGATTCCGGGCTGCGAAACCCGTTTTGTGGCCAAGGCCTAGGCACGCAGCCTCCCCGCTGCCTAGGCCAAGGCACGCAGCCACCCCGCGGCCAAGGCCAATGCACGCATCCAGGGCCAATGCAGCGCCTAAGCCTCTGTCCGACTTTGTTTGGGCTGAAATTTTAGGAGGTGCCGTATTTTGACTGAAGTTATCTTACGAGACTGCAAAGTGGGGGAAACAGGGCGTGAGCTCCGAGCAACATTTTTTGGGCCAAAATGGCCAAAGACCATGTGCTGTAGCCCACGGATTTGGGCCAACTTTCGCGTTTCCGGGGCGGTGTGGGATTTTGGGGTGATGCATTAGATACGTGGGAGAGTCAAACGTCGAAAAAGACGGCAGTCGATTCCGAGGTCCGAATCTCGTTTTACGGGCGATTGACAGAACGTACGGTGGCGCGAAAAGGGGACAAAACGTGCCCGCGAATTGGTTCGATTGTGGCACAAGTCGGCCGCGGGCCTCCTCAGGGCGCAGGTACTATTTTCTGCTCAAAGAAAATGGCAAAAATAATGTGGGATGCCCTGGGCCAATGTTTCCGCCCTAAATGGCTGAAATTCGTGAACTATAGCACACGGATTGCGGTCAAATTTAGCGTTTCCGTGGCGCCGTGGGATTTTGGGCTGGTGTTGTCGGTATTGGCAGCGGTTGGCCACGGGAGAAAACGAAAGCCGATTCCAAGCTGCGATAACCATTTTCTGGGCAACGCCAAGGCACGCAGCCAGCCCGGTGCCAAGGCCAAGGCACACAGCCACCCTGCGGCCAAGGCCAATGCACGCATCCAGGGCCAATGCAGCGCCCAAGCGTCTGTGTGAGTTTGTTTGGGCTGAAATTTTAGGAGGTCCCGTATTTCGACTGAAGTTATCTTACGGGACTGCAAAGTGGGGGAAACAGAGCGTGAGCTCCAGGCCACATTTTTTAAGCCAAAATGGGCAAAGACCGTGCCCTGTAGGCCACAGTTCTGGGCCAACTTTCGCGTTTCAGGGGCGATGAGGGATTTTGGTGTGATACATTAGATACGTGCGAGAGTCAAACGTCGGAAAAGATAGGGAGCTCGAGCGTGGCCCTGTGCCTTGGCATTGGCCGCGCGCGAGCATCTGGCCAAAATGTGAGCACACGGTCCTCGCCGTTGCTTCGTATTCTTGGACAAAAAACTGAGATCCACACCTACCAAGCACTTCTTTCCCCAGTTTTGCCTGAATCGGACGAGTTGGCTGTTGAGTACTAGAAAGTGTGTATTTATAATGGAGAAAATTATCATTTTACACTCCAAGTCTCACTAACATCCCTATTTTTATGTCTTTAAGTCCCTTGTAATTTAATTATGTATGTTTTATTTTAATTAAGTATTTTATGTATTTTAGGGGATATCATGGTCATTTCACAATAAACGAGAGATCAGATGGAAAAACGAAGCAAAGACTTTTGAACTCGTGACGGTTGAAAACCTTAGGAGGAGCATAAAAAGAAAAATGGGATCGTTTCACATATACAGATCGTTCACACATACATGACGGTTAATATATACGATCGACACGACATCGCATTCACGATTTTCATCTTTCACTTGCATCGTTGCCGACGCGGGCATCGCGATGACGTGGCACTATACGATGACGTGGCGGCATTTGATTGGACGAATGATGTGGCATTGACCACTTACGCATGGGCATCGATCGATGATGTGGCGTTGACTGATGACGTGTCATGATCCTATTGAACCAAAAATGTTGACCGGTGACGTGGCAGAATATTAGTGGATCGAAAAAACGTGTGTACGGTACATGCATATACACAAAATAACAGCCCTGATGATGTGTTCCATCCAATAGGAACTTGCCACGTGGCGCAATCCTGAGCGTCCAAATTGTTTTAATCCGATGGCCATGATTTACTCAGTGTATCTATAAAAAGGGGGCTCCCCCCCCCCTAATTTCCTGAATCCATTTTTGGACTCCATTTTCTGTAATTTCATCTCCATCTTGTATTTTCTACGTATTTTAATAAAATTCCCATTTTACCCCTAGTTCAAATATGAGTGGCTAATTTCCTTTCAAACTTGGGTTGAAGGTGAAGTCTCAACATGCTCCATGGGCTCAATTTAGTAAATTTAATTTTTCTTCCCCTTTAATTTATGTGGTTGTTTTGACTTTTCGTAGACAGATAGTAATAATCTTGTCTGGATATCGGCTGGAATAACCGCCTCCCTAGGCAAGGTTATTACTATTTGGCACGGGAAGCCCTTAGCACCATATCTATTAGAGTGTGGTTCATGATGAGTGGAAGTTCCCCCTTCATGATTTAATTGGTACTAATAATGAATATTAAGCCGATGGTGCATGTTGAAAGATGATCCAGGAGATCCAAGTATTTTATTTTAATAGTTTATTCCAACAGCGTTAAATTAAAACATTGCCTACATAATCGTCATTATAAATCCAATCACCCTCTTAGAAAAATTAATTCTACAAGTAATTAAAATCCACCTCCTCGTGGGATCGACACTCGTCACCATTGAATCTATTCTACAATAGATTCGTGCACTTGCGAATTCAATAAAATTTGCACAACAAGTTTTTGGCGCCGTTGCCGGGGAGGTAAGTTATTTTAATTTGTAGAATTTTTTTTTCTCTTCTTTATTTATTTATTTTAGTTGTTTCCTTGTAATATTTTTTTTATTATTATTATTAAAAAAAAAATTGAATTAAATTTTGAAGTAGGTATTATTTTCTTTTCTTTTCTTCTTTTCTTTAAATTTTTGTAATTTAATTTTCATGCTTTTTTTTTTCTTTTTATTTTGTGAAATCGGCAGGTTCAACCGCCTCTTAATTTATTTTAATTTGTTTCACGTATTTTCTTTTCTATATATAGCACTTGAGTTATTTTCATAGGAAAATTGTAACAGCGTGATAAGGTTAGTATTGTAATTTCTCCCTCTTATTTATCTTTATTAATTTTGTTATCTTTTTTTTTTTCATTTGCATGCATGGTCGTAGGTCACAATTACTAAATCTTGAGCCTATAGACTTTGAATTAGAAAAAACACTTCGCACACACAAGCACGTTACAATTAAAAATAAATTTGAAATGGATTTGCAACCAGCACCACAAGAGAGGCCATTTAAGGACTACTTTAGTCCCTTAGCTAACTTAAGCACATCATGCATAAGATACCCAAATGTAGCTGCTAGGAGTTTTGAATTAAAACATAGTGTGCTAAATTGTCTCCCAACATTCTATGGCCTAGAAAATGAAGATCCATATAATTATCTGAATGATTTCCATGCTATTTGTCAAACTTTTAAATATGAGAATTTTTCAGATGATGATGTTAAACTTAGATTATTCCCATTTTCTTTAAAGGATAGAGCTCGTTCATGGTTCAATGCATTCTTTTCGCTAATAAGATTACATCATGGGAACAAATGGTAACAAAATTTTTGAATAAATATTTCCCAGTACATAAAACCAATGCTATTCGCAGGGAAATTTCAGAGTTTACTCAAAAAGAAGACGAGCAATTTTTTGAAGCATGGGAGCGATTCAATGGGCTACTCCTAAAGTGTCCACATCATGGATACGAAAAATGGCACCAATGCCAATACTTTTTGGAGGGATTATTGCCGAATGTGCAAGAATGGCTAATGGCAACAAGTGGAGGAGAGCTAGTGTCAAAAAGTGCATCAGAGATTTGGGATTTCTTCCGGCGATGCGGATAATTCCCAACAATGGAGTCGTTCACTCGGTGAGTACTAGAAGAGTTAAGGGAGTAAATGAGGTTCACATTGGCGGCCAAGTTCGAAATTAAAGAATTCAAAGACATAGTTGAAGGTCTTTCCGACAAATAGATCGTTAATGTACCGCTAAATTAACGGAACCACATGGCCAGAACTCATACTCAGATCAAGCCAATGCCATAGATGTAATGAGAAAGCATCAAACTACAACCCTTACTCCAACACATATAATCCTGGATGGAGAGACCACCCCAATTTTTCATGGTCTCAAGGATTCCAACAGAATGGACCGGCTCGGACTCCTCCTCCACTCTACCAATGCAACCAATTCCTCAAAATCCTCAAGCCTCTCAACCACCATTTAAATCATATAATCAGAACCCAAAACATTCTCATCATAGACATTGTGAGGATGATTTTCAGTATTTCAAGAATATTATTCACTACAAAATCGATCAACAAAACCGCACCATTTATGAACTACGAAATGAGATGAGAGTGGGTTTCAACTCACAAACCCAATCAATTTCAAACCTTGAGAAAATGGTGGGACAACTTGCTTCGTCAATTCGGACTTGGCAATGATGACTGTTGAGAAAGGTAAATTCCCAAGTCAACAAAGTGCCTAATCCTAAAGAGAGTGCATGAAGTAAGTACAGTTCACCTCAAGCCAGTATGGAGAGGTCAAAGCCGTCATGACCTTGCGAAAAGGAAAAGAAATCGACAACAAAGTGGAGATGCCGTATCTAAAAACAACTCAAATTGTACCCGGTAAATGAAGAAGACTCATCATCGGAGGAGAAAGAAGAAACCAACCCACGAGAATACGTTCCAAAAGCTCCATTTCCCCGGAGGTTAGCTAAAAAAAAAAAGGAAAATCTACAAGTGAGATTTTTGAAATCTTTAAAATGGTAGGTAAGTGTTAACATCCCTTTGCTTGATACTATAAAATAAGTGCCATCTTATGCCAAGTTTCTTAAAGACCTTTGTCTTAAAAAGAGAAATATTCATGTTCAAAAGAAGGCATTTTTAACAGTAAAACGTGAGCTCTATACTCCAACACAAACTTCCTCTAAAATATAAAGACCTGGCTCCCCCACTATCTCATGTAGTATAGGGAACCACACAATTGAGAATGCTTTGTTGGACTTAGGAGCTAGTGTAAATCTGTTGCCTTACTCGATTTGTGAAACTTGGGTGGGAGAATTACACCCAACCCAGGTGGTGTTACTTGCAGATCGGTCCATGAAAAAACCTCGTGGTATTGTGGAGGACGTCTTTATACGAGGTAGATAAGTTTTATTTTCTGTTGATTTCATCACCGATTGACACTCAACCATCCAGATTGAGAAGCGAGATCCCCATTATCTTAGACGACCTTTCTTGGCAATCGCCGATGCTCACATTCAACGCAGATCGAAATACGCAGGTTGTCCTTTGGCAATATGACGATGGAGCTAAATATCTTCAACATCGCCAAACAACCTCCCAATGCAGATGATGAAATTGTTGATGTGGATTTAATCAAGAATTAGTTGATAATACTTTTCTTTCAAATCTTAGTGATGACCCTTTACAAACATGTTTAACTCACTTTGGTTTAAATTTTGATATTGAGATCAATAGATGAAGTTAACGCCTTACTCGATTCAAAGACCATCCATGGACATTAACAAATGGAAGTCAAGAGTGGAACAACTAGTACCATGCAGAGAAGAAATCGAGTCCATCATCACAATCACCACTAGAACTTGAGCATCGCATCTCGGGCCAAAGAAGAAATTCAACTTTGACATACGCAAAGCAAGCTAACTTAGAAAGAAAATCACAATGGCGTAACTTGAAGAAAGTCGTAATGATGTATACAAAAATGCCAAGATTTACAAACAAATAATGAGAGTCTTTCATGAGAAGCAAATTATGAGAAAATCTTTCATACTAGGTCAGAAAGTACTTTTATTCAATTCTCGCTTGCGCCTATTCCCAGGTAAGTTACGCTCTCGATGGACTGTTTCCTTTATAGTCCACACTGTTTTTCCATATGGAGCAATTAAAATTAAGGATCCAAAGAACAAAGTGTAATTTTTAAAGTTAATGGTCAAAGATGAAGCCATATCTAGAGTACCAACCACGTGAAAAAAGGCAGACCAAATAGATTTGAGTGACCACCAAATTTAAATTAAGAATTTTTCTTATTTATTTTTCTTTTTCGGTGATTTAAATTTTTGTGAAAGTGTGTTTATTTAATCATTCATTTTCTTTTATCACTTCTAATTATGTGTTCCTCAACTAGACAGTTCTCTTGAACATTCTCGGACAACTTCAACGTGTACAATCTCATCCGAGAAGCGGATACGATTTTGGAAAACGCATCGTATTTGGAAGCTACAACCTCCAGAGTTGGTATCCCACGTTGAAGATCTAGAAAGACAACTCAAAGAAATTGAGGGAGGTATCAACGAAACCCAAATCGAACTTGAGGAAAACTCAATAAGAGGACAATTGTGAGATTATTATTTTTCTTTTCTTTTCTTTTTTGTGTGTTCTCTAGTTTGTTACCCCGGTTAAGTGGCGGATAACGGTACTCCGTGACAATCAAAGTCGGTTACTTTAGTTTCCTATAATAACTAATATTACGAAAAGAAGGTATGGACGTAAACGCAATTCTAGCAAAGCTTCACAAGCGATTTCCTTCACTTCCTCAGAATGCCCTCCTTACGATCTATAAAGCTCGGTCCGAACGCATGCGATTGCTTATGAGAAATAACGTCCCTGCTGACATCCGTTGGTTAATCGAGGCCAAGGTACATTTGGCAGGTGAGTTACCTCCTAAATTTATTGCATACATGCCTGGTTGTGGTAAAGGAAATTACTCGAGAAAACGAAGAGCTGAAAAACTTCATGTTAATTGTCATAAGTGTGCCAGGATGAAATGCGATAAAAATCCTTGTTCTTTCGGAATGATGTCTGATAACAGGGAAGATAAGATTCAATTCATTAGGGATGGCTTGAATAAAGAGTCATTGGATGATATCCTTTTGTCTCTTGAAACGCATCCCAGTGGATACGTACAAAGAGCAATTCTCCAGTTATGGCTATTATTTCAAAAAGAACATGCACGATATAGTCTTGGGAATCTGACTATAAACGACCCTGTTTGCCAGTTTATAAGAAAACTGGATGGGAAGCCTATCCTCGACCCATAAAGGGCGTTCAAGCCGTTTCTGGACGTAAAACCAGAGGAAGATGTGAGCCACAATCACAACTACACTGTAAATATCCTTTTTGTTGTTTTATTTTTCTTGTTGTTTTATTTGTTTCGTTGTTTTATCAATTGCATTATTGTCTTTAATAATTGAGTGCTTTTTCTTTTACTATTTCCTTTTTTACTCTCGAGCCATGTGCTTTACGCGTTAATTGACATAGACATGCTACCTCCTATACAGCTGTAAATCATTGTCACCAAGATCCTTGATATATGATCCTTTTCTTTTAGACTCACAAATTGTTTTTGAAAAGCATCCCAATGGCAGCTACTCCCAATAAACAATTCAAGAACATTTGTGTGCTCTCTGGATTTAACTATGGCAAACATAAAGAGTTCGTTGAGGCAGCCATCGATCTTGGTCAACGCATAGCAGAAAGAAATTTGCATCTGGTTTATGGAGGAGGTGACCGAGGGTTATCAAAACTAGTCTCCGAAGCTGTTTATCTCAGAGGGAGCCAAGTGTTAGGCATCATCCCAAGAAGCCTCAAACCGTTGGCCTGTATGTCTGACTCACCAACTGGCAAAGAGTTAGTTGTCTCAGGTATGCAAGAAAGAATAACTGAAATGCTAAATCATGCTGATGCTTTTATTTTCCTACCAGGAGATCTTGCAACTCTAGAGGCACTAATCACATTAGCATTTTGGGCACATCTGAACATTCATCAGAAACCCATCGGTTTGTTAAATGTCAATAACTTTTATGATGGCTTCATCGCATTTCTTAACCATGCAATAAAAAATCATTTCATCCCTTTCACAGCGAAAAAAATCTTTATTTGTGCTTATACTGCTAACGAGTTAATTGATCCATTATGCTTTATAAAGAGCGGATCCCAAGACCCTTGTCTTGGAATGGCCTAACTAATGATGGTAAATGATAGTAGTAGTAAGTGCAAATTAGATTTAACTCTCCACTTGTAAATATTTTCTTCTCGTGATCCAAAGACTCGGGTGATGTCTTTAAACCCTATTCTCTTTTAAACATTGAGGACAATGTTCCGTTCGAGGTTGGGGGAGGGAATAGTTGACAATTGTGGAATATCTCAATCTTGGTGTAGTTTTTATTATTTTTATTGTAGAAACTAAGCGTGGCTAAATTTTTGAGTCGAAGATTTTGAATATGGAGTGTAGTAACTCTAAACGCATCTTCTTATTATAATAAAAAAAAAAGGGCATTTTGTGTGATCTTTTCATAATTAGATGACATGATAACTTTCAAATTTTAGTATTTGTATTATCTTTGGTCTTTAGTTATGTTACACCATGTTTGTTACTCTACATGTTGATGTTGGAGACAAATATAAGTTCTTGAAAGAATGCACATGTCATAATAATTTCCAAAGTGAGTTTTGAGCTGTCATTTTTCTTGGAGAGTAACCCTTTTTGCCAATTATTCATTCAGCTTAGCAGTTTATTGCTTTATACATTATCTCCAAAAAAAAAAAAAACTAAATTTTGTGTTTCCAAATCTGAAGATCTATATAACTATTAGATATGGAATATTATTTAGAAACCTAAAAGATGAGATACAGGCCATCTTTGGTCCGTTTGAGCCTTTCTAGCCAACCCTATTAATATGTATCCATAGTTAACCCCTTTGAGCCTTAAAAAAAAAAAAATAATAATAATAATAAAGTAAAAATAAAGACTTTTTCTTTGGCAACCTATTATCTTGTCCCACTCCAATATGGAGTATCACCTTATATTTTGTATTTCTCACCACCCATTTATGTTTGAAAATAGAGATAATTTTGCATTAAAAAAAAAAGGTGCTAAAAAAAAAAGAGAGAAAAAGAAACAAAAGAAAAAAAAATGTTTACAAATAAAAAAAAAATAAATAAGAAATAAAAAAAAATCAAGTGAAAAGCACCTTACAATCTCCAAAGTTCTCTATTTTTCAAACATATATTTTGTTTTTCCTATTATCTTTTCTTTGTTAGCCACGTCCCTAGCCTACGTTACGTCCTAATAAAAGTCCTTCTTGATTTTAGGGAACTATAGTCTGAAATGAAAACTAGTTATATGGGTTGAAAAGATGTGGTAATGCATACTAAAAAAAATAAAAAATAAAAAATAAAAAATAAAAATAAAAAATAAAAAAGGATGATGAATGTATTTGTTTTATTAGCATTTTTGAATTAAAATCGTACTATTTCTAAGCTGAGGGCATATTTCTATCACCTTGGTGAGAGTGTGTGATATTACTTCTTTATTATTTTCACTCAAATTACCATTCACTGGAGTGATTTAATTTCTTTGTGAGCGTATTACTACTACCAGTGAGATTTTGGAGTTTGCATGTCATTATTAAAAGTGACTCGATTACTAAAGTTGTGACAAAGTTTTCTAAACTGATTCATGTGGAGAGTTGATGTGGGAATGATATTTCTTTAGACTGTAGATAATGCTTATACTTTTATTTGATTGTTATCATTAGTCTGATTGAATAAATACCACAATATAAAAAATATATATATATTTGTTTCAGTTTTGTTTTCGCTCAAATTGCTAGGGACTAGCAACAAGCTGGTTGGGGGGTGTGTTGAGTACTAGAAAGTGTGTATTTATAATGAAAAAAATCATCATTTTACACTCCAAGTCTCACTAACATCCCTATTTTTATGTTTTTCAGTCCCTTGTAATTTAATTATGTATGTTTTATTTTAATTAAGTATTTTATGTATTTTAGGGGATATCATGGTCATTTCACAATAAACAAGAGATCAGATGAAAAAACGAACAGCACTTTTGAACTCAGGACAGTCAAAAACCTTAGGAGGAGCATAAAAAGAAAAATGGTATCATTCATTCACATATACAGATCTTGTTCACACATACTGATGCGGTTAATATATACGATGATCATGTACACACATAATCGCTTTATTCACGACATAATCATTCACCTGTATTGTATCTTGACGTGGCCATCATGCGATGACGTGGCACTATACGATGACGTGGCGGCATTTGATTGGACGAATGATGTGGCATTGACCGCTTATGTGGCGTTGATTGATGATGTGGCGTTGACTGATGACGTGTCATGATCCTATTGAACCAAAAATGTTGACCGGTGACGTGGCAGAATATTAGTGGATCGAAAAAACGCGTGTGTACGGTACATGCATATACAGAATAACAGCCACGATGATGTGTTCCATCCAATAGGAACTTGCCACGTGGGCGCAATCTCGAGCGCCCAAATTGTTTTAATCCGATGGCCATGATTTACTCGGTGTATCTATAAAAGGGGCTCCCCCTAATTTGACACCCCTGAATCCATTTTTGGACTCCATTTTTTGTAATTCCATCTCCATCTTGTATTTTCTACGTATTTTAATAAAATTCCCATTTTACCCCTAGTTCAAATATGAGTGGCTAATTTCCTTTCAAGCTTCGGTTGAAGGTGAAGTCTCAACATGCTCCATGGGCTCAATTTGGTAAATTTACTTTTTCTTCCCCTTTAATTTATGTGGTTGTTTTGACTTTTCGTAGACAGATAGTAATAATCTTGCGGATATCTTGGAATAACCGCCTCCCTGCAAGCAAGGTTATTACTTATTTTGGCACGGGAAGCCCTTAGCACCATATCTATTAGAGTGTGGTTCATGATGAGTGGAAGTTCCCCCTTCATGATTTAATTGGTACTAATAATGAATATTAAGCCGATGGTGCATGTTGAGTACAGATCCGGAGATCCAAGTATTTCATTTTAATAGTTTATTTCAACAGCGTTAAATTAAAACATTGCCTACATAATCGTCATTATAAATCCAATCACCCTCTTAGAAAAATTAATTCTACAAGTAATTAAAATCCACCTCCTCGTGGGATCGACACTCGTCACCATTGAATCTATTCTACAATAGATTCGTGCACTTGCGAGTTCAATAAAATTTCCACAACATTGGCGCACCCGCTTGGGCACCCGTTCTCGGCCCGTAAAATGGCCGTAAAACTAGTTTCGGAGCTCGGAATTGGATTCCTTTTTCTCCCGCCACTGACTCCCACCAAACCCGACCACGCCAGCCCAAAATCCCACACTGCCCCCGAAACGCGAAGTTTGGCCTCAATCCGTGTGCTCTAGGTCACGGATTTTGGCATTTCCGCCGGAGAAATAGGCGCAGGGTCTCCCGCATTATTTTCGGCATTTCCTCGAGCGGACAACAGTATTTGCGCCGTGAGGAGGACCCCAGCCCAATACTACCACAAGCATACCAATTCGCGGGCACGTTTCATCCCCTTTTCGCACCCTCGTACGTTCGGTAAATCTGCCGTAAAACAAGGTTCGGACCTCAGAATCTACTCCCGTCTTTTCCGACGTTCGACTGTCGCACGTATCTAATGCATCACCCCAAAATCCCGCACCGCCCCGGAAACACAAAAGTTGGCAAAGATCTGTGAGCTACAACACACGGCCACGGCCTTGGCCACGTGGTGGCTGCGTACCTAGGCCTTGGCTGGTTTGTGGCTGGGTGGGATGGCCTTGGCCGCGGGGTGGCGGCGTGCCTTGGCCTTGGCCCTGGGGCGGCCGCATGCCTTGGCCTTGGCAGTGGGGTGGCCACGTGCCTTGGCCTTGGCCGCGGGCTGGGTTCGTGCCTTGCTCGCGACCAAGGCACGTCGCACACTCTCACGCACACATAACACACACTCGGGCCGCGCTCCAGAGACAAGGATAGGGAGCTCGAGCGTGACCCTGTGCCTTGGCCTTGGCCGCGGGCGAGCATTTCGCCAAAAAGTGAGCACACGGTCCTCGCCGTTGCTTTGTATTCTTGGACAAAAAACTAAGATCCACACCTTCCACTTCTTTCTCCGGTTTTGCCTGAATCAGACGAGTTGGCCCACCCATTTGGGCATCCGTTCTCGGCAGATAAAATGGCCGTAAAACGAGTTTCGAAGCTCAGAATTGGATTCCGTTTTTTCCCGCCACCGAATCCCACAAAACCCAACCACGCCAGCCCAAAATCCCACGCCGCCCCAGAAACACGAAATTTGGCCGCAATCCGTGTGCTCTAGCTCACGGATTTTGGCCTTTTCCGGCGGAAAAATGGGCGCCGGGCCTCCCGAATTATTTTCGCCATTTCTTCGAGTGGAAAACAGTACTTGCGTCGTGAGGAGGCCCCCGGCCCAGTACTACCACAATCGGACCAATTCGCGGGCACGTTTCGTCCCCTTTTCGCACCCTCGCACGTTCGGTAAATCGGCCATAAAACAAGGTTCGGACCTCAGAATCGACTCCGGTCTTTTCCGACGATCGACTGTCGCACATATCTAATGCATCACCCCAAAATCCCGCACCGCCCTGGATACACGAAAGTTGGCCAAGATCCGTGAGCTACAGCTCACGGCCTTGGCCTTGGCAGCGGAGTGGCTGGGTGCCCTAGCCTTGGACTTGGCTGCGGGGTTGCTGCGTGCCTTAGCCTTGGCCGCGGGGTGGCTGCGTGCCTAGGCCTTGGCCGCGGGCTGGCTGGGTGCCATACCCTTGGCCCTGGGTGCCTTGGCCTTGGCCGTGGGGTGGCCACGTGCCTTGGCCGTGGGGTGGCCACGTGCCTTGGCCTTGGCCTTGGCCGCGGGCTGGGTGCCTTGGCCTTGGCCACGGGGCGCCGCGTGCCTTGGCCTTGGCCGCGGGGTGGCCACGTGCCTTGGCCGCGGGTTGGCTCGGTGCCTTGCTCGAATTGCAGCACATGCTCGCGACCAAGGCACGTCGCACACTCTCACGCACACACAACACACACTCGGGCCGCGCTCCCGAGGCAAGGATAGGGAGCTCGAGCGTGACCCTGTGCCTTGGCCTTGGCCGCGGGCGAGCATTTGGCCAAAAGCTGAGCACACGGTCCTCGCCGTTGCTTCGTATTCTTGGACCGAAAACTAAGATCCACACCTACCTTCCACTTCTTTCTCCAATTTTGCCTGAATCGGACGAGTTGGCCCACCTATTTGGGCACCCATTCTTTGCCGGTAAAATGGCCGTAAAACGAGTTTCAGAGCTCGGAATTGGATTCCGTTTTCTCCCACCACCGACTCCCACCAAACCCAAACACGCTAGCCCAAAATCCCACGCCGCCCCCGAAACACGAAATTTGGCCGCAATCCGTGTGCTCTAGCTCACGGATTTTGGCCTTTTCCGGCGGAAAAATGGGCGCCGGGCCTCCCGAATTATTTTCGCCATTTCTTCGAGTGGAAAACAGTACTTGCGTTGTGAGGAGGCCCCCGGCCCAGTACTACCACAATCGGACCAATTCGCAGGCACGTTTCGTCCCCTTTTCGCACCCTCGCACGTTCGGTAAATCAACCATAAAACGAGGTTCGGACCTCAGAATCGACTCCCGTCTTTTCCAACGTTCGAATGTCGCACGTATCTAATGCATCACCCCAAAATCCCGCACCGCCCCGGATACAAGAAAGTTGGCCAAGATCCGTGAGCTACAGCTCATGACCTTGGCCTTGGCAGCGTAGTGGCTGGGTGCCATGGCCTTGGACTTGGCCGAGGGGTGGCTGGGTGCCATGGCCTTGGACTTGGCCGAGGGGTGGCTGCGTGCCTAGGCCTTGGCCGCGCGCTGGTTGGGTGTCATGCCCTTGGCCCTGGGTGCCTTGGCCTTGGCCGCGGGGTGGCCACGTGCCTTGGCCGCGGGCTGGGAGCCTTGGCCTTGGCCATGGGGCGGCCGCGTGCCTTGGCCTTGGCCGCAGGCTGGCTCGGTGCCTTGCTCGAAATGCAGCACATGCTCACGACCAAGGCACGTCGCACACTCTCACGCACACACAACACACACTCGGGCCGCGCTCCCGAGGCAAGGATAGGGAGCTCGAGCGTGACCCTGTGCCTTGGCCTTGGCCGCGGGCGAGCATTTGGCCAAAAGCTGAGCACACGGTCCTCGCCGTTGCTTCGTATTCTTGGACCGAAAACTAAGATCCACACCTACCTTCCACTTCTTTCTCCGATTTTGTCTGAATCGGACGAGTTGGCCCACCTATTTGGGCACCCATTCTTTGCCGGTAAAATGGCCGTAAAATGAGTTTCGGAGCTCGAAATTGGATTCCGTTTTCTCCCACCACCGACTCCCACCAAACCCGACCACGCCAGCCCAAAATCCCACGCCACCCCCGAAACGCGAAATTTGGCCGCAACCCGTGTGCTATATAACTCCCTGATTTTGGCCTTTTCCGGCAGAAAAATGGGCGCTGGGTCTCCCGAAATATTTTCGCCATTTCTTCGAACGGAAAACAGTACTTGCGCCGTGAGGAGGCCC
Source organism: Luvunga scandens (assembly GCA_030449905.1). NCBI lineage: Eukaryota > Viridiplantae > Streptophyta > Magnoliopsida > Sapindales > Rutaceae > Luvunga > Luvunga scandens. Next base: position 158,087 of record JASUUG010000714.1, read on the forward strand.
CCGGCCCAGTACTACCACAATCGAACCAATTCGCGGGCAGGTTTGTCCCCTTTTCGCACTCCCGCACAACTTTTCGTCCCCTTTTCGCACCCTCGTACGTTCGGTGAATCTACCATAAAATGAGGTTCGAACCTCAGAATCGACTCCCGTCTTTTCCGACGTTCGACTGTCGCACGTATCTAATTCATCACCCCAAAATCCCACACCGCCCCGGAAACGCGAAAGTTGGCCAAGATCCGTGAGCTACAGCACACAGCCTTGGCCTTGGCCGCGGTGTGGCAGCACGCCTAGGCCTTGGCCGCGGGGGTGGCTGGGTGCCATTGACTTGGCCTTGGCTGCGAGGTGGCTGCGTGCCTTGGCCTTGGCTGCGGGGTGGCTGCGTGCCTTCGCCTTGGCCGCGGGCTGGCTGGGTGCCATGGCCTTGGCCTTGGGTGCCTTGGCCTTGGCTGCGGGGTGGCCGCGTGTCTTGGCCTTGGTCGCGGGGTGGCTGCGTGCCTTGGCCGTGGGCTGGCTCCGTGCCTTGCTCGAAATGCAGCACATGCTTGCGACCAAGGCACGTCGCACACTCTCACACACACACAACACACACTCCGGCCGCGCTCCCTTGCCAAGGACAAGGAGCTCAAGTGTGGCCTTGTGCCTTGGCCTTGGCCACAGGGTGGCTGCGTGAGTTGGCCTTGGCCGCGGGCGACCATTTGGCTAAAATGTGAGGAGGCGCGCAGCCAAGTTCTACCACAACCGGACCATTTCGCGGGCACGTTTCATCCACTTTTCGCACTCCCGTGCGTTCAGTAAATCGGCCGTAAAACGATATTCGGACCTCGGAATCGACTCCCGCCTTTTCTGACGTTCGACTGTCGCACGTATCTAATGCGTCACCCCAAAATCCCGCACCACTCTGGAAACACGAAAGTTGTCCAAGATCCATGAGCTACAGCACACGGCCTTGGCCTTGGGCGCGGGGTGGCTGCGTGGCTAGGCCTTGGTGTTGGCCACGGGGTGGCTGCGTGCCTTGGCCTTGGCCGTGGGCTGGCTTTGAGCCTAGGCCTTGGCCACGGGCTGGCTGGGTGCCATGGCCTTGGCCGCGGGGTGGCTGCGTGCCTTGCTCGAAATGCAGCACATGCTGGCGACCAAGGCACATTGCACACTCTCACGCACACACAACACACACTCGGGCCATGCTCCCGAGGCAAGTACAGGGACCTCAAGCGTGGCCCTGTGCCTTGGCCTTGGCCGCGGCGAGCATTTGGCCAATATGTGAGCACACGGTCCTCGCTGTTGCTTTGTATTCTAGGACCAAAAACTGAGATCCACACCTACCTTCCACTTCTTTCTCCGGTTTTCCCCGAATTGGACGAGTTGGCCTACCCGTTTTGGCACCCGTTCTTTGCAGGTAAAATAGCCGTAAAATAAATTTCGGAGCTCGGAATTGGATTCCATTTTCTCCCGCCACTGACTCCCACCAAACCCGACCACGCCAGCCTAAAATCTAATGCCGCCCCCAAAACGCGAAATTTGGCCGTAATCCGTGAGCTATAGCTCACGGATTTTGGCCTTTTTCGTCAGAAAAATGGTTGCAGGGCCTCCCGCATTATTTTCGCCATTTCTTCAAGCGGAAAACAGTACTTGCACCGTCAAGAGGCCCCCGGCCCAATTCTACCACAATCGGACCAATTCGCAGGCAGGTTTTTTCCCTTTTCGCACCCCCGCACAACGTTCAGTAAATCGGCCGTAAAACGAGGTTTGGACCTCGGGATCGACTCCCGTCTTTTTCGATGTTCGACTGTCGCACGTATCTAACGCATCACCCCAAAATCCCGCACCGCCTCGGAAACGCGAAAGTTCGCCAAGATCCGTGAGCTACAGCACACGGCCTTGGCCATGGGCGCGGGGTGGCTGCGTGCCTAGGCCTTGGCCGCGGGCTGGCTCCGTGCCTAGGTCTTGGCCGCGGGCTGGCTCCGTGCCTTGTCGAAATGCAACACATGCTCGTGACCAAGGCACGTTGCACACACTCACTCACACACAACACACACTCAAGCCGCTCTCCCGAGGCAAGGACAGGGAGCTCGAGCGTGGCCCTGTGCCTTGGCCTTGGCCGCGGGGTGGCTGCGTGCCTTCGCCTTGGCCGCGGGCGAGCATTTGGCCAAAATGTGAACACACGGTCCTCGCCATTGCTTCGTATTCTTGGACCAAAAACTGAGATCCACACCTACCTTCCACTTCTTTCTCCGGTTTTGCCTGAATCGGATGAGTTGGCCCACCCATTTGGGCACCCGTTCTCGGCCTGTAAAATGGCCTTAAACCGAGTTTTGGAGCACGGAATTAGATTCCATTTTCTCCCACCACCGACTCCCACCAAACCCGACCACGCCAACCCAAAATCCCACGCCACCCGCGAAACGTGAAATTTGGCCGCAATCCGTGTGCTATAGCTCACGGATTTTGGCCTTCTCCGGCGGAAAAATGAGCGCAGGGCCTCCCGTATTATTTTCACCATTTCCTCGAGCGGAAAACAGTACTTGCGCCGTCATGAGGCACCCGGGAAAGTTATACCACAACCGCACCAATTCGAGGGCACGTTTCGTCCCCTTTTCGCACCCCCGCACGTTTAGTAAATCGGCCGTGAAACGAGCTTCGGACCTCGGAATCGACTCCTATCTTTTCCGATGTTCGACTGTCGCACGTATCTAACGCATCACCCCAAAATCCCGCACCGCCCCGGAAACGCGAAAGTTGGCCAAGATCCGTGAGCTACAGCACACGGCCTTGGCCATGGGCGCGGGTGGTGCGTCGTTTAGGCTTTGGCCGCGGGGCTTGGGCTGCGTTTAGGCCTTGCCGCTGGCCGGGCTGCGTGCCATGGCCTTGGCCTTATGCGCCTTGGCCTTGGCCGCGGGCTGGCTCCGTGCCTTGCTCGAAATGCAGCACATGCTCGCGACCAAGGCACGTTGCACACACTCACTCACACACAACACACACTCGGGCCGCTCTCCCGAGGCAAGGACAAGGAGCTCGAGCGTGGCCCTATGCCTTGGCCTTGGCCGCGGGGTGGCTGCGTGCCTTCGCCTTGGCCGCGGTCCTCACCGTTGCTTCGTATTCTTGGACGAAAAACTAAGATCGGCCCTTACCTCCCACTTCTTTCTCCGGTTTTGCCTGAATCGGACGAGTTGGCCCACCCGTTTGGGCACCCGTTCTCGCTGGTAAAATGGACGTCAAACGAGTTTCGGAGCTCAGAATTGGATTCCGTTTTCTCCCGCCACCGACTCCCACTAAACCTGACCACGCCAGGCAAAAATCCCACGCCGCCCCCGAAACGCAAAATTTGACCGCAATCCATGTGCTATAGCTCACAGATTTTGGCCTTTTCCGGCGGAAAAATGGGCGTAGGGCCTCCCGCATTATTTTACCATTTCTTCGAGCAGAAAACAGTACTTGCGCCGTGAGGAGAACCCCGGCCCAGTTGTACCATAACCGGACCAATTCGCGGGCATGTTTCGTCCCATTTTCGCACCCCTGCACGTTCGGTAAATCGGCAGTAAAACGAATTTCGGACCTCGAAATCGACTCCCTTCTTTTCCGACGTTCGACTGTCGCACGTATCTAATGCATCACCCCAAAATCCCACACCACCCCGGAAACGCGAAAGTTGGCAAGATCCATTAGCTCCAGCACACGGCCTTGGCCTTGGGCGCGGGGTGGCTGAGTGCCTAGGCCTTGGCCGCGGGGTGGCTGCGTGCCTTGGTCTTGGCCTTGGCCACGGGCTGGCTCCGTGCCTTGCTGGAAATGCAGCACATGCTCGTGACCAAGGCACGTCGCACACTCTCACGCACACACAACACACACTCGGGCCGCGCTCCCAAGGCAAGGACAGGGAGCTCGAGCGTGGCCCTGTGCCTTGGCCTTGGCAGCGGGCGAGCATTTGGCCAAAATGTGAGCACACTGTCACGGACCGCCAAAATCTCCTACAATTGAAGGCTAAGTTTGCGCGCGAGGGCTCACTCAATAAAAAAGCGGGGTGTGCTTAGCCGTGTCCAGCCCAAGTTCTAGAAATTGTAAATATCCTAGAATTCTCTAGAACTTACCATTTAAGCCCTTAGAGTTCTCGGCAAGTTGGCAACTTGCTAAGTGGTTCTTGAGCCTCCATCCAAGCCTATAAATAGGCCACCACCCTTGCCATTTTGCACACAAGACACCACAATTCCAGCACACACAACTCACAACACACACACAAGCTCTCAAGCTCTCTTGTAAAGCTCTCTTGTAAATTACTCTTGTGAGTAATAAAATTCTCTTGTGAGTAATAAAATTATATAGTTTGGCCACATTGCTCTTGCTTCTCTCTAGCATTTGCACAAGCATTCTTTGCTTATCTAGTTCGAGAAGTGTTCTAGGCTTACTTAGCGACTTGTGTGCTAGAAGTCGACTAAGTGCCGCACGGGTTTGCTGCGCAAAATACTCATCCCGTGACAAGTGGTATCAGAGCTAAGTTTTGCACCCACGCAATCTAGCTCACGAGCAATGGCCAACCCTCCTAGCACTACCCAAGAGGGCGTTGTTGGTGTGGAGTCTCTTGAGCCAACTCGTGGCCGCGAGGAGGGACGGGCACAAGCTAAGTCCCGTCGCAAGTCCAAGGCAGTTTCTATAGACGCTTTGGAGCCTCACGTCGCCACACTCAAAACATGCATGTCCGCTGTCCAGGACACCCTCGATACTTTGGAGGTGAGGGTGGAAGGTCTTGAGGGCGAGTATGGTGAATTCACGGTAGCCACCAAGGCCCTCATGCAAGACCAAGCCGACTCTCTCCGAGGGGAGTTTCGAGCATTCCATGATGAGCTGATGAATTTGCGTAGCTTTGTACAAAGCGAGCTACGAGCGATCCGTGCGGAGGTGGATGAAGTCCGCTTGGATTGGGCATGGCACAAGCGCACATTCACTCCTCGCCCGGCTTCGACAAGCACAAGTGATGTGCGTCGCATCGATGTGCCAAAGCCCGACACCTACAATGGCACACGCAATGCCACTATCGTAGAAAACTTCCTCTTCGGGCTGGAGCAATACTTCGATGCCATGGGTGTTCACGATGAGGCATCAAAGGTAGGCACCGCGCCTACGTTTCTTCGAGGCGCCGCACAACTATGGTGGCGGCAGAAGCATGGTGAGATAGGCAAAGGCATATGCGCCATCAACACTTGGGCTGAGTTCCAACGAGAACTCCGCAAGCACTTCGGCCCAAGCAACACGGAGAAGGAAGCACGAGGGTGCCTTCGCCGGCTCAAGCAAACAGGTAACGTCCACGACTACATCAATGACTTTACTACTCTAATGCTTGAGATAACCGATATGTCCGATAAGGACTCTCTCTTCTACTTCCAAGATCGCCTCAAGGAATGGGCCAAGGCGGAACTTGATAGGCGTGGTGTCCAAACTCTCGATGACGCCATCGCCATTGCCGAATCACTTACCGATTACTCCGCCCAACCCAAGGATAAGAGGCCTAACCAGGGCAAAGGTGGGGGAGAGGGCCAGATGGACAAGGGCCAAAACTGGAAGGATTGGGGGCAGAAAAAGCCTCCAAGCAGCAAGAGCGGGCAAAGTAAACCAGATGCGAAGCAGCCACCCAAGCCTCGAAGCCTATGTTTCATATACAATGGCCCTCATTGGGTACGCGACTGTCCGGAGAAGAAGTCGCTTAATGCCTTAGCCGCATAGCTCAAGGGCCAGTCCACACCTTCGACGGAGGAACCCCAGCACAACATGGGTACCCTCCAACGCCTTGGCGCACTCAAGACTCACCCACCAGCAGCCACGAAGAGTGGGCTCATGTACGTGAGTGCGCACATCAACGGCCACACCGTTCGTGCAATGCTCGACACCGGAGCCATGCACAACTTCATTACAGAAGAAGAGGCCAAGCGCCTAGGCCTCAAGATCACCAAGGAAGGAGGCACCATGAAGGCAGTAAACTCACCCGCCAAGCCCATTGCAGGCACTGCACAAGGAGTGCGCGTAACAGTCGGGACGTGGAGTGGAAAGCTCGATTTCTCCGTCGTGCCCATGGATGACTTCAAGATGGTCCTCGGCATGAAATTCTCCGACAAGGTACATGCCTTCCCACTACCAGCTACGAACTCCCTAAGCATCCTCGATGGGAGTAATGCATGCATGGTTCCCACCGAGCGCTCCAAGACCTCGGATAAGACGCTCTCGGCCATGCAATTCAAGAAAGCTTTTCGGAAGGATCCTAGCTTCTTGGTCTCCATCCGGGAGCTGAACAAAGGAGAATGTTGCTCAAGCTCATCAAGCCAAGTCCCACCACCTATCGAAAAAGTCCTCGACGAATTCAAGGACGTTATGCCTCCAAAGCTTCCACAAAGGCTCCCACCTAGACGAAAGGTGGATCATGAGATCGAGCTAGAGTAAAGCGCAAAGCCACCGACATTGGCACCCTACCGTATGGCGCCACCTGAGCTTGAGGAGTTGCGAAGACAACTCAAAGACTTGTTGGATTCTGGCTACATTCGCCCATTAAAGGCTCCGTTCGGTGCACCCGTGCTCTTCAAAAAAAAGAAAGATGGATCTCTCCGGATGTGCATTGACTATCGGGCGCTCAACAAGATCACCATCAAGAACAAGTATCCGATCCCGTTGATCGCGGACTTGTTCGACCAGCTTGGCAAAGCACGGTACTTCACCAAGCTTGACTTGTGGTCTGGGTACTACCAAGTACGCATCGCAAAGGGAGATAGCCAAAAACGGCATGCGTAACCAAGTACGGATCTTTCGAATTCCTTGTTATGCCGTTTGGTCTCACCAATGCACCGGCCACATTTTGCACTCTTATGAATAAAGTACTCCAACCATTTCCCGACCACTTCGTTGTCGTGTACTTGGACGACATAGTGGTGTATAGCACCACGGTTAAGGAACATGCCCAACACTTGCGGCAAGTGCTCCAAGTACTACGAGAGAATGAACTCTACCTCAAGATGGAGAAATGCTCATTTGCTCAACAAGAGGTGGAGTTCCTCGGTCACAAGATAGCGGACGGGAAGTTGATGATGGAAGATGCAAAAGTGAAGGCCATCCTCGAATGGTAACCTCCCACCAAGGTACCCGAACTCCGCTCTTTTCTTGGATTGGTGAACTACTATCGCCGCTTTATCAAGGGTTATTCAGCGAGAGCGGCACCCTTGACCGACCTACTCAAGAAGAACCACACATGGCATTGGTCCGAGAAATGCCAACACGCATTTGAGGAGTTGAAGAAGGCAATCTCCGAAGAACTTGTCCTCATTCTTTCGGACCACACAAAGCCATTCGAAGTGCAAACAGATGCCTCCGACTTCACCATTGGCGGAGTACTTATGCAAGAAGGCCACCCCATAGCGTTCGAGAGCCGAAAGCTAAATGACACGGAACGCCGCTACACCGTGCAAGAAAAAGAGATGACCGCAATCATTCATTGCCTACGTGTGTGGCGACACTGCTTGCTTGGCTCACACTTCGTGATCTTAACGGATAATGTAGCTACGAGCTACTTCCAAACACAAAAGAAGTTGAGCCCCAAGCAAGCAAGGTGGCAGGACTTCCTTGCGGAATTCAACTACCGGCTCGAGTATAAGCCCGGTAAAGCCAACATCGTTGCGGATGCTCTAAGTCGCAAAGCAGAGTTGGCAACCCTTAGTATGACCCAACCGAAATCTGACCTTGTCAAATGCATCAAGGAAGGTCTCCAACAAGACCCTCTAGCAGAAGACTTGTTGGGGAAAGTTCTCGAAGGGAAGACAAGGCGATTTTGGCAAGAGGAAGGCATCCTCTTCACTAAAGGAGATCGACTCTTCGTGCCAAGGTGGGGAAATCTACGGAAAAAGGTCATCAAGGAGTGCCACGACTCAAAGTGGGCTAGCCACCTCGGAGTAGAGCGCACAACCGCACTTGTCCAAGCCTCGTACTTTTAGCCGCACATGAGGGAAGACATCGAGGCCTATGTGCGAACTTGTCTTGTGTGCCAACAAGACAAGGCGGATCACCAACTTCCGGTAGGATTGTTGGAGCCCCTGCCAATAGCATCAAGGCCATGGGAAAGTGTCACCATGGACTTCATCTCGGCCTTGCCGAAATCTGAAGGGTGAGGAAGCATTATGGTCGTGGTCGACCGCTACAGCAAGTATGCAACATTTATCGCCGCACCAACCGATTGCAAAGCGGATGAAGCTGCACATCTTTTCATCAAGCATATCGTGAAACTATGGGGAGTTCCGAAGAGAATAGTGAGCTACCGAGACCCAAGATTCACTGGCCGCTTTTGGACGGAGCTCTTCAACATGTTGGGAACCGACCTCAAGTTCTCGACAAGCTTCCATCCGCAAACCGATGGCCAAACTGAGCGCATCAACAATCTTCTCGAGATGTATCTAAGACACTATGTAAGCGCTCACCAGCGGGATTAGGCTAAGTTGTTGGACGTTGCCCAATTCTCATACAATCTTCAAAGGAGCGAGGCTACGATCAAGAGTCCTTTCGAGATCATCATGGGATTCCAACCCATGACGCCAAATGCCATTGCCTCGACATATGGAGGGAAAAGCCCAGCGGCTCACAAGCTCGCCCGCGAATGGCACGAGGAAGCACATCACGAGAGCGTATCTCGACAAGGCCGCGCAGAAAATGAAGAAATGGGCGGACTCAAGGAGATGCCACGTCAAGTACAAGGAAGGCGATCGAGTCATGTTAAAGCTCCTACCCCAACAATTCAAGACGTTGCAGAAAGTGCACAAGGGATTAGTGAGGCGTTACGAAGGGCCTTTCCAAGTAATCCGACGTGTCGGCAAGGTCTCGTACTAACTCCAACTTCCGCCAAGACTCAAGATCCACCCGGTCTTCCACGTGAGCTTGCTCAAGCCATATCATGAAGATGCGGAAGACCCCAACCGAGGGAAGTCGAGACGCGCCCCAATCGCCGTTGTCACAGCATACGACAAGGATACGGAGTACATCCTCGCTGATCTAGTCATTCGAAGGAGGGGCATTCCGGCATACAATGAGCACTTGGTGAAGTGGAGGAACCTCCCCGAAAGCGAAGCAACATGGGAACGCGAGGAAGACCTATGGCAATTCGCAAAGCATGTTCAACACTACAAGCACGAGAACGCGACGAGGACGCCGCAAACATAGGTGGGGGAGGATTGTCACGGACCGCCAAAATCTCCTACAATCGGAGGCTAAGTTTGCGCGCGAGGGCTCACTCAATAAAAAAGCGGGGTGCGCTTAGCCGTGTCCAGCCCAAGTTCTAGAAATTGTAAATATCCTAGAATTCTTTAGAACTTACCATTTAAGCCCTTAGAGTTCTAGGCAAGTTGGCAACTTGCTAGGTGGTTCTTGAGCCCTCCATCCAAGCCTATAAACAGGCCACCACCCTTGCCATTTTGCACACAACACACCACAATTCCAGCACACACAACTCACAACACACACACAAGTTCTCAAGCTCTCTTGTAAAGCTCTCTTGTAAATTACTCTTGTAAGTAATAAAATTGTATAGTTTTTCCATATTGCTCTTGCTTCTCTCTAGCATTTGCACAAGCATTCTTTGCTTAGCTAGTTCGAGAAGTGTTCTAGGCTTACTTAGCGACTTGTGTACTAGAAGTCGACTAAGTGCCGCACGGGTTTGCTGCGCAAAATACTCATCCCGTGACAACACGGTCCTCGCCGTTGCTTCATATTCTTGGACCAAAACTGAGATCCACACCTTCCACTTCTTCCTCCGGTTTTGCCTGAATCGGACGCGTTGGCCCACCCGTTTGGGCACCCGTTCTTGACCGATCAAATGGCCGTAAAACGAGTTTCGGAGCTCGGAATTGGATTCCGTTTTCTCCCGCCACCGACTCCCACCAAACCCGACCACGCTAGCCTAAAATCCCACACCGCCCCCGAAACACGAAATTTCACCGCAATCCGTGTGCTATAGCTGACGGATTTTGGGCTTTTCCGGCAGAAAAATGGGCACAAGGCCTCCCGCATTATTTTCACCATTTCTTCGAGCAGAAAACAGTACTTGCACCATGAGGAGGCCCCCGGCCCAATTCTAACACAATCGGACCAATTCGCGGGCACATTCAGTCCCCTTTTCGCACCCCCGCACGTTTTGTCAATCGGCCGTAAAACGAGGTTCAGACCGCGGAATCGACTCCCGTCTTTTCCAACGTTCGACTGTCGTACGTATCTAATGCATCACCCCAAAATCCCAAACCACCCTGGAAATGTGAAAGTTGGCCAAGATCCGTGAGCTACAGCACACGGCCACGGCCTTGGCCGCGGGGTGGCTGGGTCCCATGGCCTTGGCCATGGCCGTAGTGTGGCTGCGTGCCTTGACCTTGGCCGCGGTGTGGCTGCGTCCCTAGCGCTTGGCCACGGGCCGGCGGGGTGCCATGGCCTTCGCCCTGGGTGCCTTGGCCTTGGCCGCGGGCTGACTCCGTGCCTTGGTCAAAATGCAGCACATGCTCACAACCAAGGCACGTCGCACACTCTCACGCACACACAACACACACTCGGGCCGTGCTCCTGAGGCAAGGATAGGGAGCTCGAGCGTGGCCCTGTGCCTTGGCCTTGGCCTTGGCCGCGGGCGAGCATTTGGCCAAAATGTGAGCACACGGTCCTCGCTGTTTTTTCGTATTCTTGGACCAAAAACTGAGATCCACACCTTCCACTTCTTCCTCCGATTTTTCCTGAATCGGACGAGTTGGCCCACCCGTTTGGGCACCGGTTCTCGGCCGATAAAATGGCCGTAAAACGAGTTTCGGAGCTCGGAATTGGATTCCATTTTCTCCCGCCACCGACTCCCACCAAACCCAACCACGCCAGCCCAAAATCCCATGCCGCCCCCAAAACGCGAAATTTGGCCGCAATCCGTGTGCTATAGCTCACGGATTTTGGCCTTCTCCGGCAGAAAAATGGACACAGGGCCTCCCGCATTATTTTCGCCATTTCTTCAAGCGAAAAACAGTACTTGCGCTGTGAGGAGGCCCCCGGCCCAGTTCTACCACAATCAGACCAATTCGCGGGCACGTTTCGTCCTTTTTTCGTACCCCCGCACGTTCGGTAAATCGGCCATAAAACGATGTTCGGACCTCGGAATCGACTCCCGTCTTTTCCGACGTTTGACTGTCACACGTATCTAATGCATCACCCCAAAATCCTGTACCGCCCCTGAAACGCAAAAGTTGGCCAAGATCCGTGAGCTACAGCAGACGGCCACAGCCTTGGCCGTGGGGTGGCTGCGTGCCTAGGCCTTGGCCGCGGGGTGGCCACGTGCCTTGCCCTTAACCTTGGCCATGGGCTGGGTCCGTGCCTTACTCGAAATGCAGCACATGCTCGCGACCAAGGCATGTCGCACACTCTCAGGCACACACAATGTTGAGTACTAGAAAGTGTGTATTTATAATGGAGAAAATCATCATTTTACACTCCAAGTCTCACCAACATCCCTATTTTTATGTCTTTAAGTCCCTTGTAATTTAATTATGTATGTTTTATTTTAATTAAGTATTTTATGTATTTTAGGGGATATCATGGTCATTTCACAATGAACGAGAGGTCAGATGAAAAAACGGACAGCACTTTTGAACTCATGACACTCGAAAACCTTAGGAGGAACATAAAAAGATAAATGGTACTGTTCACATATACGTTAATGTTCACACATACGGTACGGTTGATACTGTTCACGGCACTGTTCACATGTATTGTATGCTGATGTGGCACTGTACAATGACGTGGCACTATACGATGACGTGGCGGCATTTGATTGGACGAATGATGAGGCATTGACCGCTTATGTGGCATTGACTGATGATGTGGCGTTGACTGATGACGTGTCACAATCCTATTGGACCAAAAATGTTGACTAGTGACGTAGCAAAATGTTAGTGGATCGAAAAAAACGTGTGTACGGTACATGCATATACACAGAATAACAGCCCTGATGATGTGTTCAATCCAATAGGAACTTGCCACGTGGCGCAATCCTGAGCGTCCAAATTATTTTAATCCGATGGCCATGATTTACTCAGTGTATCTATAAAAAGGGGGCTCCCCCCCTAATTTGACACCCCTGAATCCATTTTTGAGCTCCATTTTCTGTAATTCCATCTCCATCTTGTATTTTCTACGTATTTTAATAAAATTCCCATTTTACCCCTAGTTCAAATATGGGTGGCTAATTTCCTTTCAAGCTTGGGTTGAAGGTGAAGTCTCAACATGCTCCATGGACTTAATTTGGTAAATTTACTTTTCCTTCCCCTTTAATTTATGTGGTTGTTTTGACTTTTCGTAGACAGATAGTAATAATCTTGTCTGGATATCGGCTGGAATAACCGCCTCCCTAGGCAAGGTTATTACTATTTGGCACGAGAAGCCCTTAGCACCATATCTATTAAAGTGTGGTTCATGAAGAGTGGAAAATTCCCCTTCATGATTTAATTGGTACTAATAATGAATGTTAAGCCGATGGTGCTTGTTGAGTACAGATCCGGAGATCCAAGCATTTCATTTTAATAGCTTATTCCCACCGCTTTAATTTAAATTAAAACATTGCCTACATCATTTTCATTATAAATCCAATCACCCACTAAAAAAATTAATTCTACAAGCAATTAAAATCTACCTCCTCGTAGGATCGACACTCGTTACCATTGATCTATTCTACAATAGATTCGTGCACTTGCGAGTTCAATAAAATTTGCACAACACACAACACACACTCGGGCCGCGCTCCCGAGGCAAGGATAGGGAGCTCGAGCGTGGCCCTGTGCCTTGGCCTTGGCCGCGGGCGAGCATTTAGCCAAAATGTGATCACACGGTCCTCGTCGTTGCTTTGTATTCTTGGACCAAAAACTGAGATCCACACCTTCCACTTCTTCCTCCGGTTTTGCATGAATCGGATGAGTTGGCCCACCCGTTTGGGCACCCACTCTCGGCCGGTAAAGTGGCCGTAAAATGAGTTTCGGAGCTCGGAATTGGATTCCGTTTTCTCCCGCCACCGACTCCCACCAAACCCGACCAGGCCAGCCCAAAATCCCACGCCACCCCCGAAACGCAAAATTTGGCCGCAATCCGTGTGCTATAGCTCACAGATTTTGGCCTTTTCCGGCGGAAAAATGGGCACACGGCTTTCCACATTATTTTCGCCACTTCATCAAGCGGAAAACAGTACTTGCGCCGTGAGGAGGCCCCCAGCCCAGTTCTGCCACAATTGGACCAATTTGCGGGCACGTTTCGTCCCCTTTTCGCACCCCTGCACGTTCGGAAAATCGGCTGTAAAACGAGGTTCGGACCTCAGAATCGACTACCGTCTTTTCCGACGCTCGACTGTTGCACGTATCTAATGCATCACCCCAAAATCTCGTACCACCCCGGAAACCCGAAATTTGGCCAAGATCCGTGAGCTACAGCACATGGCCACGGCCTTGGCCGCGGGGTGGCTTAAAAAAAGCTAATGATCGTGTCAAAATATTGAGACCCAAACCCGACACAAAAATAATCAAGTGACCCAATAACCCACTTAATATTAATATATATATATATATATATGTAAAACAAAATTTACATCAAATATTTACATATTGTCATTCATACACATATACATACTTCATCAATATTATAAAATATACATATGTACCAAAATATTACACATTTACTCCATTGAAGTTTTAATTATATATATGTAAATAATATTATATACCAATATTATAAAATATATATGCTTACTAATATTTTACACATTTACACTGTTGAGCTCTAAATGTATATAAAATTTTATAAATAAAATACTGTATTTATATTGATTCTTTCAAAAAATAAAAATAAAAGAGAAAATCATCTCTAACATTTGAATTTTAATGACTATAACCTAAAAATTATTTTAAAATAAAAAGTATAATCCTGTCATTGATCGGACAAATGAGTCAAGAACTTGAATCCTAACTCGACATGGAAAAAAATTGTGTCGACTCAAACCCAGTTACGCATACCCATTTATTCATGTCAGATAATCGAATCATGTTAAATTTTATCAGATCTAATCAGAATTGAGTTTTTCACTTAAAATTTTCAAATATCTTGTCTCCTTTCATGACAACACGATTTTCGATTAGGTTTTTTATTTAAATATACGCCATTTGCCCTTAAATATCAAATTTATACCCTATTACATATGTATACCTCATGAAAGTGAAAAAAGTCAAACATATCCTAAAAAAACTATTTATCTACATTTTTAATAAGAAGTCGAGTACGAAGTTGAGCATTTAGTCGAGCAAAAAATAAAGTGAGAGAGTTGAGTAAGTCGAATATATAGTCGAGAGGGAAATCAAGTAAGAAAGTGAAGTAAATCGAGTAAGTTATTATGTAAGTTGAGTATTAAGTCGAGAAATATGTCAAGTAAGAGTAAGTCTAATAGTAAGTCTAATCGAGCAAAAAATGAAGTGAGGAAATTGAGTAAGTCGAGTATCTAGTCGAGCGGGAAGTTAAGTAAGGAATTGAAGTAAGTCGAATAAGTTATAATATAAGTCTAATATTAAGTCGAGAAGTATGTCGAGTAAGAGTAAGTCTAGTTGAGCAAAAAATGAAGTGAGGAAGTTGAGTAAGTCAAGTATTTAGTCAAGCGGAAAGTCAAGTAAGGAAGTGAAGTAAGTCGAGTAAGTTATAAGGTAAGTCGAGTATTAAGTCGAGAAATATGTCAAGTAAGAGTAATTCTACCCGAGAATTCTCTAAATAATTTTTCATTTCAATTGAAGTCGAGTATCCTCAACTATTTATCCAACTAACATAGAAAAGTCGATAGTTTATGCTGAAATATTAATTATGCATGATTTTGTTAAAGTCAAATATTCTCGACTATTTATCTAATTTTGAAGATATGATCAGTCTTATGAGAATTCAATTGAGGTTATTTTTATATTTTTTTAATTTTTTAAAGTATATATATATATATATATAAAATTTAAGAGTGTTTTTAATATATATATTATGTATTTTTGTGGAAATGGGTATATACCCCGCAATTCTCCCTTTTCGATTACAGCTTCTATTCTACACGCTGCATTACGCTTACAAGTTCAGCCCCGTCTTTTTATTTATTCTCCTCGAGGAGGTCTCGTCGCGTTTCATTCTTAGTTAGTGTTGGCTCTTCCCCAGCAAGTCAAGGCCCCAAGGTAATTCTAAATTGAGCCCTCTTTGTTTTATTTTGTTTATTTATTTTTTTGGTTTCGTTTTTTTAAGATTGAGGTTTGTGTGGTATTGATATTGGATACACTGATGCTTGTATTTTGTTCATTCAATATTGTAAATCTGAATCCTTTTTCCTTTTTGCTACTTAACGACTACATAGTTTTCAAACATTCAAGCCATTTTGCTTTTTCACATCACCTCTGTAAACTGTATTCAATTTTTTTCCTTTTAGGTTAACATCGCTGATTCTGATTCTTCATATAACGAAGCAAATCTGACTATTTGAGTTTTTTTAATAAAAAACAGAAATATTATTCATATGGACACTGGAGGCAATTCTTTACCATCTGGTACTGATGGGGTTAAGAGAAAGGTGTGTTATTTCTACGACCCAGAGGTGGGCAATTACTACTATGGACAGGGTCACCCTATGAAACCCCATCGCATTCGTATGACCCATGCCCTTCTCGCCCACTACGGCTTGCTTCAGAACATGCAGGTCCTTAAACCTTTTCCTGCAAGGGAAAGGGATCTTTGCCGCTTCCATGCCGATGATTATGTCTCCTTCCTCAGGAGTATCACTCCTGAGACTCAGCAGGATCAGCTTAGGCAGCTCAAGCGCTTTAATGTTGGTGAAGATTGCCCTGTCTTTGACGGTCTTTTCTCCTTCTGTCAAACTTATGCTGGGGGCTCTGTTGGTGGTGCTGTCAAGTTGAATCACGGCCTCTGTGATATTGCTATCAATTGGGCTGGTGGCCTTCATCATGCTAAGAAATGTGAAGCTTCCGGATTTTGTTATGTCAACGACATTGTCTTGGCCATTTTGGAGCTACTTAAGCAGCATGAGGTTTGTTCCAAACTTCCAACTTTTTGCTTCATTTTCTCTTAAAAATTCCCCTATATTCTTGTACTGTTGTAGGCATGTTTTGATGGCATTAACATTGGTTTGGCATCCTACATGTTTGGCATGGGCATGAGTGTTATCTTTCTAGACACATTTGAGTGTTGTTCACATCAATTCACCAGAATCTTTGTGTTGATTCATGGGCATGAGTTTATAATTTTGATTTTCTTTTGCAAAAAATTGCATTGAATATTAGGTGAGTTTTGCTTGCTTGTAGGTTAACTATAGATAAAAAAAACAGTGATGAAAACTAAAAAACAGTGGTGAAAACAACTGTTTTTATGTTTCTTTTTCAAACAAGCACAGTAGCTTGCTAACTTTGCAAATCCTTATGCGGAAACGCAAGTGAATACTTTTCTTTTTCTGTAACCATGACTATTTGGCTGAACAGTCGATGGAGACAAACTACTTTTGTGTTCCTGCTATGCTATTTATGCTTTTTGTTTTGGAATTTGATCTAATTTTTTGTCTAAATGACCTCTCTGATGATTTTAACATTATATCTAGTTAATTATGCGGTGCCTGGTTATGTAACTTCCTTACCCATATGTCAGCTAACATTATACTTAATCTGTCTTGCAGCGTGTGTTATACGTGGATATTGATATCCATCATGGAGATGGTGTGGAGGAAGCATTTTATACGACTGATAGGGTAATGACTGTTTCATTCCATAAGTTTGGAGATTATTTTCCTGGTACAGGGGATATACGTGATATTGGTTATGGGAAAGGAAAGTACTACTCCCTTAATGTTCCACTTGATGATGGTATTGATGATGAGAGCTACCATTACTTGTTCAAACCAATAATCGGAAAAGTGATGGAAGTTTTTAGACCTGGTGCTGTGGTCCTCCAATGTGGTGCTGACTCATTGTCTGGGGATAGGTTAGGATGCTTCAATCTTTCAATTAAAGGTCATGCAGAGTGTGTCAAATTTATGAGATCATTCAATGTGCCTCTGTTACTTCTGGGTGGTGGTGGTTACACTATTCGGAATGTTGCTCGTTGCTGGTGCTATGAGGTATTACTTCACTCTTAATATCACATTGCTCATTGATAAAAAGCTGTAAATGCTCAAATTCTAATGCATTTGGTCCCTTAGGACAGTGGTTTGCCAGTTAAAAGTAGTTCAGTCACATCAGGCTAGCAAACTTTGCAATTATTTCAATATTTGAATCAATTTATTTGTGTCAGAATTCAACTTGAAGGAAAAGATGCCAAACGGTTGTATAAGAAGGGCAGCATGATTTCCGGCCTCTATATTGGATTTTTTTTTTTTTTTCTGACAAAGCATATATGTTAGTCATAAAATCCCACGATCTTGTATCTTTTCTTTTGGGATCCAGCTGTATCTTTGTTATCTCATATTGTTAATGCATTGTTTGCAAGGCAGACAGGAGTCGCACTTGGAGTAGAGGTTGAGGACAAGATGCCACAGCATGAGTACTATGAGTATTTTGGTCCTGACTATACTCTTCATGTTGCTCCCAGTAACATGGAGAATAAGAATTCACGCCAGTTGCTTGAGGAAATAAGGAATAAGCTTCTCGATTATCTCTCAAAGCTTCAACATGCACCCAGTGTCCAGTTTCAGGAAAGACTGCCTGATACTGAACTTCCAGAGGTGTGTTTTTCCACTATGTATTGTGTTACATCTATTTGTTCTTGTTCTTCCATGTGTCACTGCCTTTAAATAGTCATATTTGTAGATTATTTATTGTCAAAGAAGAAGGAGGGCGGGAAGAAATATAAAATATATATATATATATATCTTAGTTGGCATGTGATGGTGTGTTGCTGTTCTCTGTTATAGGTTCTGCGTCTTATTCTGGTCTTGAAATCTAATACCATTGTGATATTTTGTTTTTTTTTTGGGGGTGACTGCTTGCATAATCAAGTCACTCTTTATTCCAAGTACTGATGTATTGCGAAAGTGGAAACTTAAATTTCTGTTACATGCCAGAGTCCATGTGGTTGATAGATTCAGTTTTTCAGTTTTTCTTCACTTTTCATTCATTCATTAGCGTCTAATGAAGTTATGCTAGTACTAAACCTTCTGTGTAATATACTGATTGTTTGATATTATTCAGGCGGATGAAGATCAGGAGGATGGTGATGAGAGATGGGATCCAGATTCTGACATGGATGTTGATGATGAACGGTAACTTGTTTAGCCTCTTAGTTACTTCTGGTTTTCTTGTACCATCATCTTTGTATTTTACTAATTTGTGATTAATACAGAAAGTCTCTACCAAACAGAGTTAAGAGAGAAGCGGTTGAACCTGAGCAAAAAGATCGGGTATGCTCTATTCTGTTTGATTTTTCTGGGACTGCCTTGTTCCCTTACCTTCTCTTCACTTTTAAGGTTTGGATGAGGCACATATGATAATTGTTGATATTTGTCTATGAATTTGCAAAATCTGATGTGCAATGGCCGAGAAGTTGGACTTTATTCTTGAGGACTTTATATTACATTGTTAACTTTTTCAGAAAGCCTAAAGTTTTTCAAATGTAACTCTTTCCATTCCATGATAGCCCAGAATTCATGATCACTTGCTCCAAATAACCCCTAAGGCATTTGTATATATTTTGTACGAATTCTACTTCGTTAATTTATTTTCGGCAAGTTTTGTGTAATGCTCGGGCTTTTGCTTTTTCTCTCAGGAGGGCCACAAAGGAATGGCCGAGCATGCTAGAGGCTTCGACACAATTGCAGATGATTCTATAAGCACAAAGGTGGGGTTAAAACATGCGAGATCAGACATGAAATAACAGTGCTCATAGACAAATTGAAGTCATCATATTTGTTTATAGATGCCTCCACTCTCAAAATATTTTTGTTTGATGTTGGCACCTGCAGGTTTTAGATATGAGTTCAATGCCAATTGATGAACCGAGCATCAAAGTTGAACAAGAAAACATGAGCAAGGCATCTGATCACATGTACCTGAATTCATAACGAAACTTTATCTTAACATCGACATCTGCTATATGAATTATGTGTACTAGACATGATAACCGGATTGGTTGTCCCAAATATCCCTTTCCAAGTTATATTTCTCCAATCAGTCTAATGTATTGAAGTATAAAACTTCTGTCTTAGCAAAATCTCAAAATTATTTTCTTTGATTTTTATCCTCGTGCGTGCGTGGGCGCAAGAGTAGTTATTTGTCTTGTGAATAAATTATTCTTCTTGTAAAATAGTTCTGGTCCAACATGGAGTAAAGAGCCAGTTTTGTTGAACAAAATCATGGCTCTATACCAGGACTGAGATACCAGATTTCTTTTTTTTTTTTCCTTCTCGTACAGTCAAGGATAAAACACATCTAATCAAACCAAACCCAAGATGCTAGCCGTACTTAAAAGGCGGGTACTCTAAGGTTGAGTTAGCTACCGAAATAATTTGAATAGGTGGATAGAATCGAAATTAAAAAAAAAAAATTAAATTTCACAGTGGAATTAAAATATTAAATTAGCAAGAAATACATTCTTTTGTCAAAAGTATTTTATACAAACATTATATATATATTGTTTGTTAATTCACCCAAGATTTACCATTTAGTAAGTCTGATAGGTCCCATTAGTAGGATCCACAATTAAATAACATGAATTTTAAATCATTTACAATAAAAAAAAATTATAGATCGTGTCGGATCACACCTGTCAATGAGGTGAGGTGTACGCCCCTCACGCAAACTTTTTCCCCATCATTCGTTACCTACAAGGTACTTGTAATTCATTAAGGGAAATGGTGGTTGGCTTATTAAACAGATTGTTGTTGGAAGATTAACCCGCAGGATTTGAATGAACTACCTTATCCATAAATATAATTTAACTATTAAACTCAAGACTCAAAAGAAAGCCAAGGCATGGCGGAATGTGTTTGTGTATAAAACTATAAATGCTGCAGGCATTTAGGCTGCAGGACGGAGGCAAATTAGGCAATGCTCAAATAATACTTTATGTAAATGTATATCAGGCTAAGCTCTCTTTCATTTGGCAAGGAGATATAGCGATGGCAATGGATCAAATAAAAGGGAAGGTGTGCGTGACAGGTGCTTCTGGCTATTTGGCATCTTGGCTTGTTAAGCGCCTTCTCTTAGCTGGTTATCATGTCACTGGAACCGTTAGAGATCCAGGTAGCTAGCTAGTATGCATTTGTATATGCGCAACATATGTATATATATGGCATCGCGGTCTCTCTTTGCAATTAATTAAACCATCATGGATTCGATAGCCCTCTTAATTTCAATATACGCAATGTATGTGTGTGTATATATATATATTGTAAGTAATAAAATATGTGCATGTGGCATGCAGGAAATGAAAGGAAGGTAGCGCATTTATGGAGACTGGAAGGAGCAAAGCAGAGACTACAATTAGTGAGGGCAAATTTGATGGATGAAGGAAGCTTTGATGACGCTATCAACGGATGCCAAGGAG
The DNA here is from genome assembly GCA_030449905.1 of Luvunga scandens. Classification (NCBI taxonomy): domain Eukaryota; kingdom Viridiplantae; phylum Streptophyta; class Magnoliopsida; order Sapindales; family Rutaceae; genus Luvunga; species Luvunga scandens. The sequence goes on from JASUUG010000714.1 coordinate 178,658, forward strand.
TCTTTCACACTGCTTCCCCTGTAGTCAAACCTTCTTCCAATCCAAAGGCATGCTTAATTAATCAATTGCTCCCACCCAAGCATGCATACTACCTACATACATACTTACTTACACACACACACACACACACACACACACACACACACACATGTATATTAATGTCTTAATATATCGTGCGTGGATGATATCAGTCACCAACATGCATGTACGTACAGGCTGAAATCATAGAACCAGCAGTCAATGGTACCCTGAATGTGCTACGTTCATGCCAAAAAAACCCGTCTCTGAGGCGTGTGGTTCTTACCTCATCTTCTTCTACCGTGAGGATCAGATATGATTTTGATTCCAAAATACCTCTTGACGAGTCATCTTGGAGCTCTGTTGACCTCTGCGAGTCACTTCAGGTGTAGTCTAGTAACTATATTTTATTAACTGTTAATAAAATATTACTCTCATTTTTTGCAAATAAAGGAGGTCAATTACTAATCTGATATCGCTCCTGAACATGTTAAATAAATAATTATAATTAAATCAAAGAGAAAGAGTATATACATGTATATACACACACATATCTGTATATGTGTGTGAGTGTGTGTATAGATATGCAAGAGTAGTTTTGGAAGGCTTATCAAGTAGCAGTTGTAGGTCGTATATACATAACATATAATACAGATATAATTATTTAATTAACAACACGCCCAGTGACAGTGCGAATTGGGGGGCCATTAACATAATTATATGCATTGTCCCTGTTAGTGTTACTTTTATAGATCTTGCAGCTAATGATATTTGCCCTGATCGATCTGTTTCTTCGTAACTACGTACAATATACATAAAAAGATATGGTATGCTTTATCAAAAATCCTAGCTGAGAAAGCCGCATGGGAATTCTGTGGCCATAACGGGATTGACTTAGTCACCATTCTACCCTCTTTCGTTATTGGACCTAGTTTGCCACCTGACCTCTGTTCTACTGCATCCGATATTCTTGGCTTACTCAAAGGTATGTTATCTATGTCTGTACTCTATATATATATATATATATATATATATATATATGTTAACACTAAGTAATGTACTCTCTAATCAATTAATTAATAAACGAACAGGCGAAATGGAGAAATTTCAATGGCACGGAAGGATGGGATACGTTCACATCGATGATGTAGCGCTTTGCCACATCCTTGTTTATGAACACCAAAATAGTCACGGGCGATATCTTTGTAGCTCAACCGTTGTGGATAATAATGAGTTACTATCCTTGTTATCATCACACTATCCTTTGCTTCCCATCCCAAAAAGGTACTATGCTTGGATATATATATATATATATATATATATATATATATATATATATATATATATATATATATATAAGTTTTTTGGTCCAGAATTTAAAGTGAGGGAAAAGTGCGGGAAAGTTTGAAAACTGTGAAATTTTAAACACTTAAAACTTAAAATACTTAAACCATACGGTTTATACGTTTTCTCGGACATTCTTACACTTTAAAATTCCAGATTAAAACATTTATATATGTATAATTATTTATTTTGAGTCATTGATTTATTACCTTACCTTTTTTCTCTTCCTTTCTGCATACATTGATTAATTAATTATCTCAGGTTTGAGCTACTAGACAGACCATACTATGAGTTCAACACCTCAAAGTTGATCAGTCTGCTGGGATTCAAGTTCAAGTCTATTGAAGAGATGTTTGATGATTGCATTGCTTGGTTTGATGAGCAAGGCTATCTTTGCTGATCGGTCTATATAACACCAGTATTGCAGTAGTACTCGTGGATATATAACGTAATAATTATTTATACATGTAGCTGCTTGAAATTGCAGTTTGATGCTGCCATCCCAGATCATCAGCGATCCATTATACTTGATCAATCTAGCTATTAGACTGTAGACTCGTGAAGGATGCAATTAACAAGGGCACTGTTTAAATTGATGATATGGACCGCAGCTAGTTAATATTTTAATTTTCATATGTTCAACATTGGCATGCATTGGTTGCTAGGTAGGCAGGTGTCATGAGTTCTGTCTCCTATTCATTTCATGGATATGACAGTCACTGAGGCTGAGATATATAGTAACCACAAAATCATGGTTAGCCAAGACCCACAAATAAACCAGTAATACACACATTAAATTATTGTTAAAGACTTGTGTGGCTGCCATTGATGCCACCATTTGGTCGCTAGTACTACCCGGACAGAGACATTGTCTGGCCTAGCGCATCAAAATATCACTACGATGTTGCTGTTGGTCGTTGATCTTCTAAGATGGAATTGGCTGTCAATGAATCCCACTTTTAATTAGAGGATAAAAGTTATAGCACAAGCAATGGAAAGCTGTTTTATAATTGAAACAGCTAGCTAGCTTGTTACAGGTGCATTAATTGTTGTTCACATTGATTTACAGAAGAAGTAAACCACAAGCCCAATGGCATCACTCTTATCATTAATTCTAGCTAGAACAGCTTAAAGATTAAATAATGTAGTGTTCCTTAGGTGATAAATAAACGTGTACGGAAGGATTGTCGATTGTGGAACAGAAAGCTGGTTTATGGCATTTACGTGGTCCCCTTGACCTTTGATATGTTGAACGTACGTGGAGGTTTACAGAACCGTATCGCAACGCTGTGGTCCTAGTGAGTTATCGTTCTGTAGTGAGCACTCAATTTTCCCAAATTTCTAGTGATGGCGAAGTTTATCTTCAAACAATGCCACGTCGGTTTATTGTAGCCTCATAAATTTGCGTGTATAATCACAACGTAAACTAAATATATGGTAATTATATTTCCACGGACGATGGACGGTGCTGAAACCATCTGTTGAAATCAACAATCGTAAAATGGAAAGGTGATGATGAAATGAATGAAAAACAATAACTGTTCGGGGAATGTACTACTGTTGGGAATTAGGACTACCTATTTAATAACGTACTGATGGCGAGACTGAAATGCGAACGTTATCTTCCTCTCCACCTTCCTTTCTTTACTTACAGAAACAAAATATAAACTTTCAGAAGAAACTTCAGCGCATAATTCCTTCATACTGCCCAAGAGAAACACAAGCTCGGTAAGTTACTCTTGCTTGTCAGTTGATTTATAAAAGAAAGCATAGCTTTTTGATTAACAGAACAGAATTCTTACCTCCTTTCAGCAAGAACTGGTTTTAGCTTTGAACTTTCTTTCGCTTGTCAAAAGGCAGTGAGTGTTTTTGCACCATGTTTCGTGACTGGGATTAAAATGTAAACATGCAGCATTTTGAGAAGATAATTCAAATATGAAGGTGCCCAATTCATCGCCAGATGATCAGTCACCAAGTAAACACCAGCAAAGACCAATTGAGGTTTTTCAACCAAAAGCAAGTCAAGATATTGGACAATCCAGTGGTACAAATGAAGCTTCTCATACACAAGCATTAAAAGCTTTCACGACTACTAGTAACAACAAGTGGATGGCATTTGAAGGAGCGAGTGGTAGCTATCCTAAAATCAAAGTCCCCGATGAATCTAATGGGAGGTTTTTCAATGAAAAGAAAGCTGTGGATGTGGATCGGATTTTTACTGAAGCCAGCATAGCTGAAAGGACAGCAGAATGGGGACTAGTTGTAAAATCAGATGCTTTAGGAGAAGGCAGTTTCAAAGCTGTTAATCTGAGGAAGCCGTCTGGAGATGGCGACAGAAGCAAAAACTCATCAGAGAGATTCACAATAGATTCCACTAGAACATCAGAAGAATCTGAAACAGGGGCATTCCCAAGGGTTTCAGAGGAGTTGAAGGCTGCATTGGCAACATTGCAGCAAACATTTGTTGTGTCTGATGCCACTAAACCTGACTGCCCTATAATGTATGCCAGCAGTGGCTTTTTTAGCATGACTGGTTACTCTTCCAAGAAGGTCATTGGAAGGAATTGGTAAGCAAAGCATATATATATATAGGGTTGAAACACTTTAAAGTTTTAAATTTTTCAAAATATGTAGTTTTAAAGTTTTCCACACTTTTCCCTATGTGAAATTAAATATATTAATTTATTTATTCATTCAATCAGATAATCTCACACTTTAAAATTTCTAATTAAAATATTTCTATATATATATATATCAAATTAATTAGTATTTGCCCAGACCAAACCAATAAATAAATGGGAAGTTTTGCGTGTAACTTCATCCTACTAACTAAACTAACAGTAAGTATTTGAGAAATACCCAACAGGAAAGGAACTGATAGGTTGTTGCTTGCTTTGCAGCCGGTTTCTTCAAGGGCCAGAAACAGACAAGAATGAGGTGGAGAAAATACGAGATGCGGTGAGGAATGGGAGAAGCTACTGTGGTAGGCTCTTGAACTACAAAAAAGATGGTACTCCTTTCTGGAATCTACTCACTGTTACACCCATCAAGGATGATAGTGGCAAAACTATCAAATTTATTGGGTTAGTCTTTGTTTCTTATCTTAGGGTTTCATTACAAATCCTTGTTCTCTTAATATAGTTATATGATGTTGTCTTTTTATGGAATGTTCAATTGTGTGTTGTGGCAGGATGCAGGTTGAGGTCAGCAAATACACCGAAGGTGTTAATGACAAGGCCCTACGGCCAAATGGATTGCCTAAGTCATTGATCCGCTATGATGGTAAGCCTATTCAATCCCATTTGGTTTTGAAATAGAATATAACTTCATTTGTAAAAAATGAACTTTCATGTATCAGCTCGTCAGAGGGAAACGGCTTTAGGTTCTATTACAGAGGTTGTTCAAACTGTGAAACATTCACAATCTCACATTCGTGCTCTAACTCTTGATACTACCAATAAGCTTGAAGAGAATGAGAAGTTCAATCTTGATTGTGCTCTTCCTGCATCTGCTGAAAATGGGAATAAAAGCACACTTGGTGGACAAACTCCTCAGGTTGGTTATGGAGGAGAGATGTCTGTTCAGAAAGCTGGCAGAAATTCAAGAAAATCAGGGCGCAATTCTTTAATGGGGTGAGTCTCTCTAATTCAAATTTTAATTGCATTACTACGGCAAAGGTGATGTCAATGATAAAATTATGAGGACTTCCTGTCGTTTTTCTGAACTTTCTAGTTCTACATAAACATTTCAGTAGTAACACACTCTTCTGATTTATAAAAAAATAAAAAAATAGAAAAAAGGAAAGAGATTTTGAGTTTATACTATGGAATCTAATGATAAACTCTCTGTATGCATTATTAGCATTGTGTTAGGAGTGTACCTTCCTTCTCTTTTTGTTATCCATTTCTTTTTGCTCCAGTCTCTAAGCTTGACATGCTTAGAATTCCATCATACTATTTGTGTCATCTAAAATTGTGTTCATGGATGTTATAGCTGGCATTTTGATTCTGCAATAACGTCAGATTACATCCAACTATTGTAACATTTTCCTGCAGGCTTAAAGTGAGGTCTCCAAGCCTTGAAGGAAAGCATGAGCCTCAACCAAGTATTGCACCTGAGGTTTTCATGACTAAAGACTTAAAACAGAATGACAGTTGGGACCATGCAGAAAGGGAGAGGGATATCCGCCAAGGAATCGATCTAGCAACCACTTTGGAACGCATTGAGAAGAATTTTGTTATCACAGATCCGAGAATTCCTGATAACCCCATTGTGAGATACTAAGATTTAAATATTTTTTATAATATATTTTTTTTCCTGAATACATAAATAATCAACAGGAAACATTTCAGTATACCTCCCTATATACTTCTGAAAGGATGGAAGTTCAATTCTATTCTCATCACAATTCTATTCTCAAATGTGATTTTTATTGTTCTCTTCTGTAAAAATAGTTAAATTAGTATCTGTCTTGCACATATGTCCACTATAACAACATTAGTGAGAAACATACCTCCTGGTCCACTTGTGAAGCTTTGTAAGCTTGATAACAGGAACTTCCATTCAAATCCATCTTCACTCAAATGCCTAACTTCGTCATTATCAACTAAAGAAAACCCAGGAAGAAATGAATAAAAGGAACCAAGTCGCTTCAAATCCAGAAAGATCTGTCTTCTTGAATAGCTCCTTGATGTATGCTTTGATCACTCTATAGAATTAGCTGAGGGAAGGCTTACTTCATTGCTGGTTATTTGCTTTCTTAGCCCTGTGTGTATTCCTATGGCAAGTAGAAGGTTCTCCAGCTCAATTACTGATACTCATATCCCTCACCAAAAAGCTTTTCCATCCATATTAAATTTGGGTTCAATATGACTATATTATATGTAATATGTAGTTAATGCACTCAGACACTGCCCCTGAACTTGGTTTCATGATTTGTACTCTGCAGACTCAGCCCTTTTGTAATGTGCGGTTTGGATGTCATAGAAATTTTACCTCGGATGTGACTTTTATTTTACTTTGTGTGCAGATTTTTGCCTCTGATAGCTTTCTTGAATTGACTGAATATACACGTGAAGAAATTTTGGGAAGAAACTGCAGGTATGAACTTTTTTCAGAATGCTGTAATCATCTTGTAATTATTTTCACCACTTGCTTCCTCGTCCATCTCATTTCGAAGTTTTCTTCTTTTCCTGTTAGATGATGTATCTTTTTATCCCACTGGTGCGCAAAGGTGCAGAAAATGGTTCTTTTTAAGATAGCGCTTAGTTCTGTATAAACCATGGGTGGACACTCTTTTCTGATCAGTTTATCCTCTCTAAAATTTTCTGTAGATTCTTTGCCCATTTTTGTTGAGGACCTACATATCAAGCTATAACTTCAAAGTTTACAGTGAACATGTTTGATATTAGTAGTGTAAGAAAAACTACAGTGTTCATAATTTTACTTTAGGATGTTGTTTAGAAATTAGTAGTGGCAAGTCCTCTTAGGGAAGCAAGTATACCTGGTTTGCCATCATTGTATAATTGTTGAAAGTAGATCCTTTTCTGACTTTAACACCATACCATGTCTATGTTTGGCAGTTGAAATTTAAGGGCCGATAGGTTGCATTTTCATTTCTTTCCTTTTCTGATTGGCAAATGAGTAGCAGTAAATCTTACGCTTATAAGACATTGAAGAAATTGTTGCAGCTATGATATCTTGCTGGGGAATGCAATGTTAAATTTGTGCGAATCAGCATAAAAATTTGTTCATTCATGCTGTGGACTCGGTGGCAATTTCTTTCATATATAAGCACAGCTGTTTCTTTCATATCATCACTGATTTTAACCTCTTCTATTCTATTGTACATTCCACTTATTAAAATAAAAGAATGTCCTATCAACAAGTCTATTACAATTTGTCAATTGCTTCATCAATTTCACAGGTTTCTTCAAGGACCTGAAACAGATCAAGCAACTGTCTCAAAGATAAGAGATGCTGTCAGAGAACAAAGGGAAATTACCATTCAGTTGATTAACTACACTAAGAGTGGTTTGTCAATGATTTTTTTTTTTCTACATGTAAACATGCCATGAATTTGGATAGAAGTTTAGTGACAGCTTCATATGAAATTTACTTTCTCTAGGAAGATAAATTACACAAATAAAAAATCTTTATATAATTTTTTATTACTGTGGTTGATGACTTGCAGGAAAAAAATTCTGGAATTTATTCCACTTGCAACCAATGCGTGATCATAAGGTTGGTACAGAGTTGTTATTCTCCATAACTGTTTCCATTTCCTGTTAAGTGGCTGCACATACTGACCTTACTTTCTGAGTTCCTTTTTCATTTTCTAGGGTGAACTGCAATACTTCATTGGTGTCCAGCTAGATGGAAGTGATCATGTGGAACCCTTGCGGAACCGCTTGTCAGAGAAAACAGAGCAACAAAGTACAAAGATGGTATGTCATTCTCTTTCTTTTCTATGTATCAGTTGCTTCTTTTGGATACATTGCATGTTCCATAACTTAATTAGGCAAGTTATACAACTTAGGTGGGGGGGGTGTGTGTAGTCATGAAAAGTATGTTTTGTGCTTCTTGGCTTTTCTTATGAATTAATAATAGCTAAATAATTTTAAACAGCATAATATGGCGCCAATTTGAGCCCATTAACTGATCAGAGATTAATGACTGGAGAAACAAAGGAAGAAGCCCTACATGTAATAATATTTGGTCGTATAACTTTGATTGCTGAGAACTAGAGTTTCAATTAAAATAAGACTTATTTCAACAATCAGACTTAATTACTGGAAGTTCAGTTGTCCTCCCTTGTTTTATAATCAAAGCTATTCTATTAATTTTACCATTAATGTCATTATGTCTGATGGAAAGAATATAACTGATGGAAAAAATATAATGAATTGAAGAACTATAGAAATAATAAGTATCATGAAGGGAAAAAAAAACAGAGAGAAGAAAAACACCATTTTTCTTATATTCTTTAATATGAATTACATCAGCTTTAAATAGAGAAGAGCACAAGGGTTGGCTCCTAGAATTAAGGAGCAAAAACAATAACTAACAGGAAAAAAAAAAAAAAAAAGGAACTAATATCCTAAGATTTGAATAATTCATATTCTAATTTCATGATTCTATAAGATATGATCTCTAATTTCTTAATCTATGAGATTGAATTTCCTAATTTTCCTACACCCCCCTCAAGTTGGTGCATAGATGTCAATCATACCCAACTTGCTTATCAGATGTTCAAGGTTAGGTCTAGCAAGCCCCTTAGTCAAGATGTCAGTTGTTTGCTAACTAAAAGGCACAAATGGCAAGCAAATAGTCCCAATTTCAAGTTTTTCCTTAATGAAGTGTCGATCAATCTCAATGTGTTTCGTCCTATCATACTGGACAGGATTGTGAGCAATACTTATTGCAGCTTTACTGTGGCAATACAGCTTTAGAGGAAGTTCCACAGTCTTTTTGGATTCTTCTAGGATTCTGTATATCGACAATACTTCACAGATCCCTTGAGCCATCACTCTAAACTTAGCCTCTGCGCTACCAACATTTTACTTCTTGCCTCTTGCTTTGCCAAGTAACCAAGTTTCCCCACACAAAGGTGCAATACCTGAAGTAAATCTCTTGTCTATTATCGAACCTGCCTAATTTGCATCAGTAAATACCTTAACACTCCTTTGATTAGTCTGTTTGAAAAGCAGACCTTTTCCAGGAGTAGACTTCAAATATCTCAAAATTCGATAGACTGCCTCAAGGTGCACTTTATAAGGTGCGTGCATGAATTGACTAACAATACTAACTGAGAAGGCAATATCCGATCGAGTATGGGATAAATAGATTAGTTTCCCAACCAATCTCTTGTATTTACTAGTATTAACAGGAACACTTCTCTCTTCCCAAAGCTTCACATTGGGATCCATAGGAGTTTCAATTGATCTGCAACCACTCATCCCGATTTCTTTCAAAAGATCAAGAATATATTTTTGTTGAGAGATAACAATTCCTTTTCTTGAACGAGCAACTTCCATGCCAAGGAAATATCTTAGCGCTCCCAAATCTTTGATCTTGAATTCTGATGCAAGGCTCTTCTTTAGTCTGTCCATCTCAATCACATCATCACCTATGACAATAATATCATCAACATAAACTATTAGCACAGAAACTTTTTTTTCAGAAGAGAACTTGAAAAACAAGGTATGATCAACTTGTCGTTGGGAATATCCTTGTTTTTTGATAGATTGCATGAACTTTTCAAACCAAGCTCTTGGAGACTGTTTGAGCCCATACAAAGACTTTTTTAGCTTGCACACTTTTGAGCCAAATTTCTCTTTAAAGCCCGGTGAGCTATCCATGTACACCTCTTCCTCCAAGTCACTATTAAGAAAGCCATTTTTCACATCTAATTGCTGCAAGGGCCAATCCAAATTAGCAGCAATAGATAAAAGCACTCTTACAGTGTTCAACTTTGCAACTGGAGCAAATGTCTCAGAGTAATCAATGTCATATGCTTGGGTGAATCCTTTAGCCACCAACCTAGTCTTGTAACTACTCACTGAACTATCAGAGTTGTACTTCATAGTGTAAACCCATTTACAGCCCACAGTAGTCTTCCCAACTGGCAAAGCCTCAACACTCCAAGTATGGTTCTTCTCAAGAGTTCTCATCTCTTCAAGCACTGCTTCCTTCCACTTTGGAACTTTTAGAGCTTCATGTACATTGTTAGGAATTTCTACACTAAACAACTGAGAAGTAAAGACAGCAAGAGATGGAGACAATTTTGAGTATAACACAAATTTAGACAATAGATGACTAGCACAGGATCTAACTCCTTTACGAACAGCTATAGGAATGTTCTAATCAGAAGACTCAGACTGACTGTTAGGAAGACAAAGGGAATTACCTATACAAGACTCAGATAGTTAATTTGTCCTTGGTTCGGAATCATGATTGTGCTGTAGAGTCAATTCGTCTTCTCTTTTCTTATGATTCTTTTTCAAGTAAACAATCTTTTTCCAAGTTCGATCACCTTCCTTGAATCTATTACTTGTTGCTTTAGCAGAATTATCATGTTGTCAGTTTCTAAAGTTGTTTTTCAAAAGTCTGATTTTCAAATGTAGGCCTAGACTCAGGAAAAACATCACTCATTGTGAAAGGAGTTTCAATGAGTGAATCTTTGCCATTTGCTGTAGGTGCAGAGGTATTTGGTTTAGGATCTTGTGAGAGAAACACATCATCTAAGAGAAAGATATCACTAGAGTTAACCAATAAATCTTCAATAAAATTCTCCTTCTAAAGATGAGTAGCCTAAAAAAATAGTTGTTTTTCAAAAAAAGTGACATCCATTGTGACAAAAAAAAATTTCAATATCGGATCAAAACATTTATAGCCTTTCTGAGTTAGGGAGTAACCAATAAAGACACATTTTATAGCTCTGAGCTCAAGTTTTCCAATTTTTCTACGTTCATGAACAAAAATATACAAACAAATATTTTTAGAGGTAGATTAGCAGAAAGTCTAGCAGTTGGAAAGCAATTTTTGCAATTTTTGAAAACTTGGTAAGGAGTTTGAAATTTTAAAACTCTAGAGGGCATTCTGTTTATTAATTATGCAGCAGTTAAAACAACCTCTCCCCATAAATGCATAGGAACTTTAGTTGCAAAAAGTAATGGACGAGCCACCTCCAACAAATGTTTATTTTTTGTTTTAGCAATACCATTTTGTTTGGGTGTATCGATGCAGGAGCTATGATGAATTATTCTCTTTTCAAGGGAAAAATTTGCCAAGATCATGTTAAAATACTCTTTCCCATTATCACTTCTGAAAATTTATATGTAAGTTTGAAATTGAGTCTGCACCATATTGTAAAATTTTTTAAAAACCCGTTCGACCTCAGATTTTTCTTTTAATAAATACACCCAACAAAGTCGAGTATGATTATTTATAAATGTGATAAACCATCTTTTGTTAGAAGGTGTACTTATCTTATTTAGACCCCAAATATCACTGTGAATAATAGTGAAGGGTTTTGATGATTTATATGGTTGTGAAGGAAAAGATGTATGGTGATGTTTTGCTAATTCATAGATTTCACAACGAAACAAAGATGAGTCTTTATTGTCAAACAACTTAGGAAACAAATGTTTTAAATATCTGAAGCTTGGGTGGCCTAATCTTAAATACCATAACATAATATTATTATTATTAGAAGCAGAAACAGATTTAAAGCAGGAACTTATTTGTTAAGATTGTTGCCTCGATTCAAATCGATCATCAAAGAAGTAGAGTCCTCCACTCTGTTTAGAATTGCCAATCATCCTCCTTGAGGTCAAATCCTAGAACACATAATGAGTTGGAAAAAAATTATTTGACAGTTTTGATCATGGGCTAGCTTACTAATAGACAAAAGATTATAAAAAAGTCTGGGAACATGAAGAACATCATGAAAAGTGAGTGATGGAGACACTATAATAGAACCTTTTCCTACAATGGTTGAAAGAGAGCCATCTACAATCTTAATTTTCTGGTTACCTGCACAAAGACTATATGAAGAGAAAAGGGTTGACAACTCTGTTATATGATCGGTTGCACCTGAATCAATAATCCAGGTGCAATCAGAGTTGGCACTAATGAAAGCGGCCTTTAGGTAATTACCTTTTTAAGCTAATGACTAAGAAGGAATTTTCTAAGACTCAAGAAGCTTGTACAGTTGGTTTACCTTTTTGAAGAAGACTGTTACTCTTGATTTGAGACACTAGCCTGATGTGCACGCCCCTCTCCATTAGACTTTTTCTTCCAGTTTTGGGGCTTGTCATAAATTTTCCAGCATGTTTCTCGCGTGTGCCATGGGCGTTTACAATGGTCGGGCCATGGCCTTTCAGACTTCTTACCATCCTTCTTCACTTCCTCCTAAAAACCCCGAGTTACAAGAGCAGAACTCTCTACTTCTGAGTTAGTAGTAATAAGAACGGATTTATTCTTAAGCATCACTCTTTGCCGTGCTTCTTCTCTTCGAATATCTGAGAAGGCCTCACAAATTGTTAGTAGAGGAGTTTTCCCTAGAACATGGCCCCGCATCCATCTAACTCCTTGTTAAGTCCTACCAAGAACATGAAGACGCGATCATTCTCTTGCCATTTCATAAACCGGACACTATCATTTGCGTACTCCTAGATGTCATCATAACAAAGATCTAACTTCTGTCACAAAGTCATCAACTTGTTATAGTAAGAGGTTACATCTCGGTCACCTTGTTTCGCGTGCCAAAGTTTGGATTTTAATTCAAAAATTTGCGAAGAATTCTCCAATCAGAATACGTATCTTTGGCTGCTTCCTAAACATCTTTCGGTGTCGGCAGGTACATGAAGGGCTTGCCAATTGTAGGTTCCATTGAATTCACCAACCACACAATAATCAAAGAATTTTCTAATTTTCAGGTCTTGAGAGCTGGATCTCCATCTGCAGGTTGTCACTTCTCCTGTCAAATATCTAAGCTTTCCCTTGCCTTCCAAGATCAAACAAACTATTTGCGACCATTCCGTGTAATTTTTTCCATTTAGATGATATTCAATTGGAAAGAAGTATTAGACCCCTCCAAGCCATTGAACAAGATGGAAGAGCTCAGATTCGAAATTGCGATGCTTTCCCCTAATGCTGCTGAGTCCTTGCTAGTCTCACCAGTTAAAGACATCTTCCATGGATTTTGGTTTGCCATAGACAGTCCTTAGATCGGAGCCTAGGGCTCTGATAGCATGAAGGGAAAAAAAGCAGAGAGAAGAAAAACACCCTTTTTCTTATATTCTTTAATATGAATTATCAGCTTTAAATAGAGAAGAGCACAAGGGTTGGCTCCTAGAATTAAGAGGCAAAAACAATAACTAACCAAAAAAAAAAAGGAAATATCCTAAGATTTGAATAATTCAAATTCTAATTTCCTGATTCTATAGGATATGTTCTCTAATTTCCTAATTTTCCGCCGTATCACAATAGGAATTTGAAAACTGAAGTGCTGGTACTCTAATGCACAAGAGACTAGTATGGTTTTATATATTGGTAGAATATTAGTCCTTGTTTAATTTTATGTTTTAACTTTTTTAAATTCATATGTTCTATAGGTTCTGATGCTTCAAAATATATTAATTTTTTTCAGGTCAAAGCTACTGCAGAAAATGTTGATGAAGCTGTTCGAGAACTTCCTGACGCCAACTTGGTAAGGTATTCTTTTTGCTCTGGGTTAGGACTAGCTTATAATATATGTTGTTATCATCACCAAAAAGATTATAAATATACTTATTTGTTGGATTTTAGCAATTTGATTTCACTCATACCTGATATTCATAGAAACGTTGATTTACATCTTGCACAAAATCCATATTTTCATGGTTTTATGAGTGCACATCTCAATATTTATAATTTTGAAAGTGATTTGTTACTAGTTCTGGCTTAATTTGGAAATTATTGGTTCTTATCCTGAAATATTCTTATGCAACCTTAAATTAATGACGTATTTCAGAGACCAGAAGACCTGTGGGCAATTCATTCACAGCCTGTCTTTCCACGGCCTCATAAAAGAGACAATTCTTCTTGGATAGCAATTCAAAAGGTATTAAATTTTTAGAGTTCAGCAGTCATATATTGTACGGCGAACATCAATTTGTTGGAATAAGACTTTCTTAACTTGTTTAAACACCTATTATATGCGATCCACATACACAGATTCCTTGGATATGTTTTTAAGTCTTATAAAGTTACATGCCACTTCAATTTATCACAACATTGCTGTTTTCTTTTTATTCTGTGCTTTTCTTTTTCAGCCCTTTTTTTTTCTTTAAACTTTTCTTCTAGAAAATGTTAGACACGAACATCCTGAGAAGTTTTTGAATTAAAAATACCATTTGCAATTATCCTTGCTCTTCGTCCAAATGTGAGTCTGCATTGAGATGACTTGTACTGTAAAAATAAATATCTGCCTACAAAAAATGAAATAATGTGAATGCGTTTTTTATTGCTAGAATTTAGTTGTTATAGGCCAAACTGACATCTTTTTTTACTGCATCCTATACTTGATATGCATTATTTAAAATTTAATGTAGTATTTGCAAGCCCATAATGGTTTTAAACACTTGCCTTAGGCTAATACTGTCTGAAAACCAAAATCCTTTTGAAATTCTTTTGTTTCTAGTAATTATGCATATTTCTATTTCATTTCAGTAGCTGTTAACCCTTTTTCTTTTTTTCTTTTTTTTGGGGGGGGGGGGATCATATATATTTTATAGATCGCTGGAAGTGGTGACAAAATTGGGCTACATCATTTCAAGCCAATAAAACCGTTGGGCTGTGGTGATACTGGCAGGTGATTCTTTTACTCCTTTCTGTCTCAGTTAGTGTCTGTGTGCATGTGGTTCTTTGTGGGGTGGGGTGGGGGAGAACACGTTATATTGGCCACATATTGCTTCATGAGCACTTGACAACTAATAATTCCTTCGCTTGCCTAATACTCATTTAGTGGAGATATGTAATCTCTGCAGAAGAGAGTTACTGGCAGCGAACTACTATAACCTCCTTCTTCATTTCTAATTTTGTTTTTGTTGACACTTTTTTATCCTTGGTTCATATTTCGTTTTCTTGTTGTGGTTAAAGAGTCATACAAGTTCAATTCTGATAAAATAGCAGCGGGGTTTGCTAGGACCTAAGCTAAAGAAAACCCCGCAAACTTCGATTCAGTCTCTCATTAATTTTGGTATCACCACTTGCAAAATCTTGCTTAGTATAGCCCTTTTGATTAAAGTCGAGGAATATTAGGAAGGAGTTATCCTTTCTCCCTCTGTATAGTTACTTGAAATAGCCTAAACATAGACCTTATTGATTTAAAAAAAAAAAAAGGAAATCTTAGAATAACACAGTTTTTTATTATGTTGCATCAGTTCTATATTTATTTAATCTTCCTTTTGCTATCTATGACCTTACTTCAGGTTCCATTGAAATAAAAACATCATAACATGTTACCTTGACTTTTTTCTCATTCCTTTGACCCTGTGCATTATATACAGTTGATACTACATACTACAGTAGGAGTTTGGAGGGGAGGGCACAGGATTCACAGATTCTCATAGATGAAAGTTTGTGTCAAAGGAAGGGCGAAGATGAAAATAAAAATCTGTGGATTCTGTATGGTCTATAAAATGCATAATGTATTAAACGAATTGATTTTCCAGAATTTAAATAAGAGAGCAGCATTCAGTATTCATATTATGCATCCTAGAAAGGACGAATAAGTCACTTATAATCAACCAATAATAACAGGTTGTAATTTTATGTTCCTGTAAGAGAACTTAGTAGAGCTGTGAAAGGCAAGGTTTTAACTGTTTGCTTGACAATTGGTCTATTGCTACATTTTTACACAAGTCAGTTTTAATGGAGTTTCGAAACTCGTGCCTAATGCCACCACATAACAAAGAATGTTGATCAATCCCTAAATCAGTTATATATAAGTTTTCAGTTTGCTTGTTCTGTTTAATCTTTTGCAGTATTTTTGTTGCAGTGTTCATCTGGTGGAACTGCAAGGTGCAGGTGAACTGTATGCTATGAAGGCAATGGAAAAATCTGTAATGTTGAATCGTAACAAGGTCTGAATAATAAATACAATCATATTCTATTCTCAATACCTTTTAGTTTGTGCAGAATGGAATTAGGTTATTGAATAGTGCTAACCTGTCCGTAGAGTAATACGTTATCATTACTGTGGTACAGGTGCACCGATCATGCATTGAGAGGGAAATCATGTCATTACTGGATCATCCTTTTCTTCCTACTCTTTACGCTTCCTTTCAGGTATTCTTGTTTTTGTATTTACTATAAGAATCTTTTCTTAACTCAAATGAATTAAAAAAAAAAAAGGAAAACGTACTTTGCAGTATAGTTCATATTGACATTATTCCAAATATGAAATGTCCCTTAAAGTTTATGGTGGTTTATCCATGTCAGTATTAACGAATTTTCTCTTGTTCTGGTCTACCGTAATGGTTTATTAAATACTTACTGATGTCTCTTTTTCTCCTCAGACTTCTACACACATTTGTTTGATAACAGACTTTTGCCCTGGTGGAGAGTTATTTGCCTTGCTCGACAAGCAGCCTATGAAGATATTTAGAGAGGACTCGGCCAGGTACTACAATTTGTCCTTTTAATCTTTTAAGAGTCGAAACCACTGCCACTGGCCTTAAAATGATAATCTAAATATCTGAATGTTGCTTCAAAAAACCTGAAACTCTACTCACAGTATACTCCAAGTGGAAATTAGAGCATCTTATGATGATATCTTGATTTCAGATGACTGAAACAGAGAGTTTTTAAATTATCTCACATTTGCTTATAAGGTGGAATTTGAAACTGGCCTATTGATGGTGGGCTATCTTTTTCTTTAAAATATTTTCTTTTGGCTAAACTTACAATCCAAGTATCCGCACCATTGTAAAGTTGCACAACCTTGCTGAATTTCCAACTACATTTCTCCAGGTTCTACACAGCAGAGGTTGTCATTGGTTTGGAATATCTGCACTGCTTAGGTACTTTTCTTTGCTTCAACTATATTGATATTCAGATCAGTTACTTCTCTTGTTATTTTATTGGTTTAGACTTGGAAAACAACCAGGAAGTTAATTACCTCATATAGAAATACACATTTGATTTGAACAAAATTATTGTGTATCACCCTAAACGGGAAAGCCATATGTGTGATGATAGAAAATTTGCAAAATAAGTCATGTGAGTCCTGGGTGGTTTTGTTTTTTATGATTGTGTCATACTTTCCTGCTGCTTTATCACTTTATATTGGCAATGTCTTTGTGCAGGAATAATTTATCGGGACCTGAAGCCTGAAAATATTTTGCTCCAGAAAGATGGGCATGTCGTATTGACTGACTTTGATTTGTCATTTATGACATCCTGCAAACCCCAAGTATTTTACCATGCTCATGTTAATGGCTTCTATTTCATTATGTACAAATGGTTGACCGATTACTTCACTTATGTTCCATGAGTATAATTAAGGGTGCGTTTGGGATTGAGGTTGGGCAGGTGTAGCTTAAAAGTTATAGCACTAAAGTGTTTGGTAAACACTAATTGTTGTAGCTTGGAAGCTATACTAATATGATTTTTCACTTGTATAATGGAAAATCTATTATATCTTTAATAATTTTATCAAAATTATTATTTAAAATTTATATTTACTACATATTACTAACTTTTGTTTTATAATTATAATTTTTTTTCAACAACAGTTGTAGCTTAAAAGTTACAACACCTCAATCTCAAACACAACTTAATTGGTCTTATGAAAATCACCTTCGTGATAAAGAAAGTTAGAGAGAAAATGAGCCTGGCCAATTTGTTAATTCTTTCTGGTTGGTAGACCACTACTGTTTTCTCAATGATGGAGGATTTGGCATGAAAAAGCTGAAATTTTAATTAGGAAGCCATTGAATGAAAGTTAACACAAAATCATATTGTATGATCAATTATAAATTATATGATCAATCATATTGTTAACACAGAATCTGCAAGGATCACATTTTTGGGAAATGTTTTCCTATTTGATAATTATCAAATTCTTGGTACAGGGAACTAATGTCTGCATTTAATTGCCAAAAAAATTATTATGTCATGCAGATTATTAAGCATGCACCATCTAATAATAGGAGAAGATCTAGGAGTCAGCCGCCGCCAACATTTTTGGCAGAACCAGTTATGCAGTCAAATTCATTTGTTGGAACCGAAGAATACATTGCTCCAGTAAGAGAATTTTAACTCATGCTACTTGTAGTATTTATAATTATTTACCAGAACTGGCAATCTTATCAGTCACAATACAACCATATGCTTTTATCTCTATACACTTCAACTTAAAGTTCTTATTAGTTGCTTGATTTCAGGAAATTATTACAGGTGCAGGCCACAGCAGTGCTATCGATTGGTGGGCTCTTGGTAAGCCCTTGCCAAACACATAATATGATATCATGAGCATTGTGTGTGCTTCCTGTTCCTTTTTCCCTTTCAAAATGACACACTTGGTTTAACCGGTTTCAGATTCAACCTAAGGAAATGACAATGCCATAGCTGACATCACATTTAAAATTCTTTCTTCTATTTAAATTCAATTTTTAAAACCATTGAGCATTTTTAGCCATAATAGTAAGTGTAACTGAATTGTTAAAGAATCAGCTCCACAGGAAATCTATACCCTCTTGAAAGTTATGGCAAGTATGATGTACCCATCGCAACAACCTACAAGTTGATAACAAAGATGCTTTTTCTTTTTTCTTGAGATGGGATTCTTTTTATTTTTTATTGATATTGGTTTCTTTAGGGTGTCAAGTACCAGGATATTGAGATTTTTTATGTAGCAATTAATCATATTACTTATGATTAATTCTTTTTAGGACTCATTTCATATGTGTCTGGAATTCAGGTATTTTGTTGTATGAGATGCTCTACGGCCGTACCCCTTTCAGGGGTAAAAATAGACAGAAAACGTTTGCCAATATCTTGCACAAAGACCTCACTTTTCCAAGTAGCATTCCGGTAAAGTCTTTGAATCCTTAGAGGGTCTCATTGTGTATGATTGAGTTGGTAATATATCTTTTCATTTTACTATTCCTATAATGATTTATCTCGAGATATATGCTCAAAAATGTCTTAGAAGGCAGCTGATGATAAATAATTCCCCGGCGTTGCAGGCAAGTCTTGCGGCTAGGCAGCTAATTAATGCGTTGTTGAACAGAGATCCCGGGAACCGTTTAGGATCAAATACCGGTGCCAATGAAATTAAACAGCACCCTTTCTTCCGTGGAATTAATTGGCCTCTGATTCGCTCCAAGGTAAATATATATATATATATATATATATATTACTTGCATCAACGTCTCCAGAATCTGCATATAAATAAATATCACTTACTTAGCTAATGCATGCCGTATTGCTAATCAGTTGCATGTCTGGGCTATGTTATTTTATACATGCAGAGCCCACCATCACTAGAGGCGCCACTTCAGTTAATTGGAAAAGATCCAAAAGCCAAGGATGTCAACTGGGAAGATGATGGAGTGCTCGTTAATTCTATTGACATGGAGATTTTCTAAAGGTTCACAAATTATAATAAATAGATAGATAGATTAGTACCATTAATTACTCAGATTCACTCCTTTTTTACTAATCAGCATTTCGTTGAGCAGGCAAGGAGTATGCTAAATGCTATGTAAATGGGGAATACTACAGAATCAGCACCAGCACCAGCACGGCATAACAAATGACAAGAAGTTCCTCAGAATAGAAGGCGACCTTACCTTATGAAATGCAGTAGATTATACAGAAGATGACACTAGATCCTCACAAGGCTTATAGATTTTTCTTGATTGGATTTGGTGGAGCTCTTGGAGGACTATAGTAAAGCTAAACGCTAGAATGTATGTATTCATCGTACAAATAGGACTTTCATTCCATTTGTTGATGTTTGACGTAGATAGATATCCAGCATTTATCTAACCACTGAACATATGATGGTTCAAATAAACCAGGACTTTGCTACTATAGATACTCTAATTGACAATCATTTGAATTTCTATTTGAAAATTTCCATTGTGTCTGAAATAAATGTTTCTTTCTCCCTCTCTCTACCTCCGATCTTAAGAAAGGGGTTCATTTCACAGATCCAAAAGAGTATTGACAGATAAATTCAGCATCTTAGAAATTGAGGTTTCACTAACCAAATATATCAAGGCCGTCTATCCATAACTAATCTAATTACCTATCCAAACTACATCCAAAAATTTTAAGAATGGTTGTCTTGCAATGTCTTTACAGGAAAAGGCTTTAAAATACATGACATGACTATAAGCAAATGAAATGAGCAATCGAGGGCACAATTCTTAAAAATACATTCTTAACATACTATTAAATTCTTGAAAAGGAACTGGAAGAGGAAATTCAATGCAGAAATCACTTCAAACTCAATCAATATATTACACGAACATACTGGGTACATCCTACTTTGTGGCCTGTGCGATTATATTACTTATTGAACTAGCTTGCTCTTTTGCAGTCTCCACCAGTGAATCCTGCAGTTCAAAAAGTATGATGCAATCAGAAAATTGGAAAAACTGACAGCCAAAGGCAAAGGCAATTAGAGCAGGAAAATAACCTATACCTGTGCAGCTATTAGCCGTGCGACTGTTTTCTTGCTGGACTCTTGAAGTTCGCCAGCAATCAAGATCTCATCCAATATGTAATAAGCCTTCAATGTAAACAGAAACCCACTACTTATAAAAAGCACACTATCTCATTCATGCAGTATAAAACAAATCTATATTCTAGAAAAGAACATTGGATTTTATTACCGAGGCATATTTGTCTAGCCACTTATTGCACAATAATGGATACTTTAAATGGAAGAAAATTTCTCTACAAAACAAGCTCATTGCACATACCTTGTGAAAGTTGAAGATGAGGTCCAACTCACAAACCTAGAAGCAAGAATAAATAAAAGACCAATCAGTTTATAACACGGTCAAATGGATAGAATGCATTATTATGCAGTTGGTCATTTAAGATGAGTAGCAGTTAACTTCACTCACACTGCCAAAGTATCTGTCAAGAATCTCAACATAATGATGAATTATTTCAAGGACCTCTAACTCATTGTCTTCCTGATCGATGCACATGCAGAAGTATAGACTAGCATATCTGCAGAACAAATTAATTGGAATCAACTCAGTTGACTATGTCTATAACTATACTTGCACAAGTCCTCGTACCGTACTGTCAACAATTATTGACATATGTGCATTACCTTTTATAGACAACTTTGTACCCTCTCCATTCAACAAAATTACAGAGCTTAGGTCCTCGTGTAAGAATCACACCACTTAGCTCACGGATAACCTTCTCAGAAGTACATCAAGTTCGAAAGATATCGGCTTAGACGAATTTCAGAAA
This sequence comes from Luvunga scandens, assembly GCA_030449905.1. NCBI lineage: Eukaryota > Viridiplantae > Streptophyta > Magnoliopsida > Sapindales > Rutaceae > Luvunga > Luvunga scandens. The sequence continues at coordinate 200,012 of JASUUG010000714.1, forward strand.
ATATTAACAGATAGATCTAAGATCTAACCACAACAAAGTCCTTCGACATATATTTTAAGTCAGATTTTGAAATGTATAATGCTAAGATCTTAATAAAAAGGATTTGTTAGCCGTACCTTAGTTCTTTCCTTCTGTGTATAAGGAGAATACCACTTTGTCAACCTTACTTTTCCTTGTCGACTAATAAGAAGCACAAAGTGAATCTGAAACATATGCATGACCAATTATAAAGCAGAAAGAAAATAAATACTTTTAGCTAAAGCTGCCAGTAAGTGGATTGTACTTAAAATTCCCTGTTTTACCCTTAAGATCACCAATGAAAAATGAACCGCCTTAGGAGTCACAGGCAGCTCTAACTATACTCAACCAGACTCAACAAGCCTTAATCTCAATAACTTGGGTTGAATTCTTCAAAGCATTTCAACTTCATAACACACAACACTCAATTGAATCCTCTGCAATTGAATGAGTTTTTAGTCCTTCCAGTCAATAATTTTATTTTTTTCAATAAGAATGAGAACTTCCAGTTAATGATTTATTTCCCTCATAATTCATAGCCTTCCCTAACCTACCATTATCAGCTACAGCCATGTCAGGAAACAACGGCATAAATCATGGGTCATCTTCCTAGATAAACCAAAAAGCCATTCCCATGCCAAGCACAGTGAGAGGATAGATCAATGCCAATGACCAATAATTTGTTCCCAGGCTAACAAGTGTTCTCTCAAACTATTCCCATACAAAGCACAATGAGACAATAAGCCAATGCCAATGACCAATACTTTGTTCCCAGGCTAACAAGAGTTCTCTCAAACACGATCCTGATCTTACCAATATACTTGACCAAAAATCCTCTTATTAAACGGTTGACATACCTCAATCCATCTACAGCTGTCAGTACTGCTACCTCTATCTAGCATATGCAGCGCCAACAATCCATACCTAGATGTTCGGCTGGGCCAACCCACCCATACAGAGATCATGCTATGCCCACTGAGCACTGACTCCTCTTTGTTTCATTAATTGCTTAACTAAAATATCAGCATATGCTGTCAAATTTCATGGTGTAGGGACAGATCCAATTTGCTACACAATTATCTAAGGCATAAAGCAACACCAAGTGACCAACTCAAAGCCTGTACTGGCTTTATAAATATATATAGCAGATATGGAGTGCTTTCCCCCATTAAGGCCCCCAATTGGGAATAATAAGAGCATAGATTAGCAGAAAGTAGAAGATTGTAGAAAGCAAGACTGCACCACTAATTACTAGTCAAAATAACCAAGCCGTCTCCTGACAAGCCCTTCATCTAAAAATGTGATTTTGAATGAAATTTGAAGCCAATACAGGAAATTGTTAAATCAAGAAAATGAATTCACACCGTAGATAAAACCAGATCTACTAGTGAAGGAGCTGAAATCCAAAAAAAAAAAAAAATTCTCATACGTAACCTCAATACAATACGATTACGGGCACTAAATACAAAAATTAACGGTAACAGCTCATCTAATCTAATTGAACGAAGATAAAGAAGCCCCTACGAAGTTGTTATCGAAAAAGAATTAGATCTATAGAAATGGAACGCAGTTAAGCTTGCATAACAGAGAGAAATTTACAACGTAACGAATTTGTAAAACAAGAAGATCAAGATGAATCTCGGTTACCATTGTTTGTGTTTAACGATGAAATTCTTCTCTTCTCCACTTCCGCTGTCTGTAATGTCTTCTTCTCTTCAATATTATTATTATTATTCTTCAATAAGACGAGAGATGCGAATACAAATTTAATCAGTTTTAAATTTTAATTTATGGATCATACTAAACCACGATGATGATTATTTTTCCTAAGCCCAATCTTGGCCCAAATATTCGGGCCCCATAAAAACACAACCCAAGCCCTGAATAGACCAATTGCCATGAGTTTTTACCATAGACGTTTATTTAAGTTTCTTGCCCTAATTCTTTTTTGCTTTTGGTCTCTTCTCCTTGAAAAAAAAAAATTGAAATCTTTTCAAGCGGGATACATGTAGCCATAGCTCGTGTACCCACGTTCGTTGACTTTTGGAATTTGATCATATTCTTTGGACCTGGAGGACTCAGGCTCCTATGATTAACTGAATTGTATCTTCTTCAGAGCAATTGATTCTTCGAATTTGCAATAATTAATCACCAGATGTAACTAAGTTAAGCTTCAGATTTATATATTATACATTTATATATGATATATATACATGTTCATACCAATCAATCGCTATGCCTAAAACAAGAAATATTTTTCTGGGCGCAAAATCTGCTAGAATGAATCATCATGCAATCGTCACATGTCAACTTCTAAAAGTCGTCATCATCAGCAGCCACGCCTCTAGATTTGCCTAGCCGCAATTGCAAAACGGTGACGCAAAACAATGAAAACATAATGCTCGCCGATTGAGTTGACTTCACAACCAAATGCTAGCAAACTAGCTCTCCCTGGCATAATTGCTTGCTATTGAGTGCTTGTGGGCTTAAATTCTTCTAAGTATGATTGAACGAAGTTAATTTGTTGTCTTTCTCCTTTATAAAATACAAATGGAGCAAATATTTTTTTAATATTTATTAAGGTCATTTGTCAGTACAATATAAAAATTATAATCCTAATTATTTTTCTAGACAATGTAAAAGTTGTAATTCTACTTATTTATCTAATTGTAAATATGTCTATTAGAATAATAATTGTTAGTAATTATAAATATCTAATGTAATATCAATTGCAAAAAAAAAATTACATTAATTAACACTCTCCCTCAATTTACAGCCGTGCTCATGCATGCATGCATGCCTCGCCTTCTGAAAATGCAGTAAACTTAGAAAAACATACATACTGATCAAAATCAAAACTAGTCTACTGCTATTTAATAAGAAAATTTCATTAGGCCACATTTTGCATGGCAAGATTGAAGGTTGACGAGTAAGAATGATCTGCAGAGTGGGCAGGTAAATTGATTACAGTCTAGCCATCTTTCAATGCAATCTGTGTGGAAGAGGTGACCGCACCTTGTGAGACTGCTCACAACATCTTCTTTCTCAAACTCCATCAAGCAAATGGAGCAGATTTCTTCCACTTTGCTGCTGCTGTACTTATCCAAATCTTCAAACTTACTCACTGAAAGATACGCCGTAACCTGGGGGCACTCCTCTGCCTCTGGCTGATAAGTGAAAAAAATGAAACCCATTGCTCTGTAAATAGCTCTTTTTATTTCAAGTAATCGGATCAGAATACAACTGAAGAAAAAAATGACAGCTGTGAGCAGACGTGACTGTGAATACATTAAAGAAATCATTCTGTTTCCTTGTTTTACAGATACGTATGTTTGCCGCAACTCCACTGATTATGCTGTACTTTTGTAATTGCTTTGAGGCTATTATTTACGCTGAGCAGAGGAAGATGGAAGAGGAAGTGTTTATATAGCAACCAGGCTTAAGAGTCAAAGCATATTTTATTGTTTACATATTTTAACTTGCATTAGTATTCCTGATGCTGATGGTAGCTAATTAAGCTTCTGACTTTTAGATAGTTTGAGAATATTTTGAGTCTAAGGAATTTGCTTGTGCTTAATAATTCCTGGGTCATCATCGAACATTGAATACGGCGTGGAAGCAGGGCCGGCGCCGACCCCACATCCTCCTAGTCCTCTCTCATTTTATTTGGGAAAACGACACCATCTCTTCCTAATTAACCGAATTCAGTGATTATATATATAATAACTAATCTTCGTCTTTCATTAATCACGCGACCACCTTAGACATCGTTCTTCTCAATATAAAATTAGGCAAGTAATGAATATAAAGGGATACATGATATTTAATTAGTTTACATTACCAAAGGCCAAAGTACATACCATCCATGAGAATGAGACCACATCTTGTGTTGTGTAGAGTAGGGATATAATCTAATGTCTCATTTGCCACTGAAGAGAAGAAAAATTTAAGGGCTCATTGGATCCACGCGACGCTAAAATTTGATGAAAATGTGTCTATGCAGTATGTACCCATTTTTTTTATGTACCATTTAATAAATAATATAAGATTTTTGAGACTTGGAAATGGATGTATAGATGCAACACGGCATGCCTGCTGGGCCCTTGCGTGTGCTTGTCACAAGATAAACTCATGATCAATCATCAATAATTATAGAGATAAACCAACACAATTCCCTCTAGCATGGGTTTGACCCACATAAAATACAAGTAAACAATTAGGCCGACCAAATCACAAAGATCGTCTAGGGCACTGAATTTTTCTATTTGAGCTGTGCTTAGCATTTAAATTAATGGTAGCTTGTAATACCCAACATCTCTCTTCAAGAGGAGATGTATCTTCTTCTTTAACTCACTGCAATTAAACAATGACCGACCACGTGGTATGCACATGAATTCCAAGCAGATTACAAGACAATGACACGATAGATCAATGTTCTTAGAGCTGTCAAATGCCAATCAAAGCTTTTAGCCATCTCTCTCTCTTTCTTTTCCCTCACTCTTCCCTTTCCTGAATTCATCCTTAATATTCTAGCATGAGAACAAGATAATACCAGAATCTGTTTTTCATCCAGTGTTTCTGATATCTTAAGCATATAAAGCCCACATAGAAGTCAATTTTGTAGGCCATTTGATGATTTCATCAATTTTCACATAAAAGGGAAATTGTTTCTTTCCAAAGAACAAAAAATCTGAACAACTATGAGGCTTCTGCCTTCCATAACAACTAATAATACAGGTACTACAATTACCCCAGCCACTGCCACTGTCTTTCACCCTATCACTCAATTACCAAAATTTCTTTGCTAAGCACTATCACCTCCACCTCCTTTCGGAAGGACCACTGCCACCAGCAAGAGCGCCATCACCGCCTATAACTCCTTCCCATATGCAACAATGCTATTCTATCATTCATAACTCTAACTCTAGTTCTACCACCGCCCTGACCCTTTGTTCATCTACATCTACTATTGTTTTCACTTGCAATGAACAAGTCAAATTTCATGCAAGAGATTATTTAGCAACAACAGGCAAGAAGAGAAAAAGTGATATAATAATTTCATCTTTACAGTAGAATGTGTGTTTGATTTCAGACCTATGACCACCACGGACAGTTGGTCAATGATATTACGCAACAGCAAGAAACTAATAATAGTCAATTTTAGGAAAACACATTAAGAACAAATGTATTTAAGCAAGAAACAACAATGAGAACTTTCATTGATGATGCATGTTCTTTCAGCATTTCCTCATACAAGTGAACAATTAAGTAAATAGAAAGCAACATAAACAGTCTAAGGCAGAACAGAACAGAAGAACATGTAAACTAGAAAATTCAAAATGGTTTCTCAGAGGTTTTCTTCCCAAAGACTGCTTCCCAAACGGATGAGGAAAATGGTGCCTTTTTGTCCAAGAACTCTCTAACAGCTTTATCATTAACAAGAAACCCCTTTTCTTTCAACATAGCGATCACACTCCGGGCTTTTTCAACACCCTGTTCGCTACATAAACCATCAACTAGTCCAACAAAAGTAGTCACATTCGGAGAATGACCGGCTTCTAACATTTCAATGCAGTACTCAACAGCTTCTTCAAGCTTGTTACATTTATACAAGCCTTGTATCAATAAATTATAACTGAAGGCATTGGGAGCAATGCCATTGGACTGCATTTTCCTAAAAATCCTCTTGGCATCATCAAGCTTTTGAGCCTTGCAAAATCCATCAACAACAGCAGTGTAAATAACAACTTCAGGAATGGTACCTTTCTCGCGCATTAGACCAAACAGTTTCATGGCTTCCTGGATAAGACCGTCTTTGCAGAGCCCATCAAGCATGGCCACAGCATTTGGAATTAGACCCGTTTCCTTCATCTTCTTGAAGATCTCATCCGCTTCTTGTGGAGGCAAAGATACCGGTTCATTACGATTCGGCTTCTGCTCTTGCCGCTGACCCAGATACTCATTCTGTTGGGGATTGTCTGGCTTTTTGTCAATAGCAAGTTTGAATTTATCAAGGAAACTTTCGTCTGATTGGACTCCATCAGGCGACTTGGGGCGAGGCCTGTTAGGTGATTGAAAAGACTGCTGCTGCGGCCGCTGCTGCTGCTGCTGCTGCTGATAGTTCTTAGAGCGAGGCTGGAAAGAGCGTCGATTCTGATTTTGATTAGTAAATGGTCTCTCTCCCCTCAAAGGCCTATCGGGTATTGGCTCCGGAGGGTTTTGGTAGTTTCTGTTGTCATTATCGCAATTTTTAATATTGAAATCTCTAATAGAACAGAAACGACGTAGTAGCGATGATGAAATTGAAATGGGATGAGATTGATGGAGCTTCCAATTGGTTATTAGCTTGATAAAAATCCCACCTTGAGATGATCGCATTTTTTTGTTTTTCCTTTCCTCCTCTGTTTCTCTTTCTCCTCCAAAACAAAACGGAAGGGGCTTTGGGTGCAGTTAGGGTTCTGTAATTGGCAACTGGCTAAAAGGGTATACGAGGATACAGCAGGAAGGAATTGCTTCGGATACAAACCCATAGTCTCATACAGCTCAAAATACCCAAAATATACATTAAATACTTCCACCTTTTTAATATTGCAATTGTATACCTAACAAAATAAGGAAAATATAAAAATATCCTCAATTAAAATATATTAGGCTGCTTGTTCAATTTTCGACCCTACGTATTTAATAGAATTACTAGATTTGTTCAAATGATTTACCCAACTTCTACTCAACATGATAAAAAAACTAACTTGTTCAAACAATTTACTCAATTTATTTAAGAAATTTACTCGACTTGTTTAAAAGATTTACTAGACTTAATTAAATGACTTACTCAACTCCTACTCGACACGATCAAAAGTCTTACTTTAACTTGTTCAAACAATTTAAAATAATTAATACTCAATTTATTTAAAGACTTACTAGACCTATACTTAATTTATTCAAAAATTTTACTCTACGTATTCAAAATACAAATTAATACTTGACTTATTCAATAAATTTACTCAACTCATACTTGACTTGATCATAAACTTACTTGACTTCTATTTGACTTATTCAAAGACTTATTCCACTAATTACCTAAATTATTCTATATTACTCGACTAATTACATGACTTATACTTTATTACTAAGTTTACTCTTATTGGACATATTTCTTGATTTCATACCTGACTTACATCTTAATTTACTTCTCTCACTTTAGTTTTTAATAAATTAGATACTCAACATACTTGACTCTTACTCAATTAAATACTCAACTTTCTTATTTAATTTCTTGTTCAACTAAATAATTGATTTATTTGACTTTGTACTCAACTTATTCTTGAAATCATTTTTCTATCATCCAGAACTTAAATAGAATATTTTTATCTTAAATTCTTACATTTTATGTAATAATGTACGTGTGCAAACACCAAAATCAATAATGTACTATTAGAGAGGATGAAATAGTGAAGTGAGAAAATGTTTGAAATAGTAATTGTAATGATATGTAGAGAGATGGTTTCTTCATCGGTATTTTTGACTTTTTGTCTTCTTCTTAGGTAACGCGATATTCGGTGTTTAGGGGTAAATGAGGTGTACTCAAATAAAAACACGCTCATAAAATCAGTCATTTGAACAGAAGAAGGGGAGGGCAGCTACGGTAATTTAAAAAAAACGAACAACAGAGCAAGAAGAGTAGTAGTAAAAATACTCAGTCACTGCACTAGATAAGGCTTTACAATTTGCACACTTCACTTGTCAGTTCTGATTTCACAACACGATTGCTTCTGCTTCTGCTTCCGCTACCACTCTGCAGCATCTTATTCCATTTCGGAGTGTTGATTTCAGGACTCGATGAGCAATTAGAAAGTATTTAACTTGCGGTTCTTCCTGATTGTTATATTTAATTTCAAGGTAATGCAGCTCTTCTTCAACCCTTCGGAATCCCATTTGTCCAACGTCAATTTCAATTTCCTTGTGCCAATTACAGTAAAACTGCGTGTCTTTCTTTTTTTCAGAAACAACCCCAAATTTGGTTCTTTAGACATCTTTTTAACTTGTCCGTGCTATCTTTTATTTGTTTATGATTGTGCTAGTTCAATAATTGTTGAAAAAGAATGAGAAATGGTGCTTCTTTGCGACTTCAGCTCATCTTTACATAAATAAAGTAAATCAATTGATGTTCTATCGTCTGCTACGCAACATATACCCCAAATAGTTGCACAACAATCAAGTATTAAATGTATTGTCAAACATAAAGAAATAGATAGACACACGGCGTGCTTGTGCTTCTCTTGCTTTCAGTTTGATAGGCTAAATCATCTCCTCAGGAAATATGGAAATCAGCACCAGTCAAAACGGTAATAGCATCATTTGGTTCTTGAAGGATAGAGGTTTCAATGATAAAACCATCCACGATATGTTCAAAAGATGCAAGCGCCTGCAAGGTGTTGAAAAGGAAAGGGCCTCTGACAATTGGGCTTATCTGAAAAGCATTGGCATTTTAGAAAGGAAACTCCCTAATGTTGTTTCCAAGTGCCCCAAAATCCTTACTCTTGGTCTGAATGAGAAGCTTGTACCAATGGTTGAATGCCTTGCTACACTAGGAACAAAACCCCATGAAGTTGCTTCTGCCATAACCAGGTTCCCTCATATACTCTCCCACAGTGTGGAAGAGAAACTGTGCCCTCTCTTGGCCTTCTTTCAGGCTCTTGGAGTCCCTGAAAAGCAACTTGGCAGGGTGATAATGCTCAATCCAAGGCTCATCAGTTACAGCATTGAATCTAAGCTCACAGAAACTGTGGACTTTCTCGCCAGTCTTGGCCTTGCCAGAGAAGGGATGATCGGTAAAGTCCTTGTGAAACATCCATTTATAATGGGTTATAGTGTTGATAATAGACTACGCCCTACTTCAGAGTTTTTGAAGTCAGTAGGACTGAAGGAGCTAGATCTTCAAATGGTTGCAGTGAAATTCCCTGAAGTTTTGTGCAGAGATGTGAACAAGATTTTGAGACCCAACTTTGCTTTTTTAAAGAGATGCGGTTTTGCAGATGGACAGATGGCAGCTTTGGTCACTGCTTATCCCCCTATCCTGGTCAAGAGCATCAAGAACTCTTTAGAACCAAGGATCAAATTTTTGGTAGAGGTAATGGGGCGCCAAATTGATGAAGTTGCTGATTATCCGGACTTTTTCCGGCATGGTTTAAAGAAGAGACTGGAGCTGCGACACAGGCTTTTGAAACAAAGGAATATAGATTGTAGCTTGAGTGAAATGCTGGACTGTAATGCAAAGAAGTTCCTGATTAAGTTTGGATTATTTGCTTGAGTTATTAGAGTCAGATTCCTCTTTTCTTAATTTTTCATATTTTGCAAACTCTAGATTAGTTTTTAATGTTGTGTTTAAGATATTTTTCCTTGGTCTATCAAATGATTCAACTTGTATATGTTTGTTTGGTGACCGATGAGACATAGTAGCTTAGGTTTTCTTTTTCACTTCAGATTCTTAATAAATTACTCAAAAACATGTATGGATGCATCATTGTTTGACATTGTGCATGCAGTACCTAAGCAGCAAATTCAACTTACGAGGCTAATTCACTATGTTTAGTTACCACTTCATGTGTTTTCTTAATGTCTGGTTCCCTTATTAGTTTTTTAGTGTACTTTCAGACAACATTAACTAGTTGATTTGCTATTCCTATATCACATATGAAGCAGTTTTACAAGTCAAACTTATGCCTTCTCATTGTGAATTCTTCACAGAAAAGAAAGGCTTTGGATTATGTACTGACAGGGTACCTCTGGACTTTGTGATGTACAATAGGCTATAGGTTCTTCACAGGCGACTGCCATATGTTTTCAAGTCTTCCCTTCACAATCATTCACGTAGCGTAAACCAAAAGGCCTTTTCATTCTGGTGAAGTATCCTTGAGAGAGTATCAGTGCATCTTTGACTGGGGAATGTTCTCCACTAGGATTTTCGCACAGGCTTAAAGTTTTTATTTAATGATAAGTAAACGAGATGAGGGATGGCTAGTTGCATGCCAACCTCTACAAGTGATCTTATTAAAAGTTTTGTACAAACAAGTTTAAATAGTATCCAGGTAAGACTGACATGCAGATAGGGGTAAACGAATGTGATGGTTCAATGGTACATGGTCTAAAAACAAGAAAACAAATGGATGTCTACGTGAACTCGCCATTGTAAAATATGAAGGGAGGATTAACGTGACATCCTGCACAATTTCGCAGTCAATACATTTGTTAAATCTCCATAGCTCCAGATGCTCAAATATTCAAATGAGGAGATGAGCTCGGGTGGTATGTGATTTGGATAAACTACTTGTTACCCAGAACCTGGAGAAGACAATGTGATGCTGGAAAGTATACTGTCAAACATGCTGATGGGAGGACTGGTTGAAGGCCACGTGAATGCTGGCTTGAATAGAGGTACATAAGGGACTGTTGAAGTTCCAGATATGATCTGTAATATATCCTCTGTTTTAGGCCTCTCGCTGGCTATGGGATGTGAACAAGCTAATCCCAGAAGCAAAAGCCTCTTTGCTTCATCAACAACAGAATCGATGTTAAGCCGTTGGTCAACAGCATCTTGAATGTGACCTTCGCGATGTAACATCCAGACCCAATCAACCAACATATAAGAATGCTGTTCGTGAGGGATCATGATTCCAGGACTTCTGCCACAAACGACCTCCAAAACCACTGCTCCAAAGCCAAACACATCAGATTCTGGGGTGGCCTTCCCTGTGTGGAAGCATTCTGGAGCAACATAGCCCATGGTTCCGGGGACTCCCACTAGTCCATTCTCGGCATAGGAGTTCCTCTCATTCTCTATGGCACGAGCAAGACCAAAATCACCCAGTCGAGCATTAAAGTCTGCATCAAGCAAGATGTTGCTTGCCTTCAAATCACGGTGCACCACCTTTTGGTCATACTCATTCTGCAGGTAATATAATGCTGAAGCAACCCCTGTTAGTATTTTGTGTCTGTGATTCCAATTCAGAGTAACCTGCTCGGAATTCCCATATAAGTACTTCTCTAAGCTACCATTTGGCATGAAATCATAGACTAATAGAAGCTTCCCTTTCTCATGGCACCATCCTGAAGACAGAACACGTTGAACCAACTTCAAATTATCGAATATTGATCAAAATTATTGAATATTGAATATAGACTCAAAGAATTTTCAACTTTGAACCAACTTCAAATTATTGAATATTGACCAAAATAATCTTGATCCTGTTTTGCTCCTTTGACAATTAAAAGAAAGAAAATGAGAGTGTAATTACGCGTACCAACTAAGTGAACGAGGTGCTTATGGCGAAGACGATGGATGATGGCGAGCTCAGCTAAGAAATCACCTTTGCTTTTGATGCTATCCCTGGAGAATTTTTTGACTGCTATTTGGGTATTAGTAACATGATGTTGATCCTTGTCGTGGATGATGCCTTTGTAAACAATGCCGAAGCCACCTTCTCCAAGCCTCATACTCTCATGGAAGTTGTTTGTAGCCTTCTTTAACTCTTTATACTTGAACTCCCTAGGCATCCCAGGCAATCTCAATTTACCCAAATTATGATGAGGCTCTGCAACTCTTGATCTCCTCTTTTTCACATACATGATTGCACATAAGACTAGTAAAACAGCCACCAAAGGGACACCCACCCCAGCTGAAATCACCAGCCATTTCCATTCCTTTTCCTTCTCCGTCTGTATAACATCTATCTCTAGTGTCCAAGCGCGGACACAGTTCAACTGAATATGAGGATAGCCAGTAGAAGCAGAAAAGCCAAAGTAGGATTCTGGCTTGAGATAATCTTTCAGATTTATCGTCTCCCTGAGAAGCGGCTTCTGGGGCAGTGTTTCTCCTTCTTTGTCCATGAACACTTTCATCAATTTGGATTTGCCATCATACTGAACCCAGACGGTGTAGCTGGTGCCATCGGATAAGGTTATATTATAATTATCCTTGAGAGGAACATTCTTTCTGGATACAACAGAGTTGATGTTGAGGCCAAGATGATTGTCATCTGGGTCGAAGTCTTGCTTGACGGTGTCGAATTCAATGGCTACGAAATGGTTAGCTTTGTTACCATCAGAGAAGGCATTGGTGAGACCAAGCCACTGACCATAACTTGATTTGGGAGGGAAGCTATCATTGGGTGCAATGACAAAAGCAAGGCCATGACCAGCAATATCCCATTCTGGACTTTTGTACAAATTAATAACAAAAGTTGAGTTGAAAGAGACCAAGTACACGTTATTTCGGTCACCATCATCATCGTTGAAGAGCCTGAAAGGGTGACGGTACATGATTCTTCCAGACTTGTTGTAGTAATCATTGATGAACCTCATGTGGGCCGTGTCAGGAGTTAGCTGAAGGGCTCCTCCATAGATGGTAGTATTTTCACCAGCGAAGGTGAAGTTACCATGGTCCCTCTCATATACAAAGTTATCAAACGAGATCGTTTTGTGATCAAAGGATGCCGCCGCCGCTGAAGTAGTTGAATATTGAAGAAGATGCATATGGGTGGTGATTGCGAAGAAGATAATAACAAATAAAAGCATTGTGATCGATGATGATATATGAATTATAAGATGAAAATTAGTGCTGTATATGCCGTTTAATTAGGCTTCAAACTTCTGCAGCTCTAGCCTAAGCACAATCAACTTTTATTGCCGTTGTTGGACCATTTTCAGCTATCGCTGTAATTAATACAATTCATATCCCCACTAGCAACAGGGTTCATTTCCGATTATTTACTTGTGAATTAATTATATTTAAATTATTTTTTTATTTCTGAAAATTTTAATTTACTTCTATTTTTGTTTTGCTAAAAGGCTAAAAGAAAAATTATAAACCGCTCCTATGTTTTCTTATCTTTTATATAATAAATAAATTTCAAATTACTCCTTTTATGTATTAAGTATTAAAAATAAGGAAAAATAAGGGTGGGTTAATGAATTTTTATTGGTCTCTTACAAAAGAGAATCAAACGAAATTATTAAAAATAAAAATAATTAATTTATGAAAAATATCTAAAATAAACTAGAATTTTTAAAAATAAAGAAATAATCTAAAGGTGATTAATTTATAAGGCTATTTTGGAATTATCTGTAATTAAGTTAGGTATTTTTCAGTTGAGCAATTAATGCAAGTGATTGACATTCAAAGTCAAAAGTTTCATGCCAAAGAACCGACGAATTTAGTCATATCATTTGAAGTTACACAACTATTCTATTCCATATGGGTTTTGGGGAATTTCTCAGCAATCACCTAGACGGACGCTCCCCGAAAGCCAGAAGACTTGTTCGATTTTTGTTTAATTTACTGTCACAAGCAAAAGGAAACCAAATAACTGAGGGAAAGCCACAGCCAATTAACAGGCATTTATTCTGTCATGTCAGCGTCTATGCATGTAATTAATTTTTATAATATCATCAAAATTATTTATAACTTTTTTCATTAAAATAATAACAACATAATACACATCAACTAAAGTAAACAAAGGTGAATTTCAGAGAATCAGCACATTGCAGTTGGTTGAAAAATGAAAGTTCAAGAGGAAATTAACAAATGTTTAAAAGAAACTATGAGTGCCCACTATGATCTATAGCTGATTATTAAATTCAGAACTGCATAGCTAAAGCATATGAAAGTGGGATGAATATGTCTTTTTCCTAAATAATTAGCTGTATTGGTTGGAGAAAAGAAATTAAAGGTGATTAAAAACAATAAAAAGATTCTTCAAATATTTATTTTAAAAAAAAAGCCTTGAATTTGAATGGAATTATTTGATATTTCGTTTAATATTTTTTTCTATAAAAATTTAATTAAGTCCAATATATCTGTGGAGCGATGAGTACAGTCATATATTCTCATGACCATGCAAGCAAAATTAATTAATAATTAGCATAAATAATCAATCTTCAGGTCGTATGACTATGATTAGAGATGGCCAATGAATCAGGCAATATGTGGTACAGTACGGGTATGATACATTTCCATACAACACAGTATGACATGAGTATGTTTTGATAATATACACTACATAGAACGACACGCATAGAGGCTAGCCTAATCTTATAATTTTAGGAATCTAAGTCTTAAAAATATAGCACAATTAAAGATAGATTAAAGCACAACACATAAAAAGACCCATAATAAGCACATTTCATTAATGGACTAACATTCAATCCATGAGTCATCAATAGTATGCGAGCTAAAGTATATCAAAATAAATTTATTTTAATAAAAAGTAAAAATAAAATGTTATGATTGTACAAATAATTTGAAATTAAACTTTTTAATATTTTTTATTAGCATAGGTTTTTTTTAAATTTATTTAAGTCTTAGTTTCAAAAAAAAATTAATTGTTTTGTGTTTATAATTTATTACATGAATAAATAATATCACAATTTTAATAAATCAAATTATAAATATCATGATTTTATAAAATGATAAATATAAAATTTTATGACTTTCATATTTTATTTATGAAATAATAAATTAGTCAAAGGAGATATGTTTCATTTGTGAATAATAATAATAATAATAATAATAATAATAATAATAATAATAATAATAATAATAATAATAATAATAATAATAATAATAATAATAATAATAATAATAATAATAATAATAATAATAATAATAATAATAATAATAATAATAATAATAATAATAATAATAATAATAATAATAATAATAATAATAATAATAATAATAATAATAATAATAATAATAATAATAATAATAATAATAATAATAATAATAATAATAATAATAATAATAATAATAATAATAATAATAATAATAATAATAATAATAATAATAATAATAATAATAATAATAATAATAATAATAATAATAATAATAATAATGATATCTAATATATTTAGCATTTTTTTAGGTAACGAATATTGGCATTACTGACATTGATGATACGGACGCAATGAGGCTTTTAGAAATGTTGTGATAATTATTATTAGACTTTTATACTTTTGTTGTAATGTTTTGTGGGGTAAATTTTTACAATTATGCAAATGAACTAATTTTGCATTAAAATTATGCCTTAAAAAAATTATGTTCTTGACATTAAATTCTATTTCTATATGTTTTACTAATTTGTTTGCATTTAAGCTCTAATTAAAGTTATAACAATAAAAGACAAACTCAAAATTAATTACCATCTAATTAACAATTGAAAAGTAATTTCCAAACAACCAACTAAACACAATTTATATTTTTTTTAATATTTCCAGACAACCAACTAAATATATTTTTATCGTTTTCATTTTAAAATATTGTTTTATGTACAAATTATTAAACGTGTCCTCATATTCACCAAAGACATATCATTATTATTCTATAAAACAAATACAAAAGCACCATTCGAAAGACAGTACAAATGCACCTTATGTTTTTATTTTTCGAGTAGTTGAGCTCAGCCTGCCCTTGTAGGGTTAGGGGGCCTGATTGGGTTACTCGGCTTAGTGCTGATGGGCTATTCGGGCAGTACCCATTTGGGCTACATGGTAAAATTGAAGAGTAGAGCTTTTAGCACCCTAAAGAATCTTTATAACACCCCTCTTGAATTTTATTTTTTAAAATACTCTGTTTAATTATAAAATACTAGCTCATAAATTAAAATCAATCATCTTGGCATTAAATTTTACTCTAAAAAAAGTGTTTTTTTCAAAAATTTATTTAAAAAGTCCACAAATCCTAAAATTTTAACTTATTTTTTTATTATATAATTTCTATCTCCATAATTTTAAATTTTTAGAATATCTCAAAAATATTTTTAATTAAAATTTAAAAAATGAATATAAATTATGAAATGGGATGGATGTATAAAAAATTGTTAAAAGAATAATTTATATAAATGTTTAATTAAATTGGTATATAAAAATTACCATGAATTAGATAATTTCAATTAAAGAGGGGATTTTATAAAAAGCTTAGAGGTTGTATTCAAAATTTAATTGCTCATTATCAAAGGTTGCCCCTATCAGTTCCCCCCCCCCCCCCCCCCCCCCCCCCCACCCCCCCCTTCTTTTTTAAGAATGAAAGAATATTAAAGAAATGAAACACATAAATTGAAACAACGGTAAAGTAAGTTATTTATATCAGATTTATTATTATTTTTTTTCTCGTGGGGCTAATAAACAGCATTCAATATTTGGATTTCTTTATCCCTCGAAAATTTTCCAATTACCAAGGTTAAAAAAATGCTCCTTCATTATCGTTCGATCAAGGCGCCAGACCAACTCTAAGATACGATAGCCCGGTTAGCCCCTGGCTAGGGCCAAATCAAAAGATAGTCCCGAATCAAAGCAGGATTAGAAAGTAAAATCACCAGCACCCACCTCCACCTCCACCCACCCGCGCTCCTTTGTTCTCTCCAGTCTCTCCCTAAAACGAAAAAGTTTCACCTTTTCCGTTTCTTTAATTCAATTACCTAAAACCCACATCATTTCTCACCAATCTTGCAAGAATCCACAGTCCAACTTGATTCTTCTAGGTTTTTTCTTTCCCCTTTACAAAACCCTAGTCACCCACAAAAACAAACCTCTCTTTGTACGTGTCTCAAGTCTCTGTTTTACACTTTGCTGCGCTCTTCTATTCGCCAATCAATTTCTGGGTTTGCGTTCTTTTTGCTCTGGATCCATCAGAGCTCACAGAATGGTCAGTTTATGTGTTTATTTCACTGTTATTCATTGTATATCAATTCAAAATTTCAACTTTTAGCTGCCCACTAGATTGTAGAGGAGCATATATATATATATATACATATGCAGTCATTGTTTTAGATGGATAGCGAGGTTCTTGAATTTGATATAGGTTTAGGAGGAGGCAGTAGTGGGCGAGATGGAGATGAGGATGCAATGGACATTTCGCACCATGTTGATGAAGAGGACATGGTTGACAGTCCACTTCCTATTACTGGTGGTGGCAGTGGTGAAATTTACCTTCCTGAGGGTGACTTGTTGGATCTTGAACCTTATGAGGGTATGGAATTTGAGTCTGAAGAGGCTGCGAAGGCCTTTTACAACTCCTATGCTCGTCGTGTTGGGTTTAGTACCCGTGTCAGCTCCTCACGCCGTTCCAGACGTGATGGAGCTATTATCCAAAGACAATTTGTTTGTGCTAAAGAAGGGTTTAGAAATTTGAATGAGAAGCGCACCAAGGATAGGGAGATCAAGCGGCCTAGAACTATTACTAGAGTGGGATGCAAAGCATCTTTATCTGTGAAGATGCAGGATTCAGGGAAATGGGTTGTCTCTGGTTTTGTTAAAGAACACAATCATGAGCTAGTTCCTCCAGATCAGGTTCATTGCCTTCGTTCTCATAGACAAATCTCCGGTCCTGCTAAAACCTTGATTGATACCTTGCAAGCAGCTGGAATGGGCCCTCGTAGGATCATGTCAGCCTTAATTAAAGAATATGGTGGAATAAGCAAAGTGGGATTTACAGAGGTGGACTGTAGGAATTACATGAGAAATAATCGCCAGAGGAGCTTAGAAGGGGATTTTCAACTCCTTTTGGATTATTTGAAGCAAATGCAGGCAGAGAACCCCAATTTCTTTTATGCTGTGCAGGGTGATGAAGACCAGTCTACAGGCAATGTCTTCTGGGCTGATCCAAAGGCTAGGACAAACTATACTCACTTTGGTGATACTGTTACCTTTGACACAACCTACAGGTCCAATAGGTATCGATTGCCCTTTGCGCCTTTCACTGGGGTAAACCATCATGGGCAACCTGTGTTGTTCGGATGTGCATTCTTGATAAATGAATCCGAAGCATCCTTTGTTTGGTTGTTTAAGACATGGCTTATGGCAATGTCTGGACGTCCTCCTGTGTCAATAACAACTGATCATGATGCAGTGATACGATCAGCTATCAACCAGGTTTTCCCTGAGACCCGTCATCGTTTTTGCAAGTGGCACATCTTCAAAAAATGCCAAGAGAAGTTGTCCCATGCGTTTCTCCAGCATCCACATTTTGAAGCAGAATTTCACAAATGTGTTAACTTGACTGAATCAATTGAGGAATTTGAATCTTGTTGGTTGTCACTGGTTGATAAATATGAACTCAGGGATCATGAATGGCTCCAAACAATTTATGCTGCTCGCAGGCAGTGGGTTCCAGTATATTTGCACGACACTTTTTTTGCAGAAATGTCCATAACCCAGCGAAGTGATAGTATGAATTCATATTTCGATGGATATGTGAATGCTTCAACCAATCTGAATCAATTTTTTAAATTGTATGAGAAAGCACTAGAGTCTAGGAATGAGAAAGAAGTGAAAGCAGACTATGATACAATGAATACTTCCCCTGTTTTGAAGACTCCATCTCCAATGGAGAGACAAGCATCTGAGCTCTACACAAGAAAATTATTTATGAGATTTCAAGAGGAGCTAGTTGGGACGCTGACATTTATGGCATCAAAAGCTGATGATGATGGGGAGATGATTACATATCAAGTATCAAAGTATGGGGAGGATCATAAAGCTTACTATGTCAAATTCAATGTTTTGGAGATGAAAGCTTCTTGTAGTTGCCAGATGTTTGAGTTTTCAGGTCTTCTTTGTAGACATGTGTTGACAGTCTTTCGAGTCACCAATGTTCTTACTCTCCCATCTCATTATATTTTGAAACGATGGACAAGAAATGCCAAGAGCAGTGTTATGTTAGAAGAACGTTCTAATGATGTTTACACCAATTATCTAGAATCTCATGCAGTCCGATACAATACCCTACGCCATGAGGCATTCAAATTTGTTGATCAAGGGGCAAAGTCCCTAGACTATTACAATGTCGCAGTGGATGCTCTACAAGAGGCTGCAAAAAAAGTTGCAGTGGCAGCTAAGAATGATGGGAAAGCTACCATGGGCAATGGGCGCATTAGGGGTAACTTTGCAAGTGATGCAAATAGGGCAAACAGTGTGAGTGGGAATCATCATGCAATCTCCAGCCAACATTTGTCCGAGGTGAAAGCTTCATTTTGTTGAATTAACTATTAAAAAATGTCACAAATGAGGATGTGGTTACTTGATAACCTTTTGTGGTTTGCCAAATGTTTGCTAGGCATTTTTGTACCACTGAAGGCTAATATTGTGCTTTTTAAGGAACTGCTAATGGGTGTGCCTCTGAGATGTATTATACACTGCATGAGGTTGTCGTACCATTTTTCTGATTGATTGAAGCCTACATGGTTAAGGCATTGTTTGTTCGTAGTTCATACCGAATGGTTTGACAGAGCTGGGTGTTGCTTTTTACATTTCTTTAGAATTTAAGTTTTCAGTTCTATGACGTCTCTAGTATTGGAATTTTAATTGTCAGTTCATAGGATTTTACCACTTTCTTCTTTACTTCTAGAGATTTGGAGGCTGTTTTAGCTAAGTTTGGGTTCGTTGTTGTTTTTGTCTTTCTGCTGTATTTTATTATTTTGGGTTTCTTGTTCACCATCTTGTTATTTTTTTCCCCTTTAATAAGTTCTGTTTCACGTTCCCTTTCCAGGAAAAGATACGAAGAGAAGTGTTGGTTTGTATGATTTGGTTAATAGAAGGCTGTTGCCATACTAGTCTAAAAATATCTCAACCCCGTATGCCTATCATAGTTTTTGTTAAAATGGCATCTGAATAAGAACAATTGATCTATTACTGCCTTTCCTCAGTTTCCTGTGATGCCTATTCTGTGGTCATAGTTCTGCTGATCTGGTCGAGGCTGACAAAGCGAGATGATATGTGTATATATATAATCTGCTGTTGTCTGTTATAATTTCATTAATCATGTGTTACACTTCACAGGATGATATGGACAAAAAAATTCGAGAACTTAACAATGACCTGGACTTTGCAAGTCGAAAGTGTGAAGTTTATCGGGCTAATCTTCTTTCAGTTTTGAAAGATATTGAAGACCATAAACTACAGTTGTCAATCAAAGTGCAAAACATAAAAATTAGTATGAAGGACAGTCTCTAAAGGTGCAGTACAATTTTATCTTGTAGTTTCTTTTCATTTTATTTGAAGTCTGTACTTCTACATTGCTCCCTTGACAGGCTGTTACGGTTACCTTTGGATGATGTAGAGATAGATTAGCCTTTGGTTTTCTGGCCCATTGTATATTGTATTATATATCTTCATAAGCATATATATATATATATATATATGTATGTATTTTGGTGACAATCTTAGACTGTCAGAATGGAATGTATACTCTTTTTTATCAGTAGGGCAGTTCACAGCATCTATTATATAGATTTTGGTTTCATATATTCAATTATTAAGTAATGACATCTGGAAAGTAACTGATAATGGGTGGTTTCAACCTCTCTCTTCTGTGTTTTTGTTTGGAGATTATATTGTTATTCTATATTTTATTGGGCTGTAATATGCAAAGTCTTAATTTTGGCCTTGCAGAGATAATGCCTTATGGAAGCTCTCTGATGCAACTGTAGATAAATTGCGGCATCAACAAAAATTGTAGCAATCTCTGCATATTGGACTTGACCAATAGCTCTATTCCAGATGGTGGGCAAGAGATAAATATTTTATCAGGGCTGAAGTGGGAAGTGTTTGCCAGATGCTTAATCCCTGCCAAATAATGGAGATTTTTCTTTCAATTAAGCATATTATATGGGGGATTAACCACATTTTAGATTGGTACAGTGCAGTGGAATTGGGCTTGTTAAGCCAGGTGTATTAATTGTGGATCCTTAGGATGTAAATTGTAGAAGAAGATCCTGTTTAGGCACACTCAAGAGTCTATTTCTTTCATTGCTTAGT
Source organism: Luvunga scandens (assembly GCA_030449905.1). NCBI lineage: Eukaryota > Viridiplantae > Streptophyta > Magnoliopsida > Sapindales > Rutaceae > Luvunga > Luvunga scandens. The sequence goes on from JASUUG010000714.1 coordinate 220,838, forward strand.
GCTTACTTGGGTTGTAAAATAATTTTTCATTTTAACCTTTTCATAGGTTCAAAGTTACTGTTAATAGTCATTGAGGTTTTGATGGCATCAATTGGCAATGTCTAAATTCGCAGCAAGCCTTTGAAACTCAGTTGGATCAACTCATGGTTCTAAATTTTCTTTCCTTTTAAACTCACAACGGTTAATTGTAGAAGTTTGAATGATGTGTGAATGAAAAGGAAGTAGATAGGAAATGAGAAAAATGGCCTTTTAGAAGTAATTGAATGGACTGGTGAAGTAACAATTAGCATTTGAGGAGAAGAAAATAATAGAGGGAGAGGCTATAGGGGTGTCCACGGATAAGTAAATAAGGATTTATTTGTTAAACATTTTATTAATTTATATTTTTTGAAATTTATTTATTTATTTTTATGTAATTTATGTCTGATTTTTATAGATTTACATTTGAATAAAAATAGTGAATTTTTGTGGTTTTTTTTTTTTAATGAGAAAAAGTCTCAATAAGAAGTAATTATACTATTAGAAAAAATATCTGTTTTAAATATATTTATTTTTTAAATTATAAAATTTATTTTTTTATTTTAATTTATAAGAATATAAATGTCAAACAACTATATTTAATTTTTTTTTTATTTATAAAAATAAGTCAGATATCATTTATGTTAAAAATGAAGTAGAAGCATCAGAAATCTCAATTCAAAGAGCAACAAAATTGGTATGTTGTAATCAGATCGTTGGGGCCATCACCCATGTCGCATGCCTTGTTTGTTTTCCCAGTTAGAAATGCTTTAAATCGTTTTTCTAGTTTAAACTATGTTTGTTAACCTCATGAAATAAAGGACTTTTTTGTGATGCTATATGTATTTTTGCAATATTGATAGTGGGATAGTTGTGAATCCTTAGATTTAAGTGTTTTAATCTCAATTATTTATTTAATATAATTTAATATAGTGATAATTAATTAATTAATCAAAAGATAACCATTACATAATAAAGACTACTTTCTTAATGTGTTAAGAGTTCAATTTCAAATAAAAAAATTTCTCAAAAATTCAATTTTAAATAAACCAACTTGAGATATTGTATTCTATCGTATTTTATTTTATTTTATTTTTAAATTTAAATTACCCTTTTGATCGGTTTGTGAATGGGGTATATTATTTTCAAAATAATTAAAAATTTTTAGTAATAAAAAATACATTGTTGATTAAATTTAACGTTACAGGCTTCTTATCTTATTGATACTAATAAATAAATAAATAAATATCGCAACATACTAAAATAAAAGATAAGGCCAGGTAAGGGGGAACTCTTTAACTTAAACTAGTCCCTCGAAGCCTAAGAAACTCGCACTGTACTGATTGCTGAAGTCGAGTTCAGCGTGTGCAAAAACAGCGATCAGAACCCTAGAAAACCCAACCCCACATGAAGATTTGGCGTTGTTGGTCAGTTCCTCTCTTGCATTTTCATTGTTCACTTTTTCTTGCTTTCATTTCATGTCTTAAATCACCATATCATATCAGAATTATTTGCTTCAACCATCAGTTTGTTTCTTTAAAGTGCTAACTTTCAATTGAATTCTGCTAATTAGTTAGATTTCATGGGTAAATTTGCTAAGTTTGTTGCCGCACAATTTGTGTTTATGTGCGTGCTTCCACAGTTCATCGTTAATTGAATGCTCCCCATCCCCAAACCCAACACGAGATTGCAATTTTGAATTTTATGGTAGCTTTTTTCAGCAACACGATTTTATTTTATTTTTATTTTCCTCAGTTCCTCAGGTCTTGCCTGAAAGTTGAAACACAGTTCTTAGAATTTATCGTATGTATACAAAAGCGAATGACTTAAGATAAAACGTTCCCTTACTGCTACAGTTGATTTTCAGAGTACATGAATGCCAGCAGACAGAGAACCCTCGGTGGCGGGGGTCATCATTTATTGGACTACTTGAAGCGGATGCGGGCAGAGAATCCTGCTTTCTTTTATGCAGTTCAAAATGACAATGATCACTCTGGTGGAAACATATTTTGGGCAGATGCAACATGCAGAATGAATTATTCTTACTTTAGTGATACTGTTACATTTGACACGAGATACAGGACAAATCGGTATAGGGTTCCATTTGCCTCTTTCACCGGACAGAACCATCATGGACAGCCTGTGTTGTTTGGGTGTGCCCTAATTCTGAATGAATCCGAGACTTCGTTCATTTGGCTGTTTCAGACTTGGCTTCATGCAATGTCCGGATGCCAACCTGTCTCTATCACAACTGACCCAGATCGCTTGATTCAGATTGCTGTTGCACAAGTTCTTCCTGAAACCCGCCATCGATTTTGTAAGTGGGGCATATTTAGAGAAACCCAAGAGAAGCTGGCTCAAATATATCAATCACATCCTACATTTGAAACAGAATTTCAGAAGTGTATTAATGAGCCTGAGACAATTGATGAGTTTGAGTCATCTTGGGAATCACTGCTGGAAAGATACTACGTCATGGATAATGAATGGCTCCAATCAATGTACAATGCACGGCAACAGTGGGTCCCTGTTTATATGCGGGATACCTTTTTTGGGGAATTTTCTATTGCTGACAGAAGTGGAGGAAACTCATTCTTTGATGGCTATGTGAATGCATCAACCACCATACAGATGTTGATTAAGCAGTATGAGAAAGCTTCAGCAAGTTGGCATGAGAAGGAATTTAAAGCAGATTATGACACCACTAACTGTACACCATTTCTGAAGACACCGTCTCCTATGGAAAAACAAGCAGCGAACCTCTATACAAGAAGAGTATTCATGAAATTTCAAGAGGAATTGGTTGAAACGCTTGCTAATTCTGCAACTAAAATTGATGATGCAGGAGCTGTCACCACATACCATGTGGCCAAATTCGGGGAAGACCACAAAGCACAAAGTGTCAGTTTTAATTCTTTTGAGATGAAAGCTAGCTGCAGCTGCCAGATGTTTGAATATTCGGGAATAATTTGTCGACATATATTAGCTGTTTTTAGAGCAAAAAATGTTCTCACACTTCCTTCTCAATATATATTAAAACGATGGACAAGAAACGCCAAGACTGGACCTGCAGCAGACGAGCTTGCATCTGACATGCCAAACAGTGACCGAGAATCTTTAACAGTTCGATATAACAACCTGCGCCAGGAAGCAATCAAATATGTAGAAGAAGGGGCAAAATCGATTCACGTCTATAATGTGGCAATGGATGCTTTAAGAGAAGCTGCCAAGAAGGTTACTGCTGCCAAGAATCAAGGTTCTGGAGGCGCTGACAGCAGCACTTTTACCAATGGAGGTAGCCAGGACTTGTGTGCAGCTGAGGGAACTCAAACCCCAATACATCAGTCTGTGGTTAGTTTCTCCACTCTAGCAACTGATAGAAACCAGTCTTTACTAGTTTTTAGATAAAAATCTGGTAATACTGATGATTCATCTAATTGTTTGATTGACACTCTTTCTTTCTTTAAATTGAATCCGGGTAAAGGATAATTCATTCAAGTTAAAAGAGTTGCTAAATTGGTGGAAAATGTTTTGAAAATAAAATTATTTGACTTTCATATGGAGATTCTAGATTTAATTGTTATAATTATATGGTCGCTCACCCAAACTACATTCACTTTTACAATTTTTGAAATTACGCCATCTCTTTTTATCATGGTCAATTCTGACAGTAAATTTGTTTTAAGCATCCATGTAGAGCCATTTCCTCCTGTCACTTCTTTTTTTTTTTGTTGTTTTTGGGGGGGGGGGGGGGTGTTTATCACACCAGGAAAAGATTCTTGTTGTGTTTTACTTCAGATTAATTAGAATCTCTTCTTGTCACTGTTCCATAGGCTGTCTGATGGTTCTAGCTTGCTCTAGCTGCCTGGACAACTGGTTATAAAAATTAAACTGTGAACTTTATAAGTGTGCAGGTCCATTTTAACTTAAAAGATTTATGTTCAAGTAAAATTTATTTTCTTTTTGCAGAGAAGGAGAAGATACAAAGTCTGAAAAGTTTACGGAACTTCTTAGGCTCTTAGCATTGAGTCGGTTTCTTATAAGAATTAGGATCTTTCTTGTTGAAATCTAAACAATCTTTATATTGACTAACTGAAAGTTCACAGTTGCTAGAATTGAATCGACAAGTTTGAGTACTTCCACCGGTTATAATTAAGATTTTTATTCATAGGAGAGACTATTTTTCTTCTATGATTTGTGTAATATCCTGTCACCTCAGCTTATGGAGTGGAGGCATTGATGTTTAACCTTGATGTATATCATGAGAAGAAAATAGATCCATTGCCTATGCTTGCTGGCACTTGGACTTCCGTTATGTTCATTTCATGATGTGTTTTCCTTTACGTTTTCCCCCCTCTCCGTGTTAGGATGAAAAGGAGAAGAAAATTCGTGAAATGACTGCTGAGTTGGAGAATATAAATCAACGATGTGAAGTGTACAGAGCAAATCTGCTGGCTGTCTTGAGAGATATGGAAGAACAGAAGTTGAAGCTCTCAGTGAAGGTGCAAAATGCAAGGCTTAGTTTGAAAGAGTGAGTGTGATTTCAGGACAACTGCCATTTTTTAATCTTATCCTGTAATTGGATTTTGTGAAATAAATGTATCACTAATGTAGGTTAGACTTGATGTGAGAGACTGCTTAATCTTAATCCTGTAATTGGCCATAAGATTGGAGCTATTACTACTCTTCACCTCTCAGACCCTATTTTGAGCATCTCTGTTTGTTCATGTTTCTGAACAATGCACGTCCATAAGATCATCAAAACTTTAATCGGTTTTGTGTTGGTTGACTTTTTGTTCTCATAAAGTCTTCCGGCATTTCATGTTTTTAATGGAAAATCTTTGATTTCTTAAAGGTGTATGTCACTTGGCAATCGAATCGACAAATTTGAGTGCTATAATCATTTCAAATCGTGAATTTTCCAATTGAAAGACAAAAGAAGCTCACTGTTTATCAGTGTAAGTGTGTGTGTCTTGTGATATCAAGTGTACTGAGTACCTACTGGACTGCTGATAATAATTTTAAAAAAATGTGACAAACCTACTATTACTCCACTAGCCCCGTTTGTTGACTTGAACCAAAAATAAAATTAAAAAAAAAATAATGGCATTTTCTTTCAAAATCACCAATGACATTTTTTTCTTTTTTAATTTTCATTTATCCATCATTTTTTTCCTTCACGATCAATGATATCTATAACTTGACACCGTCTAATCTCATTCTTAAAGGTCAAAGGGTGAGCGTTTCTATTTTAATGTGAGTAAATTTTCTCCTAATAATTTGAGAGTAGGCTTCTTTATTTATTTATTCATTTTTTTTAGTAGAGCAAAGTTTTCATACTAAAGAAATTATATCAAAACAAAACATAGATCCCCAAATCTTGAATGAAGTATATTTTTATGAGATAGGTGTTGATGCAGAAAATTTGATAATGAGATCTCGTATGCAAAGACACCCTTCTCATACTCCAATCTGTTGCACTACTCACAACCTGCTCTGCTCGCACTTAAGATAACCACACCGACCTGGACACAATGTGGCTCGCATACACCTGCAACCACAGTTCACTGTTAGAAGGCGCCAGATATTTTTTCGGTAATAGCCCTCCGACGCTCAAGTCAGTACTCGGGCTTTTGCTTTTTGAAAAACTCAGGTCACATATCTCGGCCTTCTCTCCCTTTCACAGAATGAAATGTTTTTCTCAAAGAAAAGAATGGAAATTCAATAAATCAAATACTCGTTTTAGAGAAAGTTTTGTCCCACCTTTTTACCTTTGTTCTTTCTTCCCTTTTATACCCTGTCCAAGGTCTCCAATATGTTTTTCATCCCCTATCTCTCGGGCCCGTTACCCATTGTGGGAAACGGGGGCTTAACCGCCTTGCTCAACTGCCTTTGCGTGGGAATCGTGCCTGTACTTCTCGGTGGCTTACCCACGATTTGGCAACTGTTAATGATTACAACTCTGCTCTTACCACGAGCAGAATTCCTGGTCGATGCGACGAGGATCACCTGCTCTGCTCAACCTCATAGAGGGGCTCGCATGCTGTGGTTTTGCTCTGCTCAACCATCGATCCCCTATTTTCTAGTGTTAAGAGTGAAACGAGTAAAACTAGAAACTAGAAAAGGTATATAACAGTGACCACATCTTGCTCGGTCGCATGCTTTATACGAGCAAAGTGTTATTTCAATCCTTATACAGCTGTGTTTATCTCTGCGAGAGATGATGGAAATGACGATATTTATCCCTGTATTCTCCTAACTAGCCTAACTTGCTGTCTTCTCATTTAAATGCTGTCGACGTGGTTTCTTCTAGGCCGCACATTCAAATTTCAAATGGCAGTTTTCCCGTCCCCAAAACACGCCTTTTCAGCTGACACGTCTCCTGTCCAAAACGCTTTGTTTCCTCTCTTCCTATCCTTTTAAATCCCTAAATCGAAAAGGAACTCACTTTATATTCATCACTTTCTTCTGCCTTTACACTCCCTGAAAAAGGATTACTTGAGTCTTCTTGACGTGTTTCCACTACTATTTCCAACACCTTTACCGTGTTAATTACTTGGTTTTCCAAGTATTACTTCTGCTCTTCGCTTCTGGTTGCTGTTCTATTTGTATTGTTCTTTCTTGTTCGAGTTTTCTAGGTTTTTGCTTCTGCCTTCATTATGTCTTATAGAAAAAGGAAAATCATTGGGGTTGAGAGTGATGAGGAAGAGGATGAGATCAACCCTATGGTTCCTGTAGAGACCGTAGGTCTCTCCAGAATGATTGAGTATCCTCGAAGGTTTGCTCCTGAGACTCACTTAGGGATAGATCGGGGTAAGTCAATATTAGGCAATGAGGGTAAGGGCGTTAGCTCTTCTATGACTTCCATTTCACCTAAAGCTGAAGATTCTGGTGATGCGGAATCTGATGAAGAAGATTACGACGACGAGTTTCAGGTGAGGAGATATCTGGTGACGCTAATTTCCCAAAGCAGGCTAGGCCAACTGGTAGAAGGCAGACTGGCCATAGGAGTGAAGCAGGGGCTTACCCAATAGATTTCATGAGGTGCGAGACCACCCCGAAAGATTTGGATAGGCTAAGGGCAAGTTATAGCATTCCAGATGATATTGAGCTTAAGATTCCTAGTAAGGGAAATACCTCCAGCCGCCCTCCCCTATGGTTTGTGACACTATACATGGAATGCTTCAGGTTGGGCGTTAGGCTCCCCCTCCAGCCTTATTTTGTTAAAATACTGGGTAGAATACATTTAGCTCCAGGTCAGCTGAACCCTAATGGGTGGAGAGTGCTCTCTGGCCTCTACGTGTTGTGGTAGAGGTGTGGGATGGGCGAACCTTCCATCAACGAGGTTAAAAATTTATACCAGCTGAGGAGCAGTCCTAAAGATGTTGGCTGGTACTATTTTATGTCGAGCTCTGCGAAGAGAAAACCCATTATTAACATTCCCTCATCCTGCGGGAATTGGAAAAGTAAATGCTTCTTCGTCGGGAGGAACTGGGGTCAGGTGGCTATAACTCCTACTGAAGTTGTGCAAATTCGCACCTGTTTTTGCACCTTAGGTTATTCACTTTCCAGCTTTTTCAAATTCTTACATATTGACTGACTTCTTTCTCATCATTTGCTCTGTCTTGCCAGACTCTTGGGGTCTAACTTACCCAATAGGAGAGGAGTCGTCACTGCGCGTTGGTACTGCTCTTGTCAACGCTTGCTTGTGCCAGGACCTGTTATCAACCCGTAGCTTGGTCGAGTCTCGCCTAGTGACCTCAGTTGTTCAGATGGACAGCAGAATCCTTGGCGCTATGTCGAAGAAGCACTTCCCTTCGAGGGGTGCCTCTAGCAGTGCGGCTACTCTAGAGAAGAAAGCATGTCCTACTCAAGTTAGCCCTCCTCCAACTCTGCCAGCTTCAGTACAAATCCACGAGGGCACGAGCAGCAGAGAAATTGAGAGAGTTCCTGAGGATAGCCTACCTGTGACTGCTCGTGGCTCGGCCCCACCCAAAAGAGACAGGTCAGACTTCTTGGTTGCCTGTCAAAGGAAATATATCAAGTCGGTTGACTTCAATTACGTCAAAGGGTTGGAGGACTAGAACTTAAGGGAAATGGCAGACACAATTCAAAAAAGTGCGTTCCAACTTGCTACAGCAACCACTTCTTACAAAGGCAGAGCCACGCGACTCGAAAAACAAAGGTAAGCTGAAATTCAATCACTTAAAAAGAAAGCTGAGAAGCTAAACAAACAGAAGAGAGGTATGCCAAACTCCATGAACAGCTCTTGGCTTTGGAGGAAAAAGTCGCAGTTGCCGAATCCAAGGTTTCCCAACTCGAGCATGGGCTAGCTGATGCCAACTCTAAGCTGGATACTATTAGGAGTGAGAGAGACACTCAGAAGTTTGCCTACGAAGAACAGTTGAGGCTCTCTAGGAAACTGCTGAGGTGTTCTCAAGAGCAGATGTCCAAGCTCAGAGAGAGAGTAGGTGCCTTGGACAAGCAGGTGGAGGAAGAGTATAACTCCGGTCTAACCTTCAGCTATAATTGCATCATGTCGGTATTGAAGAAGGAATATCCAGATCTTGACATGAGCTGGTTAGAAGAGGGCGTGAACAGATTCATGGAAGAGCAGGATCATGGAGTTGAAGGTCAGGAGGTGACCCCAACTGAAGCCGAAACGGCTCCTCAAACGGATGTCGAGGTCGTTCTTCTCATGGAGCAGGCTGAACAACCATCTAATGCAGAGTAAGTGAGTCAGCCACCTGAAGCCGAGCAAACAAGTCTGCCACCAGAGGAAAAGCATATGGATAAAAATCCATCACCAGAGCAGACCGGGGAACCTACCCCGGGGCTATAACCATCGATTATATAGAAAACCATATTCTCATTATGTTCTTTTTTTTTTTTTTAATGATCGACTTTTGATATCAAGAATCTTTACTGATAATCCTTTGATCTGGTTAAACCCAGCAATCGAAGCTTTATCTCGCTTTAAGTAGGCTTGGAGACTCAGAGTCTTTATGAGCAGCTTGATTACACAGACACATTCTGGCTGTCTATCTCACCTCATACAGGCTTTGAGACTTAAAGTCGCCTTAGCCTTATAAAAATTTTCAAAGTATTGGATCTTCTGCTCGTTTATTTCATGCCAAGTAGAATCTGGCAGATTTTGACTCCATGTCTCGCCTCGAGGAGACTTTGAGACTCATAGCCTTTTTTATCTTATAAAATGTTTAGAAATATTATCCTCTGCTCGCTTATAGTGATCTAAGCAGAATCTTAACAAAATTTTGACTACGTGTCTCGCCTCAAGGAAGCTTTGAGACTTTGACCATTTTTTGCCTTATTAAAATTTGTAGAAATATAATATTCTCTGCTCGCTTCCTATGAGTTGAGCAGGATCTCGATAACTTCTAACTGCTTGTCTCGCCTCAAGGAGGCTTTAAGACTTTGAACTTTTTTTGCCTTATTAAAATCTTTAGAAATATTACCCTCTGCTCGCTTCTTATAAGCTGAGTAGAATTTCAGCAAATTCTGACTCTGTCTCGTCTTGAGCAAGCTTTGAGACTTGGAGCCTTTTTTGCCTTATTAAATCTTTAGAAATATTACCCTCTGCTCGCTTCTTATGAGCTTAACAGAATCTCGACAAATTCTGACTCTGTCTCACCTCGAGGAGGCTTTGAGACTTGGATTATTGAAAACATATGCTGACCATGGATTATGATTTTCATTAACGAAAATCAAACATTTTAATTATTACAAAAGGATCTTACTTAAAGTACTTCTTGAGGTGATATACATTCCAAGGCCGTTTAACCTCACGTCCATCTGTATAAGCGAGCTTATAAGCACCTGGTCCTACCACCCGTAAGACTCTTTACGATCCCTCCCAGTTATGGCCGAACACTCCTTGGCTCGGGTCTCTGATATTCTTATTTACCTTTCTGAGCACCCAGTCTCCACTCCTAAACTGCCTCACCCTTACGTTCTTGTTGTAATAGCGAGCTACTCTTTGTTGGTAAGCGGCTCCCCTTCTCGATGCTATTTCTCTCTTTTCGGCCAGCAAGTCCAGGTTCAGGTAAATCTGCTCACTGTTCTTCTCCTTATTAAAGTGTTCTGTTCAATGTGTTGGAATGCCAATTTCTGCTAGCACCACGGCCTCGTGACCAAAAGCTAGAGCAAAGGGGGTTTCCCCCGTCGCGGTCTTGTGAGTGGTCATGTACGCCAAAAGGACGCCTGACAGCTCATCCAGCCATGCTCCTTTCTTTTCTCCCAACCTCGTTTTCAACAATTTCTTTATCATTTTGTTGGCTGCTTCCACTTGCCCGTTTGTCTTCGAATGGGACGGTGAATAGAACTTCAGCTCGTCAAACTGTCTGCTGTTGTTTGTTATCAAGGAGTGTGGGATTCCATATCTGCAAACCAGGTTTCTCTACACAAAGTCAGTTGTTCATTTTTCTGTGATCTTACTTAGAGGCTCGACCTCCACCCACTTGGTAAAATAATTTATTGCCACAATTCCATGTGTGGCTGATCTATGGCCTCTTGGTAGCGGTCCTATCAAATCAATCCCCCGCTGAGCAAATGGCCACAGTGATAACATTGTGGTAAGCTTTTCGGGCGGTCGTGCGGGCACATCAGCAAAACTTTGGCAGCTCTTACAGCTCCTCATCTTATCCCTAGCATCATGGTGTAATGTTGGCCAGAAATACCCTTGCCTTAGAGCTCTAAAGGCTAAGGATCTTGCCCCTAAATGGTTTCCACATATTCCCTCATGTACCTCCCTTAATACATAATCGACCTCATCTTCATCCATGATTCTTAAAAGGGGTAGAGTGTAACCCCGCCTATACAATACCTCGTCCACCAGAGTGTATTTGGACGACTGGCATTTGAGCTTCTGTGCACTCATCTTATCCTCCGGTATGATTCTATCTCGAATGTATGAGATGATTGCGTCCATCCATGAACTCTTTTCAACTATCCTCATAATTTCTTGCTCTTCCTCAATGGTTGGGGAGGCCTTTATCTCTACCGGAACAGATCTAGGCATCTTTGCGTCAGTAGTAGTAGCCATTCTGGCGAGCATATCAGCTCAACAGTTCTCTATTCGAGCTATCTGCTCGATTTGCACTTGCTGGAATTCCCTCATCAAGCTACCTTGCCTTATTCAGGTATCGGGTCATTTTTTCTTCCCTCAGTTGAAATCTTTCATTAATGTGGTTCACAACAAGCTGGGAGTCTGTGCGAATTCTCACCCTCTCTGCGCCCACTGCTCGAGCTAGTCTCAGGCCTGCCAGGAAAGCCTCGTACTCCGCCTGGTTGTTTGTGGCCTTAAATTCCAACCTTACAGTATAGGAGACCTGCTCCCTTTCGGGACTTTCCAAAATCACTCCAACCCCTACTCCCTGCTCGGAAGATGACCCATCTACTGTTACTTTCCAAACTTGATCGACATCTGCTCCTACTTCAGTATACTCTTGCTCGCCATCCAATCCACCCCCCGAAAATTCAGCAACAAAGTCTACTAGCGCTTGCGCCTTGATTGCCGTTCACTGTTTGTAGCTTAAGTCAAATTCACTTAACTCGACCGACCACTTGACCAGGTGTCCTGAAGCCTTTGGCTTATGAAGCGTTTGTCTTAACGGTTGGTTGGTAACTACCACGACAGGAAGCACTTGGAAATATGGTCTTAACTTCCTTGCAGAGACCACTAGAGAAAGAGCCTATTTTTCCATGGCTGGATAGCGAGTTTCAGCGTCGAGCATAGCCTTACTGGTGTAATATACAGGATATTAAACTCCTTCATCTTCCTGCACCAGCACTGCACTTGTTGCATATTCAGAAACTGCCAAATACAAGAACAGTATGTCACCTACTCGCAGTGTTGACAACATTAGGGCTTGCATCAGATATCCCTTCAGGTTGAGAAATTCTTCCTCGCATTCAGGCGTCCATTCCATCTTCTTTCCCTTCTTAACCACTTGGAAAAAGGTGTGACATTTATCAGTGGCCCTGGATATGAATCTGCTCAGGGCTCCTACTTTCCCCATAAAGCTTTGTACTTCCTTTAGATTTCTTGGGAACCTCATCTTAATTATTGCCCGTATCTTCTCAGGGTTTGCCTCAATCCCTCTGTGACTGACCATGAATCCCAAGAACTTTCCCAAAGCTACCACGAAAACACACTTCTCGGGATTAAGCTTCATCTTATACTTTCTCATCAGTGCAAATGTCTCCTCCAGGTGCTTTACATGCTCGGCTGGGTCTTTAGACTTTATGATCATATCATCAACATATACTTCCATCGTCCGCCCAATCAATGGTTTAAGGATTTTGTTTACCAACCGCTGATAGGTTGCCCCAACATTATTTAACCTAAACAACATTACTCTATAGCAGAACAGCCCTTGGTTTGTTATAAAGGCCGTATGCTCTTCGTCTTTTTTGGACATCGGATCTGATTGTACCTAGAGAAAGCATCCATAAAGCTGAGCAGACCATGTCCGGCAGTGGAATCGAGCAACTGGTCTATCTTTGGCAAAGGGAAACTGTCCTTTGGGCAAGCTTTGTTGAGGTCAATGAAGTCGACGCATATCCTTAAACTGTCATTTGACTTCCTTACTAACACCACATTTGATATCCACTCAGGGTAATTCACTTCCCTGATAAATCCCTCATTCAACAGCTTATTCACCTCAAGATTGATCGCCTCGTATCTCCCCTGGTTAAAATATCTTCTTTTTTGCTTGACTAGCCGAGCATCCTTCTTTATTGCCAGTCAGTGGTAGGCAACCTTTGAATTGATTCCTGGCATTTCCTCATGCAACCAGGCGAACACATCTGAATGTGCTTGTAAACAACACACCAGGTCCCTTTTCACTGCCTCGTTCAGTGTTGACCCAATCTTTACAATTTTCTAAGAGTCTCTCGATCTTACACTTATTGTCTCCAACTCCTCTACGGGTTCTTGCCTTCCCTTCTTCGAGTCTGCCCTTGTATCAAGTGAATTTATTTGCATAATTTCCACGGCATCCGTTACATAGCAGCTAGGAGCCACCATTTGATCGCCTTTCACCACCCCTACAACACTATTTGCTTTGTACTTTAAGGCCAAATAATGATTTGACATTACAGCCTTGCTAACCCTCATAAAGGGTCTTCCAAGGATTATGACTGGCTATCCTGGCTATCCACCACCAGGATAATGATTTAAGGCCAAATATGGACTCTACTTATCCACCACGACAAAGACCAACATCATGGTTTTCTCGGTTGGGGCTGATCCTATCATGATGGGCAGTTCCACTACTTCAAGAGGGTTTAGCCTTCCTCCTTTGAAGCCCTTCAAGGAGGTATTGGTGTGTTCAAGCTTCAAATATGAATTTCCCATCTCGTCAAGCGTTGATTTAAACAGGACATCAACTGAGCTCTTTGAATCAACCAATATCTTATTAAATTCTTTCCCTGCAACTCGGGCCTTTATTACCAAGGCGTCCTCATGAGGGTACAATACCTCTTCCTCATCATCATCGATCCATATAATCAGTACTTGTCTCGTCTTTGCTCATTTCGCTGCAAGGATATTGAAGAGCACATCCCTATTAGTCATCCCGTACCTAGAGTACTTTTTTCTTGCCCTGTTTGAATCTCTGGCAAGGGTAGGGCCCTCAGCTATTACTTTTACTGTGTGCTGTTCTGTTCTGATTTCATCACAGTCTTCTGCCACTCTGGTTTGCACATCAAGAGCAGGATGAGCTTCCTCAATATAATCATCTAAATATCGGTTTCTCACTAGGTTCTCGACTTGATTCTTCAAATCTCGACACTGAGCGGTGGTGTGACCATGCGTAGCGTGGAACTCACAAAACTTGCTTTTGTCGCGCTTGTTGGCGGGCTTTGCTATTGGAGTTGGTTGGTTTAACAATTCTTAATTCTTTATCCGGTGGTATAACTCCGTTATGGGCACCTTTAGGGGGGTGTACTGCCCGTATGAGGGGTCTTGGTCAATTATCTGCACGGCCTTGTCTCTAGGGAAGTCATTGCTGGTGGCAATCCTCGGTGTTGGGTTTGGTGCGCCACGCCTAGTTTGTTGCGCCTGATTAGCAGGGGCGTTATGATGTGGGTGGAGATAAGGGTGGCCGCGATCTCTCAATCTATTAGCGCTAGGGGCATACCCAGGATTTATTCTGCTGCTCTCCCGCTAGGGATCCTTCCCGCTGGTTTGATATGAAAACTCACGACCAGCGGGCATTCCTCCTGATGTTGGTCTGCCGTTTCATCTTATAGGCCCATTCCCCTTCTGCACCTTCTTATCCCTCTTTTTAATCCCTTCTAGCAACTCACTTGTTATTCTTGCCTCTTTTTCCTCATGCATCTCTACATCTCTCTTAGCCTGCTTGTAAGCAACTGAATATGATTACACGGCTGGACTTCTCAAATTATATCTGAGCCGGCCTATTTTCACCCCGTCCTTCAGTCCTCTCAAGGCCTGAGGATGATTGTATACTCCAAGATCCATTAGGGCGCGATGGTCCCTCTTCAAGAATTCTCTCAAGGACTCATTTTCGCCTTGTTTGATTGATAGCAGTTCCATCATATCATCGTAAGGAGCTATGGCCCCTTGAAATGCTTTGCAAACTCCTGGCACATCTGCTCAAAACTGCCAATGCTTTCTCTAGGAAGCTTTCGATACCATTCTCGTGCTCGTCCTTCTAAAGTCAAAGGGAATGCTCTGCACCTCTGAGCCTGTGTCAATCCTTGCACCCCTGTTACTTCATTGAAACGCTCGATGTGGACCAAGGGGTCACTTTTTTCGGTGTACTTTATATCAGGTAACCGAAAATCCCGTGGTACAGTAATATTCATAATCTCGCCCAAAATGGGAGATTCATTGTCGAGCATAATTCTCTAGCTTGGTGCTTGGTCACGTCCTTGCATTTGGTTGATGAACTGGGCTAGTCTTCGAACCTCTGCTTCTAGCTCTGCGGCCCGATCAGGATTCTACAACAATATCCGATCACGTTCATGTTCAACATTGTGTAAGCGCTGCCTCAACTCCTTTTCCTTAACACTGGTTCTACCCTCGCTAATTCTGGGGCTCAAATTTTCCCCAAGAGGGTTTCCAACTACAAAATTGTTTCCACCCCGGGATGAGGTTCCTTCCAAATGACTTCGTTCGCCCCGACCTGCTGCCCTACAAGGCTTTATGTGTCCCTGTTATCAATTAGGACATCTCCTCCTGCCCTCATTTGCCCATCCCTCAATTCATACAAAATTGACGTAAGGGCTTCCATCTGCTTCTCCATCCTCTCCATCCGTTCTTGCATTACTTTTTCCTTCGCCTCATTCGTAATTTCCCGAAGTGTGGCTGACTCTATTGCTCTGAGGTCAGCCCCTTGCGACCCATTTCCCCCAGAACTCATCTTGACGTGGTTTCTTATCGAAACAACTAAACGACTATAGTTTTTCATTCAGTTCCCCACAGACGGCGCCAAAATGTTGATGTAGAAAATTTGATAATGAGAGCTCGTATGCAAAGACACCCTTCTCATACTCCAATCTGTTGCACTACTCACAACCTGCTCTGCTCGCACTTAAGATAACCACACCGACCTTGACACAATGTGGCTCGCATACACCTGCAACCACAGTTCACTGTTAGAAGGCGCCAGATATTTTTCCGGTAATAGCCCTCCGACGCTCAAGTCAGTACTTGGGCTTTTGCTTTTTGAAAAACTCAGGTCACATATCTCGGCCTTCTCTCCCTTTCACAGAATGAAATGTTTTTCTCAAAGAAAAGAATGGAAATTCAATAAATCAAATACTCGTTTTAGAGAAAGTTTTGTCCCACCTTTTTACTTTTGTTCTTTCTTCCCTTTTATACCCTGTCCAAGGTCTCCAATATGTTTTTCATCCCCTATCTCTCGGGCCCGTTACCCATTGTGGGAAACGGGGGCTTAACCGCCTTGCTCAACTGCCTTTGCATGGGAATCGTTGCTGTACTTTTCGGTGGCTTATCCATGATTTGGCAACTGTCAATGGTTACAACTCTGCTTTTACCACGAGCAGAATTTCTGATTGACGCGACGAGGATCACCTGCTCTGCTCAATCTCATAGAGGGGCTCGCATGCTGTGGTTTTGCTTTGCTCAACCAATAGGCTTCATATGGACTATCTTCTAATTGTAATAACACTAATATATTTCTTTTTTTTTTTAAGTATAAAAAAAAAATGGAGATTTTGCAGACGGAGAGAGAGAGAGAGAGAGATAGATACACAAGCCGAGGTTTTAACTTGTTCTATAATCCTAATTTAAAAATAACAATACGAAAAAGAAAAAGGTTGTTTGGTGACGCACGTGTCGCAGAAAAGGGCTACGATAAAAGCGCGCGTGAGTTGTTATTGGCCCTGTAGTGGGGAAAGCTGCGAACAAACACTGCCACGACGTCGCACCTAGACGGACGGACGCAACACGCTGTTTGCTTACACTTTCCTGAAACAGACAAAGACTAAGAAAGACAGAGAACTCAACTCAAACCTAGCATAAAAGAATAAGAGCGAGCGTTAGGGTTTAAAATTTTATAACTCAACCCAACCCCAAGGCTTTGGCTTCTTGTAATTCTATTGTATTTTGTTTCCCCTAGCCAACAAGACAACACTCACACTACAACGCTTTTGCGGGAACAAAACCTCCCAAGTAAAGTATATATGATGCTTCTTGTTCTTCTTTTGCGCCTCCATTGTTTGTTTTGTCTTCCTATTCCATGCTAACTTATTTTGTATTCCTTGCTTTATTTGACCATGCCTGTTACGCGTGCTGTTTTATTTCAAACCCATTCGTTAATTGTTATAAGATTTCATTTTTTTTATCTGTTTTACATTACACCTTATGAAGATATTACATGGAACTTTAGTTTATTTCTGGCTCTTTTGCTTGTGTATTATTTATAGACACATCTTAGGGTTTTTCTTTGTTTTTTTTTGTTTTTTAATTATGTGCAGGATGTTGGTTCTTCAGTATTTTTAGAAACTTTCAATTTTGGATTTAAAAGATGAGTACTAGTGGGACGGGTTGTGGCAAGGAAGAAAAGGGAAATGAGGATATGGAGGAGGAGAGAGCTCCTGATGTGAATATGAATGATGGGGAGACAAATGTTGATGTCAGAGATAATCCTTTTTCTCTCACTGAAAAAAATCAAGATGAAATGTCTAGTGATAATGTTGATTTGCAGACTGATAACAATGATGTGATGAGTGCTGGATTACCGTCTGATAACGATGGATCTGTAGACAATCAAAATGCTGATGATGCTAAGGTTAACAAAAATGTGGATCGATTAGATGGAAGCCATAAAGAGTTGAAATTGGAGTCTGTGGATGATGAGGACAAGGATCCTGAATCTGTTGCCGGCACTAATGCTTCAGTTGATGTTATTGCCAAGGAAAATTCTATTAGCAAAAGTGATGGAAGCCTAGTGCATCTGTTGAATCAGCATGACCACGTTGCAGCTGAGGAGAGGTTGACCAAGATGGAAGTTGAAAATGGTGAAAAGGGGGGAAAGTTAGATAATGCTTCCGATGTTGGTATAAGTGCCAATGAACTTTCTGGTGCTAGAAGTGATGGAAGTCATGTGCATCCAATGAACCAAGAATGTGCTGCAGCTAATGAGAGTTCATCAGAGATAAAAGCTGAAAATAATAAGATGGGGGAGAAATTAGATGATGCCACAGTTTTTGATGCAAGTGCCAAAAAATTTTCATTTAGCAAAAATAATGGAAGTCTTCATCAGCTAGAATGTGCCACAGCTGATGAGAGGCCCCCCGAGGTAAAAGCTGAAAATGATGAAAAGAGGGAGAAATTAGATGATGTTTCGGTTGACGTAAGTGCCAGCAAGCTTTATGGTACCAAAAATGATGGAATTGGAAGTCATGCGTTTACGTTAAATCAGCTAGAATGTGCTGAGAGGTCATCAGATTTAAAAGCTAAAAATGAAGAAAAGGGGGAGAAATCAGATTATCACATTAGAAAAAATGATGAAAAGAGGGAGAAATTAGATGATGCATTAGTTTTTGATATGAGTGTCAACAAACTTTCTGATGGCAAAAACGATGGAATTCATATACATGCAACGAATCTGCTGGAAAATGCTGCAGCTGATGAAAGGTCATCAGAAACAAAAGATGAAGATGATGAAAGAGGGGAAAAATTAAATGGAGTCGCTGACATGGAGTTGACTCTGGAAAGTGAAGTTAAGGAGTCGAAGCCCGAGGTGGATGTCGGGTATGAAGTTAGTAAGGAAAGCTCAAACCTTTCATTTCTTTTTGAACCTCCCGTTGCTGAGGGTGATGAATCAGGAACAGAGGATGAGCAAGTGGCATTTGCTAAGGAGGTAGAAAATTTTTATAGAGAGAGAAACCTTGAGTTTAAGCACCCAAAGTTTTACAAAGAGGACCTGAATTTGCTCAAGTATGTCTCAGCTGACTATATCTTTTGATTGTTGAATACAATTTTTATTAGAGCTTAACTATATGTTTATTCTGTGCTTTCTTTTGAATAAGGTTATGGAGAGCTGTGATCAAACTTGGTGGCTATGACGAGGTTGGTTTAGTTTGTATCTCGGTTGCTTCTGACTTTTCATGTCATCACAGCTCGCATTTTCCTCAATGATTTATAGAAATGCGTGTCTTGTGGGAAAAAAAAATGTTATCTTGTGCAATTTCCTGTGAAGCACATCCTTTACTCCTTAAAGATGTTTAAGGTACATTAGAAAAAAAATGCATCATAGCTTCAATATGTAGCACATTGAGATCTTTATAAATTATTTCCCATATTTCTTTATATAAAGTAAATGTGACAAAAGGATTGATGACAACTAAGAACTGCTTATCCCTCTCTACATTATTTTAGACAATTCTTTGTTTTACTTAACAATTCTCCTTCTTCGTCATCTTGTAATGTGCTATATTTCGGTATTGTGTACATCTACTGGTTCATTGTGTTCCCTATGGTCTATGGAGCCCTTATGTTTATGAAAAGATGTTTATCATCTCTCTTTCTTCCCCCCTTCCTCCCTCCCTCCTTTATGGTAAATTATACTCAAAATTGTTTTATTTTCTTTTATATATGTTTAATCTACATTTTTTCTGATTTAATTCATTAAAGTTGTTTAATTATACTCAAAATATTTCTCTTTCCAGTTATTTAAAGTTTCTTTCTGTTTGGGGCCATATATAGGTCACTTCATGCAAGTTGTGGAGGCAAGTAGGAGAATCATTCAATCCCCCGAAGTAAGGATAATTCTTTATTTGTTTGATGTCTGACTTGCAAAAAGATAAGAATTTGCATTTCATGCTGTGGATTTCTGTACATTAATTTGGGATTTTTGCGTGTTTATCTGCAATTTATTCCCTTAGCAATAATTGTTTGGAGTATTCTTGACGTACTGCAAATATATATTTTGCCATACAGAAATTCACTAGGCTTTCAAACTTATATGGAAGCTCCATGTTTATTACTTGCTCCTCATTTTTATACTACTTGTTTGATGAAAGAATTTATTATTTCTTTTCTTTTTTTGGATTTTTTATTCAGAAATTGTAATTGTTCGATAATATGTTTCCTTTCATTCGGACAGGACATGCACCACTGTCTCATGGACATTCCGAATTTTTTATGAGAAGGTCATGCTCCAGTCGCTAACTTCTCTAACTTTTAGTTTCACATTATTATTTTATTTTCTAAACAATCTTTCCATCTGGTAGGACTCCTGATCTTTTTTTATCGGTTGCAGGCTCTACTTGAATATGAGAAGCATAGAACGAGTAATGGAGAGCTTCCTCTTCGTGATGGTTCCCTTACAGAGCCAAGTAGAATTGAAAGTCAGGTAATTTGGAAAGCGTCCGACGATTTCTGTGTATCAAGAAAAGAAACAATTTGCTGTCATTGTCAATCTTGTGGCATATCAAGATTACATTACATTCACTTTTCCTTATCAAGGTTACATTACATTCATAACCTCGCAATGAATATATATTTCTAATAGATTGACTCCGAAATAGCATATCCAAATTATAAGAAAGCCCATAGAAGCCACAATTGCGGAATTTACACCTTCTCATTTAAGAGATGAGGCAGGGAAAATTTCAACCCTGCCTCAACATAACTTTTCTCAAGATTCCTTTGACTCCCTGTGCAGGCGGCTGGAAGTCAAGCTTTTGGTTCAGGCAGGGCACGAAGGGATGCTGCAGCTCGTGCCATGCAGGGTTGGCATTCTAAGCGTCTTCTTGGTAGTGGTGAGGTTTGTCAGCCAATCATCAAGGTCTGTGGAGAACTTCTGTTTACTATTAATGGAAACATTTCTTGTTCTTTATTTTTATTAAGGTGTAAAAAAAAATCTTTCCTTTGATGATTATCTGATCATTGTTTCCATAACAAGGCATTTCTTTTCTTTATTAGGAAAAAAACTCAAGCTGTACACCAAAGAGTGATAGACAGATTAAAAATATAGGTACATATTCAACTGTTAGGATCTCATCCAACCTTTTGGGATGTAGTTCCTTATTTTCTTTAAAATCTTTTTTCTTTGATGGTCAGTTATTGTCCTTCTCTGTAACTTGGTTTATTGACTCAGGTTTGCTGAAGCGTAAGAAGCCATCTACTGTTGAGCATAGTATTCAAGTTGCCAATGTGAAAGCTACAAATCCACAGTTAGGATCTCTGGTTGCTTTTTGGTCTCATCTCAGCTTGTGTAGTATACCAATTTGTATCCTGGCTAATGAGAGTTTCTTGCTTTTCTTTTGGCCAGGTTGGATACAATGGTAATTGATATTGGACCCCCTGCAGACTGGGTAAAGATTAATGTGCAAAGAACTGTAAGTTTTCTCTTGTTTACTCATATGAAAGTGTGATGTTTTGCTTATGAAAATTTTTGTAATGGAGGTATAACTCTTTTGTTTGTTTTATAAAATGGCCGTACCCAGATTGACTGCTTTGAAGTATATGCTTTAGTTCCTGGGCTTCTGCGAGAGGAGGTATAATTTCCAAAATGAGTATACAAGCTCTTTTTGCCTCATTTTCCAAGCATGGAATTGGAGTGTAAGGTCCCTTAGATTTTAGTTTGTTGTTTTGGCCAGTGGAGTGGTCAATCATTAAGGCTGCATTTGGAAGGCAGAGCAGGACTGGAGTGGATTAACTTTTTAGGATTAGACTAGACTGGATTAGATTGGACTAGTCTGAATTAATTATATATAATACTTTCTTTTGTTTGGTGCAATGTCGGGCAAGATTACAATAGTGTTGTCCTATGTTTGATATTATACCGGATTGGACAATAAAAATAATAGTAGTTAGTATGGTACGTAAATGAATTATGCTAAAATTTTAACAAAAACTTTTGAAAGAAATTTGTCTCCTTTAATTTTATTCTAATAATTATCAACACATTAAATTTACAAAGAAAAAGAAAGCCAGCATCTCTTGTTATAATAAAATTTTACATCTCAATAACTTAATCACTATCATAAAATATTATTTACACAAAATGAACTTACAAAAGTAAAATCACATCAAACAATTCAATCCAGTTCCTGCAACCAAAATAACACACAAAAACTGAAAACAAAAATCAATTTTGAGATCCCTAGAAAGCCCAATTTGATTAGAAGATGAAAAACAAAATAAAAAATAATCTCGACTGAAATTACTTATGTTTGGTAGTTGCTAGTGAGAGTCTGAGAGAGTTAGATAAGAGACATGCCTGAGTTTTTGAGTTAAGTCTGGTTTTTGTCATAAATGATAAGGAGTGTGATAAATGAGGACAATGGCTTTTCATTAAGTCTTGTCCTACCTAAACCCATGTGTAGTGTAGGATTGGTAGCCCAAAATAAAACGAACCAAACATAGGATTAAATATTTTCCCCCTAAATTATGCTATTCCTATCTTCTTGCAAATGGCCTAAGATGTCTTTGTCTGGCTCAACTATTTGAAATTGAGACACAAATGCACATTTCAGTACTTACGTTTACATCGTTGATGCCTGTTCTTTTGTCAGAATTTTGCCTGAACAGGTTGTCAAGGTTTTGCAAATCTTTAGTTTTGACTTTTGAATAATGTGGATATTGTAGGTAAATGGGTCTGATATGTGATGTGTAATGGTTTGTGTGGTTACAAGGAGATTTATCAGGATGATCATGTTCTCCTTGCTTTTGATGCATATTTTGTTCTTCTTAGCTTTGGCTGTTGTTTCATACCCTGTTTTCTAAATAAATCAGGTGCATGTTCAGTCTGACCCAGCCGGCCGTTTGGTTATATCTGGTCAGCCAGAGCACATGGATAATCCTTGGGGTGTGACACCTTTCAAAAAGGTTAGTCAAGGATTTAATAGACTTAGTTCTCATGCTTAGTCGCACATAAGTAATTATTGGGTAATGGCTTGTCAGGCAGATTCTTTAAAGTTCCGATCTGATAACAAGTGTATGTTTCTTAGAAAGAAAAGATAAATTATTTTCTCTTATTGTTGAATTTTAAGTCCTGAATATTGCCAATATCACTACCCTCAACTCCAACCAGGAGGAAAAAGGGAAATACACACACACACACACACGTACATATATTTTCTCTCATTTACTGGTTTTCAGTCTAGAAATTTGTACGATTAAATTTTCTTTTCCTCTCTTAGGTTGTTAGCTTACCCTCCAGAATTGATCCACATCAAACATCTGCTGTCGTTACCCTGCATGGCCAGTTGTTTGTGCGTGTCCCATTCGAGCAGTCAGATATGTAGATTTGTAGATGGTTGTCCCTTTCACCATATGCTGTTGTTAGGCCTTCAGGTTAACCGGAGAAGTTGGAAGAGACTTGTATATTCAGAATGTGAAGTCTGGTTTTGTTGTGTAAGAATCACTTGATTAGTTCATGCTGGTTGCTAAAGTTCAGGCTTCTATTTTAAATATTTAATTAGTGTAGTATCATAGTTGGACAGAGATGTAAGATTATGCTTCTTCATTTTATTCTATTCTATTTATTTGTTATTATTATTATTATTTTTAAGAATGGGAGACGAATATTTGGAATCCAGTGCTTGCAACCTTTGGAAGGCTGTCTCTGAAAATTATTTCTTTAATAGCAATTAGGCTTGGATGTCCTAAGACGGTTTGGCGTACGCTTATTATTTTAGATTTAGGGCATGTTGGCCATTGATGTTGCCTGATATTTTTCTTGTTCTCCCAGTGGTTCCGTCTATGTAATAAACTACTTCTCTTTCACTTGCATTGACCTTCATTTTTGCTTTAAATACTGTCATTCTTATATACTTGAGAGTAAGTAAACTGTGAATCGAAACCTGTACTACCAGGATTCATGAATGCCTATATTCAAAACGTATATAGCAAATCTTTGTTGGTAAGTGATTTTCTTGTTATCATTCATCAAACATTAAATTTCTTCATTTATTTCAGCTTAAGTGGATTAAACAAGTTATTGCGGATCACATGATAATTCGAAACACAGATTGACATACCACCAACACGGCAACACATTAGAATAAAGCTTCAGTTACATACCAGTATGCATCATTCTCAGATTACAAAACAAAACCTTGTATATCTATCATTTAACTTTGCTAAATTTCAACACCCATTGGAAAGGTAAAGAATAATAGGAGGAGGTTAAGGAAAATGCAAAATCTTCTTGGGTTGTTTGGTTGCTTAGGGGAATTTGAATTCTCCGACGGTCGCCGCAGGTGTACTTCCTGGGGGGCTGATGGCCATCCAGAGCAGGGAAAGTGTGATCGCAATGAGACCTGACCAGACAAACACAATGGTGGGGGTCTTGCCTCTCCTTCCCATCAAACCCTTGGCAAAAGGATAGAGATGAGCCAACACCCAGAAGCTAAAGAAAGCTCCACCAATGAACTTACTCCATGAAGGATTGGTCGCATATATTGTCCTTAAAAATGCAATGATCATAGCGACTATATTCACCATGGCAATGACAATTGGTGGAATCATCAAGGAAGTCCATTTGACAATGTAGAGGTCTGCATATATGTCATCATTGTCTTCAGCTGCTGATTTAGTTGTCAATGTGAAAGAGATTTCAATTCCTGCCATCACCTTAAGAAGACCTTGAATAACAGCAGCGAAGTGAGCACTGGTTCCACCGATGACCCAGAACTGCTCGTTTCTCCACCATTCTTCCAATCCTATACCTGACCACTTCACTTCCAGAATGGCTAAACCGATAAGACAAAGGCTCTGAATAAGCAGGTAGACTAAAAATGTGATGTTTAGATTTTTGACAATGAAATGTCCCGAGATGAGCGAAAGTGCAGGGAGGAAGCAATAGACAATAAGGAATAGTGAAGTGAACGGATAGATTCCGACATTGAGATAAGCCAAGCGCTGCAGGACCTTGAGTTTTCTAGAGGCAAGAAAAGCATTGTTTCTGGAAAAGAAAATCTCAACGGAACCTGTAGCCCAGCGGAGCACCTGGTGCAGCCGATCAGTGAGATTGATTGGAGCTGAACCGCGGAATGCATCACGCTTTGTGACGCAGTAGACAGAGTGCCAACCACGGTTGTGCATGCGGTAGCCTGTAACAACATCTTCAGTAACTGAACCATAAATCCAACCGACCCTGTCACCCCATTCAGTCTTGTCCTCATACCAACAAGAAATGACAGAGACAGCTTCAGCAACTGTAGATGCATCAAGCGGATCTCGGGGGGCCCTAAGCACACCAGGGGGACGTCCGTAGCTAACAGAAGGATGATCTGCGAGGGGTCGGCCTTGAAATTCAGCGATAGGTATAGATTCCGCCAGCATTGTTGAATTTCCAAACCTCTTGGGCAGTAGGTTCACGTCAAGATCAGAATCAAAGTCGGTGGGATTCAAGGCATGCATCTCTGTGTCTTTATTTTGAGGATTCTTATTAGGATCTGGTGGTTCAAATCCATACAGAGCAAATCTCCTGAACATGGTCCCCGTTCCCACATAAAAAGGCCCCTAAAGGTAACAGAAAAGGAGTTATTCATGTTCACATACACAGAGTAAGTATTTACGTATACATACACTTGTCGCATTACTAGCTTAATTTATCTTACCTGCAGACCATCGAGGGCACGCATATTGCCATCAAAAAAGACAGTATTGTTATTAGCATATCTGTCAGAAGGATCAATGCCTTCAAATCTCTGCGGAAACTGAATGTAGCAGATATCTTCACCACCTTTGTCCATCATAAAGCACATTCCTTCACGAATAGCTTTACAGTTATAGATGTAGTGATCACAGTCGAGGTTGAGTATGAATGGACCATTTGATAGAATGGCTGATGCTCGTACCAGAGCATTCATCGCACCAGCTTTCTTGTTATGCTCATACCCTGGTCGTTTCTCACGGGACATATATACGAACAGTGGAAGCCTTATATCCACATCTGTAAAGTCTATGAGCTTATCATCATCTGCACTTCCCATTAATGGATCAGGGCTCGGTGGCTTCAGCATCACCTGAAGAATACCTGAATGGTCACCTTTGGCATGTTCACTGGTAGGAACTGTCCAAGTCCCAGGCCAGTGAGTGCCATCAGCCATCCATGTAGCCTTTTGTACCTTTATCGGTTCCGTAGGGTCAGCCCCGCTCTCCCTCATATGTTTAATCATCTTCATTTCCTCTCTTGCATTGAAAGCATCTGATCTTCTCCTGATTGAGTCGGGAAGCCCATTGATTCTGACTTTGAACTCATCGTATTCTCTCTTTATCTTCCTTCTATCCTTGACAAAATCAAGCCTGCTCTTGTTCTTTGTTGGGTCAATCTTTAGGCTGAAGTAACTGTCGGGATTCCTTGGCTCAATATTATGCTTTCTACAAAATGGAACCCATAAATCAGCAAAGCTTGCAGCCTCAGCCATTGCCTCAAAAGTAAGGAGGGCACCTCCATCATCAGAAACGTAGCATGCAAGCTTCTCCACAGGGTAATCAACGGCCAGAATGGAAAGGATTGTGTTGGCAGTGGTAAGCGGAGGCTCTTTTTCGGGATCGGCTGTGGATACATACATGTCAATACCAGGGAGGTCAGAGCGGCCGGTAGGATTGGAAGGTGATGGCATGTCAAACTTGTCGCGCAGGACCTCAAGGTCGGTAGAGCGGTTGACTGGAAAGAGCTTGGGAAACTGATCCAGGATCCAGGAGAAAGCAAACCAAATCTCGCATGCAACTGACATGATCCACAACCATATTGCATCAGTATTTGGATTTACCACTCTCCAGTGTAAGAAAAACCCCAGAATCACAAATCTAATGGCGATAAACAACCTATAAGGACTGATGATGGCTGCTGGGATAGGCAATGTCCTACTAAGGGGCTTCCAAGGCTTATCGGAATTGTCTGGCATGCCTCCCTTGAAACCATCTTCTCCATCATCACCATACATGTCGTCTTGGGGCCAAAATGCGTTGCCATAACCGTAAGTACCTTTAGTCTCAAACAACCACCTGTTGTGATCAAATTCTCCATTTTGGTTCCTCTTCATCATGGTCATGTTGCTGTTACTCCCATCTTTATTTGGAGCTGGCAACGGCAGAGCACCACTTGAAAAATCGGGTATCTCATCATCGTAATCTCCCAGTTTGTAAGGCTCCTTGCAACCAGGGCACAGTCCGGTGTCCTTTTGGGCATCCATGTAGCAGTCTCTGCATATCTTGAACCTGACGACAACATGCGTGCATGCATGAATTATATATATATTTGTATAAAATGAGAATGCATGACATTTCGAAATAATAAATTAAATATTAATCATATATATGTAGATAACATAATCATAGTTAAGAGTTAATCATAATAATAATTGATAGCCCCTACCTGCACTCACAAGGGATGATATCATTTCCTCTCTCGTCCTTCATGGCCTTGCCATCACAAGCAGGCATGCCACAGGAAGAACCCTTGGCTCCAGCCATCTGAGGATGATTAACCTGAGACTCAATGACCTTATCCATGAGATGAGCCCGCGTGACGCTATTGAATCCTCCAGTAAAAAGAGAATTAGAAACGTATTGCTCTTCAGCCTTGACAGCAACAGATGATGAGTCCATGGGCTGATTATCTGGCGTAGGAGGGATGTGAACCGTGTAGTTCATATAATCTCCAGAAAACTCACCTGACATATCAAGATCTTCCCTTGAAAGACTCACATATCGCCCACTTGACGTTCTTCTTGCAAATTTAACTGTCTGTCCACTTGATGATGTACGACCACTCGGAGAGTCCTTTGCACCCCCGCTGCTGCCGCTTCTTACTTTCTTAGATGGTTGGGACGAAAGGGATGCCATGATTGATTAGTTCTTTATATGCATATAAGATTTGTCGTATAATTATTTTTGTTCTTGATCGATCCACTTAATTAGTATATAGTCATTGGCTTAATTACAACTAGCTACCTGCGGCTTCATGCACGCATGGCCCTGGCCTTATTCTTCTTCTTCTTCTTCTTCTTCTATAAGCATCATTTTCAACAATTCATGGGAGACAGATACATATCTATATATATTTAAGTTAAGAACAAGAAAAATAATAATATTGCATCTTCTGGCAATGTGAGCATAATTAATCCCATGGGACTGGGGCACAAATCGGTAAAGAATTTGTGATCATTCAATCTTCAGGTTTAGTCCGGCATATTAGGGGACCAAAATTGGGAAGTGCATGTAGGGATTTGGTTCAAAAGAAAGATTGGATTCATGGTGAGAGACCGAGTCCTACATATTGCTATTTGTAGGGGTCTGTTTTACGACTTTCAAGGACGATCATGCATTCTCCATATATAATACTCTCGTGTTTGTGTGCTTCTCTCATTTTTAATATATTCAATTTAAAATAAAATTCTCTGACTCTAAAGGTATAGTTTTCAAACGGTTTTCTTTTTTCTTTTGGCTGACCATCGGGTTTGAATGTTGGGACTAAAAGTTAAAAAAGTAAAATAAAATTTACTTTTCTAAACAAGTTACAGTTGACCATAGTTGCAGCCTAAAGAATAAAGTTCTGCACTTATAAAATCGGATAAAAACTTAGCATACGACATATTGATCAACATTTGGAGACAACAATCATCACATTAATTAATAATGGGATAACACAATCAATTTTTATATAATATATGTCAGTTGTCAAGTCAAAATAGTAATGGTAAAACAACTCAAGTTTCACCGTCAAGTACGAACGGTATAACAATCACTCATTTTCACTTGACATATACGTGAGTCGTGTGGATTATGATGGATACAAGACTTTAGAAGCATAGCATTTTCTGTCACGGGGCAACTGGAAGTTCGAATGCGTTTTAAAATCAGAGTGGACAATCAAGAGTTGATGTGTCTTCTCTTCTGGTTGTATTTATTACTCTTTCTACTGACCAGACAGGGTATTCTAGCGGATCTTCCTCGCCTAGAATGAGCTGACAGGTGAGGCCCATGGCACTCTTGAGAGCTTTCAGGAAAGGCCAAGAGATGCAATTAATGATGCAAACTTTAATGGTCTTCTGAATAGAATCAACTTAATTAGACAACAGTACAGTATATGTGGGAGCGGGTTGAGCTGAGAAAATAATAGAGTAAGAGAAGGTTAACATGGTTAAGTAGAAAGCTTTGAGCAATTGGGTTCTTAAGTCTGTTTCTGACAAGATTTGATTTACATATACTACGCACAGGAGTACTATACCTTGAAATTACTAAATGTTATCGCCAATAAAAATGCATGTAGCTAGTCTGATCTCCTCTGCTTCTAGGCTGAGACCTTCCAGTGTGGAATGGAAACCTCGTATCAGGGTAAATGAATTGAAGGGTTAATTTGCTTGTTCTTCTCTTGCGCTACGTTAGGGTTTGGTTGCTCAACAGCCAACACAAAAAGGCTGGTTTGGCTACTACTCAATAAACAAGAACATATATAATCACCTGATCTAATTCGGGAATCTCAATTCTCAAGCTTTATAAAAATTCAAGACGAATTTATAACATTACAAACCATCTTTTTTTATCATTTTCAAACATTATAAATTCTACTCGCACTTAAATATAATCTGGGATTTTTTGTGCATGTATATATATATATATATATATATTTCACATGAGGAGCTCAAGAACAAGACATGCATTGTGACTCAAAATACTTGAGCGACTGAAGAATAATGCAATAATATAATTAGCCATTTACAACAAAAAACAGACAACCCCCGCACCCAAATGCGTGTTATTAATTTTTCAAGTCTCAACATGTCATAATTCCAATACCGACATTTTGTAATCCCATTTCTGGGAATTAGGGTTTTTCTTTTCTGCCCCAGATGCTGGTTTTGAGAATCTTTTATTTTGTTTTTTATTAGCAACAGCAAAGGTGTTCAAATTTTGCAGGCTTGGCCAGTAATATGTAACTGACATTACAATTTTCCTTAATAAGTATGAACACTACATGAGACTCAAACTCAAAATCTAAGACTTTTTATTAATTAAGCCGCACACACGTTATATGAGACTCAAACCCAGGACCTATGACTTAATATTAAACCTGAGACTTAATATTAACCATTGGAACTAAACCTTAATCTCAAAACAACTACTTAGTTTGACTGAATATGTAAATATTTGCCGCAAACATATATAGCAAAATCTTGAACATTCTTCAAATGAAATCAAATGTTGCATTCACAAGTAGTAGTTGGGAAATGTGAACATGATTTAAACTGGAATTAGTTTTAGTTTTAATAATTATAACCTCATTGTCATTCCGTAGTATGTGTGCGCAGTTAGTTTTTAATTAGTTAAATATATATAGATTAGTTATCATGACAGAAAGGGAAATGATGAAATGGATTAGAAGAAAAACCCTAAAGTTTTGCTTTATTATGGCAAATTGAGATTTCCTTATCAAGTATGCAACTGACTGTATGAATGGATGAAATACAAAAGGAAAAAGAAGAAATTAAATCGTGGAGATCATCAGAAGCTAAATATAGAGAAAAATGATGTGAGACGAATGTTTCAAATTTGTATATGAATTTAGGAACTTACTGGATTATTAGAAGCTTCAAGAATGTCCCACGCACAATTAATATTAAAGAGATCCCCATCTTCATATAATATATATGTTTCTGATCTCATGCACAAGTCACAAGTGGTTTTGTCTCAGTAATAACCATTTATATTCTTCTTTGCTGCTCACTGCTGCTAGCTAGGTGTAAATATCTATGGGGCAAAAATATTGATCATCTGGCTGGCTGGCTGGCTGGCTGGCTAAAGCGATCATCTGTATTCTTCAATTAATTGATTAATTAATGTGCAAACAGAAACTTGAAAATTATAGATATATGTAATCTGTAACAGGGAGGAAATATAAAATTAGATACATATATAATAATAATGATAATCCAAATATAGCTAATAGCTAGCTAGAATGGTGGCTGCCTTGTAGCAGCAGCAGCATTATTACCAGTAGTACCAGTACTGCTCCAATTGCCTGCGGCGAAAACGTCACCACCACTAAATGGATAATTAATTCCCATATTCATAATTCCCAAATTATGAAAAGGCAAAGGCACGCCACCGTCTCCAAATTGTCCGCCGCCACCTGTCACTCCTGAAGACTGAGAGGCCGCCGGTGGCGGCGTAGTGGAGTCTGCATCCTCCTGAAGCTCAAGGGGTAACCTATCATAGACTGCATTTGCAAAAGAAGCGGCCATCAAAACCACAGGACCTGAAGCAGTCAAAGGGCCCACCACGCTCCCTCCGACAACTTGGCCTTGCCCACCAGCTAAATATATAGTCAAGCCACCAGCTCCGGGGGGTGCCGGAGGTGGAAGTGAAGTTCCAGTGAGTGATAAAATCTCAAAGCGGCCGTGAAGTGTTATGTTAACAGCACCAGCACTACTAGTACTGCTGCTGCCACCAGCTCCAGCTGGTGGTTGCCTGAGTGTGACATTGGTAACAGCACCAGTTCCGCTGAGAATACAAACACCACGGCCACGACGCCTTGCATAGGTTGAAACGGAGTCCAAAATGTCAGCGCCAGCTGATACTTCAAGGACATGGGATCTAAGTGCATTAGGGGTGTCTCTAGTTACGATTATTGGTGGCTTCGGCTTGTTCTTTGAACCCGCAGGACGTCCGCGAGGCCTCCGCCCGGCACCGCCACCTCCTGAACCAGAACCAGAACTGGTAGTGTTATTGCCTCCTGCTGCCGCAGACTGATCATGACTTCTTTCATCGATATCTTTGTCCGCTGAATCCGCTTGGTGGTGTTGGGGTTGTAGCTGCAGCTCCGATGGCCCCAACAGCTGATGAACATACCCTGACATTTTTTATTTATTTTTATAAAATTCCCTATTTTAACAATTATTCTTGTTTAATTCTCTCCACCTAGCCACCAATCGATGAAATATTAAAAAGACACGAAGAAATCAATGAAGAAGCTTCTTTTTTTTTTTAATAATTTTTACCCCAACATTGAGAAGCTATATATACATATAAAAGTATGAACTAGCTAACAGTAAAAAACCCTAATGCTAGAGTTGAAAGAGCAAGCAGTTATTAGACAATTGTTTCAACTGCCTCATCAACTGATCACTGTGCTTGATCTCTGTGTGTGTGTGTGTGTGTGTGTGTGTATGCAGTAAGCACGCTAGGTTTCAAGGAAAGCAAAACGAGAAAGAAATTTTCAAGACTGAAAACAATGTGATGACAGTATGTAGTTAATTATGTGATAGCCCTTAGGGTTTTTTTTTTCCCTGTAGGCGTTGGATTCTTGATTTATGCTCAGATCCAGATTTGTGAAAAGAGAGGAATATAAAAGGTAGAAGCTAGCTTAAAAAATGGGGGGTGGGGGGGCGCTAAATGAATAACCTAATTGGCCAGAAAGATTAATAATGGTTATAATAATATATAACATACAGTATTCCTCAAAATCTCTCATGAGTTTGAATGTCTGAAAACCAAGCCTTGAATGGAATGCCATTCAAAGAGAGGAATATAAGCAATTTAAAAAAAAAAAAAAAAAAAGGAAGAAAGGAAAATTATGACAACCAATTTCGAAGAAACTTTAATCAAAAAGCTAAGCTCAAAAAATTATTATATTAAAGAAGAGGCATAAGCATGCTTCGCTGAGACTGAAGGTATGAATTCTTGAGGCATTTAGGAAAATGTTAACCCAATGCGACAAAATTATAATTCAAGGTAAAGGGCACAAAGTATGTTCGTAATTAATAATATGGCACATAAGTCAAAATAAGTGAGCTCTGATAATGCATTAAACGAGTTAGTTAATGACAGATATTTATACATAGGGCAAGTAGCTAATTGGAAAATATTACGGTCGTTATTGCCTAATAGTCCTTGGAAAAATTTCAATTTATGTTGTGGTCAAAGGCAAGCAGTAATTAAGCAGCATGGCCAAACGTGTCGGTCACGTGAGAGGTGTCGGGACATCGGAACTTCGCAAATCTTATCCCAAGCTGACCTCAAGGACTACTATGTATGCGGCACGTATACATAAAGGATGATGATATCTCCACCCCATATTTATTTATTGTAAACCCATTTCATTTTTAAAAAATAATTATAAAAGTTGCACATAATTTTTAAAATTTTTAAATCAAGAAAATCTTTGAAAATTAATTAATTAAATCTATCTTAATTCACTTTTTTGTGACTTAGATTTTTTTAGTATATTTGATTAAAAAAATTATTTTGACATAAGTTTAAATTGACTATTTTACCCTTATAAAATAAAATTATCAAAAATTTACTTTAACTTCAATATTTTTTTAATTTGTACCAAACTCATTGTTTCAAATACTATTTTATTAGTATGATTATTATTTTTTTATTAAACTATAATAGTGTCTTTATGGCACAATTCTCGTGTAAATTATTAAGCCATCAAATTTATGTCATTTACAAGAAGGGTAGTGAAATAATAATTATGTTTCATTTAAAAATATTACATTATAAGTCACAAAATTAAATAAATTATTAAACACAATAACTCATGTTTTATGAGGGTAATCTAATAATAAAATAGTAAAATAAAACTTATATTAAAATTTATGACCAAAGATGGTCAAAGAACCTAATGAAAAAAAATTAATAGAATGATTTAATTGATTAACTGTACAAAACTTTTATTAATTTGTATTTTTTAAGAATATTGTGAATTTATTATAATTATTTTTAAGAAATGGGGTAAATTTACAAAAATAATGGGGTGAAAATATCAACATCCATACATAGATGATACATACGGTGTGTGTATAATTACATTATTCGTACTTTGTATGCAAGGGTAATTTTTAAGAACCTCCCTTGAGGTTTTGTGTATTCTCAGTTTGATAAAAAGTATCCATGCATTATTAGACACCTCCCTTGTTTGTATTTTCATCCATTGTTTGTTGACTGACATAAAGACAAAATTACCTCTTACAGCCAAAAGGACTTAAAACACCCTTCTCCTTGAGTAGTGAGTACCAAATATCACGTTAGACATAAAAACACTTAAAACA
Source organism: Luvunga scandens (assembly GCA_030449905.1). Taxonomy (NCBI): domain Eukaryota; kingdom Viridiplantae; phylum Streptophyta; class Magnoliopsida; order Sapindales; family Rutaceae; genus Luvunga; species Luvunga scandens. Next base: position 254,390 of record JASUUG010000714.1, read on the forward strand.
CCTTTTAGAAAAAAAAAAATTGACACTGAACACTCATCAATTAAAAATAATTCATCAAACAGAGTAATAAATAGGAAGAGTTTAATATTTTAGTTACACTGATATTTAAAAAAAAATATACACAACTATCCTAAAAAAATGTAAAATTAAAATTACAAATACAAATACGTGTATATATGCGTATAAACAAGTACAAAAGAAAATTTGATTTCAAAGGCAATCGAATCGCATTCTAAAATTGCTCCCTATTGCAAGATACTTTGTCGTCATTTCTTATGCATTAAGAATTTCTTCTCCACAGCTTCAATCATTGCCCTTTTCTCCTCTACTTATTTTTGAAGTAGAACTATCTCTTCTTTTTTTTTTTCATTTTTTTAAGCATATTCTACACTCTTCCTCTCCATTTGCTCCTGTCAATTATTGAATATACTAAAGAAGAAACTGTGAGTAAGACAAAGAAAGAAAGAAATCTAGAACAAGAAAAGATTTAAAAAAAACCTAGAACAAGAAGAGTCAATTTACTTCAATCTATTCTAATTATAACAACAACAGAAATTACAAGTCATGGATCCCTATCTTAGCATCTGATTATACCCCACTCAGAAATGCTACCACTGTTTCATTTTACACATTTAGCTTCTAATTAGTTACAGAGCCATTTGAATGGTGAAATTGTAAAGCAAGCATAAGACAAATTCAATAACACAAATAACTTAAATCCTTTACACAAACATCATCCACCGTCCACTCATGTATACAGTTCAAGCAAATCTTCAACAAGCATTTTTATCTACCATGAATCCATGAAGCACGTAGCTAAAAATCTAAACCAATTTTCAAGACCCATTTTCAATCAATTACAAGACCATGGAGATATTCAACTTAGTTCTCTCTTCAACATGATTTGGATTAATCATTTAACTGCAACTAACATGAATCGACGGAAAAATCATGAGAAACAGCTACATTCTCAAACAATTTTGAGACCCAGTTTCAATATTTCACCAAAAATTCTAATTTTAGCTAATGAAAATAACATGCACTAAAAGAAATTGATACATACCTCATTCGCGGTTGTGAATCATTCGTTGTCGATATTGGCATCGTCAGCTTTGTCGTCATGTCTCTAGTTTGTGACCAAAGTACTTGATCAATTCATTACAGAGAAAATGAAATAGGTTTTGAGCTACCATGCTTCGATTTAGGTGGAGGGTAGAGACGAGTTGTATTTCTAGCTTTGGTGGATGAAAGAGATGGATAAAATCCAAAGCCGAATGTGAAAATCTTAAAATTTTTACATTTTTAAATTTTTAATCATTAACTTGTTCAATTACGATCTTGCCCTCACTAGATAACATATACGAAACCGAATACTAACATTAGGGGACGTCCCTAAAAATACTTGAATACTTTCTCTCAAACTGAAAATACGCCATACCTTAGGAGGGGTTTCTAACAATTACCCTTGTATGCAAAGATCATTGGTGAAAACGTTTCGTGGCCCTTTTTAATTCTCATAAGTGGACCTCCCATCGCATTATAGGTTGTTTTCACCTTTAATCAAAATTATTTTAAGGATCTATCAATCACATGCTGTGCATGACGGTTCGTGGATAATATTATATACCAATTAGAATTTTTATATTAGCCCGCTTTCTTGAGCCACCAAAAAGGTTGGGGCCACTTGGTTAATTGGAGAAAAAGAAAACATTAATTGGAAGTTTAATTGGTACTTTTTTATTTTAAGTGGATGTAATGATTATTATGTACATGATCTAATAAATTTAGGGACAGGTAAAATATTAATACAGAAGCTACAATCTAACAACTGTAAATTTAACAATAAAAATCATCAAATTTGATTTATTTACGGTAGCTAGCACGGCATCCATTTGAAGGTTCGAAGAAAATCTGTAAGTTCATGAAGTTTGATGCCACTAGTGGAATTGGAATGCTGGTTAATCAAGCAAGTTTGGTGTTTAGAATTCCTGGAAAATCCAACCAAAATATAAAAAAGGTTTAAAGGACACACTAATTAATTAAGTTATGGGACTACACTCATGAAACCTTAAACAAAGCATAGTCCTCAAAATTATGGCATAATGTGATCCCCAAATAAGTACTTACATTTTAAAGGAGAGAAGGAACCACTTGTAATTAAAATATTCAGAAAACGACAAATATTAAAAAATTTAACTCGCCAAATTTCATAGTCTCAGGGCACATGACAGTGTATCAAAAGTTAGGGCATGTGGTCGATGTGATTACATCAGTTACAATTAAATAATTGCTAATATTTAATGATTCATTGCTTTATCTATGGCTCTTCATTTATTATATATATTACATTATTAGACCCCCTAAACCAACACCATTTAGTTAATTAAAGAACCCTCATCAATTAGGTCATCACAGTCTAATCTAATTAACATTTTATGTTCATGTACCATTACTTATTTACATTCATTTGTTGGGGGTCAACAGTCGGTGCATGCTTAAAGTACTGTTGTGTGTATGACCAATGGGTCTTTTATTTAATGGGAAAATTTTTACACTTACAATGGTGAGAGTAAGGGTTTGAGTTTCAGTTCTTCCTTAATTATCTGATAATTGAGTAAAGATAGTTTTTTCCTTACAAAATGTAAGTGAAGTAGGCAACTCTTAAATATTAAAGGAGATTTAAAAAAATTTGGAAGATTTAATATCAATAATAATATGTGTAATTCTAAAAAAAAAAAAAAAGTGGGTGGAGCTTTCGGGCATCATTAGTTGATTCACTGCACAGGCGTCAGTAAATAGGCGAACCCTAGTGAGCCCAGCCCATTGTTGTTTCTTTTCCTCTCGTCATACTTTTTTTATCTTCATGCTAGCAAATGCAACAACTATGTCACATGCATTGTTGATTTTTTTTTTTTAAATAATTGAAGAGTTACCACTTAACTAATTGAATCACGTTTACTGCGATGACGCCCATAAAATGTTAATTAGATTAGACTGTGATCACGTAAAAGGCCTTTTTTAATTCTTTTGATATTTCCAATCAAATTATAAAACTAGAGCTTCATTATATAGCGTGTACATTAATCTATTGAAGTACTATTTAGATTTTTTAAATCTTGATTTACTGAATCACTGCTCAAATTCAAATAATAATTATCTTATTTGAGGATGATCAGTGAGCCAACTTAGACTCTAAAATTTCTTAGCGAAGCATGCAAACCCCTTTGGCCTCGAGAACCCCCGAGTCTTGAAGCAATGAGCCAATTTAATTCTTTTTCTTCATAAATCTTACAAATAACACAAATTAATTTTCCTATAGGCTACAACCAATATTAGACCAGGAGCTTAATAATAATAAGTACTCTTTCTTCAATTTATAGGAACAAAGCCACCATTCAAAAATTTGTATCAAGAATTTTAAGCAACCATGAAAGTGATAAATTTTTTATTTCTACAAATCATTGTAAAATTATATCTTTGTGTCAATTTGAAAATAAAATAAAGTCCTAATTCAAATTCCAAAAACAAAATTTAGTGGAATTGATGAAGAAAAAGAATCCATGGCAAAAGAGAGTGAACCAGTAAGTTTTTAGTCTGCAAGAGGTGATGTAGAAAGAGAACAAATACCCTAAGAAAGAGAAGTAAATTAATGGCTAATTTTGAGATTTTAAAAAATTATTATATTTTTTGAATTGGTTAGAGGTGATCAAGAATTGAGAGAGAGAGAGAGAATAGGATTAATTGGGTAATATTATTGTTGATGCCGAAAAACGACATCAATAGTTAAATTTATTTTTTAGGAAATGACAGCATGAATTCTACTCGAGCAACAGCACAACTGTAACTTTCTATACTTATTAATTACAAAACACAGTTAGGACATGCCGGTGGGGGTTCCGTCGAAATTCCTTCGATATTTAAGTCAGATGTTTTGTGTATGAGAAAAAGAAAAAATGAAAAGGAGGGATTTGAGAATAAGTGAAATTGTAGGAATTCTCCTGTGGTGATATTGAGAGTCTTGTAAAAAATAATAAGGCTTTAAAATTGTTCCCATAGAATTTTTGGTTGATTTTTCCAACCTCTTCCCCTGATGCTCCTTTAAGCTTAAATAGGCTCTCCATTGATTTTGAGCGAGTAGGGTCGACTATATTTTCTTAAAGTTGTTAGAAAAATCCAACCCAAACAATTATCAAAATTAATTTGATAATAAATATTTTAATTAAAAAATAAGATGTAGAGAGAAAATTGGTGGGTTTCGATAGCTCCACCGTTATGTATTACGCAAAATAACAAAAAAAATGATATATACACCCTTAAACTTAAACTTAGCTATCGTAGACAGTCAAATCTCCGCCATCTTAAAAATGGACAATCAAGCTCTATTATTTAAGAAATGAATATTCATATCTCCCTTTTTTTTAAAAAAAAATTAATTTTCATGTATTTGCATGAAAATAAAGTCATTGTATTACATCAATTTTGGTAAGTATTGCAGTACATTTATCTTTGTGAGCACTATTATACATGGTACAATACAACAACAGTCTCTTTATCTTCGTCCAAATGGGGAAAAAAATTGTGAAAAAGGGTTTGGATATTTTTGTCCGTAACAAAGGAGGTTCTACCTCTGTATTTAGAAAATAATGAAAATGTTAGCCTCCTATTACAACACCTGAAAGGTGTGGAATCCTCTTCCCAAAAATCAATTTGACGTCAATTTTATAAGAGATCTTCTTTTTCCAATCTGTTCGTTCGGTGCAGGTGTTGAAATTTGACTTGCATGTCTATAACAATTGGCCATAACTAAGAGCACCAAGGTTGCTTTCACGTGTTCCTTCTTAATTCCCTTCCTTTGTGGACTACTTTTTATTGTCAAATGAAGACACAGAAGATCAAGACATTAACGTTCGGGATCAGTCATGGTGGTTAGTATTGCCAAGCCACCTAAAAAGAAATGGTATTTACTATTTCCGCACGAGTATAGCTGGTCACGACACAACTGACCCTGCTTTTCGATTGATTCAGTCAACATGCATCGCGCTGGCTTCTCTACACAAAAGCATTGTGGTTCTGTTCGGTAAAAACAAGTAGTTTAGCACCTACATATCAAATTTTAAGTCTTTAAGGGGTTTGCAGTTACATAGGTATCCAAACAGAATTGTTGGACATATCAATAGCAAAATCGTTGGAAGCGAAGACAGATTGAAGCAGAGCAATCTCATTTGTGGAAACTGGAAGGTTCATCTTTTTGGCAAAAAGAGGCCAACGATAAAAGTGGGGCTTTCGTACTAATCCTCCGTTTGTGATAAACTTTTGTGCTTCGACGTATGTTGCTGGTGGTACCCGTCTGAACTACATTCCAATTCAGCATTGTTCAGTAATTCACCGAGTGCGTGGAAAGCACGTGCATGTTCTTAAATTAAAGTCCTTATACATACAATACCACAAAACGGCCAGCATCATAGAAACTCTAGGCAAAATCCCTATTCAGCAACAATTAGATTCATGGAAATCAATGATATGCAAATGCGTAGATACAAATGGATTGACTCCCCCGCTTTTCCATTTTTCGACTTGGATTAGTGAAAGCCGGAATATAATATATACATGCCTGCTCGCCAAAAAATTAACAATAAACAAAACCAAAGAATTCTGAGCGTACTGCAACTCGAAACGCACCAGCAACATCCAGTTTAGTACAAGAGCACTCAAAAGTGTAGAGTAGCAAATCTCCCCAAGAATGTGGCTATCTCCCTATCTCCTCACCTTTGAATGGATTTCCCAAGCCTTATCCACCTCATCACCTGCAAATTCCGCATAACACTAGCAAGAAACAGTTTTCACCTTCAACTGTTGTGATAACTAAAGGAGAACTTGCTGAAATCACATTATCACGTATCATGTGATAGCAAGTACGGCAAATCTTTGGCTTTCAAATTGTGTTCAAAATGCCGCATTAAGACATTTTATGAACAAGTAAATGGTACACAGTCAATTGAAGTACTTAACAGGGCATCTAGAGATTTTTAAAAGAAATGGGCTAGACTTTTTGTCATTATACAGAATTTGCAGATTACAGGGCTTGAATTTAAAAAAAAAATAAAACCAACAAAAGAGAGAGAATATGCGGGAATTGCATCCTTTGTTCTGCCAATCCTCCCTCTCCACCTGTCGAAATGAAGTTCATCTATAATAGTTATAAAGCATCTTTACACAAGCTTTTCTCATGCCTCGAAAGCTTTTTTGTTCTTCTAGGAAGAAGCCTTGGTAACATCTTTGCTTGATCTGTTAAACTTCATGTGGCTGTTAACGAGCTGTCCAGCTGCAAGAGCAGACATGAGTGAGAGCTCTCCAGCAAGAACAGAACCAGCTACAATGGTAGCTAGCAGCCTTGAGTTTGCCCCTGGCGACTCTTTGTTGGCACCTTTGACCCCTAGTAGGTTCAAACATGCTGACTGTGATGCAAGCTGAGTGCCACCTCCCACTGTTCCAACCTGAAGGCAAGTATCAAATAGCAATATGAGAAACTTTAGGCATTTCACATAATATCTCAAACATCCCGCAATTGACCAGTTCCTACAAAGAATAGCTAATATACGGATTTCATCCACCAATCTTCTAACAAAGTCTAGTCACAAATGGATAGTCCACCAACGACCATTATCTTATAGTGAAAATGTAAGATAGAAACAATTACCTCAATGGAAGGCATGCTGACAGAAACGTGAAGGTCCTTGCCATCATTAATTGCTTCCATCATTGTGATACAGTGAGAACTCTCCACATTTTGAGCAGGATCTTGGCCGGTGGCTATGTAGACTGCAGTGACGATGTTACTGGCATGGGCATTGAAGCCACCAAGAGCTCCAGCCATGGCAGAACCAGTAAGGTTCTTAAGCATATTAAGCTCCACCAGGGCATCCACATTAGTCTTTAATACCTTCCTGACCACATCACCCTTAATTATGGCCTCACAAACCACGGATTTACCCCGTCCTTCAATCCAGTTGACAGCAGCAGGCTTCTTGTCGGAACAGAAGTTACCTGAATTATGCACAACGCGGTACAAATGGAAATTAGATTACCATGGTAGAAATGGAAAAAGGGCAGAAACTAATAAATAGTCGAGTACCAGAAATGCCAATGACATCCATGTCGGGGAACTCAGCCTGGAGGAAATCCAGAACATTTTGGACTCCTTTGGAAACCATGTTCATTCCCATAGCATCACCGGTGCTGCAAGTAAATCTGAGGTAGAGATTTTTGCCAGCAATAGCGCATTTGATGGTCTGAAGTCTAGCAAATCTACTAGATTTATTGAAAACCATAGATAAAGGATCGAAATTGACAGGATTCTCCAGGAACAACTTCAACTCAGCAGCTCTCTTAGCACTCCCAAACCTAACAACGGGAGCCCTGGTCATCCCATCTTTCAATAAAACACTCGTAGCTCCACCGGACAAATGAATAGCTTTACAACCCCTGTTCGTACTCGCCACCAAGCACCCTTCAGTGGTGGCCATGGGAACCGAATACTCCCTCCTGTCAAGCAACAACGGCCCCGCAATACCCACCGGAATCTGGACATAACCGACTGGCATCTCGCAACACTGCCCTAAAATGGACCCGTAATCAAAACCCTCCAATGGCAAACCATGCAAAGACTTGCCAGTTGATCTCTGCAAAGCCTCCCGCCTGATCGCCGCAGCCCTACGGCAATCCCCCAATTTGGATTCCAAAGAGTAAGACGGCGTCGTTCCATCCACCACAGACTTGATCATCTCCTCATCCTCTTCGGTCGTAAACGTCAGCGTATTGGGATCGTGATCGATGATTAAATTAGGCAGTGGCTGCGGCTGTGGCAGAGTCATGACATGGGAGCAATCGAGGGCTTGGCCACATGGTAAATTCCGAGAATCATCCTTAACGATGACGCGGCTATCCTCTTCTTCCAGGTCTTCGGAAGCCCACACGTCAGCAGAAGGCCGGAGGATTGACTGAACGAAGTCAATTCCGAAAAATCCCAGCAGATAAATACACGAAGCGACGAAGGCTACAATGGCCACCATCTCGGAGAGTGTCACGACGTGGAGGGGCGTCGAATTGCGAATCTTCTCGCGCCAGCGGGAAAGCAAGTAGTAAACGACGGTGAAGAAAAGCGTGAAGAACAAGGCATTGATGATGTACAGAGGAAGCGGCAGCTGCGCGTGTGTTTCTTCCTCTTCTATTGTTTTGGAATGAACAGGTTTGGCAGTGGCAATCGATCTCCGGCGGACCTCCATTTTCGTGGTTAATGGCGACGGCCGGCGGAAGATCGGAGGGCGGATAGTTAAGATTAAAAAAAAATTATTTATTTTATATGTTAATGTAAAAATGTAGCAGTAATAGTCGTCGTAGAATTTTACGACACCGTATGGGATGGAGGATTTCTCTCGAGTTTGGTTAATGGGGAAGCTGGTGCTTAGCGCGGGGGCATTTATAGAGTTAGTTGGTAGGAAGAACGGGGGACACGTGTCGAAGAAATGATGTGGGCGAATGGCACGTGTCAGATGCAAGGCGTTTTACGAGTTATGACGAGTGTAATTTAAGAGTCAAAAGTTTCAAAGTGAGTGGAGGGCCGATTGCGATTCTGGTATTCGGAAGGACGATGCTACTGCTTGTTGGTTTGCTGTTTATTGTTTTAATTAATTGGTCAAGTCTTTTAATTTGTTCCTTTTTCCAACCAAATTCCAAGTTCCAACTCACAGCTGCTGTTTTTTGTTTTTGGTCCCGGCGGACCAACCCTGCCAACAGCACGGCTAATGGCTAGGATGTGTATTGATGATTATTGATTACGGTAATTGTAATTTGTAACATTTACAATCAGTCATACACACGTGATTTTATAGCAAGAGAATAATAACTAAACTACCATATAATATTACACCAATATTTTTATTTTGCTCTATTCTTGTGTTTAAAAGTGTTTCTCTTGAATCTATCTATAAAGAGTTATGCCCATTTCGGTCCGCTTTTGATCTGTAAAAGCCAAATAATTTGAGTTTAGTCTGACCATGACTAGTCTCTAGTCTTCCTTTTATGTTAGATGGAATCCTCCGTTGGATTGCAAACTTTTGTAGTGCAACTTTAGCTAACATATGGGAATTTGTTTCAATATTCCATGGACTCATTAGTCCCCCTTCATGATTGGGGTTGGTTGGCGAGGTAAGGTCTAAGCACAATTGTCACTTGACTCTCGACAGGGATTCATAAAGTGATCGGCACATAGTCCCGAAATTACTGGAGGTGTCCGATGCAAACGTCCCCGGGCCAAATCACTCAACACCTGAAGAGTCTAAGCCGATGCTGGCACTTAAGCGAGTGTCCCTTTTACTACTTAGGTTCTTGATAGATTTTTATTACTCCATTTCCTTCCAACTGTCAAAACAAGAATAGGAAAAAACACTTGTTCAAAAGTAAATGCAACATTTTCACGATACAAATTGATTGTCTGAAACCTCTATATATTAAGCTAAGTTACTTTTTCTTGTTAAAAAAATTCACATTTATCTTTCAATAATGTGTGTCTCTACTACGGTACTATTGTTTTAATATCAAGAATTAAATAGGGCACTAAAAATATATTAAAGGACCTAACAAATAAAAATAGGTACCATTTTGGGTTAACGTTGAAATACTATAAGTAACTTATTTTATAAGTTTTGATAAATATGAGATTTGGTAATATATTTTAAAGCCACTTATTTTATACTTTTCTCCATTTTAATAACAGTTTTTAAAAACAAGTACATGATTACTTCTTATAACTAGCTTATCAAATAAGTTATTATACTTTTTTAAAGTTTCAATTATAATATTAATATTTTAATAAATGATAAATACTTATTTAATCCTTGTACTTTAGGTTAAGTGCTCGTTTTGTCCCTATTTTTCAAAAATTATCTCAAGGCATCTTTATTGTTGAATTGTGAAACTCATGCCCTTATATTTCCTTACTTTTACAATAGTACCCTTACTACAATTTTAAAGCAATGTTTGATAATATACAATAATTATACTAATAATTATTTGCAACAAATTAATTTATCAAATTAATCCTAAAAGTAAAATAATAACAAAAGAATTTACATTTATTTTTATTATACTTTTGGGGTTAATTTTTATAATTTTTTTTTATAGATAAATTAATTAATATCCCCAAGAATGTTATTGTAAATATATAATTGTAAAAGCAATGAAAAAAAGGACATGACTGTCATATATTGAATAACAAGGGTGTTTTGAGATATTTTTTGAAATATAAGGGTTAAACAAACATTTCTCCTTTTAATAAAAATAAAATTATGAGTATTTTTTTCTTAAACCCAAACATATAAAAAAAATAATTAAAAATTATGAATATTGTGGTCATTATACAATAAAAAAAATACTTTCATAATAAAATTTACAAAATACACGTACCCTGCTTTTCAAACCCACAATAACATTTACAATACAATTTACCAAATAACAAACTATTTTTTTAAATAGCAACTTATTTCATCAATATAACAGAAACATTTTATTCCATTAACCACCACAATCTTAAACTAGCTCGCATTTTCTATAATGGATCAAAGTTTCATTCTCTCTAGAGTTAATGATCTCTTTTATGTTTCACTTTCATTTGAAGAGTCAGACAATAACCACTATAACTAAATTGATAATAGGACAATCCACTATATATCAACCCTAATATTACAGTCACATTTTATACGGTTGCTTTATTCCATTAACACATTTTTCATCGTATATAGAATACTTTTGTAGCACAAATTCATATTTCTTTATTGTGAGATATGGGTTGAAAATTTTGAAAATGTAACGAAAAATTTAGGACAATGTAACTCATTGAAGTGGATGCATCATAGATATATTTGACAAAATCATATTCTCTTTCAATTATACATAAAAGTAAGCTCCGTATAGTAATAAATTATGATTTATCAAGATCTTGTCTAAAAAAATCATCTCTACATAATAATAATTTTATATCTTTATATTGTAAGAATATATATGCTATGTTACATTAAAGGTTTAAAATGTGATAAAATATTTTTCAAAAATTATTTTGGACAATGATTCATTCTTCAGAGTTGTCACCGAATTATTATATAATATTTATTGAAATTACAATGTGCGATCAAAGAGAATGCAAATTTTAGACTTTTAAAATGACTTAGCGAGCTCCGAATTGAATAAGATTAATGTAGTGCATACTTTACCTCTATATTACTTGGATTAAAGATAACTAAGTCAGACCAATAAATTTTATAATCACACCTCTATTAAGTTATAGTCTTCTCATAGTAATAAAAATAATTTGGTCCCAACATTATGAAAATAAAGAGATTTTATTGTGGTTTATAGAAGTAATCACTCACTACTTCTTTATAAACTGTATTAGTTTTGTGCTGTCTATCGCAAGCTCTCGGCAAACTTAAACATTCCATGATTGCATTTTTCCCACCTTAATTTTGATACTGTAAATGTTGTTAATGGTTATTGATGTCACAATAGATATGAATATCCACTTTATACCGAGCCCATTACATTTTAATATAAATTTCATGTTTCGTTTTAATCATTAACATAATCAATAATTGTTAGGCTACATTAAACTACTCAAAAAAAAAATTGGTACTTCTTTGACCATCCCATTTTCATACATATGCAAATTGCGCTACTTTTTATTTAAGTTTTCAATTTATATTAAAAAAAAAGTTTTCAATTCAAAATTAACGGTTGCTATTGCAATATTGATAATTAATCTAAGCGATGTCAATTATGGAGATAAATCAGTTAAATTAGGTGACCACGCGTTACATTACTTTGTAAACTCAATCAGCTTTACTTTAAATATTTAGATCTTTCCACTGAGCCCCGTTTGGGATTGTTACTAGGGCAACAAGAGTAATTTATTTCATAATTTTTTATAAAAAGAAAAAGTGTTTGGTTAATCTTTAAAATATAAAAATTTTATAATTTTATTTATTTTGACAGCACCTTCCAAAAAAAAGGTATGATGTTGCTTTTTAATAGTAATTAATAATTCTTTTAAAGTCTTATTACAATAAAATTCACCAAAGGTGAAAAGTTTATTTTGAAATGGACAAGAATCCTCATATAGTATTAACATCTCTTGGTAAAATTAGTAGTTAAGATTGAATTTGAAATTTCAATGTTGATAATCATGTTAGTTTTTTCACTTTATTTACAATTAAGTCAGCTTTTCTCATTTGATTTGAAAGATTATGAGAAACTAAAAGAGAAAAACACTAAAAGAAGATCCTAATCCGTTTGAAAATTACATCAACCTCAACAGCATAGTTTATCAAATATCTAACTACTTTTTGGTCCAATTGATTATTTCATCAGCCTGGGGATGGCAAAATCCTTCATGGATTTGGGACCCCATAGGACTCTATTCTAAATAGGGTGAATTTTTAATAAATTTTAGAGACTAAGGAAAAAATAATCTCTAAATTCTTAATAAGGTAGGGTTTGGCTTTGTACTTCTCACCCCACCTCACGCCAATCCCTATTAGATATAAATATTTTTCTATTTTTTATTTAATAATTTTTGCTTTATCAATTACAATGTTAATTAATAATTTGTCTTTTTATATTTACTTGATATAAATGAACTATAACTAAAAGAAAATCCTACAATATAATTTGCATTTAATCCTAAAACATTGTTATGTTTTTTTTTCTTTCTTAAGATACTGTTATCTTCAAATATTTTTTAATTTTAATATTATTTCAAGATATTGTTTCAAATATTTAGAGATTTTTTTAAAAATAATTTAAATACTTTATAATATGGTAATAATTTTATTTAAATCTTTAATTTTTATTTTATTAAAATTATGTATCTATATCTACTACAAAATAAATAAATGGGAAATGGGATGGAGATTGGAAATTCATTCCTCACGTGAAATTATAATTATCCACCTAATTAATTTATTAGGAAATAGGATAGATAATGGAGATAAAATTTTTAATGAGGTAGGGAATGAGTAAGCCTAGCCACCGCACCATCCCTACATCAACCAAATACAAAAAATTTATTTTATAAGGTGCAGCAACCTACATTGCTTTTAATTTGTGTCAGGTCCCACTTTGATTTGAGGAAAAAGGATTATGTTCTCAAATATGTCAAAACTTTAGCATATTATACCTCATTTTTATAATATTTCATAAAGGATCACAAATCGTAATTTCTTATGTACTTTCCCTTGTATAAATATATCAATCATTTATTAAAAAAGAAGAAGGTAAATGTTGTATTGTTGTATGTAGTTTGAATCAATTAATTATTTAGTGTTGTATTTTTAAAAATTACTCAAAAAGTATCGACCGTTATTTCCATTAGTTGTTGAATTTAATTAACTATTGGATCGAAACACTCTTTAGCACACTTAACTATAGAATTTTGAAGTAAAGAGGGGCGAAGGCTCTTGGAGACTAGAGGGGCCTATAAGCTTTGAAAAAATTTTGAAGTTTCCAGCGGAAATAATAAAAATTAAGTATAGAAATACTGATTTGCTCCTTGCACAATTAGTTTGTAAACTATATATAGAATGCAAATGTAATTTTACATGTTCTGAAATAAAGTCAAAGTGATTTTTATTTTATTAATTACTTTTTTATTCTAATGAAAAAAAAAAAGAGTACATGGGGCTAGAGAAGGAAAGAAATGTGCCTGAGAAAGAGAACAATATCAAAGGAGGGAGAATATCTTAATATATTCAACTGTTAAGTGAGCTCCTATGCGAAATTGCAAATTATGATAAACGGTTAATTAAATGGAGAGTTTAAGTCTTTGGAAGATATTCACCAATTGGCTCGTAGCCCCCTCGCTACCCATGCACTCAATAACTCAATTCTCGGACTCAATTTTTTTTTTATAATTTGGGATACTACAGATATTTCTCAAGTATTATGTGTGAAGTAGAAATTCGATCTGTGCTATAATAGAATTATTAAAAAGAGTTTCAATCGATTTTTTATTGTAAATATCAATAAAATTGCGTGTCTTATTATAATATATATATAAAAAAGTCTTTTCACCTAAGAGCTCACTTGATAGTTGAATATATTAAGATATTATGCTGCCTTTGTTAATATTCTTTTTCTCAAGCATGCACGTCGGTTTCTTTCTGAAGCCTCATGTAGTCATGTTTTTTTTTTCCCTTTAGAAAATATTTTCCTCGATGGCACACACAATATAATTGCTGTTAGTCACTTCATTCCAACCCCATCTAGTCTTAAATAAGTTTGAATTTGAATCTAAAATCCTTCGTGTCGACCATAGCTTCAAGCTTCTTCCCTTGTTTCAAAAGTCATTCCATTCCCATTAATGGTGTTTTAAATTTATTAAGATGATCTTTTGGATTACTAGTTGTTTCAGCATTCGTCTCTTGAATTGTTTTAACCACCTTAACAAAAACTCTTATTTTAGATCATGATGAAATATAAAGACCTCATAATTCAACTAATAATAAACATCAAAAGAATTTTTTTTCCATAAATGTCCAACTAAAAATAAATTTCTATCATATTTGAAATGAACAGCTTTAATAAAATATATCTACCGTTAATTTTATTCTACTAATCTTATTTAAGGTAAGTGAAAGATAGAGAGAATCAGGTTATAATAATTATGGCGATAAAATAGAAGGAAATAGAAGAAAAAGTATTTAATACTATGTAGTGGGCCCATTAATTTTTAATTTTTTTTATTAATGAAAAAAATCATTATTTAATTTGATGCATTGATTTGGTTGGTCTTCAAAAATCAATATTTTTGTGTACATTATTGTATTAAGAAAAAAAAAAAAAGAGGGCTCCCAATCATGTCCTTACATGTATGCATACATACATACATATAAAATGAGCATTACTCTCTATTATTTGGAGAAACTGAGTGAAACCTCTATCATATTTTAAAATAGGTTTAAATCTCTCTGAGGTTATAACGGTGTTTGTTTTATATATTATTTACTATTCTATCCACAGTCTTGATTCTAGTCATAAAATTTAAATATTTTGAGAACTTTTTTAAGCGTAATGATGTTTATGTCCATAATGATTAAATTAATTTAGTAGCGAATTATAAATTATGGGAAAAAATTACAAGTTGGAAAATATCATAAATACACTAATAGTTATATAAATCAGCACAACATACCAAAACATGCCCTAAGCGTATGATATTTGATATTCTAAAATCTAAATATAT
The DNA here is from genome assembly GCA_030449905.1 of Luvunga scandens. NCBI lineage: Eukaryota > Viridiplantae > Streptophyta > Magnoliopsida > Sapindales > Rutaceae > Luvunga > Luvunga scandens. Next base: position 269,679 of record JASUUG010000714.1, read on the forward strand.
CTCTCAGAACATAAAAAAAAAAAATAATTGAAGGAAAGATCCAAATATTCAAGCAAATAAAGGCAAATGAATAATTGGATGATATTCTAGTTCACCCACAATTGGATGCAAATGAATACTGTATATTAAATTTAAGAGAGAAAAAAATCACTATGTGAAAAAATATATTAGCAACTATTGACAAAATAATAATCACACGCACTTGCTATTATTTGATGAGAAATTTTTAAAAAAATGAGATTGCGTAATTGGCGTAAGCAAGTAAGCAAGCAACAATAATGATTGTTGTATACAACAAAAGATGCATTATATGGCTCAATCTATAAATACTTCTCAAACGAAATGTTGTGTGCCGGATTAAGCAGCAAATAAAATATATCAAATTTGTTATATTCACTTAAATAAATACTATATTATTGGAAATGTTGATGACATTTCTCCTTCTTATAATTTTTCTTTGTACATGTAATGATCCTTTAAGGGTATTAAGCAATTTTACTCCTTCAAGGAGATGATAATGTAAGAGAATTATAATCATTTACAATCCTTGATGGATGTTCCATTTCTCAATCCTGTGAAAGTTAGTGTTGAGAAGATAATAATAAAATTCCTTTATCAAGGATTAAATAAATCAAATCCAATAAATGGTCCGGGTGCACATGTCATTCTTCTTGCAAATTGTTATTCAAAATCAAACATAATAAGGCACGCAAAAATTAGATTTTATAAGATCGAAAAGAAAACAACTCAATCCGAAAAGTAATTGGAAACTATCATAGATCATACTTGAAGTAATTATCACTTTTGCTATTACAAGCGCATATTATGTCCAAAAGTAAGATCAAGTAGAACCATTAGTTATTTATTAAGCAATTTAAAGACATGCTAATGAAAGAAAATGTCAATAATTTTATATTCCTTCATGGATTCTTAATATTCTTTCATTTTACATTTTTTAAATTTCTAAAAATCAATTTGATTTGCCTTGGTAGGTTGCTACGTCAGGGGCGTTTTGAGCCATAACAATTTTATTATTTTTTTTCGTTTAATTTAACATATATATAAGCTTTCTATATATAATATTTCTTCAACTCATGATAATATTTTTCCTTCATATTGTTTTATAAAACAAATTCATTGTCATCTTTACATAAAATTTATAATCTTTTCTTCTATAGGGAAATGATATATGATGAAGGAAAATTACTTATTTTTAATTTGATTGTCCTTCAAGTATAAGGTAATGAAGTATATCACCAAGTTTAGTATGGTTCTTTAGAAACATATAATTTTAAAAAATTTTGTTAGAGTGCAATCTTTCGGGGATCTATTTCAAATTATCTTTCATTCTACATTATAATAATCACACTTCAATATAATTTTCTTTTCAATTCCAAGAATACAAAATATATAATAGAAACTGAAAATTATAACAAGGAGTATCAAAAAATAACAATATCAATGAATGGAACACTGGATAAATATTGCAATCCAATTCCTATAAAATATATTTATTATAATAAAGGAACAAATTCATGAATCTGTTCTCCTAAATTATAGAAAAACATTTAAGAAAATGTTTTATACAAAGTCTAGATAGTTCAAAATTTATACCTTTGTGACTAAGATCAAAAGAGAGAAATTTACCATACCACCTTTTTGGCTAGAGGCTCATGCTGATAATATTTTAATTTATTCATCAAATAGAAGTTTGTTTCTACCCATATCTGTAACTAACCCGACTAGGTGATATAAATGAATTGGCTCTAAACCTGAAGACTTACATCCAATAACATGTCCTCCTCTAAACAGAATAAAATAATAGAAGTTTTTATCTTCCTTAAACTCAAATTTTATAAGATAGGAGATAGGTTTCGTAATTTAATTGTAATTGTAATTATTTCTCTTATATAAAGAGGCCCTCACTCAAAGGTATAGAAGAGGAAAAATAGGCATATTGGAGAAGGGAATATAATATCCCCGAAACCTTTCTCTTACTTTCTTTCCTCTCTCTTATTATTTATTTGTTATCAAGCCACTACCGATCTCTAACTTGAGCTTCGTAATTTTGATGTCGATAACACCGTTAGTGACCCCTGATGGGTTATTATTTTATAGAATTTTGACCACCGAGCTCTTTACTCTTAACAATGACAATCTTGAAGACATTAAGCTCTCTCAATGCCCTTTTCTCAAGTAAGACAACTCTTTCTCAACTCTTTCTATGTGCCGAACTTTTGGTATCAATAGAACATAACAATATTGCAAGAGAAAGAGAGAGAGAGCAAATAAAAGATACACCTATATTCTAGAGATCACTTTTATTTATTTTCAAGTATATACAAAATAAGGAGTAAAGACCTCTTTCTACAATGATACAACCATAAAGTGATAAGTAAAGATCATAAATACAAAATAAGGAGTAAAGACCTCCTTCTATAATGATACAACCATAAAGTGGTAAGTAAAGATCATAAATACTAAAGATAATAATCCTTAAACTAGGGAGATAATGAGAGTTATAGGAAGGTTAGACGCTGATTGTAAGAAGATAAGAGGTTGCTTTAATGAACATTCACATTATTATAATTATTTCATAATATATAACTATATAGACTAAAATTCTAATAATAGACAGTCAATTTAGATATCTACTAATACAACAGACACAATTCGAGTGGTTCAAAAGAAGAACTTTCGAGACAAGAAAGTGTGGCCAAAAGTCACTAGCAATTGCAGCCACGAGCAAATCCACCTCACGATCAGTGGGGGCTCAAGCCGCTACTAGAGAAAATAATTTGGAGAAAATTACTTGAATCATTGACTAGCCCTCATTAAATCTATTAAAATAACCCTATTAAATTTATAAAAAATAACCCTATAAACTCATAAAATTTAAACTTTAAGATTAAAAATTATAAAAGCCCACACTTTATTTTAAAAAAATAGAAGCCCACGGTAACATATATAAATAGTTTTACTATTATTTAATTTAACCACCATTAAACTCATTAACCCATAAAATTTTAATTTTCACATCTCATCCATATTTAATTTAGAGTGTGTTTGGGATTTAGGTTGGATAGCTATATCTTTTAAGTTACAACAATAAAATATTTAGTAAACATTAATTGCTGTAGCTTGGAAGCTATGCTAATATGATTTTTTACTTTTATGATGAAAAATCTATTATATTTTTAATAATTTTATCAAAATTATTATTTAAAATTTATATTTACTATATATTACTAACTTTTTTTCTAAAACAGAGCTACAACACCTCAATCCCAAATATACCCTTAATTTAACCCCAAGCCACCAATCTACAGCCAAAACCGTTTCAATTTGCCAACCTGCAATTTCAATCGAAGAAATAGTTGCAGTATCACCTATTTTTTTAAAGATTAGTGTTTAATACTAGATACGGAATAAACTAAAGTGCCACTAGCATACAATCATTAGTTGGTTAACAAATAGAAATCACCAGCCACTATGGAGTTTACACACTAAAGTGGCCGAATCATTTAGTAGGTTAAAGGGCATTATTGTTTTATTGCTTTCATATCTGTTGAAAGGCAATTTTGTGGGCGATGTCTTTGCTAATTTCGGCCGATCATATTCAAGCTACACTTGGTGGAATTGTACACCTGAGATCATTCTACTACGGATATTTACTATTTTGTATTACTCATTTTTTTGGTTAATTAATAATATTTATTTCTGGACTTGCACAATAATAATAATAATAATAATAAAAAGGGTATTAGCATATAATGGCCGGACACGCGCCATTAATTATGTAAATTTACATTCTATCATATATATTTTCGCATCATATGAAACTGTTTGTACTGTAATTCGAATTCCGAATCTTTATATATAAAGTCAAAAAAAAAAAAGAAAACCGTAGTATTCATTAATTATCCAATCGACGATAAGAAAAATAACAAACTGCGTGACTAGTGAAATTAATTATTATTAAATCTCCCATTTGCTTTTTGGTACGATTTCATTTGGACACGTGTGAATGCAATTTTCAATCCAAATTTCCTGTGCGTGGACAATGTTAGGAATTAAGTTTTTGGATCAAATAATTTCCTTAACATGTATTAAATTAGTATTAATAATTAATTTCACTAAAATAAGTTCGATTTTATCCCTCATTACATTAACCGTAGAAATTGTAAATTTTTAAACAAAATCAAAGTCATGGATGTTAGAATAAGAAAACTTTTAATGAAAATCATTATCTATAACCCAAGAACGTTTATGTTATATCACTAAGAATTAATAACAAATTATGCAGAAGTGTATATGAATTTATAACGCTAAATAGTTCTCTGAGAATATGTGGTTGGTCTTCTAGATCAACAAATTCTCCTAAAAAAATTCTTTGATATTCTCTGCGCTCTTTCTCTCATGATGAGATGTTAGAATAAGAAAACTTTTAATGAAAATCATTATCTATAACCCAAGAACGTTTATGTTATATCACTAAGAATTAATAACAAATTATGTAGAAGTGTATATGAATCTATAACGCTAAATAGCTCTCTGAGAATGTGTTGTTGGTCTTCTAGATCAACACATTCTCCTAAAAAAATTCTTTGATATTCTCTGCTCTCTCTCTCTCATGATGAGATGTCAGAAAGAATAGAAAGATAAGTGTGACTTGAGAATTATGACAACTTATATTCGGGTTGGCAAAATCCCGAGCCAGCCCGGATTCCAATTTTTTTCACTCAGGCAGAGTTTTTTAAGCCTGGCACTGGGCAGGGTTTTAATCCGGGTACTCAGATTTTGTATTTTTTAATATTATAATATATATATATATATATATATATTTTGTAATTTTATAAGTTTTAAATTTATTTTAATGAAATTTGACATGAAATTATAAATTATAAATGTTTAAAAGTTTATATTTGTGTAATAAATGAGTCAAATAAATATAAATATTTGAAATAAAATATATTTTATAATATTTTTTTAATGAAACTCGGGTTCTGGGCCCGGTCCCGGGTTTATCAAGTGATGCTCATACCCGACCCACCTTCACACTGGAGTTCGGGCCGGGCCGGGCGGGTACTTTTGCCATCCCTAATTTATATAGACAACTCTTTCTTGTTGTTATTAGGTATTCTTGATTGTGCCCATCATAGAATTACAATATCATTGTGTCTTTATACATTAAAGGTCATACCCTATCAAATATATTAAAGCCCATAATACCAAAAACTTTAATAGATTACTTTTAATTATATTTAACCTTACATAATAATTTACAACATATAATTATTCACATATAAACTCAACGTTAAATTAATAATCTAACAATGCTAAATTAAAAAAGCCCAACAATGGACACAGGAGCATGAGCATTCAAATGTTCCGAGCAAGAAAAGGGACAAAATTAATTAATTGTTGAATGCAATGCGATACTTAAGGTAAGAACGAGTCAATGAGTGGGAAAAATGACGCCTAAGTGGATGATAGACTTTAAATTTAGTTAAAATTAACTAAAACTCTAGTAGTCAAGCAAAGAACAACCCACCTGTTTGTTTTTGTTTGGTAAACTTTCATTGGGGCAAATTAACGTTAAGGTTGTGACTTGGGGATCCAGTAATTAATCCTCCACAAACTGCGTTAGGCGTGAAAATCCAGGGCGAGTCATAGATTGAAAAAGAATCATTATTTGGCATGTCTTGACTTCTTATTGCTTTAACATTGTCATTAATTACCCAATAGAGTTCTCCTTTATCATCCAATATATTTACTTTCATCAAAATCTTTCTTCAGGCAAGTCGATCCATTTTCATATTCAATTTTTAATTTTATTATTTTTTGCATTTATATTGTTGGGTCGAGTCTTGAATTTAGGCAAGTTGTGAATTTACATTGGCATTTACAAAGTTATGGTTGTGAAGTGATTGATAATTTTTTTTTTTAAATGATGAAAAAAGAAAAAAGAAAAATGGGTAAATGCTCTTGTAGGATATATGATTTGAATCAATTACTCAATTAGGTTCTATCTTTTAAAAAATTACCCAAAAGACCCATGTTGTATATTTGTTTTCCTTATAATCTAATTAATTATCATATATTTTTCACTTTTTATATGTCAAATTTATTTAAATTTTTTTATCAGAGACATATTATTTTACTATTGAAAGATTAGATTAAGTGTCTGTTTGGTATGACTAATCTAATAATTATAAGTGTTTATTTAATTCCATAAGTTTTTATCATAACTTTTGTTATTGTTTGGTTGGTTTTTCAATAGAGTTTTTAAAGCTTAAATAATTTATTTTGCCTTTAATAGTAAAACTCAAATTTTGGGCTTTTAAGAGTAGAGATTGAAAAGTATTTTTTTAAATGTTAAAATATCTAAAATATCATCTACTTATTTGACATTCTTATTTTATTCTTTTCATAATATAACTTTAAAAAACTTGCCTATTAAAGTAATTTCATAAATTTTTAATGAAAACTCTCATTGACAACCAAACAACTAAATTTTTTTTATAAAAGCTCTAATAACAAAATCTTTAATTAAATAAGATCTCAAGCTGTACTAAACGGAATCTAAAAGAGGATCAACGCAAGCAAAATAAACGTAACTCAAATGGTAATTAAATAAATTTTTCACCGATTGAAGAGGGGTTTGAATACCAGAAGTGCTGTTTTGACCCAAGACATTTTACAACTAAATTAACACCCACACTATAATTTGGAAGCTATAAAATCGCTTTGCAGTTATTTGATATACAACATAATTATTATTTAAAAGTAATGTATGCCCTTCTTTTTTTTAAAAAAAATATAAACTTTAAAATTCATATTTAACAAATACGACTAATTTTTAGTTCACAACTTGAATTTTCATTTCATATTGATTGTGCCTCAAAAACTAATTCATGAGTTGAGAGTTGCCCAAATTCCTTAGTTCAAAAACTATTCTAAACTGTTGTAGGATCATCTCCTTAATGCCTGCTTCATGTGCAACTTGGTATTTGTTATATGGTCTTCATCAAATAGAAAGGTAACATGGGGTCCACTTATATACAAGTGAGTTCGTGGAGTAGACTTTTATTGTGGCCTAGGGGCCTAAATGTTCGAAAAAAAAAATATTTAAGAGAAGATAGACCCATGTCATGATCTAGAAGCTAGAAAAAATTATTTGAGAGAAAATAATGGTCATAATTATGATTTACCCAATTTTCTAAAACATATACTTTGATCCCCTTAATTTACATAATGTTGATTATTGCCTTATGGATTTTTAGTTTATTCATTTTGGTCCCAGTCACATATATGAGGCATCTTGATCCAGATTGGCCAATCATCATCCTATCCAATCATGAATCACCAACAAAGACCATCTTAAATCCCATCTTAAATAGTAAATAGAGTCAAAAGACATGTTTTAATCCAGTCTAAATTAAAATCCCAAATCTAGATTAAGATCTCAAATGTCTCAAATGACATGAGTTTGCTGTCATATGCTGTAGATTCAATCATAAACAAGATGTCTTACACATGTGACTGACAAGTCAAATCTCTTTGTCATATGCATATGACTGACATGTTAGATCTCTTTGTCATATGCATATGATCAACATGTCAGATCTTTGTACTTCATCAAACTAACTTGTTATACGTTTATAGAAACTAAATTTGAGCTTCAATTTATAACATAATTGAGACATTTAGGAGCCTAATTAGGACTTTCAAATGACCAAAATTTGAAATTAAATAGTAAATCAGGGCAAAATTGCATCTAGAGTCCTGGCTGAATAGTAAATTTGGATAAAAAATTTGTGCAAAATCTCATATCATTCAAGACGAGATCTTGAAACCCAATCAAGTTTTGGAAAATTTTGCCAACCTTACTATCACATATTAAGTTGTTTGACTATTTGAACAAGATGGGAGGAAAAAAAAAGAAAAGAAAGAAAATTAATCGATAAACACAAAACCAATAGAATATGAATGAGTTATAACAAGAAGAGAAGAAAAAAAGTTAGACAATGGAAAAATTATAAGATTATGAATGGGAATCATTAGCAAAATGATTAAGGATTTTTAATCCCACCCAAAATCCAACAAGTAAAATTGTCAAACAAATAATAAACAAAAAATATAAATGAAGAATAAAATTGATCATACAATATAAGAATTTATGTATAAAGCTCCTATATCGAAGAAAAACGACAACCACCAAGGACGATTGAAAAAAAATTTATTATGTGAAAAATTATTACAATCATTCTAATATTTTTCTCATACTCAAAACTTTAGTAGCACTCAAATCTCTAAATAGACGTATCATTTTCTCACACTAGAAATTATCTATTTATGGAAAAACTGAATGATTAACAAGTGAACCCAACTTCTTTATATGTAATGACTATATCTTGTAGAACAACATTCCTTTCTTTTTCCAAATTGTATTCCTCTTTAAATAAATTAACTCTTAAAAGGATATTACTTATTCTTAAAATAGAATCCTCCTAAATAATAAAATATCTTAAGAATCACCTAATAATTAGAAGATAAATTCTTATTTAAGAAAGAAAACATCTTTCCTAACATGAATAGTATAGCAGATGAATAGTCATCACACACGAAATCTATATCTACTTCATTCAAAACTTATATATATTATGTTTGCTTCTCGAATTGATTAGGAATCCTGAGATTGAAGATTTCTTAAATATAAAAGGGTGTTTACTTGCACTAAAACGAGAGTATAGACAATCAATTAGAATCTCAATTATATGTTACCCTTATGTAAAAAATATGTAACTTTTATTTAATGAGAAAATGAATGAGAAATATATTTGTACAATAACCTATTTATTTTATTATTACTTTTAATTATATAAAATAGTAATAATTAGTAATATTTTCAATGAGGTAAATTAAAATTTTTATTAATTTTATTTCAATTATTTAATTAAACAAGAAAATTTTGGCACATTTTATATACGTGAAGATTGTAATTTTTGAGATTTGTTAAGGGCATTTTCAAAATTTAGAGGAAAGAGAGTGAGACACCCTCCTCCCCCCTACAAGAGTGAGAATCTCATTATCCAGTCCAAAAATGAGCAGAGCCCACGAAGTGAGACTCCCACTTTGCACACTCCAAAGAAAAATAAACAACTTATTCTCAGGACTCCTCACTTTAGAATCTTAATCCAAAATTTAAGCACAACAATAGTTGGTGGACTCTTGACTGAGACCGTCACCCTTTCAACTAGGGCTTGGCGGCAAGTGCAATCAACGTAGGTCTTATAATTATAAGAAATATGTAAAAATTATTCTCCTTAATATGTCTCCTTAATAGTTACCTTAGTTAATTAATTGGTCCTTGACCTAGCTGGCTAGTTCAGTAACAACCTCTCTTATCCTCATCTGTTAATCATCGAACCTTGGGAAAACCTCAACATTTTTGTACCTTAATTGGGCGTTAGCATTTATTTCTTGTATATACGTCAGTTGTAAATGTAAATATTCAAATAAATGTAATAATATATTTATTTATTTATTTATTTATTACAATCTACTGCTATAATATTGATGAGATATCGTCTAGATGAGAGCACCAATGGGGAATTATTAAATAGTTGAAGCATGCAAAAGCTGGCTAAGATAAATTTTGAATCATGGATAGATTGCATCGATGTCCAAACCATAACTTGAATAGATAAAATAATTAAAGTTGCATGTATAGATTTGATTCAATTTGGATAATCAAAATCAGTTTATATATGAAAAACTAAACAATTGTTTACTGCATTATCAAGTCTGTTACAACAAACTGATCGTATGTATATTTTTAAGGGCACCTTTCTTTCTTTCATTTTTTCAATAAAAAACTATTATAGAATATATCAAAAGAAACTACAAAATTATAAATTGGGATGAAAATTCTTCTATTAATATAAAACAATCAGAACAATTCAAAGTAAAATTAATTAAAGCATCCGCTGCCTACAAAACCTTGAGAAATGATAAGCTAATAACTTAAAAACTCATTACCAGTCAAATAGTTTCACTTTTGAAAACCTGAAATCATCACAAAAATATAAAAAAAATAAAAAAATACATAGGCAATCAAGAAAAAAACTCACAAATGAGAAGATGAGCACCAAAAAAGAAAAAACCAGAAGTCACCTACAAATTTTCTCTTTTTTTTTTTTTTTTGAGAACTTACCCAAAGACCATCGCAACATAGCCTTCGAAACCTCTACTCACCATCATTACAGTTTATACAATCATCTGCAATACAAGCGTATTCTCTCAATTCAATCACTAAGGTGAAGCCATTGAGAAGGTTAAAAAAAACACAAGGAATTGAAGAAAAAAAGAGAGTTAAAAATAGAAATAAAAGGAAAACATTCTAGCTAGAGTGGGAACTCTAGCAACAAGAAGATGAAAATAGTGAGAACTTCTGGTGGGGATCATGCATTCTCTACTTGAATTGCATTGTATATATAATTACACATAGACAAGTACATTGAATACATAAAAACTACTTGTCCATTACAATAGTACAATGCTAGCTCGCATCTATCATCAGCATGGACATTGGTACAACATATGGATTATATATAGAGAATTAATCACAATCAGTGCAACAACAACTGAGCTCCATCCATCGCCATCTTCAATCGTACTTCAACCTTTTTTTGTTATAACAATTAGACTGTGTAATAAGAATTTACAAATTAAACGAGTGGTGTTAGTACCTTAATAAGAAATGCAATAGATAACAATTACTTTATGATAGAAATCATTTGATGATGTAAGTATGATGGAGTCATGATAGAATTGTGGTCTATCAAACAATTAATAATATACTTGTGATACAATATTTGTCTATTAATAATTTATGGTATATGTATGAGCTAATGGCAACACCCAAATCACAGACCCATTGATTGAATTCGAACTAGCCACCATGACCATGAATGGCGATGGCGCGATGCAACACGAACCATCAACACTCTAACATTGTCATGCAAACTAGAGGATTGCAGCCCTAAACCTTTAATTCTAGGTTTTGTTCTTCTTCATCTAATTTTGTTTAAGGCCCCAAGTGATCTAGTGTAATTTTGTATTTTGTAGAGTTTGTGAGTTAGTGACTAAATTTGACTAAATAAGATGATAGGTTTGGTTAAGAAGTTGCATTAGATGATAGAGATAAAGACAGTAAAGGTTTTTTTTTATCTGCGATATAAAGGTTGAGGTTAATGTAGAGGGAAATAGGCAGAGAAAGTAGAGGCTGTATAAAGCTGATGATGAGGTTGCTTTGTGTCTGTGTTTGTGATTTTGTTGGCCAGGATGCAGGGGGTAAGGTAGTTGCCACCCATCCTTCCTCATTTTGCATAAATGTGGAAACTTGCAAACCCAAAAAAGGAAAATACAAAATAATAACAATAGTCTGGACTTGTTGTTTTTGTTTTAATTTAACAAGCAAACATTTTCCTTGGACAAGGCTATTACTGTCATAGTTATAAGAGAGAGAAAAAGATTGAAATGAGCTATCTAGCTTTGCTTTTGATGGTTATAATTACATTCTATTACCTCGCAAATCAACTTTTACTTTTTAATTCCTTTTCTTGTTTGTAGTGTTATCTATTTTTTTCTTGTTTGATATTGTATTTCAATGACATAAAGTTACATATCGATAAATGTTATCTTGATTTGTATCTTATGAACGTGTTCCTTAAGTAAAGGTTATCTTTTTGCAAAAAAAAAAAAAAAAAGAGATGTGGGGCAACTATGTTTTTCATTTTGTTATAATAAAATCATAATAACATGTGCATGTGGGGCAATCAAGTTTGTCACACATGGTCCTAAATATATTTATATAAATTATTTAAGTCAGAGGAATGTGTTATTGTCAATTATTAATATGCTTTTTTTGCATTTTTTGTTTTAGTCTTGGATATATTTGCTGCCATTTCTTTCAAATTGGAGCTTTACTACTGAGTTCGAGGGCCCTTTAAGCTTTTTGTAATGCATGTGATCAAAACCAAGGTATTTTAATTCTTTAATATGCATTTACAAGCAATAAACTGAGTAAATGAAATACATTTTAACATGATTAATAAATTAACTCAAATCTTTATTGAGTGTTTTTGTCTATTGTTTTGGATATTTGAGTTTGTCTTGTTTGTATGTTCCATTTGTTTTTGTATTTCACTATTGATTACTTTTTTAATATGCAAATATTGGTTAATATTTGAGGCCAACATGTTTTGATCTTTTTTATTTTTTGTTCCACGTGTGTAAGTAAATGCTATTTTATTTTTATTTTTTATGAAATAAAAAATTTGAAAAGCGAATATTCTTGTTTCATGTTTGCCCTCTTTTATGTGCTAGGATTATAACTCATTGAAACTAAAATGGATAAGTTTTGAATTGATTGTAGTAGAATGTCGCCTGAGTATGAAAAAAGAGTCGTCGAATTTGTGAATTTTGCTATTAAAAATGTTGAAAATGCTAGCGTCATTAGATGTCCGTGTTATAAATGTAGGAATTTAACATTTCGCACACTCACGATTGTAACTGAACATCTTTATTGGCACGGTTTTGTAGAAGTGGCACGGGGAAGATAGTCGTACCACGTCATCTTCTATTATAGATCTTCTATTTGACTCAACAGACTTCAACCATGGTAATATAATGGATATGGTCAATGATGCTTATAAGGTTTGTGAGGGAGATCCTAAGGCATTTAGAAAACTATTAGAATAGACTGAGAAACATGTGTATTCAGGATGTAAAAAATTCACCAAGTTAGGTACTTTGGTGAAGTTGTTCAATATAAAGGGCAAATTTGATTGGTCTGACAGTAGTTTTACTACAGCACTGTTGAGTTTTTTAAAAGAATTATTTCCTGAAAAAAATGAAATTCCAAAGTCTATGTATGAAGAAAAAAAAAAACAATGTCTGCTTTAAGGTTAGAGTATGTGAAAATATATGTTTGCCAAAATGATTGTATACTCTACAAAAAAGAGTATAAAGGGCTTTCTGAATGTCCTACTTGTGGGTTGTCTAGATGAAAAAAAAAATATGGCAGTGTTGACAAGTATAGGATAGGTATTCCGACGAAGGTTTTATGGTACTTTCTTCATTTTCCTAGATTTAGGCATATGTTTCATTTACCACAAACTGCCAACGATTTAACTTGACATGCAACTAAGAGTGTAGTTGATGGTAAGCTTCGGCATCCTGCTGACTCACCATCATAGAAGTTAGTAGATGAGAAATGGCCTACCTTTGCCTTAGATCCTAGAAATCTCTGTCTTGCGCTATTGGCAAATGGAATCAATCGATATAGCTCTCTTAGCAACACATACAGTTTTTGGTCGATTATTCTTACAACATACAATCGTTCGTCGTGGCTATGTATGAAACAAAAGTTTATGATGTTGTCCTTATTGATTTCTGGTCCCCAACAATCGGGCAATGACATTAACATATATTTGGCATCGTTGATAGATGACATGCAAACTTTATGAGATATTGGTATGGAAGCTTATGATGTTAATAGAAATGAATTCTTTAATCTAAGGGCTGTGTTGCTTTAGACCATAAAAGACTTTCCAACATACAAAAATTTAGCAAGTTGCATTGTTAAAGGGTATAATGCATGTCCATATTGTACTCAAGATACACCCAAATGTAGACTGAAACATAGTAGTAAAAACACATATTTAGGCCATCGTCGTTGGCTTTTTAGTAACCATGAATTTTGAAACCAAAAGAAAGCCTTTAATAATAAAGTAGAGAAAGATCCACCTCCGAAACCATTAAATGGTGAGGAGATTTTCAGTTGGTTGAGTCCATTAAAAATAAGTAGGGGAAGAGTAAAAGTAAAAAAACGCAAAAGTTCTAACAATAGTGATGGTGTGTGGTGGAAGAAAAAATTCATATTCTATAATTTAGAGTATTGGAAGTACTTACTGGTGTGTAATCAACTAGATGTAATGCATATTCAAAAAAAATATTTGTGAGAGCATAAATGGAATACTGCTGAACATTCCGGGAAGACTAAAGATGGCCTTAAGTCAAGGATAGATCTTGAGGCATTGGAAATTAGGGCTGAATTAGCACCAAATGTTAAAAATGATAAGCGAACATTTCTACTTTTGGCTTGTTATACTTTAATTAAATAGGAAAAAGTCAGATTTTGCAAAGCTTTGAAAAGTATTAAGGTTCTTGATGGGTATTCTTTAAACATAAAAAATCTTGTATCAATGAGGGACTTTAAACTTCAAAGCCTTAAGTCTCATGATTGTCATGTTCTAATGCAACAACTTTTACCCATTGCCCTTAGGTTTATCTTACCGAAGCATGTTAAAAATGCTATCATCATGTTGTACTTCTTCTTTAATTCCTTATGCACAATTGTAGTTGATGTAACAATATTCGATAAATTATAGATGAACCTTATAGTGACTTTGTGCTTACTCAAAGAATGTTTCCTCTCGTCTTTCTTTGATATTATGGTGCATCTTACTATACATTTAGTGAACGAAGTAAGACTATGTGCCCCCGTCTATCTTCGATGGATGTATCCATTTGAGAGAGATATCAAAATTCTTAAAAAGTATGTTCGGAATTGTAACCATCCTAAGGGCTATATAGCGGAGAGTTATGTTGCATAAGAAGCATTGGAATTTTATACAGAATATATGTTAAATATGTGTACTGTTGGGCTGCCACATGGACATATACAAAACTTGTCAATCGAGAAGCCATTATCTACTGGAAAACGGGTGTAAGTTAATCCGAATTTGCTAGATCAAGCACATTTGTATGTTTTACATAACACACAAGAAGTTGGACCATACATTAGGTAATATATTTATCCTCTTAAGGAAATAATTTTAATATTTATTGAATTAAATGATTTTTTTTAATTTTAAAATTTGAATTTTTTAATGTTTTAGCGAGCACATGCAATGGTTTAAAATTATTTATCTACATCAAAATGACAAATGGTTGCAAGATGAACCTCACCTTTGTTGATTGGCTATTAGATAAGGTGCATGTCACATATCATTACATTTTACTACTTATAACCCGTTCATTTCTTCTTGTTAGTAGAGTGACTCTAGTTGCAGAAGCTATGCATGTTGATAGTGCAAAAGATAAAAATCCTATAACATATGACATGACATTTAATGGAGTTGTAGATGAGATATGGTTTGTTGATTACCATTTGCTAAACATTCCTCTGCTGAAGTGTGATTGGGTTTCAAATAGTGGTGGTGTGAGGAAGGATGGACATGGATTCATTTTAGTAGACCTAAACCGATTAGGGTGTAAATCTGACCTATTTATATTGGCTTCTCAAACCAAACAAGTTTTTTATGTACCTGATTGGGTTTAAAAAAAAGTGGTCGGTAGTGTGTCATATGCCCACTAGAGGCGATCCCAACCCTCTAAATGAACATGATTTGCAAAATACAACTGAACACCCTTGGCTTACCATTAAATTATCAACTATTGAGTTATTAGAATCTACCGATGGTGAAACTGTAATCTATGCATGAAATTCTAATGAGGGAATTTGGATTAACAACTGTTTTTTTTTTCTTTTAAAGAGTTGACAGTAAGTACCTATGCAAGAAATTTTAATTATTATTTATTATTTAATTGTAACTAAGCTTTGACAATTATGATTGTCTAAATTGTAACTTTTGGATGTGTTAGTTTTTTTGCATTTTTGGTGTGTTGTGGCTTGTTTCTTTTTATTTTATCTATTGGCTTTTTGAACTATTGTTTTTTATTTGTTAAGGCTAATAGTTATTTGTGTATTTCAGGTGTATTTAATGGATAAAAGAAAGGGTATTGCTTAGGATAATGTGTTTGATGTTAGCATTAATGGTATGGATGATGGTTATGATGATCTGTTTGATAATGGCACCAATCTCGATGTTCCTATATATGCTGTGGACTCTGACTTTGAAGAAGATGAAGAGAACATCGAAGGTGCTGCTGATGCAATGACTGGTATAGAAGGTAATGCAAATGTTGTTGAAGGTGCTAATATAGATGCTCCAGAGAGTAGTAATGCGACTAGAGGCATGAATATGGGTTTTAGGCAGAAAAAAAGCTGAAAATGAGGAAAGGGAGAATTGTTGTGCAATATAATGTACTGGGTGTTCTTGCTTGTGATGAAGCTACTAAGCTAGCTTCGTATCTTGTAGTCTTAGCTCGTATTTCAATTTCGATTTAATTTTCTGATCAGCATAAAGTTCTAACAGAGACGAATGAGTGTTTATGGGAATCCATTCAGGTAAATGTCTAAATTGTTTAATCTATTATCTTAAAGTTGATACCTGAGGGGAAAAAAAGCTCAAATTTCAGAGAAATTTAGTGATTGTTCAAATTTTTATTAATTCCAGTCATTGTTTTAGTATTGTATGTAATTATTGTAACATCATATATGGTATTAGGAATGCTTCATTGGTCATCCTAAAAGTAAGAAGCAATTGTTACAATCTATTAGGCATGCATTTCGTAACTTCAAGTACATGTTGACAAGAAAGTACATTGTGCCATTCACACAAGATAGGAAGAGACTATACAGACCTCTAATTTATTATCCCTAAATCAAGAAACATGTTTGGATGAAGCTTGCATATCAACATTTATCATATGCCTTTCAAGTTAATATTTTTTATTTAGGTTTTCTCATTTGTTAATATTTGTTATAGATATTCCAATAAACACTATAATATGTTAAAATTATTTAGAAAGTCAATTGTGCTAACAGAGAGAAAAGAGCCTCTAACAAGTTGAATCATTAACTCAGTTGAAGATGATATGTTGGATTGATGCAAGATATAGTAAGTATACGATTGTCAGTTTATATTAAGTTCATTTATTTAAAATAATAGTTATTGACTTGACTTAAATAATATAACTTGTTTATCCAATAGTGCTTAGAAATCGGTCTTTCAAAAGACTTGGTGGACATGAGTGAACTTTGGAAGAGAGCTCAGAGAATTAAAAAAAGGGGTTATGACCCTGAAACTGAGAAGATTATTATGAAAACGGTGAGGAGCTTCAATAAAGTTAAATATTCTTTAACTAGTTTAGCTTAAGTAGATTACAACTTTATATTACTACTAATTTATTTCTGACAGTAATAGGAAAAGCTCAAAAAGAAAGCTGAGAAAGACTCCTTGAAGTCAAATGGAAGGAATGACATACTTGCACAATCATTGGGAAAGCTTCCTCGAACTGGTCATTTGCAAGGCCTTGGTAAATTTGGAACACCTACCAAGTACTTTTACACAGTTCATGCATATAATAACATGCTGCAGAGACTGACCTGCATGCCTGGAAGAAAGCAATTGAAAGTCAGTTTGAAGAAATCACTAAACAACTAAAGAAGACACCTCGCCACTCAAATGTGGGAAGTTGCACCTTTCCACTAATTCTTAACCATGGTGTTGCTAATTGCTTGGAAGAAAAGGATAAAGACAAGATAGATGTAGTTGAACAAAAGGTTAATTTTTTCTTCTGGTTTCAATGCATATACTATGTTAGTAGGTTTATTGAGTTTACAGTTTTGGCTTTGTAATGTTCATGAGCCTTCTAACTTAAAAAACTTAGTTAGGAAGAGAGGAAATCCTCACTTGAAAAAAGAGTATAAAAGTAAGAAGAAGTCAATCAAAATGATGACAGTACACTTAAGAAGAAAAGAGGGACAACAAGAAAAACTATTGTCATATCAAGAAAAAGTCCAAGACTTAACACCAACTTGCCAATGGGTGATGCAAATGAATAGGGAAAACCAATGCTTGGTAGTTCTAAAAAGTCATTATTTCAAGCGAATATGCAATTAGCTGATGGTATATGGCAAGTTCCACTTGATAGCCTAAGAACAAGGGTTGCAAATCTGAACAGAAACAAAATGAAGAAAAGTACAATACAGCATGTGCCAAGAAACACTAAACACGCCGCAGCGATGCATAAAAACAGTCATCCAATGCTACAACTCTTTGGCAAATTATGTGACATGTACTTGCCTCTATCTGGTTGGATTCCATATTGGGTTGACGATGATGTATTTCAGTTACAAGGTATTGTGGCCCATGTTGGGAAAATGGAGTGTGATGCGATGCTGACAATGCTATTGAAGTACATATTGGGTAAGATAGTTTTTTTCTTTACACTTTAATTAATAGTAGTAATTTGTTGTAATACTTGCCTAACAACAAGTTTTGGTATTTTACATCTACTGTTTCAGGTTTTTGTATGACTCAATTATCCCAAATAGAAAAGGAACAAGACCATTTGGATTCATATGTCTAAGTTTTGTGTCACCCCATTCTAGACAAAGACCAGACATTTCCTATCCCAGCAGAGCAGAAGGTGTACGCAAGCACTTAAAAAAAACCCGTAAAGGGCAATTCTTGTTCATGCCATACAAGGCTAGGTCTAGAAATCTCAAATTGTAATCAAGTGTTCCTGTCATTATTTAGTCATTTTATCTTGGCTTTCATAATTGTTGCTTTGTTTTCTTTGCTATTTTCTATTTTAGCTTCCATTGGGTTTTGGTTGTGATTGATGTGGCGAAAAAAGAAGTGATTTATTTGGATCCCAAGGGGTATGATACTCCTGATGTTGATTTAGAACAGTTGATTAAATCGTATGTATTCCTTTCCATCTCATGATCCTAATATTTTCACTATCTTTTAAGACTGGGTAAAAAAATTGAGGCCTAGGAAAAATCGAATCGAATCGATGGATCTATTCAGGTTTGGATTAGTTTTTTTTTCTTATAAATATCCGAATATCTTATTTATAAGAAAAAACTAAAATACTGGTTTGGATTTCGGTTCACTCAGTTGAACCAAATAATTTAACCAAAGAATCAGAAAATTTTTGTAATTTTACCAAAACTTGAAATGTGTTATATATTAATTAGCCATGCAAAATTATTACAATAAACATGCTCACACACAATTGTTATTTTTATTTTGTGTTGTAACTATTACTATTTTTATTTTTCTTTACAACATTATACTTATTTAAATAAAGCATTAGAGTTTAGATTTGTATTTCTAAATCTTAATATTTCATATTTTGTTAGTACAAGTTAGTAAGATAGTATTGATAAATGTGTTTTCAATACTTTGTGTTTATTGTTAGTATTTGTAATGAAATTATGATGAATTGATTATAAAGAAAAATTATTCCATTAATGAGGTACAACGGGCTAAAAATTTAAAATTCAAAATAGACTCAATAAGCTCAAAATCGAAAAAACCGAACTAAACCAAATTGCAGCAAATGGATATGTTCATATTCGGTTCTTTATTGTATTAGGTTCTTATTCGATTCTTTTTTTTTAAATAACCGATTTTAATCGGTTATGCTCAATCTCGATCCGAACCGAACAGCACTATGCCTACTTCTATTTTCTTTAATATATTTTCGATACTTTAACCAATGTACTTTATCATATAGTGCTATGACATTGTTATTATCTGAGGATTGTGAGAGAAGATGGAATTATGGCTCCAAGATGAGATTTGTTAAGGGAAACATATAACCTTAACTAAAATGCTGTGTATCTATCACTTTAAGCCTAAAATAACATATATTTATAATTTTTTTTTGTTTATAACTATGAATAAACCCCTCAGTAACCGAGAAGCGTGGGATGTGGGTACTACGTCTTGAGATTTGTCTACGTCTTGAGATTTGTGAAGGACATTATAGCAGACCTTAGTTTGCTAATGAATGATGTGAGTTAGTGATGAACAAAATCATACGATTGGCTTATACCATATATACTGCATTGTTATAGAAATTTGACAATGTTGATTTTATGGTTTTTACTTCCTAGGAAAGGCCGTACATACTCAGGCTGCGATAGATGAAGTTCGTTTAAAGTGGGCTAACCATTGTTATGAAATCATTAACGCAGCGAAAAATGATTAGTATGAATCTAAAACTACACACGAACATTTTAATTACTTCTTATATATCATAATTGGTTAGAGACTAGTTGATTGTACACTTGAATGAGTTAACCTCCTTAATTGAGATTAGTTAACTATTGGATCATGAATCACGTGTGTCATCCCCTGAATCTATGGAGCATATGCATTCTCTCTTTAACAATTCAAAATATTTTAGACAAAGCGGGAATAACATGTGGAATCGATTCTTGTAATTGTAACAGCAAAATACAAACAAGCTCAACAAAACAACACATGTCATTTAGTTAATGGAATTAGTTCTTGTAATTGTAAGAGAAGAAATGAAATTGAATTATTCTTTTGATTTATGGATATATCATGTGAACATTTGGTCTGTGTGTGCATTTGGTAGTAAATTTGTATACTTTCTATTCAAACCAAAGCTTGCTTTTTATTTTCATACTTTCAGGAAAGTAACTTTATTTTTATGGGTACCATTTTAGCTCCATATTTTATTTCAGTAAGGAATTAATTTGCATCTAAAACCTAGAGTTTTACTTTAATAGATAAATCTTTATAATGATATGTTGGCTATACTCATTGGTGTTGTACATGCAAATTGAGTTTAAATTTGTAATGATTCTGTTATATTTAAAATCTAAGGGTTTTATTGTCGTAGTTAATTCTTTATAATGACAATCCTAGCAGATTTATTCATTTCATGTTGCACATGTAGGTTGAAAGAAGCTACTGGACTTTAGGAGTTTGGCTAGATAGTTGTTGAAAATGGCAGTTCATATACTGGAAGTTTACTTATAATACAGGATAAGTTCTGCACTGTAACCACTTGATGTTGTCTTAGCTTTTAAAACTTGAAACATTTGCTCTTAATTGCTGGATTTTATCTGTTGAATTGATTTTGTTTGATATAGTTGTTGGATAATATTGTTTTTGGGTAACTTTATTAATATAAAGTGTTTTTAGACTTAATAGAATGTATAATTTATTTTTTTGTTCATGTGAATTTATGATTGAATTTCATATACAAGAAGGCATAAATTTGAATGAAATAATTCATAATTTCTTTCAATCTAAATTTTGAACTTGTGACAGAAAATGTTAATCATGGAGTAAGTCACAATAATGCAATTTGTGACAGAAAATATTGCTTATAAGATAAGTCACATAAAAATAATTTATGACAGAAAATATCAATCACAAATTGTCACAAAATAGTATTTTACCTACTAAAATTATCCTGACGATAATTCACACGCGAAAATCAATTTTCCCTCCAAAATTTTAAAATTAAGAAAAAAATCAAATTTCCCACCACAAAAATAAATTATATATTCTTTTTTTATCATGTCAGACATACAACATCTAAACACAACCATAAGTTAATGACATAATTTTTTTTTGTCACAAAAGAGTTATAGGTACATAGATGAATAATAATTTCATTGTCATCCACCCTCCTTTATGATAACTTTTTTTTTTATAATATATTGCCAGTTTTCTAGTAGTGAAATATGGAGAAACACTAAGTATATTGTAACATTAAGATTAAAAGTGTCAAATAAATAAATTATTATAGAAGTTTGGTGGTGAGAGTATTGTATTCTTTTAGTTATATCTTTTTTTTCGATATACCAGAAATTTCTCATAATTAGCTGCTTCCCTCCTTTCACTTTCCAGCCACAGGTATGGCCTCACTAGCTGCCACCTCCGGATCAGCCGATAACCCTTTTGCCAACCGATGCCGCCTAAATCATATATCCTAGTTCATGGCTTCCCTATTAAAATCTATCATCACCATCCACTCTTAGCCACACGCAACTCCTTTTGGCTATTGCTTTCGGCCTTCCAATATTGCCAACTATTGCTTGCTCTCTTTCTCATACCCCTTTCACACTGTTAAATCCTCTCATGCCATTTTAGAGCAGTTGTACAGCCACCCTCATCAAATCATATCATGTCTCCTTTACACATAGATAATGTTCGTTGGTGCCCCATTATGTCATCTTTAGTCCACCACATGCCCATCAACACCACCAAATCGTGACGCATCTTGAATCCCTATAAAACGCTAGCTGCCACTCTCACATATCTCATCAACCTTTTGCTGCATCTCTCTTGGCTTTTGTAGCGGTGCCATAACCCTACCAACCTCCACCTAGCAGCCACATTTAATCGACCATCCTCATCTTTTTCCTCTAAGGTCAACATTGACCTCACCTTTGCAAATAATTACCTTGGGGAGCTTATTGTTTAGCCTTCTTTTGTTTAGGGGCAGTCACCTGGTTTAGGTAAACATCTTATTTCTGATGGGGTGGTTTGCCCTTTAAGGCCGGTGATACTGTGGGTGCATATTCAGTTGCTAGAATCCCTGATTCTGATGCTCAAGATGATGAGGTGGATTTAGTTGGCCAATTGATTATATTAATGATACTATTGCTAACATCATTGTGTTTCTTATCTGTGTAGCCAAGTTGATATGACTAGTGATGGTGATGAGATGATTTAGATGATTGATAACTCTATGAAATGAGAGTTATATATAACACTTTTGGACTTAAATCAATATTTTTTAGAGAGTAAATGGCATGTTTTAATTGCATTTTAGTTACATTTTGTATTTTTTTTTATTTTTAGTTTATTCTCAATAAATTAGGTTATTTTAGAATAAATTGTGTGTTTAGATTATGTGCTTGATTGTAGGCAATTGGAAGTGCAATTTTCAAGGAAGGAATGTTGTGCAATAGGTTTACAAGAATTAAGAAAAAATTTGACTATAGAAAAATGAAAATAAGTCTGAAACAGTGCAGATATTGTAGCCAGTGTTGTAGTAACCATTGCTATAGCAATCCTGAAGCAACATAAGAGAAAATTTCACACAAACCTCAGAAAAAATATGCGATTTACAATTTCTAAATCAAGAAGATACGTGTCGTAGATATTTAGTTGCCCTAATTTTCTATTAAAAAAAACCATGCATTCTAGGAAAGATGAGAGAGCCATCATTCACAAGAAATAACAAGAAAAGAAAAAGAAAACAATAGAGAAACAAGAAATTCCAAGGCTGTAACAAGAGAGATTGCAGGCATGAGGAAGAAGAGATCAAGCATCACAAAGGGCCGTACGTTTCTGTCTTTATCTTTCTTGTTTCTTGGATTCATGATGATGTATTTGATGGTTGAAATAGTTTTTATTTTTTATTTTTATTACAAATTATGAACTAATTTTATTTATGGTTGGGTGATAAACAAGCTTGATGGTTATTGACTGAATTTATGTATTGTTGCATGATTGCTATAGCATTTTGTTTCGATAATACTTATTTAATTTATTATTTCGGCTGACCACCCATTTAGTGATACTAGCTAAGAAAGAGAGATAAAAGTATCTGTTTTAATGGAACATATTAGAACAATACTTGGTTCTAGGTTAGGTTTCCCAAGTCAGGTTAACTCAATTTGAATAGGGTCATGCCTAATCTAAAACTAGTGATGAATTAGATATAGAGATTCACCTTGTAGGGTATTCGGAACCTTGATCGCATAATGCTATATTTTGTGTGGTAAAACAGCTGGTCATTGTTAGGTTGCATATAGATATAAGAATTCCAACAGGCAACAACTGAGGATGCATTAGCGTTCTGCCCAGTGCTGTAGTAATTGCTGTAGCAGCAGTACTGTAACAACAAAACAGTTAATATCATTAAGTGAGTTAATTCACTTAACTACATCATTCTTAGTTATTACATTCTTGTGTGAGACGTGTTAATTTAATTTATTGCATTTTATTTTGCTGTCATTTAAATTTCTTAGTTGAATTTAGTTGATAAAAGGATCTAATTTGATTTAATTGAAGTTACACAATAAGAATTACTGTAGCAATTCTTATAGCATCAATCCCTATGGAGACGATACTCGAATATTTATCACTTTATTACTTATTGTATACACTTGCGTACTGACACCTATATTTTAGGAGATTGAATCCAATTCGCAATAACGATCTAATTGCTCTAAAAGTATCAACAACCTCTACTTTCTAATTTGCAGTGGATGATATTCGGACAATAGTTATAGGTTTCAATTCTCACTTTGCAGATCTTCCTTTTCAATCTAATGAGGATTTTAGTTCTAAAAGGAATGTTGTGGCTGATGATTACTTTTTGTCCACGCTTAAGGGTATTGGGGGGGCATGATCTTAACCCCGATTTTAGTGTTGCTGGCCTGCATGCCTCTAGTTGAAAGAAAGGGGTTCATATTAGTCACTGAATGTAGGTATCATAAGCGGCACTCTAGGCATTAGCCCACCATGTTAGCTTTGCCATAGAGTGTTCTCTTGTTAATTCCTTGTTTATTTTATTTGCTTGTACTATTTCAGTTTTGTTGTTTTTTTTTTCAACTTAAAAGTTTTGGTCTATTTCCTCTCTAAATACATTTATTTTCAATTTCATTTTTCGCAAGTAAAGGTCCTGCCTTATCTTCACCCTATAGTAGTTTCAAATTTCAAAAAAAAATCTACAAATTAAATGAGACAACCTCTATATACCATAAAATTTTTTCCCTTATTTAATACGACAGTACAAAATTATTGCTATATATAGAACATATACATGTACGCTTGTGGTTAATTCATTTCTTACTGTGCAGAACATAACGCCCAATTATGATATGCATTTTTATATATACTTTATACATATGGTACCGGTAATGGTTTATGAGCCAATTATTATGGCTAGTGTATTACTAAATTACAAAATTAAAATCTCATAATATACACAACCGCGTTTATCTTGAAACGCCCAATGTGCTAAGGTCTGCCTCATCCTAAAAAATCATTTATACCCCCTTATATTTTATTTATTTTTATATAATAATAGCATTTTTATTTTATTCACAAATATGTCCCTAATTCAATTATATTTTTTTAATTGGTGTTAGTGACTTATTCTATAAAATGATTAAATTATATATTTATTGAATAAATTCAAATCAATAAGTGACTAAACGATTATTACTGCTTTAACTTATTATAAAAAAGTTTTAATTAAAAAAAGTATGTCAATATCTTATAACTTCACCACTAGCATTACAGTAAAACCTCTCTATAGTAATAGTTTATATAAGAATAACGTCCAGGTAATCATAAAAATTTATAGGCCTATTTGAGCTTATTTATGAATAAGAAAAAATCTACATTGTAATAAGTTATAGTTTTTTTAGATCTACTATTAAGAAATTTGTCCTCCACTTAGTAACAATTATTTGTATGTTGTAAAAGTATATGATATGTTATATTATTCAAATTATATCATAAAGAAATCATTCTTGATATACGTGGTTGGCTAATGGAGAGTTTTATATAGAATTATTACATGGACGTTATAAATGAATAATTTTATATAAAACTCTACATTTTAATAAGTTATAATTTTTTTAAATCCACTAACTTGCAAAAAATAAAAATAAAAGTAAGTGCATTTAAAGGGGACATAGACCGAAACCTCTAAATAGATTGACATTTGATTTTTCACTTCTTTATATGCACCAACATATATATAAATATTAACAATAGTTTTATAAATTAATCCATAGTGATAAAAAGTTTTGAGTTTGCCCTTGATCAAAATCTTGTATTAAAAATTATCGTTCAGGGATAAAATGATTATTTTTAACATTTTTGAGTCCCTAAATTTTTTTTGAATGTCTGTCAATTTTAGATTCTGGAAGGTTGAAAATTTAGGTGGAGTTAAATCGTAGAAATGAGTGAAGTGAGTTTGGATTAGCGATTAAAATTTGGGGTAATTTAGTGTAAGGTAATTTAGTGTAACCTCATTAAGTTTGAATAATGACAACTCATCACCAGCTGTGATTTTTTTTTTAACACGTGAATCAACTCATTCTCAAATTTGTGAGTACATTCAAAATTTACTTTTATTATTCATTTTATATTTTTAGGAAGTAAATGGTTGTCAATTGTTATTTCCAACCCCAGCGAGTGAACATAATCTTAATTATTGACTGTTGAGTAAAAGAGAATTAACTTATTGAGGAAAAGTTACAGCCCATTCATTCATTTTTTCTTATATTTATAAATAGGATCGTGGTAAATTATATTATATGTAATTCCCGACTAATCTAAGAGTTATACCCAATAACATGTTTTAAGTCGTTGGATGCAACTCTTGAGTTTAATGTAAGTAACATATAATGTAACTTAGCCACACTTGATGCCGCGTTTTCTCTTTTTATGAATATAACACCAAAAGGCAAAAGTATTAATTTTTTTTTTTTTGAAATAGAAAAGATAACATTTCATTAGAATTTAAAGGAAGAATGCATGTTTTATTCCTAATTGATGTCATATTTATCACTTACATTGTATTAAATTTTAATTACCTATTTTATCCCTCCCATTAAGAGATATCATAATTAATTATAAAAATAAAGGTAAAACAATTATTTCAAGTGTGATATTTTTAAATTTAAATTAAACTTTTACACAAGTTATTAGAATTATAAAAAAATAAAAAATGCAAATGTTCTTTTCATAATTATGTAAGACTAATTATTTTCATCTTTTCTTTAATTTTGATGCCAAACGTCTTAGAAATTTCATAAATCTCTTTGAGAAGGAGTAGAATAATAAATGAAAAAAAATATTAAGTTTAAATAAAAGATATTTCCATTTAAAATACCCAAGATAAATTTAAACTTTATTTAGAATACAGGAGACGATACACCCGAGCTCGTCTGTAATAGCCACGACCACCATAGCCTGTGTCGAACGTTCCAGCACGTCTGGAATGCACTCCATTTTTTTTTTATTTTTTTCCTGACACCAGTCTCCAATAATTGGACCAAATGTGAAAGGAAACTACGAACATTGAAATGGGAACAGCCCCAGCATTGAAGTCTGAAATTAAATAATAATATATACTACTATTGCAAGAGAAATTGCTATCACATTTATAATCAGTTGCCCATTAAGAATACAAATAAATACGCGACATTGATGACGACTCATCACCGGCACATCAAATTATTGGGATTTTGCTTTAGCCTGTATTGATAACAATAATTAATACTACAAGATAATGTGATCAAGACTGAAGACCTATTACCTCAAACTATTTATAGCGTTCTTGTGTCAGAATCATTCTATAAATATGTTAATCAATAAATTAAGTAGTATAGGTTAGGAGACTCCGCAACATGATTATTTGGGTTAGTAAATTGTGTATTGCGTTTTCTTTTAACGAAAGTCATGCGTGGTAAAAATAAATGTAGGACTGACTATGCGGTAGGGAAAGAGTAATATACTAGAGGCGAGCAGCAGGAAGATCCGGGATCATCACCTACTTTAGTTTATATATATAAATAAACCGATCGTCAAGCGCGCATACGCAAATTAATTCGAAGATCAAGAGGGAAGAGAGAGAGAGAGAGAGATATGAAGATGTTATCTTCCAATTACAAGTTGCTGCTTCGTCCTTCTCTTGGTGTGTCCCTCTTGATGATCATGTGCGTGTGCTGCTCTAGTAGTAGAACTCTTCAAGGTCATGATGATGAGTTCTCCATTGTGGGGTATTCACCAGAGGAGTTGACATCCGTGGACAAGCTGGTTGAGCCATTCGAGTGGTGGATGTTGAAACATGGGAAATCATATGCAAGCGCGGAGGAGAAGTTGCATAGATTTGAGATATTCAAAGACAACTTGGAGCACATTGATGAAAGGAACAGAGAGCTGCAAATTATTGGTAGCTATTGGCTTGGTTTGAATGAGTTTTCAGATATGAGCCACGAAGAGTTCAAGAACAAGTACTTAACAGGACTCAAACTCGCCGATGAGATCCGCAGAAGGAGTCACCGCGACTCTAGTAGCAGGTCTTCTGGTGGCTATAGTGATCATTTTTTGTACAAAAATGTAGAGGATTTGCCTCAATCCGTTGACTGGAGGAAGAAAGGGGCTGTTACTCGTGTCAAGAACCAAAATCCTTGTGGTAATTGATATCACTATTGTCACTCTTTCATGTTTTTAAATTTAAATTGACTACAGTAGTTCAATTAGTTTTGATTTGTTATAGATGAAATAGCGTATGAATGATTATAAATTGCAGGTGGATGTTGGGCATTTTCAGCAGTAGCAGCAGTGGAGGGGATCAATCAGATAGTAACGGGAAATCTAACAGCGCTGTCGGAGCAAGAGTTGCTTAGCTGCGACACAAATAACTTTGGGTGCGAGGGAGGTCTTTTGTTTTATGCCTTTGAATACATTGCCGCCAATGGAATCCACACCGAAGAAGACTACCCTTTTGTTGGGGACCGGGACCAGGACCAGGCTAACTCTTCTTGTAAGCTCATCGACAAGGCGGCTACGGACGAGGTCGTCACAATCAGTGGTTACCAAAATGTGCCTGAGGATGATGAACGAAGTCTCTTGAAAGCACTTGCTAACCAGCCCGTAAGCGTCGGCATTGAGGCTTCCAGCAAAGATTTCCAACATTACAGCGGGGTCAGTTGAAATTGATAGGAGGATAAGTGTTTTTTTTTTTTTTTTTTATGCATAATGACTGATCGATTAGATTAATTAATTCATACCATATATTGCTTGCTCCATATCTAAATACATATAGATATAATGCAGGGTATATTCGACGGCTCCTGTGGAACATATCCCAATCACGCAGTGACAGCAGTTGGGTATGGGTCTTCTTCTTTACCGGAGCCGGCGGCAGTGCGTTACTTAATTGTCAAGAATTCATGGGGACCCAAATGGGGAGAGGGAGGCTACATTAGGATTAAGAGAGACACCGGACTACCCGCGGGCCTATGCGCTATCAACAAGTTGGCTTCATTCCCCATCAAGTTCAAGACCACTTAACTATTATGTATTAATTAATAATACAAAATATATAATGTATAACTGCCTCTGTATCTGCATGCATGCTTATTCTTTCTTTAATTAAGTT
This sequence comes from Luvunga scandens, assembly GCA_030449905.1. Taxonomy (NCBI): domain Eukaryota; kingdom Viridiplantae; phylum Streptophyta; class Magnoliopsida; order Sapindales; family Rutaceae; genus Luvunga; species Luvunga scandens. The sequence goes on from JASUUG010000714.1 coordinate 298,629, forward strand.
TGCCTTGCCTGCAGCCTTCAATTACTCATAATAATAATAGTAGTAGTGTTAGTAGTAGTATCTTGTGCCTCAATGAATTGAATGTCCTTTGCTTCGAGGTTTTGCTTACATTATTAATTCCAGCTCGTCCTAGGCTAGCGAATTTGTTGTATGTCGACACATTTCTTCTTTAAAATTCAAATGAACGAGAGACACTTTTGTTGGACTATCCCAGTCCCTCCGCCCTCCCCCAACACAACACGGTCTAATGGTGCTCTTGCATTCGGTTTTAACTATATATCTTAAGTACGATCATAGCAATATAAAAATGAAATTATTAATTAGTCTCAAATTAATAAATTATACATTTATGGAAAACTATTAAAAATATGAAATAAAAAAATTTTCAGATTGGATACATATTGGGCTTATTTAAGATAACAGTAGAGCTTTTAACACCTCTTTGAATAAATTTTATTCCTAAAATACCCCTAGTTTAATTTGTGAAAAACAAACTCGTATTGTATTAAAGTTAATCATCTTCTAAAAATTTTGATTAAAATGAAAAATAGCTCAATTAAGTCCGTATTAATCAAATATCTTCAAACTTTAAATTACTTTTTATTACGCAATTACCATCTCCATAAATCTAAATTCTTATAATTTTCTCAAAAAACATTTTTAATTAAAACTTAAAATATAAATGAGAGTGTCTAATGTTTGTTAAAAGAATAATTAAATACTTTAACTGAATTCGTATTTGAATTAAGAAATAAATTAATTTGCCCAGAATGATTTAATTAATTTCAATTAAAAAGAGGTTTTATGGGGAATTTTGAGGGATGCCTGAAGGCTCGCTCATCGGATAGGGGAAGCCCAAGACAAAAACTATATTGGGTCGGCCCATTATGAGATGCAACGAATAAGGCTAGCAAGTCGCAACGCCCGGGCCAAGAAAAGTAACCTAGTAAGGGAGGGTAAAAGGGGCGGAAAGGCAGAGCTCCTGACAGTTGGAGCTGGAGCAAAAGAAAGGGAATAATCAACAAGAAAAGAAGAAGAAGAAGCAGGAATGGCGACAAATCTCTCAAAGTCAAAGAAGCGAAAACACACGTTAGAAGAATTAAAAACGCTAGGGCAGCAGCTGCTATCATCAAGAGCTCACATAAACAACTTACCTCTACTGCTCACGTTCGTGTCTCCGTCGTCGCCGCCGCAGTTCCTCCTCGAATCCCTCCTCTCTCTGCAGTCCTTCTTTTCTCCCCTTTTGCCTCACCTCCCTCCCTCCTTCTCCTCTTCCACGAAGCGAACCGAAGTTTCTGGAAAAGGCGATCCTGAGTTTATTTATAAAACTTGGCTTCGCTCCAAGTTCGACGAGCTCGTTCAGTCGCTTCTCCTCGTTTTAATTTCGCCGCAATCCGACGATGCTTATGATTTTTTGAGGGTGAGTTATTACTTTTTCTTGTTAGAGTGTATTAATTAATAATAATTTTTTTCTTATTTTAAAATTACGTATTTGATAAGTGGAATGGTTTGATTAGGAAGTTGTGTTGGATACTCTAATGGAGTTTGTGAAATTGGGAAATGGAGGGAAGTTTCATTCGGCCATATATCATAAATTACTTCATAGTATTGTAAGTTCCAGTTTGCTAGTTACTTTTAAGAATTTGCTAGCTACTAGCTAGAATGATGTTTGTGAGCAGTTGGTCCTAATTTTCAGGTTCACTCTGCGGAGTCTGTCGATTCTGTTACAGACTTGCTTGCTTCAAAGTATTTCAAGTACATTGATGTTCGGTACTGATTATAATTATTATTTTATTCTATTTGCATACAGCATGCACTGCCAATGAGCCAGGATATTAATTTTTTTTTTTTTGAGTTTTTTCTTTTTTGGCCTGGTGCAGTTATTTTACCTACATCAGTATGGAAAAGCTTGCTAGAACTTTGGAGGGAAAAGACATCTCTGGTATTTTGTTCTCTTGTTTTCTTCATACCTTATTTTTTATTCCACCTTTTTAACTGCCTTTTGTTTCTTAGTGGTTGAATTATTTCTCTTTGTAGATGACAAAACTGGTCGTGCGGATGAGAATGGTGAGAATCATTCAAGAGCAAGGTTAGTGAGAGTCATTCAAGATCAAAGTGTAATCTGTTTGTTATTCTATGCAAGTGCCATTTTGAACAATGTAAATTTGATAATTTGTTTCGTTAAGTAAATTATTCTTCTTCTTTCTAAAGCTTTTCTCCATTAATCTGATTTCGTATGCATTTTGTATGCTACTCTCTTTCTTGAACTTTCAAGACTTTTTTGTGCTCATCACTTTGATTGAAATTCTATTACTTTTTCTGAGCGGACAGTAGTTAGATTTGTGGGTTATCTTTCAGTGTAATGCACCATCTTGTCCAAAACAGTGATGCTTCTCACAAATAGGATATGTTTGAACGTTGATGTCATATACCGTTGTTTCTACTTCTATGTGCAAATAGTACTGACATTAAGAACTGCATTATCTCATTGGTTACATTAGTTGTTAATCTTTTCCCTTTTCTTTCATTCTTCTCCCTTTGTTATTTTCTGTTTTAAGGTTAAACTTTGTTCAAAAAGTATTCACGATACTAACTGAAACTTAACGGCTTCTGTTTCCCAATAGCATAGAGCTTTCTCTACGCAAGAGTTATTATATTTTATCAAAATTCCCATCAATGGAAAACAACAATGAAAAATCTGAGCATGAGATGTGGAGTGCATCAGGTAATTCCTTGCCTATTTTAGTCTTGAAGATGACATGTCTTACTTTTTGTGGAGTTTATATTATATTCATGACTAGTGTGCATTTCTTTAGAGTTTGCTTTTTTTGGCAACCATTAGGAAGTTCATCTGAAGAAGGCGATCTTAAAGGGGCATCTAAGAGGTCAAAAACAAAAGATAATATGCCCAAGGCCGAAAAATCTAACAATAATGTAAGCTATTAGTTAGCTGCTGGAAAACACTTTCTTGATGCCATCTCCTGTTGAATTTTCTAATTTATTTGCTTATTAAGTGTTTTGTCATGTCTTCAGGTATTGTCTGCAGCCACTATATCCAAAAAGATGAAATCAAAGTTCACTAAAGCCTGGATTACATTTCTTAGGTTACCACTACCTGTTGATATATACAAGGAGGTAAACCTCGCAGCTTGCGTCTCTGCTTGCACTGTTGTTAGGTTTCATTGATATACTTGCATTCATCTTGAAATTTAATATTAATACAAAGCTAACTTTTTGGGGCTTATATCTTAATACAAGCTTAGAAGCTAGGCTCAAGGCTGGAACTGGAACAGTTAACCTTTGATGCTCAAATTTAGTAATAGCTCATGCTCGCTTGTGCAGTGAATTGGAATTTCTAAGTTCCTCTCTTAAAATTAACTTCCCTTTCTTGATACAAGATGTATTTTATTGGATGCTTCATCCTTTTCTGACCTGCTTTATGTTTAATGCTCAGGTTCTTGTTACTCTTCATCGGGCGGTTATTCCTTTCTTGTCCAATCCCATCATGTTATGGTGAATGTACAAACCAACATTTTTTTTTCCTTTGTTGAGATATGACATCTTTTTGTGCTTTATTCTGACTTTCTACCTGATAACATGCAGTGACTTTTTAACCCGATCATATGACATTGGCGGGGTTGTCAGTGTCATGGCTCTTAGCAGCCTCTTTATCCTCATGACTCAACATGGTTTGGACTATCCCAACTTCTATGAAAAACTTTATGCCCTATTGGTGCCCTCTATCTTTATGGCAAAGCATAGGGCGAAATTTTTTGAGGTAATGCAAACTGCTAAATAGTTCACTGTGGATCTCATATGAAGTTGAAATTACTTATTAATCTTGTTGAAGGTTAAATGAAATCAGAACTTGAATACGATTCTATAATGATTTTAAGTCAGACATCTCTCTGGTATCTGAATAAATCGATTCAATAGCATTGATTCCATGAGGTGTCTAAGTTAGTGATAGTTATTTGCTGCAGCTTCTTGATTCTTGCCTGAGGTCACCTCTTCTTCCAGCATACTTGGCAGCTGCTTTTGCGAAGAAATTGAGTAGATTATCAATTTTGGTTCCTCCTTCAGGAGCATTAGTTATTATAGCTTTGATTCACAACCTTTTGCGGAGGCATCCTTCAATCAACTGTTTGGTGCACCGGGTAGCAAAACCATCTTTTATCTGCCATGATTTTTTTCCTAGCTGGTTATTTCATTGCATTGTGGCAAAAATTGTAATGAATGCGGGAGTCTTTTCAGGAAGATGGCAATGAGACTCAAAATAATGATTCCAAGGCAAAGAAGGAGATTGTTGATGCTGCAATTGTCGCAAATATATCCAGCATAAAACCTGGCATTGATCATTTTGACGATGAGGAAAGTAATCCTGTGAAGTCCAATGCAATGAGTAAGTATTCCTATTAATTTCTCATTTGAATTCTTGGTACACCAAATTTAACATACATGCACTTGATTTCTGACTCAGAAGTAGCAGGAGTGTTCCAATTTTTATCCTTCAGAAGAATTAGCTATCATTTGTATACAGTAAATTGTGTTTTTTGGACAGATTTGTATCCCAGTTTGGTTTTTTATCTGTCTATTCATGCACAGACATATGTTTATATTTGTTTATTTGGGTGGTCGAATTTAGTTTCTCTGTGAATTTTTTAAAGTTTATTTATCAATGGAACTTTTTCTAACAGGAAGTTCTCTTTGGGAGATTGACACCCTTCGTCACCACTATTGCCCGCCTGTATCAAGGTATCTGCTTGATTGGTGTTATACCTGAATATAACGCATGCCACACACACACATATATAGACATACGTATATATCCAACTATTTAATTTCATGTGCTATTAGGTTTGTCTTGTCATTGGAGAATGATTTGACAGTTAGAGCAAAAACCACTGAAATCAATGTCAAAGATTTTAGTTCATGTTCCTATGCCACAATATTTGGAGAGGAGGTAAATGCTACCATATCCTATGTTAATTTGCCTTAAAAGTTTTGTTGAAACGTTGCTGAATGCAAATCAATGTCAAATTCTGTGAACTCTTAAATTGCAGATTAGGAGACGTGTAAAACAGGTCCCACTTGCATTCTACAAAACAACACCAACCTCTTTGTTTCCAGATTCAGATTTTGCTGGTTGGACGTTCATATGTGACGAAACCAAGGAAAACAGTACTGGGAACAAAGAAAAGAACATGGCAAACATGTCTGAAGAAAATGGTCACATTTCTGCGAAACGACGGCGGATAGAATGCTCATAAGTCATAGATTGTGCAGGGAGTATCTGGTTATTGAAAGCAGATAGGTTTTGTAGCTCCCTAAAGTTTTGAGTAAAATATATTTACTACGAAACTAATTTTGGTTGAGATGGAATCACAACCAAACTTCAACCTGTTATTGTTAGATATGAAATGAGCATTGCTTTTCAATTATAGAATGCTATTTGATAAGCAAGAGGCATTGCCAGACAACCCCGAAAACCGCCCCACAAGCGATATTTTTGGATTGTCCAACTGTATTAACCTTAATCTAAGGTACCCTAGGTGAATGCCAAAAAGGAAAAAAAAAAAAAAAAAAGGTTATAACCGGCAGCCACTGCAGGGTGAAGATAGTCCTAGAATAGGGTAGATAAGGTATGTAACAAAACCTGGACAGGGTGTACTCAAATAACTAGTGTATAGCTTGTAGCCCAAGATCTGACTCGTTAAGCACCAAGCACAATGTATTGTCAAACCAACCTTCATGGCACATTTTTTTTTTCAAAGCTTTCTTCGTCGCTTTTAATCTTAATAAAAGCATTTTTTTTCTAATAAAAAGAGTGCATTGGTTTGAAATTTATTCGATAATATGATAATATAGTTGATATTTTTTAAATCAAGTGAAATTTTTAAAAATTAACAAATGTGATAAATATTTTACATCTAAATAGATAAGAAACAAAGGGTTAAATTAAACAAGATACAACAGAGAAAATTATAAAGTCAAAATTAAAACAAACAAGACTTCAAATCTTCAATAAAATAAGATTAGAAAGTAGAAACTCCTATTAAATCTTAATTATAGTCAGAAAGCCAAATAATAGAGGTAATTAATAAGTATTGCAACTGCCCCTTTTTCTCAATTTGAGACCTGAATCCAGCACACGAAATGCGAAATCGAGAGTAGTTAATTAATTTAAATCACCGCGGCAACAAGTCCTTCAGCCTCACGCGCGTCATCGTCATGTTGACTTGGCAGAGCGTTTTCTTCATTTTTAGGGTTCCCATTTTGATCAAATGCTCTGCATTGTCACCTCATTTTGCCTAAAGGGAATTCTTTTTCGTTTGTTTGGTCTTAAATTAATAGCCGCGGTGAAAACCCAGTAATGGTTCTTCTCCTGATTCGTTTTCTCGTTAAGGTATAAACTTTTTGCTCATCTTGGGTTTTGCTTTTCTTTTCTTAATTAGTTGTGAGAAATTGGTGTGACTTATTATGTATAGTATGTCATCTGATCTAGGTAATTTGGGAATTTTTCTTTTACTTTGGGTTAATTTTACGAGTTACTATTGACTTCTTTTGAATGATTTTCCCATTTTTTGTTTTCGTAGATTTCTTTACTAGCAGTTGCTACGATTGATTTATTGCGTTAGATGTTTGATAATGTGCAAAATCACAATGCGAATCTAGATAATACAAATGACGGCAGAGGAAGAAAATGAATGATGTTACATGTACTATGTAGGTTGACGTATGGATTTTGGCAGCAACAATAGAATACACGGCTAGTTGATCTTGTAGTTGTTCATGGTTTCACAGTATCTTGTAGTTGTTTATATGTGTCGTTTAAAATTTGTGGTTCAGAGCATCCGGTGTTTGATGTAGGGAGTTAACGCTGGTCTTTTTGTTTGGAAATACCTGGTTAGTGTCGTTATGGCAGCAGATTCCTTGGTAAAATATATGATCTTCATAATTGTCACAATCTCTTTTAAAGTTTAGTTTCATCATTGCAAGTTTACATGTCTTCTTTCTTGTTTTTAGTTTTCCTTTTTTTTTAACTTTCTAGGTTCCATTAATAGGTTTTGAAGAGTAACAAAGTTGGCTGCCATCATTCTTTAATGGATTGCTACTGTTGTCTGTGATCTGTTATGATTGTCATTTGAAGACATTGGAACATTTGATTCTCCTTTGGAGAAGTCAAGGCAAACTATACGGATGATGAATTTTCCAAAGCGTTACCTGATCGTCATATTAACCTTCATCAGCACATGTGTTTGCTATATAGAGCGTGTGGGCTTCTCCATTGCTTATACTGCTGCTGCTGATGCCGCTGGGGTTAACCAATCAAGCAAAGGCACTATACTTTCTACATTTTATTATGGTTATGCCTGTTCTCAGGTGCCTGGAGGATGGGCGGCTCAGAAAATAGGAGGAAGGAAGGTTCTACTTTTCTCATTTGTGTTGTGGTCATCAACTTGCTTTTGGTTGAAATTGGATCCCAACAATGTCTTTGTCTTGGTTGTGGCTCGCTTGCTTGTTGGTGTGTCACAAGGGTTTATTTTCCCCTCCATCCATACTGTCCTAGCTCAGTGGGTTCCACCACATGAACGGTCTAGATCTGTTTCACTTACAACTTCTGGGATGTACCTAGGTGCAGCAATGGGAATGCTTTTCCTACCAAGCCTTGTGAAGTACAATGGCCCCGAATCTGTATTTAATGCTGAAGCAGCACTGGGTGGTATGTGGTCACTTCTTTGGTTCAAATATGCTACTGACCCTCCTCGGTCTGAGCATCCAAAAGCCTCTGCTGCTGGTTTTGGAGAATCTTTGTTGCCTATGAAAGATCAGAAGGTAAAAGTGGACAATGGGCGAAGTGCTACCAAAGCTGCCAAAATTCCATGGAAAAGAATTGTAGTCAGTTTGCCAGTTTGGGCGATTGTGGTTAATAATTTCACTTTCCATTATGCTTTATACGTCTTGATGAATTGGCTGCCGACGTACTTTGAGCTGGGTCTCCAGCTGAGTCTTCAGGAAATGGGTTCTTCCAAAATGATGCCTTATCTCAACATGTTCATATTCTCAAACATTGGTGGGGTGGTTGCTGACCACTTGATCACGAAAAGGATCTTGTCTGTGACTAGAACCAGGAAGTTCTTGAACACGGTAGGATTCATGGTTGCTTCTATTGCGCTGATGGCACTTCCCATTTTCAGATCTTCAAGTGGAGCCATCTTTTGTTCTTCCATCGCTCTTGGTTTCTTGGCCTTGGGAAGAGCTGGGTTTGCAGTGAATCATATGGATATTGCTCCAAGATATGCAGGAATAGTGATGGGAATTTCAAATACAGCTGGTACATTGGCGGGCATTGTTGGGGTTGATATGACTGGGAAGCTGCTTGAAGCTGCTAAAACTACTTATTCTGATCTTTCAAGTCCAGAAAGCTGGAGAGCAGTCTTTTTTATACCTGGGTTGCTCTGCATTCTTAGTTCTTTTGTGTTTTTGTTATTCTCAACTGGGGAAAGGATTTTTGATTGAGGTGGGCCTGTTGCAACTAATCATCTGATGTCCATCAATAGTGTTAATTGTGAGTTCACAAACATTGCTGGGGAGCCTTCTGAACTCCATTCAAGTGTATGCTCTCTACCAAGGAAGGGTTCATATTGAAGTCCCCACATACAATGGAAGATTTTCAAAGATCGACATAGAATAGATATTTACAAGAGGATTAATTTGAAGATATTTTTCCACATTTTTTGGCTCTTTATCCCATGGCAAAGTGGCAATTTTACTTTCAGTGCTCAAATACTGTCAGGTTTTAAACATATTCAGATGTATTTTATTGACCGTGATGACTTGGTTGCATGCTTGGACACACTGATCTTTATACTTAACAGAACTTCCCACTCCAGTGCCCAGACTTCAACCTCGAGCATTCTTTGGCATATTGAATTTAGTATCTTGTCCCTATTGAACAATTGGGAAAGATTTAAACTAGGAATAAGATGACAAGAATTTCTGTTTTCATCGATTTATGCTTCATTTTTTAACTGCTTCACTTTTATTTGGAATATCAGGAAAAAGTTCCTAAAATCATGTGATGTGATTGTTATTCTGATGCAATTGTTTTCATGCCCCCATTTTGTGCTCTCAAGTATTAACAGGGGAAGGCACTACTTAAACATGTACCATCTCTACAGCACAAATCCACTTGAGCATCATAAATTGGAGGCACAAATCCCTTAGCCAGCACTCCCATTGCGCTACTGCAAAAATCTAGTAAAAGAAAAGATGATGAGAAAATCATAAATGGTCTCCACTGCAAAATATGAAAGTCAGTAACGATGCTTAAAAGTCTTTTGACATTTGGCCGACAGGGTGTGGAAGTTCCCATTGACCCACTTGCAGTTTGGTGGATTCTTATCATATAAATTGTTGACAATTTATACGAGCATCCGGCATCCCAAATGTGCTCGTGTAATGAATGATTAAATTCTTCCTTTGATGATTCCAGATATATTTCCACTAGATCATCAACGAAATAAATTATTTAAAAGCATAACATTGGGGCTGCTAATCCTGAATGGTAATTTCAAGTCTTCCAAACTAATTGGCTGCTGCTGCTACTTAACAGGACAAGCCTTGTCAAATTGTGCTGATTTCATCCCGAGAGGCCGCTCAGGATTTTTAATAATTTTCATCCGACGAGGCTTAAAGCTAGTTTGGTAATTTTACATATTTCAAATCAGTTTTAAGAAGCAACAAATAATACTAAGAATTTACATATTTCATAAAAGCACGACATATCATATGGATCTTATTTCAAATTAAGTAATTATTAGATATATGATAAGTGGGACCCATAATAAAATATGATTTTTTTAAAAATTATTATATTATAGATTTGTTGAATAATTACTTTATCATGTTGGCCCTAATCTGGGATTGATAAAAAAAATTATTATTTAATTAAAGTTATTAATTTATTGATATTCTATTGATATAATAATTGATAACTAAAATAAATATTTTTATTTTATTAATTTTTTATTATATTATCTTAATATAATTATAATAATTATAATCTCTTAAAATTTTATGATTTTATTTCTTAATTGAATAAAGATAATCTTAAATTTTTATAATATATGTGAGGATAAAGATTTATTTCTTAATTTTTATAATATATATTAGGTATGAAATTAACTATCAAAATTAAATCTTTTTAAAAAAAATACCATTTTCTTACTTTTTTTACTTTCAGCAAGAGTAATTGAAAAATTTATTAGAGTGATGCTATTGGCACCCCTCTATTTTTCTTATAAAACCCCTCTTGTTTTACATTTATAATTTTATCCCTTACATTTTGAATTGTATTAGATGTAAAATCTTATCTAATTAAATCCACATATAATTTTTCTCACTAACTCTTTCTCCACTAAAGCTCTTAAAACTTATAATTTTTTTTTTTGAAAAAAAAGTCAACTATAAAAGAGTGAGAATTTAATATAAAGTATTTTTTTCACTTAACAATTTATTTTTGTAGGGAAGATAATTTTATAAAATTTTCATAAATTACTAACCTTATTAGAATACTAGGAGATAACTAACCTTGTGTGTATTTTATAGTTTATTTTGAAATGGAAGGTCATAAACTGAAAAAGTATAAAATTAAAACAAATAGAAATTTAGTAATAAATTAAGCGCATGAGATGTAAAATATTGGATTGTTATCAATAGCCTTTGCTATAAAAAAAAGAAACTTGAAGTGGGTGTGTTTGAAGAGAGATAACTGAAAAGGGGTTGAAATTATTCGAGAAAAAATAATAAATAAAAGACTATTTTTGAAATTAAGGAGAAAACAAATAGAAAAGGATTTGAAAAGGAGAACAGAGGGTGCCGATAGCCCCACTCAATTTATTAAACATTAAAATTATCTATTTCACTTTGAAAATGAGTTTTGAATCCTCATACACCTCTTTCGCGCATGCGCCTGTCACTGTATTCGCCAGCGCCCCACCTCGGGATGGCATACGCAACTTTATTAATGCAACCAAAAAGCTACAAGCACAAGCCTAAAAGACAAAATCTTCCAGGGTTCTCCTCCATGGCTCAGGTTTTTTCCCAGCCGCAGACAAAACATTAAGTCAATTATATTTACCAAAATCTGGCATCTTCTTCACATGCGTTTGAAACATCCTCAAACACACCATGCTTCTCCAAATTTTCACCATCAGCAAAGACATCAGCTTTCACAATCGATTAAATAAATGAAAAAAAACCTTAAAAACCCCAACAAAGCCAAACTTATCCTCTCAGTAGGTATCCCTCCATCTCCATTCATGGTGCTCTCTGTCACTGTCACTGTCACGAGTTCATGACCACTACCATTGTTTTCAAGTCACTAACCATATGCATGTTATCCTCTGTTCTTACTCTAAATTACGGCTGCACCCAGGATTTTCTTTTTTACTTCTGTCTCTTCAATTTCGTCTAAAGATTTCGTCTTTGACAACGTTTGTTGACCATGATTGATAAACAATAGGAAATTTAGCTCCCTGCCTGCCACGTGATAAGTGTGGCAATTGGTAACCCAACTTAGCAAGTTGTTCTTTTTTATGATCTTGAAGCATTATTATTCCCTTAATTGAGATATTAAAAGGTGTGCGCTGCTGCGGCTAGTGGCTGCTTATCTTTCCTGTGAGCCTTTAGGCTTTTTAATTGTAAGTATTACTTTTAACAAGAGAATTTTTTTTTTGGTCGTTGTTTTGCTTTTTTTTTAAAAAAAAAAATATGGGTGGATGTGTTCATTGTAGTTTTTCCTTTGATCCTTTACATTGGCCTGCTTTCCTTTTGAGCCTTGAGGCGAGTTTTTCTTCCTCGTGACGCCCGGAGATCAGCTGAATTTTCACCCGTTATTTGCTCACTTTTGGGTGGTACTGCTTGCTTGTTTTATTACACTTCTTTAGAAGACATTTTTTTTCCCCTTCATCTGCCTTTTGCTTTTGGCTTCTCACTACTATTAAGCTTTTGCATATTGAAACATTTAATTTCTCTTTTTCGTATGTTTGGAATTTCCAATTTTTATTTCTTGTTCAAGGTGGGAACCTGTTCAGAAATTGATTGTCTTAATGCTTTTTTCATCGCCCTGTGTTTTTTTAGCTACTTGAGATTGTCCTTGCCTTGGAGAAGGAAGATTCTCCTTTCCAGTTCTTTCCTGCAGATTCTCTTGAATTCATTTCAAAATTTGTTCTCTGTCTTATTTTGGATGTTAGGTGGTCGGATTCATCATTTAGCATCACCATGATTCTGTGGTGGCTCGTGTCAATCTTGAGTTTCTGCATTGGAACAGCTGTACAAGGGGCTCTGAAGCCTGAGGTTCTGAACGTTGGAGCAATATTCGCTTTCGGCACCGATAATGGACAAGTTTCAAGGATTGCCATGAAGGCTGCTCAGGATGATATTAATTCGGATCCAAGGGTTCTTGGCGGAAGGAAATTGTCCATAACAATGCATGACTCCAAATTCAGTGGATTTCTCAGCATCATGGGAGGTACAGTTTTTCTATTGCTTGTCATTTGTCAGTCTGTTTACTTGGCTTTATTTGTATTTTGCACCTTTCTCTCGTCCTTTGACTTGAAATCCATTTTCTTGGTTGAGGTATTATACTCAAAATTTTCTTCACTGGTCTCAGCATTGCAGTTCATGGAGACTGATACTTTAGCTATAATTGGTCCACAAAATGCTGTGATGGCACATGTGCTCTCTCACTTGGCCAACGAACTCCAAGTCCCTCTATTGTCGTTCACGGCTCTGGACCCTACCCTATCACCTCTCCAGTACCCTTTCTTTGTTCAAACGGCACCCAATGATCTATACTTGATGTCTGCCATTGCGGAGATGGTTAGTTACTTTGGTTGGGCAGAAGTTATTGCAATTTTCAATGATGATGATCAGGGCCGAAATGGCGTAATTGCGTTGGGTGATAAGCTTGCTGAGAGAAGGTGCAAAATTTCATATAAATCAGCACTTCCCCCTGATCAAGGAGTCACTGAAACTGATGTTAGAAATGAATTAGCTAAGGTTAGAATGATGGAATCTCGAGTGATTGTTGTACACACATACTCAAGAACAGGTCTCATGGTTTTCGATGTGGCCCAGAGGCTTGGGATGATGGAGAGCGGGTATGTTTGGATAGCTACCACTTGGCTGTCAACTTTTATAGATTCCAAGTCACCACTTTCTTCAAAGAGTGCAAAGTCCATTGTAGGAGCTCTCACCCTTAGACCACATACACCTGATTCAAAAAGAAGAAGGGATTTTGTGTCTCGGTGGAACACGCTGAGTAATGGCTCTATTGGATTTAATGCTAATGGTCTATACGCATATGATACAGTTTGGATGATTGCTCGTGCTTTGAAATTGTTTCTGGATCAGGGCAACACCATTTCATTTTCAGATGATACAAAGTTAAATGGTCTAGGGGGCGGGACATTAAATCTTGGTGCATTAAGCATATTTGATGGAGGGAAGAAGTTGCTTGAAAACATATTGCAGACCAATATGACTGGTCTGTCTGGTCCAATCCATTTTAATCAAGACAGATCCCTCTTACATCCTTCATATGATATAATCAATGTAATTGAACATGGGTCTCCACAGCAGATTGGATACTGGTCTAACTACTCTGGTCTATCCGTGGTGCCCCCAGAGAAACTTTATGGAAAACCAGCTAATCGTTCAAGTTCAAACCAACATTTATACAGTGTGGTATGGCCTGGAGGAGTAACAAGCAAGCCTCGTGGTTGGGTCTTTCCAAACAATGGAAGGCAATTAAGAATTGGAGTCCCAAATCGAGTTAGCTATCGAGACTTTGTCTTTAAAGTCAATGGTACTGATATAGTTCGTGGATATTGCATTGATGTATTCCTTGCAGCTTTGCGTTTGCTTCCATATGCAGTTCCTTATAAATTTATTCCATATGGAGATGGCCAGAAGAATCCAACCTACAGCGAACTCATTAATCAAATCACAACTGGGGTTAGTAGAATCTTAACGAAGAAAGTTGCACGACTTACTAGGGTGAGCCTATAATTCCTACCAATCCTGTGAATATTATTTTGTAGGTTTTTGATGCTGCAGTGGGTGACATTGCAATCGTAACGAACCGAACAAAGGCTGTCGATTTCACCCAGCCGTATATTGAGTCAGGACTGGTTGTGGTGGCCCCTGTCAGGAAGCTGAATTCAAGTGCTTGGGCATTCTTGCGGCCCTTTACTCCATTGATGTGGGCGGTCACAGGGGTTTTTTTCCTTGTTGTTGGAACAGTTGTTTGGATCCTTGAACATAGATTAAATGATGAATTCAGAGGGCCTCCTAAAAAGCAGATTGTCACAGTTCTATGGTGAGTACATGCATGCAGATTTTTGTTTAAATGATTCATTAAAAAAGAATACGAGGATTACAATTGAAGAACTTCTTCAAAAATAATCTGTTGAAATGTTATTGGGTCTCAAAGTAATCAAAATTATTAACAATTGGACGGTCACTTTCTCAGAATCGACCTTGGCCTCCTTCCTCTTAATCCCCAACAACCTTGGGCAAAATGAAGCATATTCTGTATCCCTTGTCATTTGATTTGTGTCTCAATAATGATGCCTTGTGCAACTCCTGATCTGACTTTGTCTGTGATCTTACAGGTTTAGCTTTTCTACTATGTTTTTTGCCCATAGTAAGTTTTCCACTTTGACAATCTTTGCAGCTTCTTGTCAAGGAATATAAAATTATCTTACTCCATAACACCACCCATAATTTTCTTCATATTTTCAGGAGAAAATACAGTGAGCACACTTGGTCGTGTTGTGCTGATCATCTGGCTCTTTGTAGTTCTTATAATTACCTCAAGCTATACTGCAAGCCTGACATCAATCCTCACTGTGCAACAGCTTTCCTCACCCATCAAAGGAATTGATACCTTGATGACAAGTAATGATCGTGTAGGATTCCAAGTTGGGTCTTTTGCTGAGAACTATCTAATTGAGGAACTCAGCATTCCAAAATCTAGACTTGTTGCTCTTGGCTCTCCAGAAGAATATGCTATCGCCCTTGAGAATAGAACTGTTGCAGCTGTAGTTGATGAAAGATCATACATAGATCTTTTCCTCTCAGACCATTGCCAGTTCTCAGTTAGAGGCCAAGAGTTCACAAAAAGCGGCTGGGGATTTGTGAGTATTTGAGGATAAGAGTATTAATATCAAATTTTTTATTTTTCAATTCTAGTTAATCAAGTTAATTGAAGCCCATAGGAGTGCCTTTAGTTGGATTTACTTGATGTTTATCCTAGGTACCCCATTATTTTATTGGGAAGCCCCAAAAGTAAGATAAAAATATATTAAAAAATAAATAAATAAATAAATAAGAAGTTAAAGAGACTAGAAATTGGTAGGTGTAACGGACAAAGAATTTTATAGGCAATCGATATTGAATGACCAAAAGCTAGTTGCGGCTGCCAGAGTAGATATTTAATGTAAGATTAGACATAACTTGAACTTATTGGTGAAATTGGTTTGTAGAGCCATGATTACTGCCGGGAATTAGGTTCTGTTGAGCTACATTTAAGAAGTGTTGCCTTGGGATGTATTTTGAAGGAACACCTTGAGTGAGAATGAAGTCTAGCTGAAAACACTAAATATTTGACATCGTGTGAAGGCCTAATAGTTCCATACATTTTTTTTAAAAAGACATCATGTGAAGGCCTAATATTTGAGAACTTTTTTTTTTTAAGTGATTTCCTTAGACAACCTTTACCATGTGGTCTTGAACAGAAGCATGAGAGTGATCATTTTGGATGTTGGGAGAACCAATTTTGCTGACCAGCATATACATAACAATCCTCAGAATAGATTGGATGGAAAGCATTTGAACTAGGTGACTATAATCCATTTTAGTAGCAGTGAGAATATGGTCCTTGTGCAGAACTCATACAAGACTTCATGAGTCAGGAGCTATAGTTTTAACTAATTACATCAATGGAATTGTTCTATGTTCTGCTAGTTATGTTACTGACTGGATATTACATTTGATTTTAGGCCAACTGATTTCCTTGTTGAATGTGTTGTCTAGGCATTTCCCCGAGACTCTCCATTAGCAATTGATATGTCAACTGCCATTCTTACTCTATCTGAGAATGGTGAACTTCAGAGGATCCATGACAAGTGGCTCAGAAAGAAGGCTTGTGGTTCTGAGAGCTCTCAGTCTGACTCGGAGCAGCTTCAAATACAAAGCTTCCGAGGACTGTTCCTAATCTGTGGGATTGCATCCTTCCTAGCTCTCCTCGTATACTTCTGCTTGATGTTACGCCAATTCAAAAAATACTCCGCAGAAGAATCTGATTCCTCTGTTCCCGGCAGGTCTCATTCTGCACGCCTCCAAACTTTTTTATCATTTGCTGATGAAAAGGTAGACAGAGCAAAGAGCAAGCTAAAGAGAAAACGTGAAGATATGTCATCAAATGTTTATATGATCGAAGCTGAGCCAAAAAATGGATCGGGGAGAATAAGTAGGGATATTTCTCAGGAGAGGGAGCAGTATAATAATGATACTTGGCTCCAGTAATTGTGAGTTCACATATGATCAATATTCAGTGCTTATGTGATTTTCATACAATGCAATATAGTTAGGATAGAAGATTTAACGAATGTATGAAAATGGTACCTGTAAAAATGTGAGAGCTACTGTCTAGAGTCTGGCAGCGTGCCCTTGTAATCTTGTCTCTAGATCGAAATTTTAATAAAGTTCTATTTTCCTTTCAATAAATTACTAAATTTGGATGCGAGGAGTTGAATTTGAGACTCAAATTGTGCAAAAATATTTCTGGGGAATAGTTTATTTGTCCGCCGGCTTGTGCTTTCAATGCCGGCTCGCCATGATGCCAGTGACGGACGTGGCCCACGTTCCTCCACCAAACGTCAATTGCGTATTGACCTAAACAAAATTTAGGAGTTCAGTCGCACGTGACGTCAGTGATTTTACGTGTTAATTAAAGTGAAATTATCGTCCCAGTCCAATTAGTTTTCAAAAAATGTCAAATAATTCTGTAAATTTATCACTTGCCTTAATTAGTCCCTATCAATTAGAAATTTGTGAAAATTAAACACGATTCGACAGCGATATTTAACACAATAGAATAAATAAGTATGGGTCATCGAATTTAACATGATTATTGAATAGATTGGGTCTAGGTTGACATAATTTTTTTTCGTATCGAGTTAGAGTTAAAGTTCTTGACTCATTTACCGGATCAATGACCTGCTTATATTTTTTATTTTAAAATAATTTATAAGTTTTTATCATCAAAACTCAAATATTAGAGATAATTTTTTCTTTTATTTCTATTTTTAAAATGATGAATATAAATATAATGTTTTATTTATAAAATTTTATATACATTTAGAGTTTCAATAATATAAAATGTGTAAAATATTAGTAGACATGTATATTTTATAATATTGATAAATAATATTATATACATATATAATTAAAACTTCACTAGTGTAAATGTATAATATTTTAGTACATATGTATATTTTATAATATCGATAAAGCATATATGCGTGTATGAATAAAATTGTTTAAATATTTAATATAAATTTTATTTAATATATAGATATTAAATGTGTTATTGGATAATTCGATTATTTTTTCATCAGATTTGAGTCGACTTAAATTTAACACGACACGAAACTAACATGACACGAATATAATCCGATGACCTATTTTACAACTCTATTACGAATTACCAAAGTACCAATTAACAAAATACACCTTGACCATCATCAATCAAAGGAAATACTAACAAATTTACAATAGGTAATTTAATTATGCAGGAGTGGATATTTTTGCACTTCTATAGAATCACGAGGACTGCTTTAAAAATTAAACTAAAAGCACCACTCCCTCTTACAGTCTTACTTGTCATCACTGAGCTATCTCTGTTCTCTCTCTCCAAAACCCTAACAACTTACTCCTCAAATGGCCATCTGTTTTTCGTCTGCAGTGAAACCCGCAAATCATTCCACAGTCTTTTTCAATCCCGCGCCCAAAAAACCAATCTTTAATTGCAGGTGTTCACTGCCCACCGTCACCAGCACTGAACCTGAACCAGTTTTCGCGTCCGTCAAAACATTCGCGCCGGCCACTGTTGCCAACCTCGGGCCCGGCTTCGACTTCCTCGGCTGCGCCGTCGACGGCCTTGGCGATTACGTCTCCCTAAAAGTCGATCCCAGTGTTCACCCCGGCGAGGTCTCCATTTCCGAAGTAATCGGTCCTTCGAAACTCAGCAAAAACCCTCTCTGGAACTGCGCCGGAATCGCCGCAATCTCCGCCATGAAAATGCTCGGCGTTCGCTCGGTGGGTTTATCGCTTTCTTTAGAAAAGGGACTTCCCTTAGGATCTGGGCTCGGATCGAGTGCCGCCAGTGCGGCGGCTGCTGCGGTAGCGGTCAACGAAATGTTTGGGAATAAATTACTCCCAGATGAACTAGTTCTCGCCGGATTGGAATCGGAAGCTAAAGTGTCCGGTTACCACGCCGATAACGTTGCTCCTGCGATCATGGGTGGTTTCGTTTTGATTCGTAGTTACGAACCGTTAGATTTGATGAGACTAAATTTTCCTGAGGAAAAGCAACTTCTTTTTGTTCTAGTAACTCCAGAATTCGAGGCGCCAACTAAGAAAATGCGGGCAGCGTTGCCGGCGGAGGTGGGGATGCCGCACCACGTTTGGAACTGCAGCCAGGCGGGGGCGTTGGTGGCAGCAGTGTTGAAAGGGGACGCGGTGGGGCTGGGGAAGGCCTTGTCATCGGATAAGATTGTGGAGCCAAAACGGGCCCCATTGATTCCGGGAATGGAGGCGGTGAAGAAGGTAGCGGTTGAGGCGGGAGCGTACGGCTGCACCATCAGCGGGGCCGGGCCCACGGCAGTGGCGGTGGTGGATAATGAAGAGAAGGGGAAGGTAATTGGAGAGAAGATGGTGGAGGCGTTTTGGAAAGAAGGGAATTTGAAGGCAGTGTCTATGGTTAAGAGTTTGGATAGAGTTGGTGCTAGGCTTGTTGGGAGCGTTCCCTCCCAGATGAATGTGAACATATGAAGATGAAGATGAATAAGTGTGTTTTTGGAAACTTTTGGATGATTGCTCAGCTACTAAGACCGGAATGGAGTGTGGCTTGCTTGCTGAATGCTGAATGCTGAATCAATTTTTTGATGATTGTTTAGTTTTTGAAGTGCGTTGGCAGCAATTATACGAGCCAATTCGATGTTGATGAATGTGGATTTGTTGAGCAATATTATTTCTTTTAGCAACACATGCATCCTTACATTTTTTACAGATTCCGCCTCCGGAAATAGGCAAGACAAGCATGATACAGAAGTAACCGAACGGTTTATTTAAAATTAACAGATTACACGGGGGAACATTCAAGTCATTTCAACATTTAAACAAACTAATGGGAACAAAAAATGTAGGACTTTCTACAAAAATCAAAGCATCCTGTTTTCCAACAACCTAAAAGAAAACACAAGGGGATCTGGGAGGAAAAAAAAATAAGAAAAAAAAAACAATTTGAACTCCCGCCAAAACTTTCAATGTCCATGACCACATCAGTTGTTCTTGGCAGCATCAGCCTGTTTTGCACCAACAGCGAAGAACTCCGTAATCACTTCAAGTGGCATGCCCTTTGTTTCTGGAACTTTGATGAAGATGAATATCCATGACACGACACAAATGACTGCATACATACCAAAAACACCAGCAAGGCCAACGGAGTTGAGCAGTACCGGGAGTGAATAGGTGACAATGATGTCACCTATCCAAAATACAAGGGCACATATGGCGATGCAGATGCCACGAACCCTGGTGGGGAAGATCTCCGAACAGAGTATGTTAGGGATCGGCCCAAAACCCATGACAAAGCAACAGAAATATAGCACAACACTGACAGTCGAGATTGATGCATGCACAACAGAACCCATCTTTATAACACTTGCCAGGACTAGGACGACAAGAGATGTTATTAAGATGGGGATTGTGCTGAGAAGCAAAGTCCTGCGAATGTAAACAAGGACAAATACATTAGAATAACCCACAGAAAAACTGAATGTGAAGCTAGTGCAGATGTTTAAAATCAGATTTGGGCTACAGACATTAAAATCAACATTGATGTCAGCAAACCTATGACGCAACAAATTAAGGATGAAGGCCCCCACAGAAACCAGTACGACATCCAGACCTGACTTGAGCATTACTTCCAAGTCAATAGAACCTTTTGCAATTAAACATGACTAATTGCAGATCAGGAAATAGTAAAATAAGCTAGCTAAATCCACAGATAACTTCATTTCAGACCAGAGTTGTACCAGCATTACAGCCATAGAACTTTTGCACGGCCCAATAATAACATACGGCAGAACATTAACAGAGTGGAATGTGAAATTACCTTCTGCCAGAAATATCCATGAGCCTCATGGCTACAGCTATAGATGGAAGCATCAATAAGGTTGTGATGCCACTGATAAGCAGCGATGCTGAAGCTGAACTAATGCCCAAATTTGAAAGAAGAACTCCAACACCTGCCTGCTCAAGAATTTGAGGAGTGTAGTAGAGAACCCCATTTATGCCAGACAACTGCATTTAAAAAGTTGGAGAAGAAAAAAAAAAATTATTAACAAGCAAATAATATAAAGTGGCACTGAACTGACATTATCATAGCCTACATAAGCCAGTACACTTGAACTGGGACTTGTGTCAATTTGCTTAAGATACTGTCCCGGAAAGTGAAAATATATCTAAGAACTATGTTTTAATACAGAAAGCTGTGAGATATGGTTCAAGATTGATATCCCCTAGTCAAAGCAGATTTCCACAAAGAGAAGCATATTGACTGCAATATTCTTCAGGAAAAGAACTCATATTTACAGAATAAACAAATATGCCTGTCAAGACCAAGGTGAGAAAAAGGAGTACCAAAGTACCTCCTCATCTTACATATGCATAATTCCATGATCTGATCAGTGGAAATCAAATGCTGAACTTACTCAATGACATTCTCATCACAGTATATGTCCAATCATATCATGCATGTTTCAGTAATTTTAATAGTAATCATTTCAAAAAGATTTTAAGAAAACAGGGTTGCACAGTTTATGAATATAAATAAAAGTGATGATGATGGCGTTGTTGACAATGTACTCATCTAAATTAATTAGCCCAAAACCCGAAAATTACTGACACCAGAATGTAGATCAATTCAGCTCAGCATGCATAAGTATATATTTTCATATCTCTTCTAGTTATTACTCCTCAACAACCTGAAGGACAAGAAACAAGACGCCAAGATGGTGATGTAGACCAATCAAATGACCAGAGTTTACCACTCCGCATACCACAGGTCAAGCCAACTAGGCAGCACTGTTTTAAGTTTTCCATGAATAACCACACAGAAGATGGCGTTCTATCAGTGATTCCATATGTTACCTGCTGAAGTATTTGAATGCCCACCCCAACCATCAATGCACGTTTAACTCCTGGTTCAGCTAGATCCTTCCAGCTTAACCCTTTTGCTGCAGTTTCAGATGGATGAACCATAGCTGGTCCGATTGGATTCTGATCTAAAAGCTCCTTGGAACAAAGAGCAGCTTGACTCACCAATGCAGCAGCCTGGACGACCTCACCTCCTGCAGGAACATCCTCGCCATGCATAGAAACTATGGATCCACGACGAGATGCAGAGACACCCTCCTGGTGCAAGTAGATTCTTTTGAATCCTCCTTCTTTCTTTCCATCTCGGCCCTCCTTTTCAGACCATTTCCATGCTAACTGCCAACCTCCACCAATCCCCATACCAACTGGTTCTCCAGCATTTCCTTGCACCTGACTGCCATGTCTCATGCTTGAAAGGCTTCCGTGGGTAGGTGGAACCATGTCCTTCTCGACACTTGTTGTCTGGCGGGAGATCAATGGGCTCTGCAAATTGTCATCAGAGTCACCAGCAGCAGCATCAGATGGATATTCGTCACCCTCTCTGACAAGGCTCTCCTCATCCCACTCTTCATTTCTAGGTTGATTTCCACCCACACTAAACATGCTGCCAAAGTGAGGAAATAGTGTGCTTCGCATGCTGCCCTGATCAGGAAGCTTCTCATGCACACTGCCAAAAAGGGTGACAAGAGGATCCACCATACTTCCATGCCTAGACCCTAGACCAACAATACTCTGTCCAGTGACTGGTCTAGCAACCCAGGACAGACCTTCTTCAGGCCCATATAATTTGATTTGATCTTTATCAGCAGATATGTCCTGATCAGCAGCAAGGTCATTGGCCGGACCAATTATGTACTCCTCTAAAGATGTTTCACCCCCAACACCAAGTCCCTCAACCAGTAAAGCCATCTCACCTGTTAATCCGAGGAAGATCAGTATCATCCACATGAAGCTTCGTTATTCATCATATTGTAATTTTAATCATGGACTTCTAAAATCTTAAACTTTATTGTAAACTCCTGTATACAGTTCTCATATAATACAAGTAGAGTTCAAATTCACATCCAGATTGTCTAGAAGCAACTTTTTACTGTTATTTTGATTGCAGAAAAGTTTATTATATCCATATCAAATTCATAGGCAGATGCAAAAAATGTGATTTATTATATTCCATGAACTTGTCTCCAAATGCAGAATGCATTTGGAATCATATTATACGCAGATTATGCAAGTCAATTTTCAATATTAAAGGCTCATGCAAATAAAAATTTTGTACACCAAGGCAAGAGCAACCATTTATTTTCAAAGATTTGAGGAGGAAAACCAACCAGCAACGTCTTCTCTGCCACGCAAACTCTGCAAAACCTTCTTGGCCTCAAGCATGCGCCCTTTACTCACAAGCCACCTTGGAGACTCAGGTAGGTAAAATATAGTCAGCACAAAATAGGTAAGTGAGGGTATAGAAAGAACTCCAAGCATCAATCTCCAACTAGGGGCCGTCATCAAAGACATCCCAAAAACCATACAATATGCCAGAAACATTCCAACACAACCAGTAAACTGCGGAAGTGTATTCAATAATCCTCTTATTTCCGGAGGAGCTGTCTCAGATATATAAATTGGAACCAGTGTAACAGCCAAACCAATTCCAAATCCATCTAAAAGCCTGGCCAAAAGTAGGACATAAACATTGGGAGACCACAACATTACTAGGCCACCAATGAAATAGAGTACAGATGAGATTATTAACATTGGACGGCGACCTAGCCAGTCAGCTATAGCTCCAGAACATGTAGTAATGCAAGTAGCCCCAATAAGTGACATGGCCACAATTAGCCCTTCAATTGTGGGCTCAGTTTCCAAATGGAATTCGCTCTTTATGTACAAAACAGCCCCTGCGGCAAAAACAAGAAAATCAAATTTATGAGGCCTGAACATATTTGATAAATGAACATATTTCGTGTATAAGAAATGAAAGCAACCTGATCTCACTCAAGAAGGATCAACCTTTGTATATCGAGCTCATATAAAAACCATTCAGTCGTAGACCGTAGAACAAAGAAATATACACATAGATGAGTAAATTACCCGCTATAGTAGCATTATCCCATCCTTGCAGTAGGTTTCCAATAGCAGCTGCAATCGCAACAAGCGCAGCTCCACTCATTTTCCCCAGAAACTAACGTTGAAGTCCGCTCAAACGTTTCCACTAAGCAACCTGAAAAAAGAAAAACAAAATGACAAACCTCAGATCCCAGATCATCCACTCACCGTCTAACAAATTTAGCAACAAACAGTATAACACCAATCGGACACCAGAATTGGAACCATGAAATGGACAAAACAAGGCAAACCCAGACGTCCAAATCCAATAAGAAAACAAACCAAGTGGCTATATCATTACCTATACGAAGAAGCAGAAGTGTGTTTGATGAGAGTTTCAGGAACCATCAGATGCAGAAAAGGCCAATAACAGTTACTGCAAATTGCCCATCACTTGATGTCAAAAAGTTGGTCCCTTAAATGATGATATTTTTAATAATAATCGAAGACAATGAAATGCAAACCAAATATATAAAATAAAAGATGTGACGCTTTCATTTGCTGGAGAAAAACGGAAAAAGCTAAAAGAGAAAACAGAGACTAAGCCCTTGTGCATATTTGACACCTGCCTCTGGTACCGCTTTATCTGTCTTGCACGTATTGGTTTTCGGTTGAACGTTCACACATACTACCACCTTCCTTGTTTGCGCAAAAAAATAAAAAAAATGAAAGCCCAATTTTTCTCTTAAAAAGTTTCAAACTTTACGATTATCAAAGAAATATGAAAACCACAATACTGAATAAGAGATGCAGCAAATAAAGAACAGTGCTCGAATGATAATTATTAATTATTGGGCATGTGTGTGTAAAAGAATCTGGCTTTGAGATGTTTGACAACTAGTACCCAAATAAATAACTAAAGAAAATGTCAGCGATCAAATCAATAGAAGATCCTCCAAATAAGTATCATACTGCATGAATATGATGCTGTTTTGTCAACCATAGCAATGGTCCTTATATTTACTAAATTTACCACTAAGACGACAAAAGCTTTAAATCCGCAAGAGGGTTTTGTTTATGGTCTTCGTTTTGTTTGAGGATGTAACAATGACATTAAAAACAAAAACCCAAAAACAATTTTTTCTTCCGCAACGAGAATGGTAAATAAATGCTGAGTTAGTGTTAAACAAGAATGAAGAAGAAAAAAGAATAAACTAAAAGTATTACCAGTTCCCGATGCAGAGAAGGAATCAATCTACTTTGGTTATGAATGGATCGGCGCCATCCATACGATTATTGTTAGCCTTCGTTTTCCCCCCTCGATTCATGAAATTAAAGATTTACATTTGGCACCCACCACCTTTTGTGGGTCTCAGTTAGACTTTTTTTACCCTACATATAAATAGAATTTCATTATTATGTTATCGATAATCTAGATAGAAATATTTAATTACAGTATAGAAATATTTAATTACATTTTTTTTTTATAGTGAAGAGGTAAATGTTGAAAAATATTAGAAAATTCAAGATATTTTATTACAATTGAAATTTTATAAAATAATTTATATATTATATGGCACAGTATGTTAGTGATTAGTCATAACATAGTAGCTAATGAGGAAGATAACAAGCGTCTTTCATTCCTGTACCATGAAAATGAGGGTGACGATGGAAATTTCAAATTAATGTTATCCAAATTATTATTATTATTATTATTATTATTATAAAGTTTTATGGTACACAAGGGCTGCCTCATCATTGGTGTACAAACAACAAGGGGAAGAAAGAAAAAAAAAAAAAAAAAAAAAAAAAAAAGGATGGTGGGGTTGTAATGAAAATGAAAAGTAGGTGGCAGATGTTAAAAGATTCTTCACGATCATGGGTACCACGCGATGCTTATGACAAAGAAAAAAAGTTAAGAATTATTTTTTAATTATTTTGATTGTCCTTTTACTTTTAAAGTTTGTATATATCTTCTCTCAAATGAAATGCACAGTGGGGATTAAAGAAAATGCAAAACAGCGCTGCCAAATTAAAGCTAAAAGGGTGCACTAAGGCATTCGCCTAATAATGGGTTTTGTCCCCTTAAACAAAAGGTTTAAGGGAATAAATTAGATTTCTTAAGAAGGGTGAAATATTTAAATATGGGTGCTTTTACGCGTGGATTGTAACTAATTAAATAAAAAATAAATAAAAAGGTAGGAAAATATTATGCGAATATCATAATACTCAATTTCTCTTGTTCATTACCCGATCTAAAATTACACTTACAAATTCAAATAAGTGGCATGTGGCCAAAGTGTGACGGTGCCACAAAAAAAAGTGTCCGTCAATCAAAGGTTGTTTGTCACATTGTGTATGATCCATCCATCTCCGCAGCTAATTTTAATTAAATCAGACGTTCAAAAATGAATTGATTTTAAGGAATGTTAGCGGCCAACTGTGAGGGCCTCCCAAACCCACAACACAAGGAAGGTGACCGAAAAGAATGAGAATTACGAAATAAACTAATGGATGATCACCGCTATAGGATAAAAAGATGGAGAGAGAGAGAGACATAAGGATTTTACTTACATAACGCATCAATTAATGTAATTAATAGTTAATAAATTAAAAAATAAAGATAGTTTAATTTTAATCACATATTAATAGTAAAATACAGAGAGCACGCAATCTGTAAAATATTAAAAGAGTTCATATTACGAGAGAATTCTAGACGCATCACATAAAACTGTCTTCTATTCTACGAGTCAGTCATACATACATGATCTATTTTCACTCAGATTATACAATTAGCAAGGTCAATATGGTCACTTCACGTTCAAGTCTATTTACTATTTAGGTAAGGACAAAAATTTTATTTTAATAGATGGATAGATACGCAGGCAGAAGGAAGCGAAAAGTGGAAAGAGAAAGTTTGTCAACTTAATGAAGCTTAGTTTTGGGCCTCGTATTTTATTTAGAAATTAGTAAAGAAGCGAGGAACGTGGACGTATAACAAACAAGCGAGTGATTCCCAGTTTCAGTCGGTTATGGCAGCATCGAAATCGAATCGAAGATTCGAAGGGAAGAACTTGTTCAAAGCCCAAGGGCCCCCATTACCTGCGTACTTTAAAAGCCTCTTGACCCTTCTGTGTTAAGTTGTTATGCTCTTTTTTCTAACGAACTTACAGTAAAATTGGAAGAGAAATGTGGGTTTGATTTGATTGATATTTTGTAATGGAACAGAGAGTGAGAGAAGAACGGATGGGAGGTGAAGGACGAGGAGGAGCAAGAGCCTGTGAGAAGTTTACAGCTGGGTATTATGCAATTTGCACCATTGGAGGAATGCTTAGTGCTGGGACTACTCATCTTGTTACCACTCCTCTTGATGTCTTGAAAGTTAATATGCAGGTGCATACGGTGCTTTCTTTTATTAACTTCTTGTTTCTTTTCTTTGTTCAGAGTCTGTTGATTCTTTCATTCACTTTTCTTGAGTTTATTAATTGTGAACCTTTCTTGGTCTTTTACTTATCGCCTGTTGAAACTTGATTAAGAGTTTCAGTTTGTTGATCAAAGGCGTTATTCCGTCTATACTTCCCTTTTGTTTTTTTGTTTGAGTTAATTAGAGTTCCTGTAGCTGGTAATGACATTGCATAACAAAGATGATTACTTGGTCCACTTTACTTGAGTGTGTGTGTGTGTGTGTGTGTATCTCTCATTTCTTAAAATTAGTATGTCGCGAGAAGGCATTTGTTTCACTTCTTAATTATTTTCTTTTAGACAATTGCTTGTTTATCTTTTTTCGTAGGAAAAATTCAAGTTTGGTAGGAAGTTTCATCAAGAAATTGGTCGGTGGTCATTTTGCTTCTTTGCCTTAATATGTTAATCATAGAAACAAACTCTAGAAATGGCAATCAGTTGTGCATTGTTCTAGTATACCATTCCAATCATTAGTGAAAGTACTGCCGATTTTCTTTTTCCCTGTTACACTTAGTTTCTTTCTCCAACACTTTTTTTCCCCTTTAATTTGTTTGTTTAGGTGAATCCACTCAAGTATTATGGCATGTCATCCGGGTTCTCTACCCTATGGAAAGAACAAGGCTCTTCTTCTCTTTGGAAAGGGTGGTCTGCCAAGTTCTGTGGATACGGTGTCCAAGGCGGCTGCAAATTCGGTCTTTATGAATATTTTAAGAGCCTCTACGCTGATATTTTGGTAGATTACAACAGAACTTTCATATTCTTTCTTAGCAGTGCATCCGCACAAGTCTTTGCTGATATGGCACTCTGTCCTTTCGAATCCGTCAAAGTTCGCATTCAAGCACAGCCCCAATTTGCAAAGGGTTTGAGTGATGGATTTCCAAAAGTGTATAAAACTGAAGGGCTTTCTGGGTATTGTTACCTGAATACTTGATCTTAACTTTTTCTGTCCCAAGTATGTTTATTTACAAGTCCATGTTTTATTGCAGTTTCTACAGGGGACTTTTTCCACTTTGGTGCCGTAATCTTCCATGTAATGTTACTGCTTAACTGCATTCTTGAAACATTTATTTGCTTGTATTGCTAGTATCCTAACTGATTAATATCGTAGACAGTTTCTAGTAGTTGTAGCATTTTTTAACACTCTATTCTGCTCGATATGTCTAGCATAGTTGGCTAGCTGACATCAGTAAATTCTGAATGTACAATTTTCTCATTGTTATGTAATGGACTTTCATTGGTTATTGCACAACCATCAATGATTTCCATCAGATTACCAGTGTAATAGCTCGGACGAGATTAATGTCATAACGTGACTTAAACCATTCTGCTGCTGCACATTGATAATGGTCCTATATCTTTCTACAACTGTGATAATTCTAGGGTTGTCGTTTCATTTAGTTATAGTTTCAGCCCATGTGATGTTTTTATCTTCTATTGCTATATCATATTGACAATATATTTTGCTAACTTAATCTAACGGACTGAGAAATCATAATTGTGCCTCAGTGCTTAATATTGCAATTAGCAGAGAAAATGTACCAAGTTTTCGGGGTAGCTAATCAGTTTGAGAGTGATTGGCTATCAATCAGATATAAGCCTGAATGAGATACTTTGCCTCTCCGTGTTGTTTATTTTTCTACATCCTGTTTGAATCTAAGCTTGAAGAACATTTTTTCAATTTTATTTTTTGTTTGCCCTCCTTTTTTGTGACTTGCAGTTTCCATGATCATGTTCTCAACCTTTGAGCATTTGGTGGACTTTATATATCAAAAACTTGTTCAAAAGAGAAAAGAAGATTGCTCCAAATTTCAACAACTTGGTGTTACATGTTTAGCTGGCCACACAGCTGGAGCCGTAGGCACTCTAATATCTAACCCAGCTGATAACATTGTTGCCTCTCTCTACAACAAAAAAGCAGAAAATGTGCTTCAGGTAGCTCCTACAAGGGTTTTTCCTTTTCTACTGTTATTTGATTTGGTTTGATCAAATATCAACTGCATTAGTTTCGGCATCATGAATTCCAGGCTGTGAAGAAAATTGGTTTCCTTAATCTCTTTACAAGAAGCCTTCCTGTTCGGATCACTATTGTGGGCCCTGTTGTTACTTTGCAGTGGTTTCTCTATGATTCTATCAAAGTTCTAAATGGATTGTAAGTGCATTTTTCTTGTTCCTGAAAATATAAATCAAACTATCACATCTCTATATGTTCATTCGATTGTTTATTTCATGGTATTGAAATGTGATAACAGTTGAAGGATATCAGAAAGCCATCAACCAAAATACTGAACCCGCATCCATATCTTCTTAAACTTCATAATCTTTGGCCCCCTCTCATTTGAATCATAGGATTGAGTTCTTGAGTTCTTTGCTTTGCGGTATTTAGTAGGCACCATCTGTTGCATTTTTCAATAAAAAGGCAGAGTTGTGGCGAGGACCTTCTTGTCATTACGCAACTATTGCTGCATTATTTCACAATATGACAAATGTCATTTGTTTCATGGTGGAGTCCATTTTAGACAGGAAAGGAAAGTGAGTACAGAAAGTTAATTGCTTAGTGAAGCAATACTTTTTGGATGTGCAAGAAGTAGCGTCAACAGTTTTTCATGGGAAACTTAATTTTATACCCATATGAATCGCTTAAGGACATCTGTTGCAACTTTTAATTGCCTCATGGAACATGATGGATATGCTGGTAAAGGAACTACCATTTTGTTGTTTGTTCATTGGCTTATGTTGTTGTCAAATGGTTGTACTGTGTATGTAAAGTCCAATTATTTATCCTAGTGAAGAGGGCATTTGCACTATGTTTCTTCTATAATGCCTTCTAACCACAAATTATATTTGAAATTGTTGAAGGCCTACTAGTGGAGGGCTCCGCCAACGCATGGAGGAAGCTAATTTATCGGCATAGGCTCATGGTAGTGAAAAGATAAATTACAATCTGGCCAAGTTCTGCTCCTGCGGCCAAGGAAAATGCGTCATCCTTGTAAAAAGTAATGGTGAAACTATATCCTTTCTCCAGCATGGACACAATTTTATTCTTTGGGCCAGTTAATGCTATAGTTCTCTCCAATATGTTTAGGTCAGGCTTCCTTCTCTGCACGATGGTTCAAAGCTAGTAATGGTGCTTTAAAGTGCCATCTATTTCCCATCCAGCTGAAGTTTTAATCAATGGCAACATAGTAAGGAGATTTACGTGTGTGTGTGTGTGTGTGTGTGTGTGTGTGTGTGTATCTTCGTCTCAGGGTGATTCCAATTTTATAGGAAGTCAGAAAGGGCAAATCTTTTTGATATTTTGCTTGATTAATTCATTTAATCATGGAGTTGTATGACAGTAAATAATGGCAGCTCAAGTCAATGTGTAGGAGTTGAAGCAAAAACAGGAAGACCTAATATTTCTATATGCTGCATATATATGGAATGAATGCTTATTAGAGATGCTAAAGTGCTTACATTGAGATATTATTAGTAACTGTCGATCAGTTGTATCAAGTCGAGTGTAGATTCATTTTTGCATATCCATGAGCATATATGCTCTTTGTGTGACTTCGTGTTATTTGCAGCCGGCAAGTTACAGCTTGCTTGGCTTTGAATCTGATTGTGATTGAAGAAGCAGCTAGCTTGTTGACTTGGTTTTATTCTATGAGGTGATTGGTCCCATGAATCTTCCTTGCTTTGATAAATCACACCCATATATTATTGGTAGATCTTTTATTTTGTTCGTTTCTCTTTCCCATTTTAAATAAAATATTAGGTTTTGATTCGTTGGATAGTGTATGTTTCCGATGGTCTGAAAATTAATTTCTCATTGTTTGGCAATTGGCAATTAAAATGGTATCAGCAATCATGATCAAAGTAAGATTTGAGTTAAAGCCCTTATTACCTTATGTAATAACTAATAAAGTAACAAAAATCATAGATTTGACAAGCATCCCCAGTTCTTCATGATTTTTATTACCATTACCTTATATTTCCACAGCTTTTATAGATTTTATACTTGAGATCTAACGCATGTTTGTTATCTTATTATTTAAGGTAACAAAATCCTTAGTTAAACTTGCATATAAAAGGGATGTTTATTTGTTGAGTTTGCGTTGGAGTGTTGGACGCGTGTCGTTTTAGCAAGGAAACAAGTTGATTTGGTGAGTACATGCGTCCATGTTCATCAGTTAAGTTAAGGGCGCTGCATGAAACTGAGTGTAGCTCGATTCTGCTGAATTAACATGCAATACGGGAATGCCACGTTAATCTAAGATTTCCACATCATAATAATTTAAGCGTCGTTTAACTTAATACACGTTTGAGTTGTTTTGTGTAAGTTACGCAATAACGTGACTCAGTCAAACCCCGTGCAATCCTTACTTGTCCATGATTATAAATATCACAAATTAAAAAAAAAAAAATGTATGTTTACGACCAAAAAAAAGTCATTTTCTTCCGTCAACGCTGCATAAAAATTACGATTTTGTGATGCATGCCTGGTCGCTTGTATTTATGGTCATGACTCCTGAGCATCATCGTGCTTACATCACATTTTCAGCAAAGGACAACTGGTAGCTTTTCTTTTCTTTTCTTTTCTTTTTTTTATTTTATTTTTCCCCCCCTTTCAAATTCTTGCATGCTACAATCAAAATTAAAATCTATTGACATATTCGGTGTTGTTTTGGGAAACTCAAAATTGATTTTAAAAAAGTAAAAGTTAATTTTTATATTTCCTAAATTCTTTTAGAATTCACTTTTGACAAAATCGATCTATTATACATAAGATTTTAAAAGATAAAGAAAGAATAATTTTTGTAAAACTGATTTTGACAATCACTTTTATACATAATATAATTCCATTTATGTCTTTATATATATTAAAAAAATCTAAAATTATCCTTGTTAATTAGGATAATTAACAAGATCTCTTTTCACACTATTAATTAGTAAACTATTATGGGGTAGTACTATTTAAACCCAAAAGATCTCTTTTCACAGTCATATTTTTTTTGCTAAACCCCCCTAGAAATTCAAAATTAAAGTATTTACTTTACATACCTCTCCAAATATGTATCAATAGTATTCTCGTGTGTTTTGAATAATTTTCTCCTCTATTTCTTTGTTCTTATTCACTTTTTATTCTATTTCTCAGACATTTAACAATCAAAATAGCTATAAACCTACGAGACATCATTAGTCCAATGAAAGTAAGACGCTAACATCTACGATTTGTAGTCTTGGCTTGCTTTCTGGAGCAAAAATTGATAGAGATAGACAATGGTTTTTTCCTTTGGCATCAAAGCAATTTTTTTTCCCCAATTAGTTTTCTTGTATTTTTTTTTTTTTTTTTGTGTTTTCTTTCATAAAAGATTTTGTCGTGGCCTTTTAAGTACTGATCTATCTAGTAAAATTTAGAGTATACTAGATAATCATGATAGAGAATAGTGTAAATGTCGCTGACTTGATCATAAAACCAAAATAAAAATAAATTAATGTTTTGTTTTTAAATTATTGTCCTCAGATGTAATTTTTTATAAGAATAAGTTAGTAATTAAAAAAACTAATTGTTAATGAGTTTGGAGACTAAAATCATTGGTTCAAATTTCTATTATATTTGTAATGTATATAACCCACCAATATTAAGGAATATGCTGACCCTATCCAATTTACTCCTGTCATTAGAGTTCTTTCTGGCACAAGGATTGGGACTCGAGCACGTGCTCTCTAATTTGAGGGCACGAGTTGTCGTTTGTTGTTTTATAATTTATATGACTCGGATTAATTTAATTACACTCAGTTGAAATATTTTGATTAAGACTAATTAGATTTACTTTTAGATAATATTTAATATGTGTGTGCGCGCGCGCGTATAAAGCTCGATCAAATTCTTAATTAGATGGGACGGGAAACCATTTAAGGGTGCCCCAAAAGCGAGGTTATTTTGAAGTGTGAACTTTTTGAAAAAGAACCCACTTTCCAGTTTTCAAAAGCCACTGCGTGCGTGATAGTTGCTGATTCATCGAGTTGAAAGAGCGCATTCAAACTTGCGCTTAAGAAAAAATGAGACAGTAACATAGCAGAAAGATTCTTGAAAGGTTCAAAGTTGAAGTCAACCTTCTGCTTGGAAACATATCCAATCTCCATCGGCTGCTAAGATAAAGAAGACTAAAGAAAATTCCACCACGTGGCGCGTACCGAAGCATTCTCAAAGTTGAAACTCGTGCGCTTCCCATTACTTATTTTCAATGTCAAACCATTATACGAGTCTCCAATTTGGTATTTGGTTCGGCATTTGAGATGACAGAAAAAAACTCTAGCAAAAGGTCAGTGTCCATCCAATTCAAACTTGCAAGCCCAGTTCTTGGAAATTGGAAGAGTTGTACTGTCTAAATTTAGCAAAGCAAACAAACAAATAAGATTTGTGACATAATTTACTTAATACCGTATTATATCCATGAGACAAGCTGTAACGTTTTGACCAAAACAACTTTCAGACAAACAAAGATGATAGAGCCACTGGGTTTAAGCTTTAAACCACACGTGTATTGCACGCAAGCAATCAACAATCAACCCACATGCTACGCTAAGCTAACACTACTGGCCCGGTATTTACTCTCTTCCTCACCCACATACGGTCAAATTCGGTTGATGATCCCATCCCACCCACTTGCCCAAGTAACTTGAGATTTGCTTTCGTAAATTTTGTAGCAGAGGAAGAGACTTTTTGGGATCTTATTATTATTATTATTATTATACTTACTTTTGCTTCACCGAAACCGTGTAAGAAAAAAAAAAAGGGCATTTCCATTTTCACTTTTGGGTGACATAATATTAGGAATCACGAAGATGATGCTGAATCGGTGATGAGTGATCATGATGATGGATGGTGACTATGTAGTAAAATAAAGCCGCGTTTAATTAAACAAGAAAAATAAATAAACAAGAGTGAGCTGGTCAGCACTCTCATCCGATGTTTCTTAGCAACACCTAGCTAAAAATAACAACAAACAGATCATGGTTTCATAATAACGTTAAAGAATAAAAGAACAATCAATCCACAGCTATTTCGCTTTGCTATTGGAGTATTATTATTATTTGAGAGATCCATTTATCATCTTCAAAAAAGTTTAGACCTTTTGTTTTACCCTTGTGGTTTCTCCTCTCTATTCGTCCCATTCCTCTACGTCCCTTCATCGTTTCCGAATCATCTGGTAATAGATCCTTCTTCTTTTCTTTATCTTACTTCATTCATATCTATGTATGTTTATGTGTTGTGTGATTTTGCCTAAAGTTTTGTTCTTTGGTTGAGTGGTAGCTAGCTCCATTTGTTCTGACAATAGTTTTTTTTTTTTAATTACTATTTTTATTAAATTAGGTTAACGTATATCCTAGATTAATCTAATTCTTATCTTAAAGCATTAATCTTGGTGATTCTTAACTTGGGGATTCTGGTATTTCTGTTCTTGTCTTCTTGTAAGACGGTGAAAAGTATCACCTTTTTCTTTTCTTTTTTTTTAAAAAAAAGGCTTTATGATTGATCTGATATGGTAATGCTTTGATTCGTTGATTTATTGTTTTGCATATTCCTTGTGTCTGAATTGGGTTTCCTGATTTTGATATTATGTTAGTGTAATTAATGAAATATCAACTAGTGGATGAGGAGAACGCTGTGCAGTAGGGAATTTCAATTGTTTCATGGGCAACACATGCCGTGGATCTTTCACAGGAAAACTCTACCAGGGCTTCAATCAGCCCGAAGACCATTCCAACAATTCCAAACGAAACACTAATTCTAACCGTACCAATTCTGATTACTCAACGCCTAGCTTGAAATCCCAGCAATTAGTTTCTCAAGAATTTGCCAAAGAAAACCCCAAGATAGATAATTCTGCACCTCGAATTAGCCCTTCTAAGAAAGATAACATCATGAGACGTGGCATTGATAACCAGACTTATTATGTATTGGGTCATAAGACTGCTAACATTCGGGATCTTTACACGTTGGGTCGTAAGTTAGGACAAGGTCAGTTTGGGACTACTTATTTATGTACTGAGGTTGCCACCGGTATTGAATTTGCCTGCAAGTCAATATCAAAGAGGAAGTTAATTTCCAAGGAGGATGTGGAGGATGTTAGGAGGGAGATTCAGATAATGCACCATTTGGCAGGTCACAAGAATATTGTGACAATTAAGGGTGCTTATGAGGATTCTTTATATGTTCACATTGTGATGGAGCTCTGTGCTGGTGGTGAGTTATTTGATAGGATCATCCAGAGGGGACATTACAGTGAGAGGAAGGCAGCTGAGTTGACAAGGATTATTGTCGGTGTTGTTGAGGCTTGTCATTCGCTGGGGGTTATGCACAGAGATCTAAAGCCTGAGAACTTCTTGTTGGTTAACAAGGATGATGATTTCTCCCTTAAAGCTATTGATTTTGGCCTCTCAGTTTTCTTCAAACCAGGTAAAGAATGTCTTTCTCTGCTACTTTATTTTATGGAAATGCTGAAATATGCTACAGAAAGGAAAATTCGCAGAATGGTTTCTCTGGAGGAATGTTGTGGTAATCAAATTCTCATTTTTCTTGGTCAAAATACATTCATTTAATGTTGCCAATATACAGTTGAAATGAGTCAATCATGAGTAAAGTAAAACTCTTGTTGTAGTTTTTCATTGAAATTAATACTAATTCCTTGAGACAATTATCAAGTGGCCAATATACCTTTTTGCACTTTTTTTTAAATTTTTTTGTGAATATGGTATAATGAGACCTTAGCATGCACTGAGTCCACCGTACTTCAAATTGCTTTTCTCGTGAATCTTTATTTGGCACTTTCTGCTTTAGGTCAAATATTCACTGATGTTGTTGGAAGCCCATACTATGTTGCTCCTGAGGTGCTTCTTAAGCATTATGGACCAGAAGCAGATGTGTGGACAGCAGGGGTCATACTGTATATATTGCTTAGTGGAGTGCCACCATTTTGGGCAGGTATGCATCCATGCTATGTCACTACAAAACTGAAAAAACTTTGCACTCGGTCTGCGATGTACTGAAGTGTTTCATGTTTGGGGTTTAGAAACACAGCAGGGAATATTTGATGCAGTGTTGAAGGGACACATTGACTTCGAATCTGACCCTTGGCCTCTAATATCCGACAGCGCAAAAGACCTTATTCGGAAGATGTTATGCTCTCAACCATCAGAACGCCTGACTGCTCATGAAGTTTTATGTATGTGTAACCTACCTATGTTATTCTAACTGATTTTTAGTAATATTATATCTTGAAATTAAGGATCTGCTCACAAAATTTGGTTTTTGCTCTCCATGTCATGCTTATCCCCTATTCAATTGCTCAGTAATGGCTATATTATTTGAAGAATGTAAAAGCAATTTGGTTAACTCATTTTAGCTGAAGTGATTAAGTTGGTTTCTTGTTTTATTCCAAACAAGTAATCCTTGTAAATAACTTTGTGACATAATAAAGTTAATTTTGCGCCTTTCAGCTGTTGATTGGTTTAGTAATTAGTAGTTTGGTACAATTCTTTCCATATGATTTTACTACTTTTCAGTAATTGATAACCTGAATGATTCTGTTGAAGTTGGTTTCCATATTTGCTAAGGTAGTCAACAAATTGGAGTTCTAATATACAGACTTTTTCTTCCATTTAAACTCTTCAGCTGTCGTAGTGCATTTCTTTTTCCTTTTTTTGGGTAGATCTTACGCTCATGCCTTTTCTTTAGCCATTTTTTAAAGCTTACCATGTACACTACCCCATCCAACCCCAAATTAAACATATCCCCTTGGAATTGAAGTATCCTTTGGGGATGGGTTTAATCGTGGGGTTTTTGTGGTTAATAGATCTAGTGTAGTAGTATTTAATATAATATTTTTAAAGCAGATTTGCTATTTTTAAGTAAATTTGTAAACATGAAAGTTTTTAGCTTATACTAGGGCTTCACTAAAGATGCCATCTTCTTTTTGTGGTTGTTTTTTTTGGATGCATATCAGTCCAAGTTGAGTTTTAATTTCCTTATCATTAAATTAGGTCATCCCTGGATCTGTGAAAATGGAGTTGCTCCTGATAGGGCACTTGATCCAGCTGTACTTTCTCGTCTCAAACAATTCTCTGCGATGAATAAATTGAAGAAGATGGCTTTACGGGTAAGTGCAAGTGGATGAACATAATCTGTGTATAACTGTTGGTACGCTTACTGCAGAATATACAATCAGTTTTGCAAATTCTGTGTGGACGCATAAGAACATTATTTCTTTTTGTGTCTCACTGCTATTTCAGTGCAGTTAACCTTTCCAATTGGAAAGCAGCCATCAATTAGTGTGACTTCTGTTCTTTTTCATGATCAGGTTATAGCTGAAAGCCTTTCTGAAGAGGAGATTGCTGGTTTAAAGGAAATGTTCAAGGCCATGGATACTGACAATAGTGGTGCAATTACATTTGATGAACTCAAAGCTGGTTTACGAAGATATGGCTCTACCTTGAAGGATACAGAGATACGTGACCTTATGGATGCAGTAAGTGCACAAGCTTGGAATTGTGATTGCGTGTGATTGAGTTCATTATGGTTTGTGGAGCTTGGGGTCTGTTTTGGACCAAAGGGGAAATAATTCCTTGTTTTTTAGTAAACTGAATCCTGTCTTGTATAGCCACATGTGTAACAGTCTGGTCCTACAGCCAAGTAGATATTGTCCGCTTTGAGCACACAGCTTGTCACGGTTTTGCTATTGGGCTTTGCAACTGAAAAACATGTCTACTCATTTAGGAGAGCCATGACTTATAAACCAGTCCAGGAACTCACTTGCTAGCATGTCTGATACTGCAATGTGGATTCTTTATTTCATCAGAACTTCGTTTTACAGCAACAAATACTAGCAAATGGCTTTTTGCTTTTCCTTTCTCATTGCACGGTTGAGAAGCAGGGGATAGATGGATCTTTGTTATATAAAACTAAGCTTATTACTTCTGTTTAAATTGCCATTAAAAACTCATATGAGGTGACATTGACCTATGTGGTTATTTTGAATTTTCTGTAATTATGTTGTTTGATAATGTTTGTCTTTTTCAGGCTGATGTGGACAATAGTGGAACTATTGATTATGGAGAATTTATAGCTGCAACTGTTCACCTCAATAAATTAGAACGCGAGGAACATCTTATTGCTGCATTCCAGTACTTTGACAAGGATGGAAGTGGTTATATTACGGTGGATGAACTTCAGCAAGCGTGTGCTGAACATAACATGACAGATGTTTTACTTGAAGATATAATCAGAGAAGTTGATCAAGATAATGTAAGCTGTCTAAATTTGATAACCTGTTTTGTCTTA
This sequence comes from Luvunga scandens, assembly GCA_030449905.1. Taxonomy (NCBI): domain Eukaryota; kingdom Viridiplantae; phylum Streptophyta; class Magnoliopsida; order Sapindales; family Rutaceae; genus Luvunga; species Luvunga scandens. The sequence goes on from JASUUG010000714.1 coordinate 336,970, forward strand.
TTTTAGATAATAGTTGTAAAATTGCCCATGGTGGTAAGAAAACTGAACTGGGAAGAGCTAGACAGGATTGAATCATAGTCGTTGGCTTGGTTGGCTATTTTTTATCAATGGCTGAAATTTCCATCTTATCAAATCTTTATTGGTCGGTTGCCAAGCTTTAGATCTAAGTGATATGGAACTATTTGGAGTTTGAGGTAGCTGATTCTCTGCATCGTTTTCCTGTAAATCAGGGGTTTTCGCTCTCCCTTATTGTATTTATTTATTGACAAAACTTCAAATATCTTCCGTGTTCTATTGTTTCAGGATGGAAGAATTGACTATGGCGAATTTGCCGCCATGATGCAAAAGGGCAACGTGGGATTGGGTAGAAGAACTATGCGAAACAGTCTGACTATGAGCATGAGAGATGCACCAGGTTCTCAATACCTTTGAGTATACACATTATGTACAGGTATTTTTGTGGCTTCTAAATTTGAAGCTTTATATACTTAATGACTGGCTGGTTGAGATTTTATCTGTGTACTTGTGGGTGCTTCAATTTAGACCAAGGACCAGGTCAAACGGGTGTTTTGCTCTGGCTTTTTTAAGATGAAAAATCAAATGGTTTGAGCTGTTAGAACCTCATCAAAAGATGCTGCATGAGCAAGATTATACAATTTGATTCTTGTTTTCTCTGATAGATAATTTTCAAAATTCGGTGAAAATGTTGGAGCGCCAAAGGAGCTAGATTACCATAGCTAACAAAGCTCCCCGGGTTGATATCTATGGACTGTAGGATTGAAGCAAGAAGATCGGATCTCTGTTCATTTTAGTTTTATTTCTCAACTTATGATTCTCGGTTTTGAAATTCCATAATCAGACTTGGCACATTTTGCAGGTTGTACATCAAGCTAGTTGAGGTGATTGGTGAACTGCTACGAGGAAAGTTTTTGGTCCTTGTTAGTCGGAAACTTTCCTGGGTCACTGAAATATAAACGAGATGCTTTATGCTTGATTTGTCTTCTAGATGTTAGTAGGTTGCTGTATGACTGAACAACATGCCAAGTAGTTTAGTGAACCAGAATGTGAAGTGGTCAAGTTATTCAAGTTTGTGATTCCTTGTCTGATGTTTTCTATTAGTTGTTGAAGAGAGGGATTTGTGTCATGAAGTTGCTCGTGAGCAAATCAAAGGGCTTATTTGTACAAACAGTGAAAGCGTTATGAATTGATGATTATTCATGTCGGTAAGCTCATTGGCTTCTGGGGAAGTTTGCATTTGCGAAAATTATGCACGAAAGTGCAAGGTCTGTATTCATTTCTTCTCAAGAGCGTAAGAAACATTTGAGGGTCATATTCCCTCATTTAAATAAACAAGCTAGTGTCCTTTCAAAATGCTGGAAATTTGAATTAGCCAATGTCAATGTAAATTTTCATACAGGAAATGCAACTAATACATATGATACAGTAATATTTGAAGAGTCGATACTACTGTGATTTAGATTATAATAAAATTCTGAGGTCCGCAGATATAAGCGCGCAAAAGAATTCTGGTATTTTGTTTTATTTTCATTCAGTTCAGAAACCAGTAGTGCAGATACATCCCATCAAATCTTTAAAATACAAGGGGGGGGAAAATTAAAAAAAAATTGAAAAAAAAAAAGGGCTCCCTGCTTGCAGTCTAATATGACTAATAGGGGATTAGTGCGCTCATTAATAACAGGGTACTCTATATTGATTTGTAATCACTTGCTATACACCCTCAGAAACAACAGTTTCTTGAGCTAATGAGATTTCCTGCAGAGAGAGGGAAAAAAGTGTTGAAATGAGCGCAAAGTGATAAGACAATGCCCATGAACAACTACATGGACTCTAACTGAACGAGTGAGATTATTTCAGTAAAAAGAAAAGGACAGATGCAAAAGCCAGAGTTGTTGCGAATGTAATAATTCAATTAGCATATGGAGTGTCCAGCATAATTTAGACTAGATAATGAGTGTACTATGATGAAATTTCATGAATTAAAGGATCAATCCTTCTTGTATTTAAGTTTTGTTTTTAACCAAAGTTTGTCCATGGATTAACTCCCTAAAGTTCTCAGCTGTAATTGCTATCGGGTTAAATATAAAACCTGAAACAGATAAGTGCCGACTTAATAAAACCTTTTATATATACTTGCCTTTAACTTTGCATCACTGGAGAAGAAGCATTTTGATGAAATGGCATGTCCTTGGTCAAACAGCCATCCTGCTTCACACATTGTTTCACCATCCTCACTTTCTTTTATTGAACACCATAATTGCCTGGGAAGCAATATTAGATTGCCTTCATCTCTTATTGACGTCTGAACACTGTCTCCTAAAAGTTCTCGAAGAAAATTCTGGAGTTTTCACAAGTTCATAACATACACCAATCAGCCATGAAGTAGTACTATTTTAACTCATGATGATATGTAAATTACTCTTAAAAACCTTGAAGCACACGTAAGTAAACTCGCGTATTTTGAACTGACAACCAAGAAGGTTTTAATTATGTATTTCCAAGGCACAAATTACATGATCAAGAGCCAATATTGGCTGAGGAATCCAAGTTCTTAAAAGAAGTTCTTAAAAGTTCTTAAAGCAAACAAAAAATGACTTATTTGAAAAGTGCATAACCTAACTAAGTTTATATAAACTTCAAGGATTCAGTATTTGGCCCATAGTTTATAACAGAAAATATGTGGAAAAGGGAATGAATGAGTAGATTTGATGACTCACTTCACATGAGCTGGTGAAACTGGCAATAGCACTAGGGCCCTGCCAAAACCCAACGACCTCTGAAGCTTTCAAGGCATCTGTAGCAGCAAAACCAGAATCTCGGATAGCGCATCCCCCAAGCTGGTCACCATTTCTAAATGGTCCATACCACTGCTCACAAAAAACTCTAAATTTGTCCAATATCATGTTTTGTTCTTGTAAATGGAAAACCTGAATTATCCTCACACGAGACTCCTTATCCTGAGGATTGATCAAGCAATGCTCAACCTCAAATGCATCGTAGTCCCCAGTTGGCCAAAAAGCCACATAACATCCGGTAGACTGATAGGCAAAGGCGGAAACCTTATTATGTAAACCGCCAATATTCCGGACATCAATGCTGTAGTGAGTTGCAGCATCAGCTTCACATCCGACAGTTGGAAGCAATTTTATTGATTTGTAAAACATAACCTGGTTGTCCTCTGGTTGGGCAAGGGTGGGGCATTGAGTCTGCCAATCGAAAACCTTAACCTCCCACTCTCCATAAGCCTCAGGTACAACATTCTCCGGAAGTTCAATTGGGTTACCTTCTGTTGTAAAGTCAGCTCCAAATCCATCCCACTCACCAGAGACATTTTTGGCAAATTCTGACCACGCTTTAACATGCAAAAGGACAATAAAAATCAGATAAAAACCCGAGACTTTTAACATTAAGAAATAAATAAATTATCTTCATCTTATGCCAGAGAACGGATAAAGTGACATCAAAGTCAGATAAGAAAATAAAAAAATAAAAAAATAAACTTTACTTTAGCATCAATAAAGAAGAGCAACTTACAATTAGTGGTGGCAGTGGAAGTGAGATCGGAGCTTTGAACGGAAACACAAGAAGTGGGTGAAGTTCTAAGGTGAGATCGATTGGTGGGATGAACTTGGAATTGAAGACTGAGTTCGGGTACTTTGGGATGATGATGGATGGTGGCAAGTTTAGGCTTAGGCAATGGAAAACTGAGAGAGTTTAAGGTTCTGTTCTGCGAGATTATGGTGTTAGCTGCTAAAGCCATATTTATTCACAGTCCAGTCCACTGTCCACACCGCAGGGTCCTGCTCCTGCGGCTCTGCCTATCTCTGTTCTCGGAGACAAGCTCAGTTATCTGGGACACTGAAAGGGAGGGAGAGAAGAATATTCTTGTCTTTGATTCAGCCTCAGCTATTGGGTTCGGTATCGCTTTTCAAGCCCACCAACTTTGGTTGGCCCAATTCCTTGGACTGAAACTAAACCGTTACCGTAACAACTATAACTGTTTCTTTTTCATGTTGTGTTGTTGACCATATGAAGTCGTCAGTCGGGCAGCGAAGTCGATTAGCAAAGTAACCTTTGATTAAAAAATAAAAAATAAAAAATAATAATCAAACGTGCCCTCGACTGGACTGATCTGGAATCTGATTCATGTGCAAGGCCAAGAGAAGTAATATATTCTCTTACCCACCCTGATCCACATCATACGCATCACTTAAGTTACAAAAATCTCCCAAAAAATATTTAATTGCATTCTTTAAAGCAGTTTTTCAATTAACGCTGCGGCTGCCTGGCGCACTGCTATTACAGAAGAAGCTTGGGAGGAAAAGGATGTGGTCAAAGAGTAACTTTCATAGATTTGTTTCGGACACGGACGCCACGCAAATCAAGATCAAGTTACAGAGACAAAGGGGCCAGCGTACGTACGTTAAGAGGTTGAGGAGGAGACGCAGATACTATAACATTTTTCTAAGTGCTGATGCATGAAAACTACCTCGAAACAAAACAAAAGCACCTTTAATTCTCTTATAAAATTTAGACTCATGGCGAGTTTGTTAAAAGAAAATTAAAATAGGTCGGAATTGAAATCATGAATTAAAATCAGAATAAATTAGATTATTATAAATTATTAAACTATTCTTAATTAATTATGGTCTTAATTATTATTTTATATTTTAATTATTATGATTATTAGTATTATTAACAATAATTATTATTAATATTAACAATAATTGTTATTAATATTAACGTTAATATATTAATTAATTATAGTTCTTTTACTATTAAAATACTAATAATAATAATAATAACAACAATAATCATAGTCAACATCATTATCATTGTCTGCATCATCAAATTGGTGGCGGCGGTGGTGGTGGTTTGACTTTCGCAACGGATGACCGACAATCAATTGCTACTCCACAAGCGACAGCAAGGGAGCTGCTGGCAATGACGAGTTTTTTTTTTTTCTCTTCTAACGACAAGCCTGCGAGGACATTTTCAGAATATAATAAGTTTAACGAGATAAAATTTTCAATCCTGAGAGTGGGAGAATGATTCACAACCCTCTTGAAAATCAGTTTTTTATTTCTAATTTAAGGTGAGCCTCGTAATTCTGGTTTCAATCTTGACTCTTATTTTATGAGATAAACATTATCATTCTGAATATTCAATTTTAAAAAATAAATGCAATATTAGCCTATCCGTAGAAGTTGGTGGGTGCTTATGTTTATGGAGGACAATAATATAATTAAAAGTATAAACATGAAAGAAAGCTTATTTATGGCAAGAGGTGGGGCTGGGGTCAGCCAAAGAGACAAGGTCTTTTTGTTTTTCTATCAGAGTGTTGCTAAATTCCGAAAAAGCTGAGAGAAAACGGAGAAAAATTAGTCCTTTCTCTCTCTACCATTTTCTTCGTTATTTCTCTCAACTTTCTCTCTACTCAGTATTTTTTTTTTTTTATCAAATATTATGTATTCTTGCCTGCACCTTGCTTCGCCAACAGCCATTTCGTTTGTCGCGACGATCTCATGCTCAGTCTCACTGCCCCATCTCTTCCATACTTTTGCCATATGCCTTTATCAGTGAATCTATCTATACGTAACCTGATATGACTACACCCACACACACAAATTAAGTTAATAACCTGATATGATCGTCCATCACTGATAAATTTATATGCATTCGGCGGGTGACCATGATGCGATCCATGTGCCCCTTACACTTTAGTAGCAGCACAAACTAGGAAGGCTTTCTTTTAAAAAAATTCTCTGTTCAAAAAAAGAAGAAAAGATACCTGACACTTTTTTTAGATTAGATTAGATTAGATTGATCAATCACCGACACTTTTTCTTCTGGATCTAGATGATTGATTCTAAACCCCACTCGACAATCAATCTTTTGCTAACAATAATGTTTGACTAACAATATCAACTTTTAGTCAATAATATCAATCGGCCATTACTCAGATCGATTTTAATCACCCCACAAATTAAGCAGCAGGCCGTAGCAGACAGATGGATAGCTTGCTCTGCTTCCTCCCCCACACTTGACACTCCATATTAAATAGTGAAAAAGAATTGAGCTTAATTGGAAAATAAAAACAAAATTGTGGCGTCGATCGGATTTCGTTGATTCAAAACACGTGGTCCTGCCTCTGCAGCCTGGCAAGTCGCAGTCATTGGTTGGCCTCCTACTTCATTTCTAGTCATGCAGATGCACCGACGATTTGTTGAGCCTGTCCTTCCCTCCCGTTCAATCCCTTCCCGACTAAATTTTTAAATTAAGCTACGAATTAAAAAACAAAAGCAAAAACTACACGCTGGAGGAGGGATTGTCGGTTGAATAATAATTGGCTAATGAAGCGCCGGCGTGTTCAGAGAGACTAGCTCCTGGCCAGATCTACGACTATGAATGGATCGGATCATTACAAGAAGCACTACTACTGCTCGTTGCAAAAGAAACAACGACATTAATTGAGTGATTCCATCTTCATTATATTACAAAACACTACATACAACGTTGTATAGCACTCTCCACAACGGAATTATAATGAAAACAATTTGAAAAACAATGATAATAATTAAATAAATTGAACAATGTCTACTAACAACGTCAAAATCTGACGACTAGCTAATTAATAACGGGCACCCAGTCGATCCAGCTGCAGAATGGTCGATGGACCTCCAAGAATCTCGCCCAGCAGCAGCACTTTCAATCTCTTCTTAGAATTGAACTTGCAGCATCGGCACTCATCACATTCACATTTATATGTATGCATGAAGTAGAACGTTAACAACAAAACAGAAGGAGCTAGCTAGGGAGCCAAAACAACTTAAAGCCATGAATTAACGCATGCATACAAAAATAAAATTAACAATGAAAAAAGGAAAATTGACTGATCCCATCCACGACCGCGATGATCTGAATCTTGAAGAATGTTGAATGAATGAATAACAATTCTTATTCCAGAACACAAAGCTTCATGTACGTATATATATGAAAGCTAGGTACGCGTAGGCTTGTAGCTGCCTTCATTAATCATGAAATATCTTTGCAGTAGTAGAGACAAAATTCTTGGAGCAATGAAAAGAATTGTACTTGCATGTCCGAGGGAGATCAACTTTGTCAGATCCCATGAGCTTCCTAATCTCGGATCTAACTTTGTAGAAAACATGTCTCCAGCTACCTTTGTTGTGGCAGCCAAGAAGCATAGTTTCTTCCTCATTCATCTCCAGATCTTGAGCAAACGTTGGCTTTCTCGACAGGATCCATGACCAGCTCCAGTCCCACCATTTTCTTATGGAGGTTCCCGCGTACTCTCCCATGGAGGACACGGACTTGGATCTCTGAAACTGAAATGCCCATGATTTCGTCTGTGCGGACATTGGCTGGATCTTTAGTGACAGTGATGATAGCCTTCTGCGCAGTGAGCCCCCCTGTTCGTTCCCAGCTGGCTGTGACACTGGGAGAGACTTGTTGCTTGTTGCCGTGGTTGTGGGCAAGAATGGTTTTTTTTGCAAGTTTTGAATAATGGAGCTCATGATCGATTATTGATGATGGATGACTGTATTATATTTTGTGGGCAATGAGAATGCCAATTGCTAAAGAAACTTGAGATGATGGGCTTTCAATTAAAACAGAGAGAGAGAGAGAGAGGAAGAAGAATGAAGCGAAGCAATGTTGGGAGAACAAGGCGCGTGTGCGTACGAGAGAGAGACGGTGAGATGTAGTGTTCACTCACAATCGCAGCTGCATCACAGCCTGTTTTATTCCTTTTTGTGGTGGCTGATGGGCCTATTTCGTTGTGGGGCCCACGCTTTTTTCCCTAATTCCCCTCTTCGATTTACAATTACAATTACGTCTACTTCTCCCCCCGAAAAGTGCTTTTGAGAAGTTGAATTTAATGTACGTCTGACAAGCGAGCGAGAAGTTGCTTATTTCTCTTGGCATCGATGAACTTTTTAGCATGGTCAAATTATTAGTTCATTGATGCTTCCGCTAAAAGCCAAAACGACACCGATACTCAACCTGGCTACGTGGTATATTTTATGAAATATTAAATGTCGATGTAGACATTGGCACTTGAAATGATACATATCGCAACATGGACCGAAAATTATTTGCAATGTATATATTTTTTTTTTTCAAACAATGTCAATTATATTGCTTTAATTGATATTTATAAAATGTAAATCTTAACAATAGAGAAAAATTATATTACGAGTGACACATATAACAATAAGATTCAAGTTCAGACTTAAATATTCATATCCTTAACGTTATTAAAAAATAAATGAATAAGCCTATTTAAACTAAAAAAAGAGAAAATAAAAAATTTTCTAATCCAATTGTTTGTAAAATTTTATATCACAAAAATACTCATAAAAACAATTGCCAATAAGTACAAGGAACAATTATTTAGAAACATAATTATTTTTTACACCCTTTATACTAAATCCTAATTCTCTCTATACGGTGGGCGTTCATATCATATCTCTATAGGGGTGGGTGTTTGGATTGGGTTATTTATATATATATCATTCCTATTTCCTTTTTTTTCTTCTTCGTCCTCCACATCGAGACAAGCACAACCTCAAGCTCAGCACACTCACAATCTTACTCACACACATTGTTGCAATCTTTGTTAATTCTGTTCAGGTGCACTAACATTGTCGCTTCTAGCCGTTCGCTTCCAGTCCAGTTGCTGTCATCACTACCTTTTTCTTCGTTTGCCATTGTCAGCTGCATAAGGTAAGAACGTTAAGGTTTTGTGTTGCGATTCTAGTGATGAAAGGAACATGGGGAGATATTGTTAATTCAATGTATGTTGTGGGAAGTAAATATTTGTTGATTGATTCAATTAATCATTAGGAGATCTGAGAAGGATTTCTCAGGTTTACATGCTAGTTTATTCCATGCCAGAGAAGTATTTTAGAGTATTCTTATTTGCTTAACATCAATTACGGTTAAATCTTATCTCTTAAAATGTGCTTCAAATTGTTGAATATTAAATTGATTTTTTTTTAAATTCTACGTTGATCAAGGTTGGGATTTGAGATTTTGGAATTTTAGTTAGTTAACAAGGAATTTTTAAAAAAATTGAACTATTATAACTCAAATTGAACCTAAACCAAAATTTAGACCTAAATTTTAAAATAGAACCAATTTGAATTACAAACTTAAATTTAGTTCATTACGGTTCGGTTTGGGTTCTTGTGTTTGAACCCGATTGAGTTCAATTCTCCAACTCAATCGGGTTTTGACCAAACCAAATCCAAAAAAGCAAAACCAAAATTTGATTTACCCACCCCTACCTCTCCGTTCCCTTTCTTTCATTAATATCAAAACTAAATATATGTGTTATATTTAACATGGACGAATTCAATATTGTCGAGTAAATCATCACGTGTCAACCAAATTACATTACAACGACGAATACACTTGTTTACGATTTCGTAGATTATCACATTGAGGACAACCAATTGTAAAGGACAATTCGAAAGAAGAATATTTTTATTTTATTTTCTCATTTCATAAGAATGATATTGCCTTATCATGTTTATAGCTATTCGAGACATCAATAGTCATGATGTCAATTTGCAGGTTTAAACTAATGTTTGAAAAAACAAAATTGAAAATGTAAGAAGAAAGAAGTAGAGGAGTAGCGGGTGTAAAAATTAGGCTATATTTGTTATTAAGTGTTGATATAAGTATAAATTCTTGTATAAATTTATTTTATATAAACCAATTTAATATTAAATTATTGGTTAAATGAAAACATAAAATAATAAAAAAAATTACATATATTAAGAGATATTTAATCAAATTAATTTAATCATGCTGCATCAGTTTATATAAAAAAAATTATATAAGAGTTTGTAATTATATTATTACTCTTTGTTATTTAATGAAGTGTGTAAATTTTATATTTTTAAATTTTAATGATGAAATTATTGAAAAGATGTGTGTGAAAATAAATATTGTGACCACCCTAACAAATGTTATGAAAATATTTTTTTATCATCGAAGAAAAAGTCGTAATGCGACCATGTCCATGTGTGCACATAAGACAAGAATGATTAGAATGCGAGAAATTGGAAGTAGCAGTGAAATGCAAGCAATTTGTCGAGTTATTGGAGGGACCGCGTTGATTTCATCTCGTGTTATGGTGGCTTCTGGGGTGGTTCGTGAGGGTGGGGCCCAGGTTTTTAGCTGTCGGTTGGCACTCACGATTTGGGCCACGAGTGAAACACCAATAGCTGAAAATGTCGTGGGCTACAACTAGCCCAATAAAATAAAATGGGCCTCAAGTTTCTCAGATCAATGTTTTTTTTGGTAATTATTAATTTGACACAAAAGCGAAAAAATATAACCTTTTTCAGTTTGATTCGAGTGACGAGATCTTGGCTTCAACTAGCTAACGAAATCGAAAAGCTGAAAATTTCACCGGAACTAGAGATCTCCGAGCATCCAAATTCCGTACATGGAGTACAGAAAAATCAAAGACGAGGTAAATTTCCATTTTTGCCTCCGTCATTTCCACTTGATGAGTTCAGATTTTAGTAGTGAATTTCAATGGCCTTGCAGGACAACGATGGAGGTGGAGGTTCTAGTGGTGACTTAGAAAGCTTAAGAGGAAAGCCTAGTATGTTTTTTATTTTTACTTGTTATTTTTTGGTTAAATATCAAACTTTTCATCGCAAATTGCCTAATTTTATTTGCTGAAATACAGTTTCTGTTACTAATGTGGCTTCAAATTCTAATGAATTGGCCAACTGGAAGCGCAAGTAAGTAAAAAATTTTCATTTGTTTAGGAAAGATGTGATTTTTTTTTTTCCGCCAACAAAATGGGAAAGAGTTTGTAAAATGGATACTTCATTGTTGCAGGTCAGTTGTTACACTTGCATTGACAGTTCTTACAAGTTCGCAAGCGATATTAATTGTTTGGTCTAAGAGAGCTGGCAAGTATGACTATAGTGTCACGACCGCTAATTTTTTGGTAAGGAGCAGGATTATATAACATATCAATCTTAAATATCAAATTTGTCTTGAGTGTTGATTGAAGTTGACGTTTTATTTGCTCCTTTTGAAAAAACTAGGTGGAGACTTTGAAATGTGCATTGTCACTTGCGGCCTTGGCAAGAATTTGGAATCACGAAGGTGTTACTGATGATAACAGGTTTCTTTTTTTTCTTTCTGTTTCAACCCCTTTATTTTCATTAAAAATTTTGGAAGATACCAAGAAAATCAATAAAATAATATTGTTAATTTGGAATTATCACTTTATTGATTATGTGATTGTGTTTACTGGCGTATGGTGTTATTAATTTTGCATGCGCAATGACGGATGATCTTACTCTGATTATTGAAGCTTATTTTAATTTCTTGTTCCAATTGTTATCCTGCTGCGGAACTAGGTTAAGCACAACTTTGGATGAAGTGATGGTTTACCCAATCCCTGCAGCCCTTTACCTTGTCAAGAATTTGCTTCAGGTTGAGTCAGATAGTTGTTTGTTTTCTGTAAGTACAAGGTCATTCTCTTCTTGTTTGATATGTGATTTTTTTTTTTCATCTTTTGTGGCAGTATTACATCTTTGCTTATGTGGACGCACCAGGTTATCAGATACTGAAGAACCTGAATATTATCAGCACTGGTGTTCTATACCGAATTATACTTAAGAAAAAGTATTTCTTTTCATCTTTTATCTTGTTATGATGGAAAAAATATTATTTATAACTCCTTAATAACACTTGGCACAGAAACTGACACTGTCAGATCATTGTGTTTGCCTACTTTAAGAATGTAAGAAACAAAATAGAAGCCATTCTGCTTCTTTTTTACGCTGTCGGTCTAAAAGCAAAAGTTGTTTGGTGCTTTGGTGAAAGGCATCAAAGCATATATGAACCGAACTGCTTTTTAAATCAAAGCATAGATGGAAATTAATTGCTTTTTAAATCTGAGAAAAGAAAAAGCTATTGCTTACTTAAGCCAGAGAAAAACCTTACTGAAGGAGTTCTTGCAAGAGTCAATCCAGCTGTCTAACTTTGGATTTTGTTTTCAGGTTGAGTGAGATTCAGTGGGCGGCTTTCATTCTACTATGTTGTGGGTGCACCACAGCTCAACTGAACTCTAAGTAAGGCTTTTCATCTTATTAGTCCAAACTTTGTCTCATATCATACTCATATTACTTCTCTTTTGGCGTTTCAACAGTAAACATTCCCTTGGGGCAGTTATGTAGATGATTCAAAGTTTTAAACTTATAAGGTGCTTGCGGCCTGTTTGTTATAGAATGTCTAATGTTGTATTTGGGTATTAAATAAAGTTTTTTTTTTGTGTGTGTGTTAAAGATGAACTAAAAATCATAATCTCCTTGGTTGTCGTCATGTACGAATAGTAGAAATCAGGAAACATAATTCTTCCATTCTAGTATGTACAGTGGTTACTTCAATTCTTTTTTTTTTTTTTAATTGTTTTACCATGCTCAAATTTCTGTTACTTTGGCAGTTCAGATCGTGTGCTTCAAACACCTTTGCAAGGTTGGATAATGGCCATTGTAAGTGGCTAACAAACTAGAGGCTCTTAATCCAGTGGAAGTAGTGAGAAGTTCAATAATAAGTTTTATTGCTTAATATTTTATGATTTTAGTAGTTTGTAATTCCTTTTGCAGGTAATGGCACTTTTAAGTGGTTTTGCTGGAGTATACACTGAGGTGACGAGAACTTTTTAAGTACAACAGATGCATTTTATTTATTTGGAGCTTATATAGTTTCCTCAGCCATTTTAATTCGGCCTTTATATATATATATATATATATATATATATATATATTCTCAAACAGTAATGAAAATCTTGATTGAGAATGTTCTGAACTTCATAAATGAATATCACATTCCTCATTTTAATGATCTAATTTCGTAGTTAATTGTGTGCTTTTTCTTTCTCTGCAGGCCATAATTAAAAAGCGACCTTCTAGAAACATAAATGTGCAGAATTTCTGGTTGTATGTCTTTGGCATGGCCTTTAATGCTGTTGCCATAGTAATTCAAGATTTTGATGCTGTGATGAACAAGTAATTCTTTTACAGTCTACTCTCCTTCTGTGTGTCAATGTGTGTATCTAAGTGTGATTAGATTAGTAAATACATCAATCCATGGCATTGAAACTAAAGACCCTTCTGTTTCCTGCTTTCAGATTCTAGAAGAATACTCCTGTAATGGATTAATAATTCCTAGATATCTCAAAGTTATATGCAGCTTTTAAGTAATGCATTTTCTGTTCAGGGGTTTCTTCCATGGATACTCATCTATTACAGTTCTCATGATTCTTAACCATGCACTCAGGTTAGTTTTGCCTTTATTATGGCTTTTAATTTCACTTTTGGTCTCGATATTCTGTGCATAATGATTTATCTATTCTTATCTTTCCTTTTCCTCTGTAGTGGTATTGCTGTCTCCATGGTAATGAAATATGCAGACAATATTGTGAAGGTAATAATGATGCTAAAGTTTTTCATTAAGTCAGATTTACTATTTTGATGAATACCAAACTGCTCCAATATTAACGCTCTTCTAAATATACCACCTAAAAATTTGAAGCTCTTCTTGAGGGCCTCGCTGTGACCAGTCACACAAAAAAGGATTTCTCAAACCAGCTTAATGGTTCCATTTTTTTTTCTTTTAATAATAAGAAGCCATAAAATAGTGCAATATTAACTTTATTTCTAAACATAGTGAATTATTAAATTTTATGATCTTATTTTCTTACCAAATTTTCTCTTCTTCAGATCACCTTACTGGGTGTGGTTATGGTTGCTGATCTAATTTTTAAAATAAAAAAAAAAAGTATCCAGCATGTTTCTTTCATCATTTGTTTGAAGTTTTTTACTTAATAGCTTCACAATGTGGTGCAGGTGTACTCTACCTCTGTGGCTATGCTTCTCACAGCAGTTGTTTCTGTGTTCCTTTTTGGATTTCATCTTTCCCTCGCCTTTTTTCTTGGTTCTGTGTAAGTTAAATTTTTTTTCCATTTGCCATAACTTCCCATGATTGTAATTTATTTTCAAGGTTTTGTGAATTTATAGTAATTCATTTACTTACATATACTGTGTTTCCAGTGTTGTCTCTGTCTCAGTGTACTTGCATTCAGCTGGGAAACTACAAAGATAGGGGCAAATTCTTCATGCCGGCTTCCCAATTTGCACAATCAAAGTACACTGGCATTGCGTACTTTTGTTTTCACAATTCTCGATATACTCTCATTCAGTTGGAAAGCCACAAAGAGAGCTTGCTGCCTCGTAATTGCAATATATCAATGCAAAGGCTTATGTCTAGAGAACTTTTGTTCTCATTTTTCCAATTGATAATACTGGAATCATTAAATCAAACACCAGATTATGTAATGATACGTTTTCACCATTTTTTGTAATTTATTTTACAATTAGTTCAAGAAATGATAAATTGGATGTCCAGATGATTGTATCATATGAGAGATGGTGATGCATTTCATCAGTTGTGAAAAATCTTCTTGAATATTTACCATACTCGAGAAAACTATGTGATGCTATATTATACTACACTTAACGCATGTGTTATGTTTCAAGTCATTTGTGTTATGAATAGGCCCCCTTTTTTTAATAACGACAAACAACCTAAATTATCTAAGCAGTAAAGATGTTAATAAGCTCAGGTCACAAACACAAGCAGCCCGTTGAAAAGATCGATCCCCTTGATTAAAAACTGAAATATTGTTTGCTCGACCTGGTTCAGAGGCTGCCGTGCATGCATGGTGATGGTGGTCTAATAACGACTATTCTTAGGGCATAGCATTGTAGTTTTACCATTTTCAAAAACCCCAGATTTTCTCCAAGCTCTTGTTTCTCTATACAATCCACTACCTTGGCGTATTGTTTTACCCTCGTGCTAATAATATCAGGATTCCAGACCAAATCTATCTTAAACAAATGAACATGCTTGGGACAAAAGCTTGGCAAAAAAGAACCAACCGTAAAGACACAGTATTCTAGAAAAACAATTCAATTTTCAATAACTTCACTTTAAAGCAACACGTGAAAGAGAAGCTATAAGTAGCCAAATCAATCTCCTTTGCATCATCTCATCTATCGATTCTTCTCTTCTCTGTTTAAATCAATATCGTCAGTAGAAATGGTCTTCTTTTCTCATTCCAAGTTCTTGCTTCTTTCCTTGTCTTTGCCTCTCTTCGTGTGCACTAGTCTGGCTCATGATTTTTCCATCGTGGGTTATTCACCAGAGCACTTGACGTCCATGGATAAGCTCATTGAACTATTTGAATCATGGATGTCTAAACATGGCAAAACTTACAAATGCATTGAAGAGAAGCTGCATAGGTTTGAGATCTTCAAAGACAATTTGAAGCATATTGATCAGAGGAACAAAGAGGTCACTAGCTATTGGCTTGGTTTGAATGAGTTTGCCGACATGAGCCACGAAGAGTTCAAGAACAAGTATTTAGGATTAAAACCTGAGTTCCCCGCAAGGAGACAGCCTTCTGGCGAGTTTAGCTATAGAGAGGTCGAAGCTTTGCCGAAATCTGTTGATTGGAGGAAGAAAGGAGCTGTTACTCCTGTCAAGAACCAAGGTTCATGTGGTAGTTGTTGGGCTTTTTCAACTGTTGCAGCTGTGGAGGGCATCAACCAGATAGTCTCAGGAAATATAACTTCATTGTCCGAGCAAGAGTTGATTGATTGCGACACAAGTTTCAACAATGGCTGCAATGGAGGTCTAATGGATTATGCATTCGAGTATATAGTTGCAAGTGGTGGACTCCATAAGGAAGAAGACTACCCATATCTTATGGAGGAAGGCACTTGTGAGGAAAAGAAGGTAAGTAGAAAGAAATTATAAACGGTTAAAAACTAAGAGCTAGCAATTTTTTTCACTTACGACGTTTATTTGATTTGTTTTAGGAAGAGATGGAGGTAGTGACAATCAGTGGCTACCAAGATGTGCCAGAAAACGATGAACAAAGTCTCTTGAAAGCACTGGCTCACCAGCCTGTTAGTGTAGCCATCGAGGCTTCTGGCAGAGACTTCCAATTTTACAGTGGGGTAATGAAGCTTTTTATACAATGCATCTCTTTCATGCTGTGTATTGAAGGCTAGTTTAATAATTCTAATCATGCATATGCCATTTTGTAGGGTGTATTCACTGGGCCTTGTGGCGCTGAGCTCGATCATGGCGTTGCTGCAGTTGGATATGGAACATCAAAGGGTTCAGATTACATCATTGTGAAGAACTCATGGGGACCCAAATGGGGAGAGAGAGGTTACGTAAGGATGAAGAGAAACACCGGAAAACCTGAAGGACTCTGTGGCATCAACAAGTTGGCTTCATTCCCCCTCAAGAAGTAAACACTCTCTGGTTTCGTTTGTTGCCATTGATCGATTCTTTTCATTTCATTTCTTTCTGGTCGCTTCCCACTTGAAGTGACAATATTTGGCTTGCTTTCCCACTTTGACAATAAACATTGCGGCTTAATATTGCACAAGAACAAAAGCATTCGTCGATTAATGAGAAAGCAAGCGAACAAGGACTAGAGCAGGAAGTTTTAACAGAAACATATAAACGTCTACCCACAAAGCACCTCAACTTGAATCTGAAATAATGATAATAACAGTAATTACGAAGTCGAACTTCATAAACAGGAAAATACAATGCACCCGACATCATAATTATGGAAAAACTATTCGGATGCATGTCATCGGATTGTCAGTTTCCATTATTGCTTGTAAGGGTGAAATTTTGACGTTCATATGCTTAAGTTTCTATGCTCTAAAATTCTCTGTGCACTGAATGGTCGACTCAGGACGAATTGGGTTGGGAGTACAGGCAAAGAATCAACATTAACTTGAAACTTCATTGTATTTAAAGACACAGTCATATAGCCGTCCTCCTAGAAACTGGGCAACCTCTGTATGTTTGACCTGAAAAAAAGAAAGGCCAAAAACAAATGTACAATATTAATACTTAATGTCAACAATATCCTGAAAATAATTTCATTAACTAGAATATACTACAAATGAAACCATCACCATCCCAATCTTCAAGGAATCACATTTGAATTGAGCGTACAGATTTGTTTCAATTCCACGACCCTGACAAAAACAATAAAAAAATTTAACATTATATTGATGGATTCAACATATTAACCAATGATTCAACTTATCAGATTACATGCTTAGATAAAAATACTACACTCATGCATTTTATTAATAACCAAAAGAAGCATATATATACCAATATCACCTTAACAATCTGGCTATACCAATTTTAAGAAATTAGCAGAATCAAATCCGCCAGAAGTCTCAAGGATTTTTTTGACTTACAACAATTACAGATTTACAATGTTATTTACAGAATACAAACTCAACTTTTCACCTATAGAGCAGCAAATGATAACAAAATTAGCACTGATATGTCGTTGACCGGTACATTTGCATTTTTGCTTGAAATTTCTACTCATTCAAAAACATGCTAGAAAATGAACCTAGCTTCAATTAAAAGAAGTGATTTAGACTTCAGTTGTATCTTGAAAATATAGAGAACATACCATGCCTTCTAAGATAACTAGGTCTGCATCACTCGTCAGGTAGGCAAGCTCTTGTGATACTGCTGTAAGATCAATAACCTACAAGAGTTTTGAAAATGAAGAGATTATTAATATACATGTGGTGACTCAAAGACATCTTTCTACTGATGCAATGACTTTAAGAAGTAAAAGGTAGCACTTCCATTTCTTACCGGCAAATCATTGCCAGAATTGGCAATCAAAAGCTTTGAAGTATCAACGCCCATGAGCTGCCCCTTTTCATCCTTCAACTAAAAATTGGCACCACATTATAGTCATCCAAGAAAAGGAAAATAATTGTAACTTTTACTTTTTATTTTCATGTTTTCTGTCACCTTTGACAAGATTTCAATCAGTTCAGGGTAGGTTACATCATTGATCGAAGGTAAGTCATTAGCAGCCAAAACAACCTGTATGAAGTGAGAGTGTGAGAGAGAGAGAGAGATATTTCTTTTTTTTTTTTTAAGAATGTGCTTCCTCTAAATAACTAGAAAGAGTGATGACAAACTCAGTTGCATAGTAACCAACATAACCGAATCAGAAAGCAAACCTGAGTTCCACCTCGGAGTAATTCCCTTGCAAACGGTAGGATACCTAAAATTATATCCGCACCAGAATTATCAACAAAAATGACAGCCTGTAATGGACCACAACAGAACTGGTTAGTGCAAGGGCATACTTATCATATCACTGATGTTTTCCTTTTCTCTTCCAGCAAAATGCTTTCAAGCATGTAACTCTTTGAAAAAGAATATCAACATAAACCACACAAGGAACTTGCCTTCTTCCAAGCTTTCTTGCTCCATTTCACTTTAAAGGCTTCCAAGTCATCGATAACCCAAGGCCGAGGCACAAGATTTTGACAACTAGCCAAAAAGGACATACCATCCCTTGAGAAGACCTCAGCAAGCTTCAAGAAATGAAAAAAAATAATATGATAAGTTGTTTATCATATGAATGAGTTACAGCTACCATGATCAGTGTACAAACTGTCTGACCAATGGCTTGTTCATTAAAATTTATCATAGCCATCCAATCAAAGATTAACAGACCTGTGCTGAACCAAGATCAAATATATTCCCTGCAAATATTCCTCTGACCAGGCTCTCTACACGTTTGCCTTCATCTTCGATAACATCGTTGAGACGAACTACATCCCCAAATAAGGATATAGCCTTTGCATTCTCATCATCCTATTATGATTTATCACAGAAAGGAACACCCTTTAAGTCATAACAAATAAACAGAGTATGGCCATGGCTCAATATCAAGGATCCCCTGTCCTCCCGTATCTCTAACATCTAATCCTCCTCTCTCTCCATCAACTCCGTTATGTGACTAGTAATATTGCTAGACAGTCAACAAAAAAGGGTCAAAGAGTATTGGTTATAGATCTTGAGAATCTCCAAGCTCTCGCCATAGAGTTTGAAGATAGCCATTAGGGGAAAGGGAACCCAGTACTATAGTTCTTCCTAGTGAATACAAGTTACCAGTACCAGATGCTTTTAAGTTTACTTCATTTCACATGTAAACCCTACTGGCTTGGCATGTGAAAGAAGACCTTGACGTATTTTAAGTCTAACATTTACCTTGACTTTCTTGAATATATCTCTGAAGCCCAATTCTCTAAGGACTTGCTCACGAAGTCGGCAAAGAAGCTTGAAAATCCCCAAAAAGAGGAAAACATTAGGTTCTCCACAATAAACCATTGAGAAACCTCAATATGAAATTGATAATATGGAGTGGAAAACAGCATCCTTCACTTACAATGCAATCAGGTGGTCCACCATGAGTTTCTGGATCCTTCTTCATGTCCTCAAGGATCTCTGAATACCTTTTGCAGATTATGCACAAAAACTTAACACAAATAAACTTATAGACAGCAGACTGAATTATCTATTGAAACAAACATGCAACAACTAGCAGGATAGGTGAACTCGTTCAAATTCAAGAGACATATATGGTATAAACAGCTATTTCAACAACCTGCATTCTAGGAGAAACAGAACATCTAAATTCAAATGCCAGACAGGATTTGAAACAAACCAACAATTCAAAGTTCAGAAACACATAAATTTTCTAAAAAAAGAACGAGCTCGGTTCCCTAACAAGGAGAAAAGGTCACCCAGAGTAATCAATTTCCGGAAATAAAAAATAACAATTAAAGGATTCCCATGCTAAGGATGATAAGATTTTCTTTTGCTTTTTGCTGTGGGATTATTGAGTGTTGTTCGAGTTTAAATTGCAAAATATGGAATGACAATGCGAATTCAAACAAAAATCTGAAATTTAATATAAAAAAGGAACCTTTGAGCAAATTTCTCAGCTCTGACATGAGCATCAGACACAGTGGGATCACTCTCAGCTCGCTTCCTGCAACAAACAAACATGTTAATGGACAACTATTCAAGTTAAAAAAGAGAGAGAGAATGAATAAAAAGAAGAAGACAGACTTGAAAGAAGGAATAGAATTGAGGAAGAGGTCGAGCCAAGCAATCTCAGTAGGAGTAGGCTTTTTGGGATTGTCAGTTGGGAATCTGTACGGAATTGTGCATGCCCTGTAGTTTGTTTCGATCGGAGTCGGAAGCAGTGGGAATGGAACAAGCTCCGATTCACTCTCCATTTCTTGCGGAATGAATGGAATGAAGAATGAAGAAACAAAATGCGAAGCGGCCGGTTGATTATATGTATAGATAAAGAGAGAGAATAGCAAGGAACCAGCTCTCCTCTCAAGTTGGTCTGCTGATAATGGGCTCCGTCATCTTGGGGGCTGTGCTCCGCTGCGTCTGCGTCCGCCCAAATCCTCCCTCCCTCTATCTCTCTCTGTTTCTTTCCTTTGGAAATTTGAATACGCTTCCCTGTTATTTACTTTTCTTATTTTACTTGCTTTCGTTTACGAGAAAGAAAGAAATTTTCAAAGATATTTATAATCTTCTATGTTTAGTATTAGTTTGCTGATTAACATTGATTGATTAGATTTATGGTGGCTTCTAGAATGTCTTTAGAAATTCGTTCTAAATGTGATGGGTTTAGTTCGGGCTTAATTTCGTTCATCCCCTTGTTGTTTTTCTTAATATTATGTTTTCTCCATGTGTTTCAAATATCATCAACTAACTACCTGTTGACTGTTGTGTTTTTGTTTGTCTTCATTCAAAGGTGATGGGTGCAATGCCTTGCCAATCTACAAAGAAGGCAGTGGTTGCCTTGGGGGATCTAAATTATTTAGAGCAACTCAGGAGTAGCTGCATTTTCATTTTCACATGCTCAGATCAGAAGCATGAAAATTCTACATATGAGAAAAAAATAAAAATAAAAATAAAAACCGTAGGAGCAACCAACTGCGCATGAACACTACAAATTTCAACTAAGCGCACGGCGGTGGTACCTGGGTACCAATGTATTTAGCTTCTACATTTTTACAAGAGGAAGTAGGTAGCTTCTCTCCTGATGACATGTCTAAATGAACATTTTCTAGGTAAATATTCTGGCATGGGATCCCTTTGCTGCATTCCAGCGCCACTGCTACTGCAGAAGATGATGTCCCTCGTATGTTCTTGAAGTATATATCACTTAGCTTCACCCGGGAAGGTGGCTGCACTCAATCATCAATGAAACTTTAATCAGTTCTCTCCTTGAATGAAACCCAATTTGAATAGAACGTATGTAGTGACTTACTTTGGTGGGACAAGAAGTGAATGGACAATATGCCTGATCAATTATAATCGGATTGCTTACGTTGTTCATTATGATATTTTCAAATGTCATATTGGTGGCTGCACTGCTACCTGGTGAATTAGCCCATGTCTTAATCCTAACACCATTCATGGTCCCTGTCATGGTGCTATCTCTGACAACAAGGCCCCTCACATCTCCTTCATTCGGGTATCTTCCCAAACTTCCAACGCTGTATTGCATTATATGCTTCGAATAACAGGTTAAATATCTTCTTAAAAATGACAGTATTTAGTCTCAGAACACATTGGGGCTACTGCTAATAAGAGTATCAAAGTTACCTGATGCCATGCCCGGGTCCGCAAGTGATGCTAGCGATAGTCACCTCAGAATTTCCTTGCCCAACAGAGATGCAGTCATCACCAGTGCCAATATGTAATCGTGAAACATAGACGCTAGAACTTCTTTCAATGTGGATCCCATCAGTGTTGGGACTGTTCGCTGGCGCTGAAATTTTAATTTTACTGCCTCTGAAGTTCTTGCATTCCACAAGAGCTATATGAAAGGACTTGCTATTCACTGAAGTTATTCTTCGGACAATAGTCCTATTCATTGCTACAAATTTTACATTCTGAAAGAAGAAAAATGAACCTTCGTCAGGCACCTGTTTTAAGGCCATACCTTACAATTCTTTACTTGAGAGACTGACAAACCAATATGGGCTTCAGTTATTGACAACATGCATAGTACAGTGAACTATTGTAATAGCTTTAGTTTATAGTGCATACAGTTGGAAGAAGTTTACAGTTGAAGTGGGTGGGGCACCCATTGTAAGGCCATGCTTTAGCTCCCTGGCCATCAAAGGTCCCTCCTCCAGTCAGGGTTAGCCCCTGCACCCGACAAAATTCAACCCAGCCAGCACCAAATCTATACTCGAACAAGTTTGTCGTTGCAATCAGATAACCCTGCAAGTTCATTTAGCAGATACAATTTTAAACAGAGGACTCACCAACAATGACGCCAGAGGACAAATAAATTTTTTTCTCAAAAGTAAATAAAACATTAAAACCTCACCTTCATCTGAACGGTTATATTCGATACATTTTTGCAGGGGCCTGCGAACTTAATGGGACCAATCAGGTATGTCCCATGGGGTACCAGAAGAGTTACTGCACCCGTTCTCTCACATGCATCCTTCCATGCCACCTTGAAAGCCTACATCACATATATTAGTTGCGAAACAATCATATTCATAAGAAAAGGTAAAGTGAGAGCTAATCTCCACTTTCTTTGATCATCATTGTGTATCAACGGAGAAATTTTAACAATTTTTTTGCACTGAGCTATAGCTCAAGTCTAAGGTTATCAAAGCCGAGGCTTATGTTGAGAACTAGGGTATTGACATGAAGAGATGCAAGTTAAATTTGGTAGCAAGAAGCAAGATCGAATACAATTCAAAGACATTATACAGCGCGCGTTCTTCCCAGTCTTTAAGCTTTAATTTTTCAAGTCAAACAAATAAAATAAAGGCAACAAGCTACAACACTTCGAGTGAATCTTCGAGGAGAGGGAGATAGGGGACAAACTTTGCTGTCATCAGTTAGACCATCCGCTCTAGCACCGAAGTCCTTGACATTGACTAGAAGAGAGTTATTTTCCTTGTGATGTATGCTCTTCGCCTGCGCTATCATTGTTCTACTTCCCCCAGTAAAAGAATCACTGAAACAAATGATGAAGAGCACCAACAGCAATTTGGAATCAAGCTCGGCGTTCATTTTAAGCTATATGTGTTGCTATGTTCGTGTTCTGCTGATTTGCGGTTCTGATATTGACTCATTCAGAGTTTCTCGTAAGTCATAAGTTGGGGAAAGTGTACATTATTCCATTGATTTTGAATTTGCAAGCGCGGGCTTTTTGAGTTGGCATATAACTGTCCTTAACTCCTTCCCCACTACATCGGTGGTTAATAACCGTCAGTTCCACTAGTGCGATAAAAGCTTGGCAACGTTTTACGAAAGCAGTGAGCAGTTTTTCCATTTCTCAGGTAGACTATCATGATGGGGCTTTTCCTAAACTTCTGCTAACATCATTTCTCACTTTGTCTTCTTGAATTGATGCTCTGGATTAAATGAACATGACAGCTTAGCTCAGCCTAGGTTGCTCCCATTGCAAATGCCAGCCATTCAATCGTAGGACAAACCACGCATTGTTGCCTTGCTTTACTCGAATAATCTACATATGCAACAGCAATGACAATCTCCTAATTGGAAGTGTTGAGCTTCACTACCCTCAATCATTATAACTAGATTCAAATTACGGAAGTTATAAATCCAGAACCAATAAACCTAACAGATTCTTAGCTAAAAATTCACCTGCTGGTGATTGTCATTGACTCAGTTATATCACTAGCAAAATCAAATGATGTCTCAGACTCTCAGCATTTAATATATCATTTCTTTGTTTGAGCAAAGTATGTACATAACAACCATTAACACTGGTTTGAAGGACTTGGGAGTAAAATCAATCGTAATATCAGTTCAAATCTCACTAATCATTTGTAGCCCTTCTTCCTTGATCAAATCAATTCATATGCTCAGAGACCTCATCAATTTCTGTTTAAATGAAATGCATACCTCCATGTACATAATAATGCATTTGAATGAATAATAAACTGGGCAAAACTAATTGTGAAATACATCAGCATATAAGATCATGAAAACTATTGTGAAATACATCAGCATATAAGATCATGAAAACTATTGTGAAATACATCAGCATATAAGATCATGAAAACTATCTTCCTTTTCCTACACATTTTGTTGTGAAGCCTCATTTCTTTGCCTTTGCAAACCTGAGGCATCGATATTTTTCCCCGCTTACGGTAATCTCAAGGGCTCCATCTTGGTTATCTTGATTTGATGCAGTTCCCATAAGGACACTTTTCTCTTTCTCTAGGTTTTCTTTCTCCATCTTCAATCTTGCTTCCTGACGGGCAATCTCGGCCTGGAAAATGAATAACAACATATGAGAGCTTGCTCAAAAACCATCAGCCCCAAACTCTAGTGACATTTAATACTAAAATGACAGAGAGAGATTATTAAAATCAACATTACAGATGCATAGTTCTAAGTTTGCCTTCCATCTATAATTTCAGCTCACAAGCATGCACACAGTTTTTGAAAGAACATGAGACAACAATGGCTACTGCCTCATGTAGTTATAAAGACAAAAAGGCCATCCAGGCATCCGCACAAGTAAACACGTCATTAATTCCCAACAGACACAATGCAACGAACTTGCTTCTAAAGCACAACAGGAACTATTAAATGTACAAGAAACCAGAAAACAGAAAATAGCACAGCCATATTAAGGATAAAAAGGGGAAAAAAATGTACATATAACCTTTGGATCATTTAGAAACCAAATGAAATAGAAAAGTGATTGCTTTAACAAAAAGTATGAAGTGAGTAGCAACTTTGTTCAATAAATAAAAAATGGAAAAAAGAAAAAAATCAGCCCCTTTGAATTTACCCATTATTATCCCACAAATCTACGGTGGGGAAACTCATGGAGGGCATGTCATCGCCTAAGTAGTATCTGGATTTAATTAGTTATGTGAAAGAAAAAACACCCCACTACAAACAAATGCCGGATCAAGATTAGGAAAGGTGATAGCTTGGCAGCGCCATTGACAGTGTCCAGTAGCAACATGGCACTGCTCGGTGGTATCCTCAGACAAACATGCTCATGTTTGAGTTTTAGAAGAGCTTTGGCCCTATTCTTCTATTGAAAGCACATTCAAATAGGCGACAGAATCTTATTTTTATTTTTATTTGTATTTATCTTTGTTTTACAGAAACTAAATTAAATTTCACTCTAATCTAATCCACACTAATGTCAAAAATAAAAAATTAATTTTTTTTCTTAATACAGAGAAAGAAAAAAGAAATTGAAAAATAAATAAAAGAAAAGAAAAAATAGAACTAAAACAAACAAAAAAAATAATTTAAGGAAACCTCGCGGCGGGAGAGTTCGGCCTTCCAAGCCGCTTCACGCTCGGCGACTTCGCGTTCGCGTTCTTCGATGTAACTCTGCATCTCTCTTTCTTTCATTATCCTGTCTTGTATGTCTGCGTCCAACGCTTCTTTCAGCTCCTGTACGAACTTGTCCACCACCGCTTTTATTCTCAACGACATCGTTTCTTTCGTTCGTTTCGTGTAAGTTCTTCACTCGTACATTCTTCACTTCTTGTGATAAAATCAGAGGGAAAATTAATGATTAGTTGCAACTCCGGAGTCCGGAGGATGAAACAGGGGAATTTTTTGCCCTTTTTTCTTTTTGGTTTTGTTTCTCTTCCCGTTCACTTTATTATGGACCTACAATTTTCGAAGGCCCAAATTTAATTCGGGCCCTCCTCGACCCCGTTTCAAAATGCATCGTTTAATTTCATGCCATTGATTTTCCATCTTCTACTCTTTCGTATGAGTTTTCATACTTTGACCCGGTTAAATTCTAATTTTCTTCATTATGGCCCCTCAACAATCAACTCAACTCGTTTCGAAAGACGAGTGGCATAAATAAGTAGTTCGTTTAACATATGACAAAAAGCCATGAATAAGATTTTGAAGGCCGTTTCAAAGCTGAAATGGACTAAACCATCTTCGCAAGCTCGTCAATTCTCTCTCACAATCCGTCCACCAGTGGCTTCTTGTAATACTATTACGCGTAATTCATCGTCTCTGCTTGATGACTTCACCAGATTCTGCTACCTAAGAGACTTACCACGAGCCATGAAAGCCATGCATGCCATGCAATGCCACGGCGTTTATGCTGATTCTATCACCTACGCTGAGCTCATCAAGTGTTGCTTGGCTCGTCACGCGGTTGAAGAAGCCAAACTCGTTCACAACCACGTTCTTTCTGGTGGGTTTGAACCCGAAGCATTTTTAGTTAACATTTTACTTAATATGCATGTAAAATTCAACCTCTTGGAGGGAGCACAGGTTCTGTTCGATCAAATGCCGGAAAGAAATGTTGTTTCTTGGACGACTATGATATCGGCTTATTGTGACGCCAAGATGAATGACAAGGCCTTGCAGTTCTTGATTTTTATGCTTAGAGAAGGTGTTAGACCAAATATGTTTACTTATTCTTCAGTTCTAAGAGCGTGCGATAGTTTAATCATTCTTAGGCAGCTTCATTGTGGTATTATTAAAGTTGGATTTGAATCTGATGTCTTTGTTAGGAGTGCTTTGATTGATATTTATGCAAAATTGGGTGAGTTGAGAAGCGCAGAGTGCGTTTTCGATGAGATGCCGACTCGAGATTTGATTGTTTGGAATTCAATCATTGGGGGGTTTGCTCAGAATAGTGATGGTGGCGAGGCTTTGAATCTTTACAAGCGAATGAAGAGGGCTGGTTTTGCTGCCGATCAGTCGACATTGACGAGTGTTTTGAGAGCCTGCACTGGGTTAGCGCTGTTGGAATTGGGGACACAAGTTCATGTTCATGTACTCAAGTATGATCATGATTTAATACTTAACAATGCACTCCTGGATATGTACTGCAAGTGTGGCAGTTTGGAAGATGCGATGTCTGTTTTCAGTCGGATGATGCAGAAGGATGTGATTTCTTGGAGCACCATGATTTCAGGGTTAGCACAGAATGGGTGTAGCCAAGAGGCTTTGAAACTATTTGTGTCGATGAAAGTTTCAGGGATAAAACCAAACTATATCACTATTGTTGGTGTTCTATTTGCTTGTACCCATGCGGGGTTTGTGGAAGACGGGTGGAATCATTTCAAATCTATGAAGAAGTTTTATGGGATTGACCCAGGAAGGGAACACTACAGTTGCATGATTGATCTTCTTGGAAGAGCTGGGAAGCTTCATGAAGCAGTCAAGTTAATACATGAGATGCCGTATGAACCAGATGCTGTGACATGGAGAGCATTGCTCGGTGCATGCAAGGTTCACAGGAACACGGATCTTGCCATTTGTGCTGCTAAAAAGATTTTAGATTTGGATCCGCAAGATTCAGGAACCTACATACTGTTGTCTAATATTTATGCAAATTCCCAGAAATGGGATGAGGTTGCTGAAGTTAGGAAGATCATGAGAGCCAGAGGAATCACAAAAGAACCAGGGTGCAGCTGGATTGAAGTGAATAAGCAGATACATGCTTTCAACGTAGCAGATAATTCACACCCCCAGATAGACAAAATCAACAAACAGCTAAAACACTTGATTCAGAAATTAGTGGGAGTGGGTTATGCTCCAGACACAAACTATGTCTTACAAGATCTTGAAGGGGAGCAGAAAGAAGACTCAATCCAATACCACAGTGAGAAGCTGGCAATTGTTTTCGGTTTAATGAGTTTGACACAGGGAAAGACCATTAGGATCAGGAAAAACCTTAGGATATGTGGAGATTGTCATACATTTGCAAAACTCATGGCAAAGATGGAGAATCAAACTATTGTGATCAGAGATCCCATTCGTTACCATCATTTTCAAGATGGTAATTGCTCCTGTGGGGACTACTGGTAGCAGATTTTTAAGAATGCTTGACCTTGCTGCTGCTATTTTCTCAGCATCAATAGAATTATAGAAGACAGGGAAAAGATGGAAATTGGTAAGTGGATGACAGTGGAAGCTATATGTGCAATGAGATAGTCATGATGATTCAAGCCATCGTAGACACTGAGAGTCCAAAAGAAAGAAAATTGACAAAGGAAATTGATTCTTTGCTGATAGTTCAACTTAGGGACGGTGATGTGGCATTAAGTTGATCAATCCTATCACTGCTCAGCTCATACCAATACGATCTACAAAGTTCTTTGAGACGGTAAACACCAAGGAGTACAACTGCCTAACAATGTTGTCATGATCAAAACATAATGTACAATAGAAATATTGGATTGTGTTCATTAACTGGTTTAATGAAGCTATCATTTTCATTTCATCCAATGAAAATCATATCCAATTTTGTAATGAGAAATGAAAAAACCTGGAATTGTGAGATTTTGCATCAGAAGAAAAATCAATGACTTAGCAAGGTATCTTCTATCCTGACCACAGAGGGGGTCAACCCGGCGCTTCCCTTAATATCGATACAGTGTTGGGACATCTATTGATCTCAAACCCCATATAATACATCAAGACACACTGAGATCATGCATAGTTTCCTCAAGAGAATAGGAATGCACTGTTTTGGTTCCTTACAACTCATCTCTTGAGGCTTCATCCTTTGAGTGCTGAACATAGGATGCGTAAGCCTTAATTATTGACTCATAGATGTCAATTCCTTTAAGGTACTCAGCTTGGTTTAGGAACTGCAACAAAGTTAAAAAGGTGATAGTCAGGTCTACAAGTGTGTAAACTGCGTATATTAATTTATTTGACCCTGGTGAGTGTGTGTGTGTCAGATCCCATGCATGTAGACTGAATTATATTATTTATTGCTGCAAAATTGGGTATACTGGCTAAAGCAGGATTGGCTAAAGACAATAGCTAGGTTTGAAAAAAGGAGAGTGAAGTTCAGCTCGAACACAGGTCAGGACAAACCAAAAGGTAGAATATCACAATCAAGCAGTGAAGGCATTGGGTAGAAATCAAATTCAAATTAGGTAAGACTGACTCCAAGTTACATTGCTCAATATGAAAGCAGAGGACACATGCTTGATAATTTCCAAGGAGATCAAATTGTCAGCCATTTTGCCAGCATGAGATTCCAATTCTGAAACAAGGTTTCACAAATGCATGTAGAAAAGCCATAGACAAGCACATACAAGCAATACAATTAATAGATACCATGGATAGATATTCACCTCATTATGGTCATGAAGTAGAATAGGAGTGTTAGCCATGGGAGAGAAGCCAATTGCAGGTAGGCCCCGTTCACGGAAGTAGCGGGCATCTGTGGAGGCAGGAAAGATCTCTGGCTTACCAAGCTTTCCATTAGCTTTTCTCACAGCTTCTTCTAAAAGGTTCCACCATGGGTTAGAACTGTCAGTTGCCGTTAGAATTGGTCTCCCAAACTTGTCATGCAAAGAAGCTCTCTGCTTGAACTGACCAAGCTAAAAACATAGTTAGAGAACTGACAGAGAAGAACAAGAAACATCTCAGGTCCTTTTCAGATCGCATATAATAGATACAATGCATGAAATGGTCACATTAAACAGCATCTTTAATTAAGGTGATCAATTACAAGCACACACTCATCCATTCAGATTTGCATGAAATGTCATCATTTCTTCTAATATAAAAATAATAAATTTCTTCAAACAAAAATGAAAAATTAATTCTGTATTCATGATTATAGAGTTATTTTGTTACAGTCATTCCCTCCTCATCTTGCAGAATTATTTTATTCCAAAATTTCATGCCGAATCATCATAAATTGCCGGAAAGACCAAGAAAAGCACCCTTCTTTGGGTTGGTATGCAAGAGGCTTAAGGAGTTTATTACTACCTCAAATGTCATATTGCGTGAAGCAGGAGCCCATTCTTCAGCAATTCGTCTTTCCAAAGATTCAGCATCAGTAATTGGTGGGACACGAATATCAAAACCTGCTTCTGCCTCGGATGGTTGCAAGTTCATGACAAAACCCTAGAAGACAGAAAAGAAGGAAATTATATGTTTCAGAAGTTACAGCTAAAAACATCCTTGGAGCCTAATATTTCTAATCCTGACCATAAATTTGGTAATATGCCTGCTTTGGTCAACAAAGCACCAGACAGCACATTGATAAAAATAAACTACCATTTCAATCACTTTTTGAGAATATCAAAGGGAAAACTTAATCATTGACACACAATAACAGGTTACTTTGACAGCCAGTGCAGTTCTATTCGTAGGGGAATTCATAAAACAAGGGTCTACTCTACCAAAGGGTTTACCAACATAGAACAAATTAAATTCTCCAAATGCTGAAGTTGAACATAATAAATTCTAGCTGTTCATTCAATTTGATGAAGAATTAATGAAGCAACAACAGATTCTGTATGTAAATAAAGCCAAACTCACATTGGGGGATGGAGTGCCAGCCTTCAGAAAGGCCATGTTAACCGAAACGACCTCCCCTTCAGCCTTTAAACCAGCCTTGACCAAATCAAACTGTGAAGCTCTGAATCTCCTCACACTCTCAATACTTTTTAACAAATTCTCCATTGCACTATTATCATACAACTTGGCCCCATGTCCAGGAGCTCCTCTAGCCTTAATAACCAGCCACCAAGGACACCTTTCCGCATAAAACGCTCTGTAGTTCTCAGTGGGCGACGCCAATCCTGAAACCTCAGATTAACATTACAATCAAATGAATCTATGTTTGAAATATCTGTAGCTTTATGAAACGGAACCTCGATACTATCAAGAAGCACAGCTGTTACAAATATTATCTAACTACGATATAAAAAAAAAGAACTAAAAAATGATCAGTTTTTACCTTCGTCGAGGACAATACCAACGTTCAAGCTGTTAAAGACACGAGAATCAGCAAACTTCTCAGCGCCATCATGGCCACCAATCTCCTCATCAGGGACAAAAGACAAGTAAACAGACCGAACAGGCTGAAACCCACTTGCCTTCAATCTTCGTATGGCCTCCAAGTACTGCATGCCCACACACTTCATGTCCTGTGACCCTCTGCCGTAGATATTTCCCCGAGAATCGAGGTGGGCACCGAACGGAAGGTGGGACCATTTGTTAGGTTCAGATGGAACGACGTCGGTATGGGAGTTGAGGAGGATGGAGGGTAGTTGAGGGTTTGAGCCGGGCCACTTGAGAAGAATGAGTGGCTTGTTCTTGGCGAATTCGAGGGTTTGGGATTCGAGGGAGAGGGCTTCGGCCTGAGCGAGGATAAATTTGGAGGCATTTGCGTAGTCCGGGTTTGGTTGAGATGTGTTGATTTGGAGGTATGCTCGGAATCTTTCTATTATAGAATCATCTGATTTTGCTGGGCTTGAGAAGATGATCAGTTGACACAATACGAAGCAGATACGAAGAAGACGATGCCGATTCCTCATTTTGTTTCCAAGGAGACTGTGAGCGTGTGACAACTTCAGGACAGCGATTAATGGTTGGCGCTCCTGTATTTATGGACGGTGCCGATTCCTCATTTTGTTTCCAAATGGAATCTTGTAAAATTACACTTGTTTACCCTTTGCGATTCAAAACTAGTCTCTCGTTTGTGATAGAGTGGAACGTGGTTATAAACTATAGAAAGATTTGTCATTTTTGAGTCATTTTAGTGGGCAACCCACCCGCACTCGATGGTGTTCATCTGCTGGGATCGTTCAGTCGTATCTTATTCGTTGTTGTTGTGCTGAAATAGAGGGATACCAGTATTCGAGTGGTTCCACCACTGCTCTGTGTGTCTATCACTCTTCTAGTCTTTGTATCTATTGCTCAATTTTTATAATTCTAATTCCCAAAGTTCTTTTTTTTTTTTCCCTTCTTTTGCATATGGTAAAAATGTTACCAGATAGCGGTATGTTGACGAGACCACTTGAGGATATTTTGTTGAAAGAATTTGTTAGGAGTGAGAGACTTGGCTTTAAATGGATGGCCATAGTTTAATGATATGTACAATTCAAAAGCCTACTTAATATAATCTACAACTAGAAGTCTATGCCAATTAGAAATGAGACCCACCAAACCAAGCTTTAGTGGCTAATTAGGAGAATCCTAATCCTTTCTATAATTAAGCAGAATGATAATGTTTAATCCCCACTTTTGGTGTCGAAATATTTTTGAGAATGGCATTTATCTATTTATGCCGTTCACAAAGCAAAATCTCATATTTGATACCAATAATAAAGCGCCTTCAAGATTTACTCACAAAACGAAACGAGTGGACTCGTCTTTCTTCAGGGAGTTCCCATGATATCAAGCTTCATATAAAGAAAGAGAGAAAGAAAGGTAACGTACAGATATTGTCAAGAAAGAGAAAGGGAATAAAAATAAAATCCCTTTATTCACGGTGAGTACAAAACCAACACATTGAACAAGAATCAAGAATGAAGCGGGAGCGAGAGCGAGAGTATTGCCGCATGATGAGAGACTGCACAAGAAAGCTGGCGTTATGGCACACTCGGACCTTCAAGCCCATTCTCACCCACGAAGAGCTCGAACCCATTTTGGCCACCAAGGGCTTCGTCGTCGCCGTCCGCCCCTCCTCCTCCTCCTCCGGCGGCTTGGTCAAGTGGGTTGAGTACGTGTACGCCGCCGCCGCCGCCGCCACCACAAAGTCCGAAGTTGTTGCACCTCCCAAGGCCAGGTTGCCGGAATCAAGAATCGACGGGCTTCACATTTATACGTACCGTGCTTTCATTGACGCCGTTAACTTTTATCTCGAGATGGATGATATTTCTACCCTCTTTCATATTCGGTACGTGTGCTTTGCATTTAAATTATTTAATTCTATTTTAATAACCAAACCCATCTTTTTATTTTTAAGACATTGTTTTGTTTTTCGATCCACCGTAATGAAATAAAATCGTTTGCATTTGCATGCAATGCAAGCGTGCATCATAATGAAGTAAAACCCCATACATAATAAATATGATATGCTAGATAGGAGGATTATTAAAGAGATGCTACAACACATATAGTGGCACATTGCCGTAAAATTTGATGATAAGTAATTTATAAGCAATTTAATTTTGTAGGGGAATGCCTCTTCACTGGATGACTGACAGGTATACTAAGTGGGTTCCAATGGAAGTAGATGAGAGTATCTTTGTTTACAGAGAGGGAACACTTGATCAAACAACAGAGAGCTTCTATAGCTCCAACAGGCAGAGCTGCTGCGATGGGCATGGGTCAATGGTGATTCGCGACAAGGGCAAGAAAATGCCTGAGAGCTGCATTGTTTCATTGAAAGATATTTTAGCCGCATGATCATCAAACATCATCGTTGTCCATTGACATTGTTATGATTACAAAATATAAGCACAACTACCTCATACAAAGTTGCTTCCTCAAGTCAAATGTCTTGTTTTCTCTTCTTTTATCCGCAAACTCGTTCTGTTGTACATGTACAAAGAGAATAGTTTCTCCGCTCCAATTTGGATGAAACCCAAATGCATATAAAGTTGCTCCTAGTCTTCAAGAATCATGACAGCGGCTGAGGTGCAAATGGGCTGGTCTCTTTGCTCTTTGATATGAATCTTTGTCAGGCTAGGCTTTGGGCCTCTATAGGCCTGGAAGTTCCTAACCTTGCTGGGCTTTATGCTCAGACCTCCTTGCTATCTACATGTTTCGGGACCCATCGTGTGCTTATATTTATTTTTTATTTTTTTTAAAAAAAAATTACAACTTTCATCCATTACAATTCGGGATTTGTTGAAACCCAAGTGCGTGTGTGTGTGTGTTTATAACCTCTAATGTGACTGGTTTGAAAATCCACTCTATCCACTCTCATTAATAGCATTAAAGAAAAATGTACTTATATTCCACATTTAGAAAGAGTTTTCAAGGGGGTTTAAATTAGCACCTTCAACATTATTCAGAGTATCAGACTACAATTAGATTCGGAGTCCAATGACAAACCTAGCATAGGATTGAAATTATCTAAATGTTTTGAATCAATTAGATAAACATGTTCTATGTACTACGTTTCCCATTCTTATATATATAGAGAGAGAGAGTTTTCTGTTAAATTCTTATGCTTTTTGGCAATTATATTTATAGTTTCCATTGTTACCCGTAAGTTGAGAAATATAAGAAGGAAAAAAAGGGAGAACAATAACAATTAAAAAAACAGTTGAGATTTTCAATAACTAATGAGGAGCAGTAATAGTGGTGTCTAATACAGCGTTCTCAGTATTTCGTTTATTATTATTTATTTCGCATGCTAAACTGATACAGCGTTCTCAGTCCTTCATTTATTATTTAGCGTGCTGAAAAATCACCCTTGCATAGGCATGGGCATAACCTCATAGGAATAGTCCGTGGCAGTGTTTGTGTTTCCCTGAAAAGATTTTGTTGCCGGCTGGGCTTCAATAAGTCAATCTCCGTGTCCCATTGAGCCCCATCTTCGTCTTTAGTCTTGCCTTCTCAAAAGAAGAGCCAAGAAGCACTAAAGCCGCGTATGTCTGTGTGTGAATGTGAGCAGAGACACACAAAGATTATTGCTTTGGATTCTTATTTTAAGACTTTCCGCTTTCCCTGTCTGCCACCATCTCACAAAAGCCCTAAACCCTTCTGTTTAATCTCTTTAGTAAACTATAAGTATACCCAAACGACGGCGCCTTTGACCCATTTTTAGACTCCATTGCCCATTAGCAGCATTTCTGCTATCCTAAAATGAACAAAAGATAACAAAGCGTCCCTTTTGTTTCTCTAGCTCAAGCTAACAGATAGTAGTAATGCACCCATCCACCACCACCAATGTGAACTAAGGACTCCTGACTCCTCCTGTCTTCCACATGAGCCTCCACGTAGCAAGCGATTAACCAAACCAGCTTCAAATATTCAAGGAGATTGAGGTCATTTTACTGAACAAAAAGAAGAAAATAGAAAAAAAAAAAGAGGCCCAGCTTTTTTTTTTTTTACTCTCTTCACTCAACGGCAATCCCAACAAAAGAGAAAATAGCATTTCATTACAAATCATACTTCATCCAAAAACCTCAAATGGGAGCTCCTCAAGCCATTGTTCTCCTTTTGATTTTAGTTCAAACATGCAAGACTGCAGCACAGCACGAAGAATGGGAGTCTGCTACTGCTACATACACCAAAGAAACAAATGGGTCTATCATCATTGGTACTTACTTGCAAATTACTTTTATTTAACATTGTATTTCATGTCTACTGAAGACTGATAGGCCATCTGCTTAATGTTGCAGAAGGTGCTTGTGGTTATGGGGACCTTCACAGGGCCACCTATGGAAAATACAGCGCTGGGCTTAGTACAATGTTATTCAACAGAGGGAGTACTTGTGGAGCTTGCTTTGAGCTCAGATGTGTCGACCACATCTTGTGGTGCCGGCCTGGTAGCCCATCTGTCATACTCACCGCCACAGATTTCTGCCCTCCAAATTACGGGCTTTCGTCAGATTATGGGGGCTGGTGTAACTTCCCCAAAGAACACTTTGAGATGTCCGAGGCTGCATTCGTTGAAATTGCAGAGCGAAGAGCTGATATTGTACCAGTTCAATACAGAAGGTATAGCAATGCTTTTTCCTTTTTCTGATATCTTGTCGGATTTTAGCGAGGCACATGCTGTGATTCTGAAATTTGTGCAGGGTGAAGTGTGAACGCAGGGGTGGATTGAGATTCACACTGAGTGGAAGCTCTCACTTCTACCAAGTTCTTGTAACCAATGTGGGTTTGGATGGTGAAGTCATTGCCGTGAAAGTGAAGGGATCAAAAACAGGATGGATACCTATGGCAAGAAACTGGGGCCAAAACTGGCAGTCCAACGTCAATCTTACAGGGCAGCCTCTGTCTTTTGAGGTGACCACGAGTAACCGGAAAACACTCACGTCATACAATGTTGCTCCAGCAAACTGGCAGTTTGGTCAGACATATGAAGGAAAACAGTTCTAGTGTGGAAATCTTGTGTACTTGAATTTGGAGTGTGCAGATAGTATCTGCATAAATTGAGTTCTGAATATGTCTATTAATAGGGCTTATAATCATGAGTTCATCAATTTCGATGATCCTAAATATATGTTCGCACATAAAGGTGCTCATGGGTCGGACAGATTCCCCGCTTTCTCATCAAGATTAGCTTGTTGTCAAGCAACGAGAAAAAGGTGTAGAAGAAAGTTGAAAAAACAGGAATAGAATGTCTCAGTTTTCTCTTTATGATATAGCCATATAGATATTGATTAGAAAGTATAAGCTGTTGTTGAAATTTGTTATTATTGAAAACTAAGGGTAAACAGGACTTGGGAATAGGTACTGTTTTCTTGGCTATAATAATGTTGTCTCTTGAAACGGCTTTCTCTGTTTTGATTCTATACATAATCTTGCATTATCGGGTTAGATTATCCAAGCTGTGAAGTATGTTGTCTATAGAAATGGCTTACTCAATTTTTCTTCCTCAACAAAGATTGTGATTGTGCATCTCCATCACTCTGACTAGCACAAGTTTATTGTTTTGTTGTGAGACGTAAAACTTCTATCATTGATTTCAGAGAAATAAACATGGCTGTCCTCTCTGCATTTTATATCACATACTTATTAAGTAGATACAAAATGATTAATTAAACAGAAGCCACATGAAAAGAGGGATCGCAACGGTTAAATTGAATATGTGCCTAAATATGACATTGGGGTGATGACAAACCATAACATTTGCTCCACCAAAATAACCAACTACTACATGCATGCAACTATAACCCAGTAGCCGTTTTCTAGCTAAAATGGTAATGCTAGAAATGATGATAGGTTCTGTGAATTGAGAGGCTCAGAATGCTGCACCACTAAGTGTCCGGAGCTTACATCTGAAGCATCAGAGAACTGGGCTACAGACATGTCATACATGGCGTGAATTTCTTGTAATTCATTCATCACAGCAAATTACTAGCAATAGGCAGCAATATCTTCTTCGTCCTCCCCTAAGAACCCCAAATCACCATAATACTTGTAAGCATCCTGCCTAATAATACCAGAAGAAACCACCTCCTCCATTGCTTCTAAACCATTAATCACAATTCTAAACGACGGCCTATCCGGTTCACAACCAACGGTTTTCATCAACTCATAGCAATCCATGACAAGGTCCCGAAGCTTAAAACTCACCAGGCACTTCAACAAAGCATTAAACCCCTGAATCTCCGGCTCTAAAGAATTTTCACTTTTCAAATAAAAGTAAAGAATTTCAACATGGTGGAACAATCCATTGGTACCAAAAACCTGAATCATATCAGCATACAAGGCAACCTGCGGCTTGTACCACTGCTCCTTCCGAATATCTTCAAACACCTATAATAATAATAATTAAAAGAAAAAAAAAAGCAATCAAATTTAGACATGAATGCGGTGAATTAATAATAGAATACAATAGAATGGAATAGAATAAACACCTTAAGTGCCAAGAGACAATGGTTTTGTCTGAGGAGTTCGCGAAGAACGGCAATCATATCGAACTTTAACAAGCGTCTGAACTTGGAATTGAAGACATGGTCAAGCGGGTTATTGTGGAGATGCGCGCGCTTCAAGTGTTGGACAGCTTGGATTGCTTCGATGCTGAGGTTTCTTCCTCGCTGTAAAGGCTTCCTGTTCTGGCCTCTGTCTCTCATTTCTATAACCAACATTGACATTGTTGTCCTCACTTGTTGCTTCTGTGTGTTGTGCCATGGCTTTACTTTTACATCCAACCAAGACGCCGATTTGGCCACACTTGAACTCATTCCTTTCCTGTCACAGCGAGAGCAAGAGCAACCAAGCGATGTAACAAATGTCCTGCTGCGTTTTGATTTGAATTTTGAATGGAGGAACCATCAGAATGGTAGCCAGTCCCCAATCCCTCCGCTGGGCCTCAATTTATCGTTTCTTCTCACTAGAATACGACGCCGTTTTGGTATTTAAATACACAACAAAATGCCAAACTCTTTAAACAGGTTGACCAGGTGTGCTTATAGCATAAGCATCTACAAAACGTGGCTCGATACTATTGGCAACTGGTTTCTTTAATCCGTCCCTGTTGATTTGTTCTGTAACAGCAAGAACCCGAACCGTAGAAGACAAGATACAGACAGGGGTGGATTACTCTCTTCATCATCTCTTTGAAAGT
Source organism: Luvunga scandens (assembly GCA_030449905.1). NCBI lineage: Eukaryota > Viridiplantae > Streptophyta > Magnoliopsida > Sapindales > Rutaceae > Luvunga > Luvunga scandens. The sequence goes on from JASUUG010000714.1 coordinate 375,008, forward strand.
AATAGTGAAGAGTGCAATGGCGAGCATTGTGGCGGCAACTCCGTGGGCGAGGATTCGGACCATAACGAAGCTGGAGCTTGCGCCGCCGATTTTCCTGCAATCTTCGGTGTATTATTGTAAGCGAAGGAGATTCTCTGTCGCCGCTTCTCTATCTACAAATACAAACAAAGTTGATGGGCAAGTCAGAGTTCGTTTCGCTCCTTCGCCAACTGGGAACCTCCACGTCGGCGGCGCCAGAACGGCTCTCTTTAATTACTTGTTCGCTAGGTTTTTTATTACTTTATTTTTCATTTTAGCTTTAGCATCAATTAATTTGTACAAAGCTTTAGGAAAAATGTGCTTTTTCTTTTTCTTTTTTTAATTAAATTAATTTTTTTAATTGTTGTTTAGGTCGAAAGGAGGGAAATTTGTGCTTAGAATTGAAGATACTGACTTGCAGAGGTCTACTAAAGAATCGGAGGAGGCTATGCTTCAGGATCTCTCTTGGCTTGGTCTTGATTGGGATGAAGGTTTGTTGGCATTTGTTCTGAAACATATGAAATTTATAGAGATATGGATTTATTTATTTTTAATCTTTTGGCTCTATAAATTGTAACTTTGACAATTGCATGGTTGTTGAATTCAACAATTCGCTGTTTAAAGCGTCATGAGTTGGTGTCTTGTGTTAAAAGCATCATGAGTTGCCTAAGACATAACTAGTGCTCCGATCATTAGGCCCTGGTGTTGGTGGAGACTGTGGTCTGTATAGGCAATCAGAGAGAAATTCTTTGTACAAGCAATATGCTGATAAGCTTTTGGAATCTGGTCATGTTTATCGCTGTTTTTGTTCGAATGAGGTAATTGTTTTTTGGATCTTCAACATTCATGTTCTTATGTTTTTTTGACATTTTGAATTTGATGAATATTGCTCTGCTTTTCCTTCTCTTAATGGTGGGATTTATTGGTTTTTGACATAATTCTCCTTAGGAACTTGAGAAAATGAAGGAGATTGCCAAACTAAAGCAACTGCCTCCAGTGTACACTGGAAAGTGGGCTACTGCAACTGATGCAGAAGTACAAAAAGAGTTGGAAAAGGGAACCCCTTACACATATCGATTTCGAGTGCCAAAAGATGGGAGTTTAAAAATCAATGACCTTATTCGAGGCGAAGTATGTTCCATATTTATTTATTTTTCTCTTTCATGTTGCAATATTATTATTATTGTTATTTCACTAACAAATTGCATCTTTATTGTTTCATAATAGGTATGATTTTTTACCCCAATTTGTTTGTTCTATAGTTTACTATGTTTTTGTCCCTGACTGGCCTTCCGGTACCTCTGATTAATCTTGCTCCTGTTGTTAAAAACATTTTAGGTGTGAACTTTTTAAATAGTGTAATAAAGTAATGTTGGGGTGATAGTATTTGACTACTTAATATCACATTTAATCTTATCAATATGGTATAGGTGTTAACTTTGTTGGGTAGTGTCTTGAAGGTTAGCTGGAACTTGGACACACTTGGGGATTTTGTAATCATGAGGAGCAATGGACAACCTGTTTACAATTTTTGTGTCACAGTTGATGACGCCACCATGGCTATTTCACATGTTATAAGGTAATTCGAACAAACTATTCAATATTAATGGGCCTGTGCCTTTTTCCAGTCTCAAATTTCCCCATTTTGCCGTCTCAGATTATATTTTAAGTTTGTAGCCTGTAGATTTTTGTGTGTATTACAAATCAACATTTTTCTCCATCATTGCTTTTCAGAGCGGAAGAGCATTTACCGAATACTTTAAGGCAAGCACTAATATATAAGGTAACCTTAATTACCCATAGGTTGTACTTCACAATTTTCTTTCTTGTAGCTGATTTTGGTATTATTTTATTTCATTCAGGCTCTTGGATTCTCGATGCCTTACTTTGCCCATGTCTCTTTAATTCTTGCGCCTGATAGAAGTAAGCTCTCAAAACGGCATGGTGCAACTTCAGTTGGTCAGGTATTTCTTACTTTTCATTGTTCTAAGTTGGATATGAAACTTTTCTCTGCTTTCATTGATAATTAACTTTTCCTTATGATTATTTATTCCAAATTGTGAATAGAAATATTCCTAGTGATTAATACATGCCATTTAACAGTTCAGGGAGATGGGTTACCTTCCTCAGGCAATGGTGAACTACTTGGCACTTTTAGGTTGGGGCGACGGCACTGAAAATGAATTTTTCACTCTCGAACAACTTGGTAAGTTACTCTGGGACGTATATATATTTATTACTGTATTCCACCAGAAACACTGTTGAAAGCTCAGGTGATCTGTTTTTGACTAATTTCTTGTTTGTTCCTGAAATTTCAGTTGAAAAATTTACTATTGAACGTGTTAACAAAAGTGGAGCCATTTTTGATTCCACTAAGTTAAGGTAATTATGGCCTTTCCACTTCTAAATGCAGATAAGCATTGTACATTTATTAGATCTAGCCAGCATTCAATACTGCTTGCAGTTGGAGATGCTGGTGACAAACATTTCTTTATTGAGCAGTTGTCTTACATTTTTCTTGTGTTTGCACATGTTTCCAAATAGTTTCTCTTTTTGACATTTTTCATGAACCTAAGGTGGATGAATGGTCAGCATTTGAGGGCAATTCCTTCAAACGAGTTGACCAAATTGATTGGTGAACACTGGAAGAGCACTGGTATCCTCACAGAATCAAAAGGGCCGTTTGTAGATGTATGATTTCCTGTATTTTATCTTCTTTTGCATTCTATTTTGATTTTTGCATTCCAAGAAAGAGTACTTTATGGATTTTCTTTTAGTTTTTTTGGGTTCTTTTGCTGGGAGCTGATCTGGTAAATAAAAGCTGAAATACTTTGGAGGAGTGTAAAAAAATTCTTGAATGTGAGCCTATTATCTTCTTTCTTAAAAAAGCCAGCTTTGTTTTCAATGTTTTGTTTTGTGTAATGCCTGTCAAACAAGTTGTATTTAGAGGTAAATAAGTACTTGAATGTGGGTCTATTGTCTACTGCCTGTAAAGAGTTGATGATCACAGCGGCAGGGACTTCTGTTTTACTTCCACTATGTTGCATAATAATTACAGCATAAATTTGTTGGAACAGGAGGCAATTCAGCTGCTCAAGGATGGGATTGACTTGGTACCAGATGCAGATAAAGCACTTTCAAACTTGCTATCTTATCCTTTACATGATACTTTGATCAGGTTATTAGTGAATTTCTCATGCTTAATTTATGGTTTTACGATATTGAATGCCATGATTTCTGAGTTGACAAGTTCTTACTCAATGTCATGTCTGACTTAAATTCTTTCCGATCACTTGCGTCTTAGTATATGCTTTAGCATTTTCAAGATGTTGATTGCTTAGGCTGTAGCCATTACAATTGAAGCTATAGGGTAGGAGTTGGTTGTGATACTAAAAGATCCGCTATGTTATTACGATAACGATGTTTTTACCTTATGTGCAGCTCTGAAGGTAAAAGTATAGTAGGAGATAATCTATCCGAAGTTGCAGCTAACCTCTTAGCTGCTTACGATGGTGGTGAACTACTTGATGCACTTGAAGAAGGCCATGCTGGTTGGCAGAAGTGGGTGAAGGGCTTTGGGAAAACACTTAAACGCAAGGTAAGCCTGAAGGAGATTCATTCTTCTCTTTCTTCATTTTCTTCTTCTGGTGTTTGAAATGGCAATTTTGACCAACCTCAATCACATGGCAGGGCAAATCGCTATTCATGCCCCTAAGGGTGTTGCTAACCGGAAAACTTCATGGCCCTGATATGGGTGCCAGCATTCTGTTAATCCATAAAGCTGGAACCCATGGCATTGTTTCTCCTCGGGCTGAATTTGTGACATTGGATGAGAGGTTGAAAATGCTGAGACAAGTTGATTGGGAAGCATTAAAGGAGGATCAACCTGCCCTAGAGTCTGCTGCTGTCACAGCGAATTGAGAATCCAACAATTTTGATCGGGTCATTAGAAGATACTAGAGATTTTTTTTTTAATTTAATTTGTTTGCCCTGTTTAACTTTGAGAGTCAATTTGTATGACATTAGAAGAAATTATTTTTTCTTGGTGTTATTAAGAAATAAGTACAAAAGATGAAGGAATCTTGATGGTTACTAGCTACCCATGTGTGAAAACTCAGTGTGATGAACAAATGCGCTTGCAACATATATGAATCAAATGAAATGATGGATCCAATTGGTGAAAATGGCAACCAGCTCAAGTTTGATCATATAATCTGTTCATTTGATTTATGTATATATACAGAAATACCTATCTGTAATTTTTCAAATGGGGAAGAAATATATTAATTATTGTGACATCTTCATTAATGAAATTAAACATGCATTTGGTTGATAGAAGTCAAAGAAAAGAAAAGGTTCGCTAACGAATTGAAATGTCACCAACCAACTTTTTTAAAAAATTGAATTGAATTATATTTATATAAATAAAAATTGGGAAAATTATATTTAAATAAAGAAGTAATTCCTCCTAATTTAATTTAAATGAGGAATGTCTTAAAGATCACGTGACAAACACAAGACAAGTGAAGAAAGCCAGAAAGGTAGCTAAGTAGAAACGACACGAGAGAGCAAATCCACGCATCTGTCGGTTCAGAGTTCAGGAAGCAACCAACGAATTTGCGATTTGCAAATTCCAAATGCCAAAATTCATAACACACACACATATAAATATTACGTATGATGATGACAAAGTCATAACATTGAACTCATTTAAGGAAAATTAAACGCCATTTCTCTCTCACAGTCACAGATTCGGATTACATTACAAATTCTCTCTCCCTTTCTCATTCATTCATTCATGTTGAGTTTGAATTTGATGATGAAGGACCAATTAGATCTGTGATACATGCATGCATAGATAGATAGCAGATAGCATTTGAATTGAATGCAATTCCAAATCCAAATTCAATTCAAATGTCAGCTTTGCAAACCCTAGGCGGTCCTTCCCGCTGCGGCCGCGCCCTCGGCCCTTCTCTCGACAAGATCATCAAAAACGCGGCGTGGCGCAAACACGCCCATCTCGTTTCCTCCTGTAAATCCGTCCTCGACAAGCTCGATTCCATCTCCGACGATCCCTCCCAAGTGTCATCATCCCTCTTCGGCCTCTCCCAAAACGACGCCGGACTCGTCCTCCACCCCATTTTCCTCGCGTTAGATTCCGCCTATCCTAAAGTCGTCGAACCTGCCCTCGAATGCGCCTTCAAATTGTTCTCCGCTGGGTTAGCCCGCGGCGAGATTGAAGGTGAGACTGATAATACTAATACTACTTCTAGTACTAATACCAATCAGAAGAATTTTAATATTATTTATAAATTAATCGAGGCTATTTGTAAGGTTTGTGGGATTGGCGAGGAACCGATTGAATTGTCTGTGCTTAGAGCTTTGTTGTCTGCAGTTCGATCTCCTTGTCTTTTGATTAGAGGGGATTGTTTGTTGCTTATTGTTAGGACTTGTTATAATGTGTATCTTGGAGGGTCTAGTGGGACCAATCAGATCTGTGCTAAATCGGTCCTTGCTCAGATGATGGTGATTGTTTTCACTAGAGTCGAGGAGGATTCTATGAATGTACCTCATTTTAAGACAGTATCCGTCAGTGAATTGTTGGAGTTTGCTGATAAGAGCTTGAATGAAGGAAGCTCGATTCATTTTTGCCAGAATTTTATTAATGAGGTCATGGGAGCGAGTGAAGGGGTGTTTGAACCGGTTATGCTGCAGTTAAAGCAAAATGTGAGCACAAAATTGCCAAATGGTGATACTGAGGTGGCGAAGGAGGGTGAGAAAGGTGGAGGTGAGGTGGCGAAGGAGGGTGAGAAAGGTGGAGGTGAGGTGGCGAAGGAGGGTGAGAAAGGTGGAGGTGAGGTGGCGAGGGATGGTGAGAAAGGTGGAGGGGAGGTGGCGAGGGATGGTGAAAATGGTGGAGGCCAGGTGGCGAGGGATGGTGAGAATGGTGGAGGCCAGGTGGCGAAGGAGGGTGAGAAAGGTGAAGGCCAGGTGCCGAAAGAGGGTGAGAAAGGTGAAGGCCAGGTGGTGAAAGAGGGTGAGAAAGGTGAAGGCGGGGAAGGACAAGGGAATGGCGGAGCGGAGTTGGGTGGTGAAAGCAAGATTAGGGAGGATGGGTTTCTTTTGTTTAAGAATATTTGTAAATTATCCATGAAGTTTTCATCACAGGAGAATCCAGATGATCTAATCCTTCTGAGAGGAAAGATTTTATCGCTGGAGCTGCTCAAGGTTGTCATGGACAATGGGGGTCCTGTTTGGCAATCCAATGTGAGGCAAGTTTTTGTTTTTCTTACCAAGTTTTGTACTTTACCCATTATAAGCTTATTTTGTATTGTTACTTTTGATGGTACTAAACCTGTGCCTAATAACATCTGACTTGTGGTTTCTGATGCTTGCATTTTTGTCTTTTCATGTTTTGACTCACAACTAGCACAGCTGAACGATGTAATCACTTTTATTCTTTTAACTTTTCCAACTAGCTATTTGTTTATTAGGGCATCATTCATTTGTTGAAGCATGCTGCATGATTGATACAATGAAGACAAGGATTTGTTTGAAGTGGAGTTAAATGCTAAATTATTCCCAAAATATAAGTGGTGAGGCAGGATTGGATTTAAATTCTGCTAGGAAGCAATTTCATATCTAGAATTTGTTTCGGTTGTGCATTAGGTAGCCTTTTATTGTTTCTTAAAAGGTTTCTACTCTGATACTCCTAGAAAATTCCTTATGGTAATTGTGCTAGTATTATACTAATCTAACTGGCTTGCCCTAGTGGTTTTCAAGTAATTTTATTTGGCTGGCCATCCGATTTTAAATCTTGGGGGAGGTTGGGAATTAAAAAATGATTTCAGCTTTGCCCACCTCTCTGCCCCTTTTTTGCATAAAAAAAAAATTATCTAACTGGCTTTTATAAATTATTTAAATTATACAGTTTATGTGATTTATTAATTAACCGAATTAAATATAAGAAAGAAGTAAGATTATTTGGACAGAAACTTCTATGAGAATGAAATCCCTTAAATCTCTCTGTTTATTGCCTCCACAATTTCTACATGGTTTTAAAACTTGTTCTGCCTTTATTGCTATATGGAGAATGATTTTCTTAATTAAACTGTATATTATTCTATAGTGGTTTTATTAAATCTTTTGTGGAAAATTTAATTCCTTTTTCCTTTGAACAGGTTTCTCAATGCTATCAAGCAGTTTCTCTGTTTATCATTGTTAAAGAACAGTGCATTATCAGTTATGGCTGTTTTCCAACTTCAGTGTTGTATTTTTATGAGCTTGTTATCAAAATACAGATCAGGACTAAAAGCAGAAATTGGGATATTCTTTCCCATGCTCGTCCTCCGGGTGCTTGAAAATGTTCTTCAACCAAGTTTTGTACAGAAAATGACTGTCCTTAACTTATTGGAGAAGATCTCCCAAGATTCGCAGATTATTGTTGATGTATTTGTGAACTATGACTGTGATGTGGATTCTCCAAACATATTTGAAAGGTATTACATGTCGATTTTCTAAACATAGTGATTTGATTGCTTTTGAGGCTTAGTTGAGTTATAACTCGTTGAAGGAGTAGAAATTTGTTGTTCAAACAATGTCTGTTTTCAGCTAGGCATTCCGTTTTTCATTTTTTGAATTGAAGCTTCACATTAGTCCCCACTCTTTGAAGTTATTATGAATTTTTGATAAGAGAATGTCAAGACAGTGAAATAGCAAAAGGAACTCCGCAACTGACATAACTTATGCCCAAAAAAAAATCAGATATTTTCAGAGTGAAACCTTTGAGAAGGATTATTATTACCATTGTAAATATGCTAGGGAAGTACTATTCTTTTCAATTACTCTTTTTCACTCGCTCACTCTTTCTCTCTCTCTCTTTCACACACACACATAAATGTGCTAGTCTGCTAGCAGTGGTATGGGGTTTAGTAAAATGTATTAAAACCCTTATAATTCTATCAGATGCTTGCAGGATTGTCAATGGCCTCCTGAAAACTGCTTTAGGACCACCTCCTGGTTCAACCACATCTTTGTCTCCGGCCCAGGATATTGCTTTTCGGTATGAATCAGTGAAGTGCTTAGTTAGCATCATAAGGTTAATGGGAACTTGGATGGACCAACAGCTGAGAATAGGAGAATCCTGTTTGCCTAAGGGTTCTGAGACTGATTCATCAATAGATAATAATTCAATTCCTAATGGAGAAGATGGAAGCGTTCCTGACTATGAGTTACATGCAGAAGTAAATCCTGAATTTTCAGATGCTGCAACACTTGAGCAACGGAGGGCTTATAAAATTGAACTCCAGGTTGGTATTGCTTTACATTGATGAAAATAATGCACTGATTTTATCATCCAATTTCCTTCACCTTATATCTTTTTCATCAAAATAAATTGATCTAGTTCGCCTTGTAGTGACACCTTATTGGGTTATGCAGAAAGGTATATCGCTTTTTAATAGGAAACCTTCCAAGGGTATTGAGTTTCTGATAAACACCAAAAAAGTTGGTGACTCTCCAGAAGAAGTGGCTTCATTCCTGAAGAGCACTACTGGCCTGAATGAAACCATGATCGGTGATTATTTGGGTGAAAGGGAGGAATTTTCTTTGAAAGTTATGCATGCTTATGTTGACTCGTTCAATTTCAAAGGGATGGATTTTGGCCAAGCTATAAGATTTTTTCTGCGGGGCTTCAGGTTACCTGGAGAGGCGCAGAAAATTGACCGGATCATGGAAAAGTTCGCTGAGCGCTACTGTAAATGCAATCCAAGTTCATTTACTAGTGCAGATACTGCCTATGTTCTGGCTTACTCTGTGATACTGCTCAACACAGATGCTCATAACAGTATGGTGAAAGATAAGGTTTGCATGCGGAACCTGTTCATTTGTCTGTTAACTTTTCACTGATTTTCAAAAAGTGGATTATTAGTGGTTTTAAAAGTAGTTATCTTTTTTGGGATGTTTTAATACCTTTTTATCCTTTGGACATTTTGAATTTTTGTTGCTACTGAGAATATTATATATCTCCAGTGTTCAAAACGTATTTGACAGCAGTTTGTCATCTTCTAGTGCTACAGTTCTGGAAATTGTAAAATTTGCAATATAAATGTATAAAGAACATCAATAATTAAGTTTGAAATGTCTCATGAAGTCAATGAAATATTCATGTCATAGTTTTTATAACAAATCATATGACTGTATTGGGAATATTTTGTTCTGACTCCGTTATGAATTTGCTGGCTGTGCAGATGACGAAAGCTGATTTTATTAGGAATAACCGAGGAATAGATGATGGCAAAGATTTACCTGAAGAGTATCTCGGTGTCCTTTATGATCAAATTGTGAAAAATGAAATAAAGATGAATGCTGATTCTTCTGCTCCAGAAAGCAAGCAAGCGAACAGCTTAAATAAACTTTTGGGGTTGGATGGTATACTCAACCTAGTCATTGGAAAACAGACAGAGGAAAAAGCACTAGGAGCAAATGGCCTTCTGATCAGGCGAATTCAAGAGCAGTTTAAGAGCAAGTCAGGAAAATCAGAGTAAGCTGTTTCTCAATATATTTCAATGGTTGAAAGTGTTACATATTATTCATTAATTACGAGGGTTGATTGGAGCTAAAATGTGGGAATTTGGATATTGTTTAAGTTGTTTAATACTTCTGCTTGAAACTTCTTTTAACCAGCATTTGTTAAAAAGGGAATACTTAGTTACTCCTTGAAAAGCCTTTATATTTCAGTAGTATCACTAGTATTAATTTTTCCGTTCTGCTTCAGCTTTTATATTGAAAAGAAGGTTGGGGGAGGGGGGTGCTGAAATTGAGATTGCATCTCATTTTAGCAATGAATTTTCTTTTGCCATTGGCAGGTCTTTATATCATGCTGTTACAGATCCTGGAATATTAAGGTTTATGGTGGAGGTCTGCTGGGGTCCTATGCTGGCTGCATTCAGTGTGACTCTCGACCAGAGTGATGACAAGCTTGCTACTAATCAATGCTTACAGGGCTTTAGACATGCTGTGCATGTAACTGCGGTTATGGGTATGCAGACACAGAGAGATGCTTTTGTGACGTCTGTGGCCAAGTTTACTTATCTCCACTGTGCTGCAGATATGAAGCAAAAGAATGTAGATGCTGTGAAGGTGAGCATTGATTGAGTGTTTAATTGTCAAAAAGAGAAATGTTTTTCCATATTTTTGTTGTAAATAGTAGGAGCTGGTTGAGAAATGCTTGCATTGGAATGTTTGCACCACAGCCTTTGGGTTTCATATATACTGTACAAGGGGACTGGCGGAGTTAATTATATAATCATGATCATTTATGCTCCTTTACTGCTTTTATGCTTGCTTCCCTGTCTTTTAGATATATGCCTGTTCATTTGAAATCCGTTATATAGAGCAGTTAAAAACCACTTCTGTGCATTTTACTTTGAAATAACAGTGAAAATAACTCCTATAATGACTAGCTGGCCCCTCTCATTATCACTTTATCCATGTGTTTACTTTGTGCAGGCAATTATATCAATTGCCATTGAAGATGGTAATCATCTTCAAGAAGCCTGGGAGCATATTCTAACATGCCTCTCTCGAATTGAGCATCTCCAACTGTTGGGTGAGGGTGCACCAACTGATGCATCCTTTCTCACAGTATCTAATGTCGAAGCAGATGAGAAGACTCAAAAATCTATGGGTTTTCCATCTCTAAAGAAAAAAGGAACTCTCCAGAATCCATCTGTCGTGGCTGTTGTCCGAGGGGGTTCATATGACAGCACCACTGTTGGAGTCAATTCACCAGGACTGGTTACTCCAGAACAGATTAATCACTTTATTGCAAATTTGAATTTGCTGGACCAGATTGGGAACTTCGAGTTGAATCACGTTTTTGCTCATAGCCAAAGGTTGAATAGTGAAGCTATAGTAGCTTTTGTGAAAGCGCTGTGCAAAGTTTCTATTTCGGAATTGCAGTCTCCAACAGATCCTCGTGTATTTAGCCTGACAAAATTAGTTGAAATTGCGTAAGATTCTTCAGTCTTTTAGTTAAGTTTTTGTTCCAAATGTATATCTTCTTCTACAAACCACATTAGTTTTGATAATTGAAAGGAAAATTTGTGATATGGGATTTCATTGTTGAGATTTATATGTTTGAAAGATAATGTATTCAATGGAAGCCAAGCTGACTTGGATTTTAAGTTTGCTGATTAGCATAGGTTCATTGTTCTGATTATGCGTGATGCAATCTGCAATAACAGCATTGTAAATGTTGCAGGCATTACAATATGAACCGCATCAGATTAGTTTGGTCTCGCATGTGGAATGTTCTATCTGATTTCTTTGTGTCAGTTGGCTTGTCAGAAAACCTTTCTGTTGCAATCTTTGTTATGGACTCATTGCGGCAGCTTGCCATGAAATTCTTAGAGCGTGAGGAGTTAGCAAATTACAACTTCCAGAATGAATTTCTTAGACCATTTGTGATAATTATGCAGAAAAGTGGTTCTGCAGAAATTAGGGAATTAATCGTTCGGTGCATTTCTCAGATGGTTCTTAGCCGTGTCTGCAATGTGAAATCTGGCTGGAAAAGTGTTTTTTCGGTATGTAAAGATTGGTACCATAGAGTTGCATGTATGATATCAATTCACTTTATACAGAAAGTCAGAATAATTATATTCTGGTTGGGTGCTTCTCACTGTATGCTGTCCTTTTTCAGATTTTTACAGCTGCTGCAGCTGACGAACGGAAAAATATCGTCTTGTTGGCCTTTGAGACCATGGAAAAGATAGTACGGGAATATTTTCCTCATATAACTGAGACAGAGTCGACAACTTTCACAGATTGTGTTAAATGCCTTCTAACCTTCACAAACAGCAGGTTTAACAGTGATGTTTGCCTCAATGCTATTGCATTTCTCAGGTTCTGTGCTGTCAAACTTGCAGAAGGCGGCCTTGTCTGCAATGAGAAGGGCAGTGTTGATGGTTCCTCAAGTCCACCAGTAAATGACAATGCTCCAGATCTCCAGAGTTTTTCTGATAAAGATGATAACTCATCCTTCTGGGTTCCTCTGCTCACAGGTAATGTACTTTGCAGTTAGATTCCTGGCAAACATTTTATGTTCTTCATGGAAACAATTCTGTGCTTATGTATGGAAAAAAGTGCATTTGTTGATGCAATCTGAATTCTACAATTGAGTAGAGTGTTACTAAAAGTAAAAAGAAAAAAATTATAAAGTGGTTGGGGGGGAGGAATGTCTGTGCTTATTAGCTGCCATTCTGCAATTAAGCACATGTTCATGAATTTTACAGATTGAAGAATATGCCAAAACTACTTTGACGATCAACTGATAGAGGCTATATTTAGTCCTTGTTGGTATCCGTCATACTTGTAGTGTTAGCATCTTAGTGTTAGCAATTATAGACTGTCCTATGCGTGGATGGCAGTCAACTACTTTTTAGATAAGATAGAAGATTACATCTGACCAAGGATCTTCTTAAATTTGTCTGAAGTAAGACATATTAGGTGATAGTTTCCTTTATATTCTTAGTGTTAGGATTATAGATTGTCCTATGCGGGGATGGACATGGGTGGCAGTTAACTGCTTTTTAGATAACATAGAAGATTACATCTGAACAAGGATCTTTTTTCTTTCTTAAATTTATTTGAAGCCCAAGAAATATTAGGTCATAAAGTAGTATCATAAAGAAATTTATGCGTCTTATCTTTTTCAAAATTTAAAACCTGATGTTCTGTTTCAGGATTATCCAAACTCACGTCTGATTCAAGATCAACTATCCGAAAGAGTTCTTTGGAAGTGCTTTTCAATATTCTAAAGGATCATGGTCATCTTTTCCCACGGCAATTTTGGATGGGTGTTTACAGTCATGTTATTTTTCCGATATTTAATGGTGTATGTGACAAGAAAGACATGCCTGACAAAGATGAGCAGGATTCACCTGCTTCACATTCTCCGCGGTCTGAAGGAAGTACATGGGACTCTGAGACTGCTGCTATTGGAGCAGATTGTCTAGTTGACATATTTATCTGCTTTTTTGATGTGGTGAGGTCTCAACTACCAGGTGTGGTGTTTATTTTGACGGGATTCATAAGAAGTCCCGTACAGGGTCCCACAAGCACTGGGGTCGCTGCATTGTTGCATTTGGCTGGTGAACTGGGAAGCAGACTTTCTGAAGATGAATGGAGAGATATTTTACTGGCTCTGAAAGAGACAACAGCATCAACTTTACCAAGTTTTATGAAGGTCTTGAGAACTATGGATGACATTGAGATTCCTAACATCTCTCAATCTTATGCTGACATGGAAATGGATTCTGACCATGGATCGATCAATGATGATATTGACGAAGATAATCTGCAAACTGCAGCGTATGTGGTCTCAAGAATGAAGAGTCATATTGCACTGCAGCTTCTGAGTTTACAGGTTCTTTGCTCCTGCCTCTCTCTCTCTCTCTCTCCCTCCATTTATGCATGTTTGTCAGCGCGCGTTTAGAATTCCTGAAGCATTGCTTAATTTATGACACATGCCCCTTTATACTGGCCTTTAAGCATTGCAATCAATTAATTTAGACACAGCCATATATTTATTTGATTTTATCATTTCAGGTAGCAGCCGATTTGTACAAGTTGCACCTACAATTCTTGTCAGCAACCAATGTGAAAATCCTTCTTGACATATTCTCCTCCATTGCTTCGCATGCTCATGAACTGAACTCTGAGGTATACCTGCAGAAGAAACTGCAGAGAGTGTGCTCGGTATTGGAACTGTCTGATCCTCCCATGGTTCATTTTGAGAATGAGTCTTACCAAACCTACCTGAACTTCCTTCGGGATTCTCTCATGGGTAATCCATCTGCAAGTGAGGAGTTGAACATAGAATCACATCTTGTAGAAGCATGTGAAATGATATTGCAGGTGTACCTAAACTGTACTGGGTCTCAGACTGGGCAGCAGAAAGTGAAACCAGTTAAACAGCAGCGAGTGGTACGATGGATTCTTCCATTGGGTTCAGCTAGAAAGGAAGAATTGGCTGCTAGAACAGCCTTAGTAGTGTCGGCATTGCGAGTATTGAGTGGTTTGGAAAGGGAAACGTTTAAGAAGTACCTATCAAATATCTTCCCATTGTTGATAGATCTTGTGAGGAGTGAGCATAGCTCGAGAGAAGTTCAGCTTGTTTTAGGCACCATGTTCCAATCTTGTATAGGCCCAATAATATTGCAATGATTTCCAAAAGTATTTGCTCCATCTGTCTATATGTTATATGTCTTCTCCTACAAAAGTCCCGGCACTGTGCCGGTATTTAAAAATACAAAAAAGTAAAGATTTTGTTTTTTGAAAAAAAAGAAATCAAAGGAAAACGGTTCTGTTCCTTTTAGCACGCACTATGTCGGTTTGATTCGTGATTTGAGAACAGTTATTGAAAATTAGAATACAAGTTACAAATTTGGGGTGTGTTTTTTTTTTTTTAAATCTTTTTTTATTATGCTGTGTTTGTGCTAGAAAAAATATTTGAAAACTAATGAAAACACATTTGATATATGTTTACGTGTGTGCGCGCGAAAATAATAAAAAAAAAGAGTATATTTATAGTTTGGTTTAAACAGTTTTTTAGTATAATTCATTAGTAACTGTTGAGATAAGGCCAGTGGTGTGAGATGTATATATATATATATATATAAAAGAGAGAGAGAATTCTCTAGTGTGCATGCCTGTTACGATATTTTTTAATTAGAATTTGGTATTATTATTTCGAGAGTGAAAGTAATGCTTTCATTGATTTATTTTTTATTTGCAATTGATATTGAATAACTGTAACTTTAAAAATAGTATTAAGGTGTTCGATAGACATTAATTATTTATATAATAAAAAATCTGTTATATCTTTATTAATTTTATCAAAATTAACATTTAAAAAATATATTTTACTACACACTATTAATTTTTTTTCCAGTAATATCTCAATATTAAACAGGACTTTAAACACATAACTAGTGGTGATGCCACATGCACAAGAAGTTGTTTACATAGCTATATTATCAACAATTATAAAATAAAATAAAAAATTCTCATTATTTATAAGATTTCTTCTTCTAGGAGTAACAGATACATAGATTGTATTTGTATGTATGCATGCGTGGATACTTCGAAAATCCTTCTTCCTTCCTTCTTATCTTGAATGTTGCGCGTGCGAGAGAGAGAGAGAGAGAGAGAGAGAGAGAGAGGCTGAGCTGCTGCTATCACCAGTGCAGTCACCACCACTTCTGCTTCTACTAATTCAATATTATTTCCATATGTTGTTACTTTTTACTGTCTAATTTGTGATCCTTTAGTTCATATATATAAAAGACAAGCTTGTATTTTTATTTTGCCTTCACACGAATGTCAAAACCAAATGCATATTTCAACATTTCATCAAAATGTTAATCCGCTTTCATCTACCATTAATATCCTAATGGAATATTAGATCTTTTTATTTGTTCATTTTTAATCCGCTTTTCATCATGACGAGGCCCTTTCCTTTTCATAATTCATACAGCCAAGCCAAAGCCTACAGACATTGATTGCAACAGAAAATTTCTTGGGAATTGTCAGCGATGGAAGGATGACTTTAACTGATTAATTCTAATTCTATGATGTCTATTTTCATTATTTATAATAAAAGCCCAACACATCATGCACAATCATGATTTCTGACGTTAAACCTGAAGCTCTGCAAAATCAAGATATGTTTAGAGATTAGTTATGTATTTATTGCACCAATATAACTCTGAAAATAATCTTGAATGTATAAATTTTGCAGAAAGGTAAAAAGGTATTATTATTTTATCACCTAATGTTTTCTAACATATTATTATATCACTATAGGGTTCTACATGTTTATTAGGTAACATTAGTTGCTTGAAAGGCTTCCTTTTTAGGGAAAAAAAGAAAGAAAGAGGAGAGTTGTAATTCAAGCATATATCCTTGAAGAATATAACGGATTCACGACAAAAATTCGTAATTAATTTTCTTTTTACACTTAGGACTTTCTTTTTTTAGTAATTAAAAATTCGAAATATGTAAATTGGAAGGATTAAATGCCCAAATCCTTTACTAGGGGGAGCAATAGACTAAAGTAAAAACAAGATTTGACACAAAAAAATTGGGCAACAATACATAATTGAAGGTCAATCCGCTGATTATATATAATGCTTCAGCTCGCGTCCGCACATCCAACTAATTAACTCGAACATTTATTGAATGGAATATATAGTGCGTAAAGAGCAGGTGGAAATGGAATCAGAACTGATGGCAATGTGCCTCAGCTCCTTAGTGTCCATGTTGTACCAATAGAGCGTAGACTCATCACCCACAGCTACCATCAAATATGTAGTTTTGCAGCTCTCCAGAACCAGCAACGGATGGAAAATATCATAAATAAAACTTGTCAAACAACTTGGCCGATGAACCATGGATAAAACAAAGATCTTGTGCTGCTGAATCCATTGGCTTCGAACCGAGTCCTTTAGAACCCATATGACTAACTCATCACCAGACGCGGCCTTCATCAAACCAAGTGATCCTTTAATCTCCAACAAGTTGTAGTTCATAATAACCCGAGAATATTCTGCACACGGTTGGCATGGAACCTCTATGGTTCTCATGAACTCCTCTGTTTCAATGTCCATGGTCTGTATAAAAGCACAAAAATGCGAACCAAAATCTTGAGCTATCCAATGTAATACACCGTTTAGAGCTATTAATGAACAGGATTTCATTACTCTCTGGAAACCTGGAAGTTTGTACGCCCTCCATTTGTTGTTACTTTGATTAGTCAAGCTAAAGAAAGAGCACATTGCTGCCAAAGAAAGTGCCTCATAATACTGAAATACAATCAACTTATATTGCTTTGTTGATTCGGCGCAGATAAATGAGCTGCGGCTTGTGTGGTCATAGCAACCTCTGATTTCAGGGAGATGCGTCAGTTCATGAGTGAGTGTATCGAAGACAAACAGGTTGATCTCGACTGGGATGCCTACTGGATCACGAGCTCGATAGAGTAGCAAATTGCTAAAAGAATCCTCTATCCAGACTGCAAACTTGGGTGTCAAGTAAAAGGAAGTTACTTGCTTTGCACTCAAGCCTTTATCTTCAAGCTCGAATGACGCACATTTATATGCGTGATGAGCATCCCTTGGGGAGTAAACATTAATCCTGATCTTTGACATCAGTTGATGAACATTCAACTCGTCAAAATCAGGATCGGAAATTGTATCGCACCAATTCTTGCAAATACTCTTGAATCTGAGTAGTGATTTTCCAGGAAGTCTCCACAAAATATCATGAATAATATCCAGGGGCAAATCATGCTTTTCTTTCTTACCACTAACTTTTACTTTTTCTTCGTTTTCTTCCATTCTTAGAAGGACCGCGATTCCCTCTTGAACTTGATCCAAAGCTTCTCCTGAATTAAAAATAAGAAATTTTATCTATCTCCCTATTGAGTTTTTATGGAATTTGGACACCCTTCAAAAAAAAAAAAATTCAGAACTTCTGTAGTTGAATATTAGCTCACAAACATTCTCCAGTGATGAATTCAGAACCAATCGATATTGCTCGGGAAAATAAAATAGACTTCACAATTTTGGGGCAATTTGAGGGAAGATCTGTGGGCACTTAATATAAATAACCGGCGGTTGACAGGTTTTATCCTTCTAAAACAAACGAAAACTTGTACTCCAAGTACTTGTCGACTAAGGAATATCAGTGAACAGCAGCAGGGATATAAGTTTAACTCTTTATTAATACAAACAAGAATAGTAAAATACTAACACCGCCACACAACCAAAGAGATAGCAGTAATAATTTCAGTATCCTCAGCATCTATTGGAATACCTATACAAAACTGGAAAGGTATAAAATTGCTAAATGGAAGGAATATTTTTATACAATATTTATAATTGCATTACTTTGATTGAATATCACAAGGAGCACATAAAACAACGAAGTGGGTACTATTTTGGTCTTGAATGCGAACTATATTCAGCGTAGCCATAATCAAGAAGACTTGCAAAGTTATCTTACTAGGGGTGAGTGTTCAAATTTGATGGCCTCAATTTCTATCCAGGTTTGTGTCAAGTAGGCTGGAGAGGAGAGCGATGATGCAAAAGCTGCTGTGCTGACCTTTGCTAAGATTCATTGAATGTGTACAGGCACACCAAGCTTAAACTTTGGCTTAAAAAATTATGAATCAATATTTTCTGATTTTGGTGTGCATGCGATGCGATATTATAAATAAGAGAAGGACCAAACGAACTTGCGTTTCTATCACTTGTCTCATTATTTTTCAACAGCTTAGTAACAGTAAAGATTAACCAGTTTTTGGTGCATAAAGCGAATGCTAAAAAAGGGCATCAAAAGCAAAGGATGCTAAAAAAGGGAATCAAAAGCAAAGGATGCATAAACATCATGATCGAGTTCTCTCTCAAGACTGAAGCAAAGTCCCTTCAAAACATAGAAAGAAATTTGGATGTGTGGTACTTTTACCAGTCTGAAACTTTCCAGGCATCACCTATATTTACATATCCATTTTTTTCCTTTTTTTAATACCCCTAAATCAAAACAAAAAGAATCAGATTAAAACTTCATGGTTTCTTCTGTCACATTTGCATTATCACCTGCTTATTGGCTTGCACGGGCAGTATTACCAACTTTTGACAGCAAGAAAGTATGGTATCTTCTACTCTACAAGGTAAAAGTTCATACAGTGGATGGAAATTTCAGACCGCAACTAGCGCGCCAGCTCCTTTCGCCTAATTGTATTTGTTTGAAATGTTAGCATGCCCTCAAGCTTCAGTAAACAATTCTTTGGCCAGAACCTCACTGATTAGCAAGAATGCATTTTCTCGTCCGATTCTCTTATTGTTACTATTTGACAACAACATAAATATATACATAATCATCAGTTATATCGAACTTTTTGAAAACAGAAGTACAGAATGAAACAAAACAAAAAATCAATGGTGCCTACATACCAACCTTTTCTATATCAAGGATCCTTGATCCCAAGCTGCCTGAGAGAATCAGGACCAACAAGAAATATACGCCGAGGGGTTTGGTAACGGAAAACAACTACTCCTTTGTATGCTGTCCTTGGTATACCATCCTGCAAAATGAGGATTATTGAAGCATCAGCTTTAAAGATACCTAAATAAATTCAATCTCCAGATATGCCATATATATGTGTCTACAAGTACACAGGACAGAATAAGCACATCACCTTCCATTCGTAAAAAATTCCGAACTGACGTGCAATGATTTCAAAGTGTGACTGGTCTTTGTATTCAATACGCACATCACCATCTATATCATTTGCCTTAAGAACAACATTATCTCCATGAACAGGAGTAGCTTTTTTCACAATTTCGGCAAAATACTTCTCATAATTGTCCTATAAGAATAAAACATGATTTCTTAAGCACAGAAGTGACAAAATGATGAAAGAAAATGGTTGCATTCGAGCCCACAACTTTAAATAACATATTACCTTTATTAGATAACTCAAATCCCTTGATTTCCAATCAACCTTGCAAAAGCACCAGTGGAAAATTAATTTTAGCAATGCAAGAAATATGCAGAAACTTCAAAATAGACAGAACTATACAAGGAGAAATTGATACTTACAGAGACATCATTCAACTTGATTGGCGCCAGATATTGCTGGAAGAACTGCCCCAAACTAGAACCCTACAAAAAATAATAACAAAAATTACAATAATATTCATGTGGAAATTCAGTGTTTAAAAATGGTGGTCTCAAGAGAAAGCTTCATATATCCAATATCAAGGGCTAACGTGCGCGCGCTTGTGTGGTAATTAACTATAGAAACAAATAAGGGTTCACAGCTCAAGAGTTGACAAAATAACACATAGGTTGTAATTTGAGCCGATATCAAACAAGAAACATTTCGAAGAAATGGGTAGAGATACATACATGCTCACCAAAGTTGTAAGTTCTGCAGACTTCGGGACGGACAAACTGTCGTCCTTTATGATTGTCTTTTAACCTCAACCAATCGTCCCAGTAAGTGAAGTATTTCGTCAAGAAAAATGGGTAGAACAGATCATGGATGCATAATGAAGGGGGAATCAGATGTACCAAACTAAATAAAAATAAAATAAAGTAACAGCAAGGATATGCCTTTGGCCACTTTGGTGAGAGCTCATCCCATGTAGTTCTAGTCAACATCCACCCAAGACCAGGAAAGAAATCTGAACGGTAAAGTACATCTGTAGAGTACAAACACAGATTTGAAACCACTTGCATGAGAAATAGCAGTCAAAGATGGAAACCAATCTGCAATGAGCTCGAATTTTGTCCTACAGTGGTTTATTATTATTATTATTAGTTTGTAAACTGAAAGTCCTAGAATGATTATTGTAAGGGAAGAAAAGTTGAAAAAACTTACAAGGATCATGAACAAACTGCTTTTGTCCATTGTCATTCCATGAGGAAACAGCCATGATAGACCTACCACGGGTTATTTAAACATGAGTTTAATAAACAAAAACTCAATGATTGCAGGAACTTTAGCAAAATTTAACATAAATACAATCTTGATTTCCCTCAAGCATACTTATCCTTGTCAAGAAGATCTGCTGCAGCTTCAAAATAATCAAAAAAATCAGGGGCAATTTCCATATCATCTGTCTTCAAGAAACAACTTTTTAATCAGAATATACATTTTTTGGGCAAAGCACAAGCAAACAAGATAGAATAAGAAAGAAACTTTTAGATGATTTGATGAAGGAAAGCAATTTCACCTTCTAGTATGATAACCCGGCTGAAGTTGTGCTTGTAAAATAGTTTGTCCAATGCCCATTTGTAATGACCTAGCGAAAGATAACATTTCAGTGAAGAAATTTATACAAACTATTATAGAAGTAGAAGAGTTGGAGCAATCCCCACGAGCAATTTTGTAGTAAGCTGTCAATTCTCCAGGATTATCAGCATGCACTGGTTCAAAATCCAGGTGCTGTAATGAACCGAAGTTAGTATTCAGCAAAGATTAGATGAGGTATGATGGTTTATCAATAGTTAAGCCTTAATAACAGCATGACATACAGTCATAGAATATGGTGACAGAAAGGGACTAAAACATGCCCCTGAAATAAAACATACTCATTCAAGTATATTTTAAAAAAGGTTACCTGCATATATGTTAGCTTATCATAACTCAAAGCCTTACTCTTAACCAGTGGGTCGGACCCATCCTAAAGAATTCAAACATATGTATCAGTCTTGTCACTCGAATTGCAGATAAAAAATACAATAGATCCTCCAATCATGCCCAAAAGAAAACCCAAATTTTCATTGTACTGGAAAGATGCCAACAAATATAGTTACCTGGGATACGAAAAGTGGATACTTTGAAGCAACTGAGCCTTGATATCTGTAAAAATGTAGAATAGGCAAAGCAATCAGCTGACAATACATACTATTTTGTTAAATTTACAACACTATGAAATTTTAAAAAAATATATGAATCCTAAACATAAGAGCATACTTCAATACAGAATTTATTGTCCTTTCCAAATAATTAGCACGGTTGCATGCCATAACCACAACGGCTGCCACTGGCACCTAATCAGTTAAGCAGAAAGCAAGGTGAGAGTGATTAGAAGTGATTACTTCTACAGGGGAAAAAAGACTGAGAATTGCCTCATTTAATGCAAACCTGAAATTTGTCAACCAGTCTTTCTAGACCTCTCCCTACAACATTAAGCAGAAGAGAGAGAGTAAGTGCCTTTAAATCATCCATTTTGAACATGAAAAGCACGAAGATACGTGCCTAAAAATATGATCAGAAATGAAATATGATCTTTTTCTACCATTCATCTGGATTAGCAAAGCTCTTTCTACTTATAATCATGTACTTCCCGGTGACCTAATCTATCCAACAGCATAGCACTAGCATAAACACCAAAAATGGTTGAAAAATGTCAAACATTAACTTTGTAAATTATATGAACATGAATACATCTGTGACTTAAGAGCATAAATATGTTACAAGGGTTCCAGTATGTAGTTCATCCAATCTCAGTCAACTGTCATCTAAAACCCTAACAGTAAAAGAGCAACAATTATCATGCATTACGTTGTTAAGAAAGAAATACTAACAAACCAGGTAGGGGGAAAAAAAAAAGACTATCATTGATAAGAACCTACTTTCAAGATCTTTAACAAGAGCCTTCAGTTGTCCACATTCTTCATCTCGGCGTTTCTTTTCATCTAAAACAACAGAAAGAAAGATCATAGTGTTGATTGAATGTAAAGCTTCTGTGGGTTTGTCCCAGCAAACAAAACACAATAATTCGATTGACCTACTAAGTGGAGGTACACTTTTACATTTCCAAATAGTCTACTCTACAGCATCATGAACTACTAATATTTGCAATAACAAGAAAACGACGCACCATTTGTCAGGTCCAACTAAAAAATAAGCATTAACGAATCATCAACAAAATGCAGCACATCAATAAATTGAGTTGCAAAAGTCAAACACAATAGGGGCGGGAAGGAAACAAACCTTCTAGGGCCACAATCCTCCCTTGTTGCATACTTATTTGATCAATTAGTAATCGCATTTGATTTGTGCAATGGTTCTCTGCTTCAACCTATCAAAAAAGGGCACATTTTGGTTTTGCATGCGTTAAACATTTGCTCTGCAGTATTCAGCAATATTCATGAGATATTAACTAATGAATTCCAAATACATGGGAAGAGAAGGAAAAAGCAATCTCGACTGTTGGATAATGCTTCACTGAAGATGAATAATTTTTAACAAAGCCGGTGACTTGAACACAGGTAGATCAAATATATACTCAAGAATTTTATTAAATGACATGATTACCAGCACATTAGTTATCATCAACATTTAACAGCTCATAAGCAGCTTCCTATAAAGAATAAACCAATCAAAAAGAAGTAATGTTATGTTATCACTTGGCTAATCTAAATATAATTAATCATTATTAATTCCAATAGTCAAGCAAAAGAGAAAATTTGCGAGAATAAAAACAGAAGCAGAAATGAAATGCTACTCGATAAAGTACTTACAGCAGCAGCAACGCGATCAGCATACTCTGATTGTGTAGCGAAGAGTCGCATCTAAGATAATAAATAAAAAGGAACTTTATTTTTCAAGAATCAGAAAATTAAAACGAAATCATGAAAAAGATCGATAAACGGGAAGCACCTGGATGTAGATAAAAGCAACGGCAGCAGCTAATAGAAGCCACCGAATATCGCATATCGGGATCGCCATTTTTCTGTTTCTGTTTTCTGGCAACATTTTTCGAAGGAAATTTGTTTCCGTGCTAAGTAATTACTAATTAGACAAGTTATTGAGTTGAAGTCAATTTCGAATCGGCGAATGGCGATCTTACCTTCTGAATTTTGTATTTCTTTCTTTTTGTGTTTTTTTATTCAGTCCACTGTTACTGTCTTCAACTCTAACCAATTGTTTTTTTTTAATTTTTTATTTAAAAAAAAAAAAACCGATTTTTCGTTTTGACTTTTATTTTTGGAATTCTGGACAACTCATTAATTAATTGACTTGACCAGTGTATTTACAGAAATATTATCTTTTGCTTCCCCGTCGAAACGCCGTCGTTTTTATGTAGAAATTACAATAATAATTTTATCCTCCAACTTATATTAAAGGAATTCATAGAACTTCAACTTGAAAACTTTGTTGTTGATATTAAAAAAAGAAAAGAAAAAATTGTTTTAAAAAAATTGGGTAAAAAAATCTTTTACCTGAATTCAAAAGTAATAAATTTCAAAGTTTAAAATTTCCTAAACCACAAGTATGCATGTAATATTAATGTTATTTATTTAATAACAGTTAAGAGCAGCCAGTTGAGAGACCCTCGCTGGCTCCCTCCCCGATAATAGCATCTCGGCTCTCGTCTTCCTCTTTCAATAACTCTCACAAAATCGCACCATTGTTTTGTTGATTCATTAATCATTAGCGACAAACAAACAAAAACAAATAAGAAAACGAAACACAACAAAACTCCAATCAAAATTCAAATGGGAAGTTCCAAGAAAAATGAAGCGGCCTCCTCAAGGAAGCAGCTCAAAGAGCCGCAGCAGCCTCTGCCAAGAGAAGACACCCCGCTCATTGGCAAGCCGGCGCCTTTATCATCACAAACCAAAACTTTCGCCAACGTTTTCATTGCCATCGTTGGCGCTGGCGTTTTGGGCCTCCCCTATGCCTTTAAACGCACCGGATGGCTCATGGGTTCCCTCATGATCTTCTCTGTTTCCGCATTAACTTTTCATTGCATGATGCTCTTAGTCCACACCCGTCGGAAGCTCGAGTCTTCCGATCATGGCTTCTCAAAAATTAACTCTTTTGGTGATCTGGGGTTTGTTGTTTGCGGTTCTATTGGTAGAGGCATTGTTGACGTTTTGATTATTCTTTCTCAAGCGGGCTTTTGTATTGGTTATTTGATGTTTATTGCTAATACTTTGGTTTATTTTTTCCGCGCACCTACCATTTTGGGGATGTCAGCCAAGGGTTTTTATATATGGAGTTGTTTCCCGTTTCAATTAGGGCTGAATTCAATAGCGACGTTAACCCATTTGGCTCCTTTGAGTATCTTTGCTGATGTTGTTGATTTAGCTGCAACGGCTGTGGTCATGGTTGATGAAGCAGTAATTTCTTTGAAACAAATGCCTGAAGCGGCGGCTTTTGGCAATGTATCTGTGTTTTTTTATGGCATTGGTGTTGCTGTTTACGCATTCGAAGGAATTGGTATGGTATTGCCATTAGAAGCAGAAACGGAAAAGAAGGAAAAGTTTGGTGGGATCTTGGGCTTGAGTGTCACTTTTATTGCTTTAATGTATGTGGGGTTTGGTGTATTGGGTTATTTTGCTTTCGGTAGCGAAACCAAAGACATTATCACTGCTAATTTAGGGAGTGGCTTTGTCAGTGTTTTGGTTCAATTGGGTCTTTGCATCAATCTTTTTTTCACATTTCCTTTGATGATGCATCCAGTGTATGAGATTGTTGAGCGGCGGTTAAAGGGTGGGGAGTATTGCTTGTGGCTGCGATGGTTGTTGGTTTTTCTTGTGAGTTTGGTTGCTATGTCAGTGCCAAATTTTGCCGATTTCTTGTCTTTGGTTGGTAACAGTGTGTGCTGTGGATTGGGATTCGTTTTGCCTGCCTTGTTTCACTTGCTGGTGTTTAAGGAAGAGATGGGGTGGAAAGGTTGGTTTTTGGATGTCGGGATTGTGGTAGTTGGAGTTGTGTTTGGAGTTTCTGGAACTTGGTATGCGCTCATGGAGATTTTATCTGTGAAGAAGTGATTTATCGCTCTATTTTGCTGTAGTAGTGTTAAAAGGAAGGAAGATATGTGGAGCAACCTGACTTATTTTGCCTGTGGGGGCTTGTGGTTTTGTATAGTGCTGTGGGTAGTTTCAGAAACTTGGTATGTGATGATATTGGTGATTGTTTGCTGTGAAGGTATGGTGTTGAATTGAGCATCAACCATGAATTGGTTTCTGCATTTGTATACTGAATTTGTCTGGTGAAGGGATTTTTCATCATCATTGGGTTATTTGATTTCATCACCTTACGATCAATCATAAGGTTGATAAGAAGGGATGCCGAGTTGAATAAACGTAACAAATATTTATATAGCAGCTAACTTTGTCGTACACTGCATATTATTTTATTTAATTTTTCTCTTTGTCTTTTAAACGTATACGATTAAACTAGAACCATTTGTTATTTGAAGTTAAAAAGTACCGTATGTGGTCCGGTCCGGTAACATCTGTCCCTGCTTTCTTTTTTATGTGCGTTTATTCTATCTATGAGCACGAATCTTGATAGGAAGATGGTGACGACCACATGTGCATTACAGAAGAGATGCGCTGATACAGCTCCTGCACAATGTAGCATGAGGATAAAATTTATGTTGATGATGCATTGCGTATTAACTCATCGCATGAGGCTTGTTGATACAACACATGATCCTCTCCCCTTTTACCTAAAAGTTGAAACGCAACTGCCTTTTATTTAATAAAACTTGAATTGGATCCTGTATGTTGGATGGTGGTACCTACAAGAACATTAGAATCCGACATGGTAAGTAGAGAGGCAGGCAGGGGAAGAGTAAAAGAAAGTACACAAAAAGCAGAGAAAGCAAAGGCCAATTCACAGTTCCAACTGTTTGTCATTTTTGCAGCAATTTAATTAATGAAGAGAAACAATGATTAGTAGTTTATAATTTAGATGAATCCGGTTGCTGCCAAGTATGATTATAAAATTTCATTGGTGAGGTTATTAGCCTAATAGCCTATGATATGAAGGACTCCGTCTAGACAGGCTAAAGTCCAATGATCAATCGTAATCTTCTAATGGGCCGTTGTCGTTTCTCCTGCAAACAAACCAATGGGTCTCTTAGGCCCATGTCCAACTTGCCACTTAAAATGGATATGTAAATTGAGGTTAGAGATATTTTTGGCAGGATCTGGTTGGCTAGTTGTAAAGGTAACAAAATAAAATGAGAAATAGACGGGACGCGTACACCTCACACAAGTCAGCCTCAAGAGACCCTTTAAATTCTAAGTCTATCCAATCACAACGTGACACATTGGCACGACGCTGTCCCTCCTCGGATGTTCACCTTGTCACCCGTGGCACCATTTTGCCAGTCATCAGGAAAGTGAGAGCAGACATCACGATGACGATAGGTTAAGAAAGAAGGGCAAAGGAAGGGGGCGAAAAATAGTGATGGGTTGTGTGCATGGTTGGTCGTAAATATTATTAAATTTTCGAATAATATTTGATCATATCCGAGGGAAAAGAAATGAATGAATAAATAAATAAATAAATGGGGGCAGGAAAATCAATCTAATGAACATTACTGGCTAGCAATAAAGCCAGCTTTAAATTCAATATTTTGATCAGTCCCCCACTCGATCCAAATGGTACCAACAACTTAATAGGTTAAGTTAGTGGGTGATAGTCTAACAATCATTTTAAGTTTTGACTTTTTTTTCTTTTTTTTGGAGTTGAAGATAAAGACCTTGTGGATGAACCAAAAAGACAATGGAATTAAAGACATTAATGTTTATTAAGACAAATTTAAATTTTTATTACACGTCATATTCGTTTGTTAAACTTTCAAACTTGCATATAAATGAGGTAGGACTCACAGTTGATTTTGATGCGCGAGAATAGCGATGTTCTGAAATTGAGAATACAATTGATTAAATTTACCAATAATGTAGGATTACATTATCGAATGCTAGATTTAGGAATTTGGTCAAATAAATTTTCAGATCTGAGCACCAATTAACACTCAAAAAGTCAGCCGTAGCTAAAATATCTACGGGAAAAAGGCTGGCTAGAGTTTGAATAGAATGAATGATTTGCAATGATTCGCGACAACATTTCCCGCCCAACTGACAGAAATTCATCTGCCCCATTAATGTTAGGTCTGAAAAGTAATTGTCATAGAAAGTAAAATCTTTCGCCGCCTTTTAGTTTTGGCAAAATTTTCACTTTACATATGTTGAATGTATGCTCTCGTAGAGCAAATCAAGCTGGCACTTTGGCAATGGCCGAAATAGTAGTAACCTCCACAACTGTTGAACTTCGCGTAAATGCCAACACCCAACCCTTTTTAAGTCATTCATACATCTAACTGCACCTCTCTCAACAAAATTCTAATTTTTCAGTTTGGGTCTCATCGAAACCACGTGACATGCATCTATTTCGGTCGTGTTTGGTTTTATTATATCCACAGATTGAGCTATTTCAAGTCTGCACAGACAATTTGGGGGGGAAAAAAAAATAACTCAAAATCCATTTGATCCGATCGAACCAGATCCAAATCGAAGCAAAAGGACTCAGATGAGATTAAAAGGCATGGAAGTGAGCAAACTAGTAAATAAAACTTTTAATGTTCGAACCAAAACACAGGACAGAAGCAAGCAGTCGTCGTCTGGTCAGACTATTGAACTTGAGGGAACCCTTTTAAGTTTAATTTAACAGTTAAAAGAAAAAGCAAAAAAGAAAGCGAAAGTTAACAATTATTATTATTGCGTCAGATTGAACATTGAAAACCCCCCCTGGGCATGGTGACTGATGGCGATGGCGAGGGCATGCGCTAAAGTGGATTCCCAAATTTCCGAAGACAAAACATTTGCAGCTAACAAGCTAGCTGTCTCCAGCGCATTTCCCTCCCGTCTTTTAAAAAAGCCTTTATAAAGAAGCCCTCGCACTGACTCCTCTCTTCAGTCTTCACCAGTCACCACCACCACCACCACCAGAGCAGCATGACGCCTACAGCGCTTCATTTTGTCATACTGGCTGCATTACTGCTGCTGCTTTCGAAAACAAGAACAGCAGCAGCAGATCAAGCAGAAACAGATTCCGCACAAGTAGAATACAGAGTCACAAACCCAAAGCTCCCGCCTCCAAACACACTCTCAACCTCAAAGAAACACGAGGGCTCATCAGATTTGGTGAACCTCAGGTACCACATGGGTCCCGTACTCTCTTCTTCCCCTATTAACATTTACCTCGTCTGGTACGGCCGTTGGCCTAATTACCAAAAGCTCCTCATCAAGGACTTCATCCTCTCCATCTCCCCCGCCCCCGCCCCCGCCGCCAAGCCCTCCGTCTCCGACTGGTGGCGCACCGTCTCCCTCTACACCGACCAGACCGGCGCCAACGTCTCCAGGACCGTCCTCATCGCCGGCGAACACTCCGACCACCTCTACTCCCACGGCAAGTCGCTCACCCGCTTGTCCGTCCAGCAAGTCATCGGCACCGCCGTCAAGTCCGCGCCCTTCCCGGTCGACCACAAGAACGGGATCTTCTTGATCCTCACGGCCGACGACGTGACGATGCAGGACTTCTGCCGCGCCGTCTGCGGGTTCCACTACTTCACCTTCCCCTCCATGGTGGGGTACACGATGCCCTACGCCTGGATTGGGAACTCCGCGAAGCAGTGCCCGGAGGTGTGCTCGTACCCGTTTGCGGTTCCCGGGTACATGGGCGGCGGGGGACCCGGGGCGCTGAAGCCGCCGAACGGGGACGTGGGCGTCGACGGGATGATCAGTGTGATAGCCCATGAGCTTGCGGAGCTGTCGACGAATCCGCTGGTGAATGCGTGGTACGCCGGGGAGGACCCGACGGCACCGACGGAGATCGGGGACTTGTGCGAAGGGTTGTACGGGACCGGCGGCGGAGGAGGGTATATTGGTCAAGTGATGAGGGATAACAAAGGAAGGACCTTCAACGTGAATGGGAGGAGAGGCAGAAAGTTTTTGGTTCAGTGGGTTTGGAGTCCGGTTCTGAAAGCCTGTGCCGGCCCTAATGCACTTGATTGATTCTGATCGATTGTTTGTTTCCCAATTCTCAAGACAAGGAAAATAATTCAATAGCTTGATTGAATTGTGAATCTTGAATTTGGTTGCAGGTGGAAGTGGTCAGTGATGGGAGTTTCTTTTCTTTTCTTTTTTTTTTTAATTTGATTTTTTCTTTTTTAATGGTTAAATAATTTATGCATTTGTAAAGAGATCTTAATTAAATAGTGTTTGATTATACATGTTCAAGTTAATTTTGGTGAAGTAATCTCATCGCATCGATCAAGCAACAATTAAAGCTTCATTCAATTTTTCCCAGTTGTTGTTTGTTGCTAAATCACAAAGTTCAAACAGGCACGGATGAGGCTCTCCCCGATCAGAAATTCGAACCTTGAAAATAAAAAGTCTCTCCAGTTATTATACAGTTGAAAGAAACTCTATTATAATGTCGCGAACGTTAATTAATATTAATGGGTGCTGGGCGTCATCAACGGAACTCTATTATAATGCTCTGCGCCACAAACACACGGAGCCAAAGTCAAATAATGCAAAAAGGTCGCCAGTAATAGCAATGCCCCTTCCATCTTCATACTAAATACACATGATGATAACACCATAGTGGTAATAATCACGTTTGTTCGCTTTCTCTACATTTTGTCTTCCCTACTTTTTTTCCTGGTAGAGTCTCGGGCCTGGCTCTTCATTTCTTTTCAATTGTTTTGGAGGGACATTTATGCATGTGATATGGAATTGAATTATGGTGATGGAATAAGGGTAAAACATATGCATGTCCTTTCTCCTCAGTGGGGATGGTGGAGACTTGAGATGAGATGTCAGGTGGCTCGTAAAAACTTTAATTCAACAATTGTGATTCACAGCTAATAACGGGACCCAGAAGGTACCACATTAGGCAACAGGTATTATTATTTTCTTACCAGCGAATTTTTGTCAATGTGAACCTGCAGCAGCTCTCGTCTCATCTTTCTTGATAATGCCATGCCACTTTTTGAGTTATAAAGTGCGGGGGCCTTGGCCGTTGGCTGAAAATGACGAGTGTTTTTGTTGCCTTGAAGCTCCAATCTTTTTAGCATGTGGCTTGTGCTAACAGTGATAAACAACAACAGACAGCTCTTTTTAGTTTATTTCCATTGGTAAATGGTGATCGACTATTGATTAAAAGTGTTTCTGGTAGCAGTTGTTCACAGGGAATGGGCGACGAGCGTTCATCTGTCATTCAAACTCTAATTCCAATTTGATGTCAAAGTCAATTTAATTAGCTTGTCAAATTAATCAGTAGTTGTATATGCAGTGATAAACTTATGACTCTACTGATCTTTCTGCAGCATGGACAACTTCGTCTTCTTCTTCTTTTCTTTTTTTCCAAAAGAAGTGCTAATATTGCGCAATTCATGCTCATGTAATTAGAGGCTTAACTTGTAATCAATAATTAGTGTCATCTTTGGCTCCCAAGAGATCTGGGAGTTTGAAGATCGGATATCATCCATGTGCCATATTGTCTTTATATTATATTATATCAATTTAGATTTTGACATAACTCTTCAATGGGCCCAAAACATGAGTCAGAAGAAATAAAAAATTCAAAAGTAGAGTCTGATATTGGAGGGACCGCACCGCTCTCATTACCATTTCAGGCGACTTCTTACAAATTGCCTCTCTCTCTCTCTCTCTCTCTTTTGGGGTTAACAAGCCTCTCATTTTTGGCGAGGAATCAAAATCTGAAAGGTTATTAAAAAAAAATGGGAAGAAAACAGGTTTCTTGGTGATCCCATAACATTTTATGGTGCCTCATGAATCATGCTTGATTGCATCTTGGTGAATTGAAGAGGGAAAGAAAAGTTTATATAAACAATAACATGATGAATTCTAGCAAACTGTTGATTTGAATCCACCCACAAGCCCTTTAAAAATGCGTCCCAATCTCTGAGTTGGAGGAGATCCACATGCACTATTACCCTTCAGAACAATTAACCGACCCCCACGATCCACAATTTGGGCTTTGCTGTTGCGAGGATAATGATGAGTGCACAAGATTTTTGCAATCTCACAAGTCAAAATTCACAGTAAACCAAATCGATAGTATCATAACATTAACCCTACTGAAATTTGGTTTGAATTATTTTTATTAGAATATCTGCACCAAATTTAAGCCATTTCTACACTCAGAAATGAACCACATATACTAGTAATTAACATAGAATTTAAGTCGGCACGTAAGAAAACATCTCGGGCATCTGTTATGACTCGTATGAGATTAGGCGCGGATTTTTATTTAACTCAATAGGCAGAAATGGATTTGCATGCATGCAATCCCAGAGAACGCATAATCTGTTGTTGTTGGCATTGGTCTAAAGTGATCAGTGTATGTGCCACAATCTAACAAGAATGTTTTACCCAACTGAAGCTGATGAGATTACACACACACATATATATACATACATAATTACAAGATTTAGAAATTAGAGAGGCCAAAATATCATCTGTGGGGCTAAATGAAGTACCAAAGCAGCATGTGGCCACGATAATAGTTGCAAGTTTTAAAATGTCGGTTTGGTTGTTCTCTATTGTTTTCCCTCTCTGCATACGGAAGCTAATAAGAAGATGACATGACAGCTTTGTTTTTCATTTTGTCCCGAGTAAATCAAGTAAAGAAAATCTCAGAATAATAACTGTACGTAACTTGATATACGCGCGGGCCCGCGCGCACAGATACATATGCAAATGCAAAATACTTTATCTCTCTGTCTCCATGATCACCTTTACCTTCTTTTGTAGGGCAGGCACGAGTACTAATACTATCACCATAATCTGCCAATATTTTAGCTCTAGTTCTGGTTACCAAGCTAGCAGATATGTTTTCCTGCCAATATTTTCAAACTCCATTAAATTTAAGTCAATTGGTTGGTTTGTTTTGAAAATACGCTCCTCATCAAGTATTTTTTTTTTTTTTGTAACCAGTATTGAAAATTAACCGAATGAGAACTTTAATTTACGTTTCGGCCCTCGTAACATGGCAGTTAACATGCCATGACTGGCCCCTTAATAATTAAGTTTGATATGAGTTAATGCCGAATCAAAACCAACATATATAATAAAAAATTTAAGTTAACGGGAGATGCTTATAAATAATTGTTGATGTTGAAATCTGATTGAGGCTTACTTGGTGGTTTGGTCGAAGTATAGTCGCAACCTGACTGCTTCTTAAGCTCTCATAGATGCTCTTGTCGAGAAATATCTGTTGTTGAGTTTCTCTCTTCTACCCTGCACTCACAACCAAACTGTCAGGGGGCGCCGGTTACTTTTCTTACAATAACTCTCGGATGCTCAAGTTAGTGGTTCGAAATTAAGGAAGAACTTAATATTTCAAATTGTTTGAGTTTCTCTCTTGTTTTCAGGGTATCCGAGAAAGTAGAATAACCTCTCATTTTTTTTGAAAAAGCCCCTTTTTCTGAGCTCTCTTGGATTTTTATAGGCTCCTATTGTTATTGTACCATTAACGCCTTCTTTAATTGTGCAACCGTTACCAAATTCAATGCTTTAGTTGAACCATGCTTTAATGAGAAGCCCGTTGTGAAGCAATTAATCAAGCTACAGTTACAAAACCCACTCACACGTAGGCGTTATGGTCAACTTCTCAAGTGACGTGTGGTGGAGCTTAACAATTCAGAGGCTTATCATGAGTTTCTAACTCCTCGAGTCAGTTCTGGTTGTCTCACAGTATTTGGGTTGGTAACACAAAATGACTAAGTGGACCCTTTTGGGCTTTACCGAACTGGATTCTCTTTAGGGTTACCTGGTCACGTTTTTTCCACTCCCAAACAATATTAATATGATATTGTTATAAAGTGACGAATAAATTCTTCTTGAAGAATTTAATTGAAGTGGTCTGCTCAGTCCCAGTCCCAATCTCATGTAGGAAACTATTTTTGACTCACGAAACTGACAACGGTGCATGTAAAAGACTAGAAACTACAATGTGGTACGTGTTGATGTAGAAATCTGGTCGAGGTATATGTGCAACCAGATTGTTACCTGAACAGTTGTGTTCTCCTTTCTCCTGTAGTTACAAAAGAATAGTCAGGGGGCGCCGGTTATTTTCCTGCATGAACCCTCCAACACTTAAGTCAGCCATTAACCAATTTAAGGAAAAAGTCAAAAAATAAATCTTAAAGAAAAAGAAATAATAAGAGAAAGAGTAAGAGTCCCCTTACTGTAGATTTCCTAGAGCTTTTATAGGCGCTCATGTGTGTGGTTGTTACTAAGTTAAATGCTCATTTAAATCATGAGTTAATGAATAGTTATTAGACCATTATAAAGTAGTTATTGAGCGCCCATTTAAATAGTGAGTTACAAAGTAGTTAATAAAATCGTTACAAAGTAATTATTGAGCTGTAATTATTATACCTGCTCATGATACCAAGAGCTAGTTTCTGCTCGAGGTCGTCTGGTCATGGTCTCCGAACTACCTCCTGCTTGAGGTCATCAACATTACACATGGTTGACGCGATCTGCACCAAAATTTTCTCTTGCTCGAGGTGATATGCTCATACCACATGATCAAGGTGATTAGCAGATTACCTCCTGATCATTTATCAACTTTTTACTTACTTTACACTTAGAGAAGATTTGGTCGCTATTTTTCACTTCCCAAACAGTACGTTTTGATGAAATTTCTTCCAAGTTGCCCAATCATATCTCATTGAAGACGACTTGTCGCGCATGGACAATTCATGCCACTTATCGGCCACATGCTAGTCTATTAAAAGCTCTTTAGGCCACTTGTTTAGACACCAAATTAAGACGTGGATTTATAAACACACAGGGATACACAGATAAATAGAAAGCTTCGCCTCTAGGGGCATAAATAAATATAATTCCATTTAAATTGCAATCAATAGCATCCAAATAGAAGATATGGCTGATGTAAGAGGAAGCGCTGTCGTTTGCAATGATCGGTACCGCTGCCCCACACCTTGCCCCGGCGGCATCTGTTGCAGGTGATTAATTAAATTTTGCCAATTAATTAGTAATATATGTACGTATCTGTTCGAATAATTATTTATAATAATAGGTGCGTAAGCAAAGGCAGGAGTGAGATGCAGCACAAGAGATGCTCGTGTGGGGAGTACTGCAGCTGCAATCCCTGCACGTGCACTAAAATTGGTGTTGCTGAAACGGTCAAGGCCTCTCGCAGGCGCAGCACTGCCTGTACTTGCCCCGCTTGCAATTCTGCGGCTTGAAGTATTAATACGCTTAAGCTAGCAGAGTGACCTTGTATCTATAATGTGTGTGCCGTTTATATGTCTAGATAAATAAATTAAATTGGGCTCTATGTGAAGTCTATTATATTTGTCGTTCGTGTTGAAGTTGTAATGCAAGGTAAATTACTAACCATTTCTTTTATTGCGTAAAATATATTCGGGTGGCAATAAGGGAAATTAAGCACAAATCAAGTTTGCATGAGGCAATATACGGCTGCTTGGTTCCTAAAACAAAGGGCCACGAATTGTTCCTGAAATCAGATGGCAATTCAATTGCCGATTTGCATTGTATCTTATAATCAAGTTCACTGCTTCAAAGTCAATGAAAACAAATTGGCAATTGAGCTTACAATCTTGGTAGGAATTAACCAAAGAACCGATCGAGTGCTTCTTTTATGGGCAAACTACAAATTGGGGGATAAAATCTCTTACCCTGCACGAGCAGGTGTATGCATGCACAGAATGTTGTTGCCACGTCTCGGTCTATGCGTTCGGTCGGATGATGTGCCAGTTAAAACAATAAGCCGAACACGATCACATACATAGAGGAGGACATCCTTAATTGAGAAATCCTTATTTTCTTAAAGTGCACTGCAATATTAAACTGTCCTTATATTTGCTAAACTGAACTGAAATATCAAAGTGCATTGAAATATCAAAGCGCACTAAATAAAATATTATAGTAAAGAAAATTATAAAAAAAAAAATACAAATTTTAATATATTAAAATTATTTTTTTATTCGGCAGTGTACTGATCGATATTCATATATATATATTTTTTTTTATGTTTTATTGAATAATTATATATATACGTATGTTTTGTTTTCGTTTTCTAAATGAACAAGTGTGGCGCGAAATTTGTGAGTGTCCCTTTGCCCAATTAATTAATTACAAGACAGATCTTAGTGAAAAATGGGCGGGATGTGTTGAAGGGAGGCGCAGTCCAATGCAATGAAAAGTTGGCTGTCCTTGCGGCCTTGCACGCAAGTCCGTGCGGACACTGCATCTCCGTCGATATTGATTATCTTGTTTAATTTCCTTGGAATGTTAAAACTGCTGTTTTCATGAAAAAAAAAAATAGAACGAAAATGTTATTTTTAAATTTATTTTTAAAATTTAAAAATGTGTTTGGTATTATTTTTAAAAAAAATCTTGAAAATGAAAAAAAGTAAAATACGTTTGGTAGGAATGTTTTAAAGAATTATTATTAGAATAATTTTCATAAACTTAATATTAAGTAATGAATAATTTTTTTTATTATTTAAGTAGTTTGATTATTTTAATTTTAAGAATAAATTAGGTGATCTTTTTAACTTTTTTGTTTAAAGAACAATGATAACTTCTACATATTTTATTTAATTAATATAAAAAAAATAAATATTATAATGTATATAAAAAGAAAATATTATTGTGAGGGAAATTGATTTTTTGGGTATAATAATAATAATAATAATAATAATAATAATAATAATGTTGATATTATTATTATTTTGTGAGATGGTGGAAGAAAATTATTCATTTTGAAACTTAATATAGGATTGAAAAATAAGGAAAACAAGAAAAAAGTTGTTTTCTCATTTCCTTTGTTAAAAGTGTAGAATGAATTTTATATTTTCAAAAACAAGCTACCAAACATCTATTTAGTGTTTTCTGAATTCAGAAAACAGAAAACGTGATTTGAAAACAATACCGAACGCACCCTAAAGGCATGTTCGGTATTTTTTTTAAATTTGTAATTTTTGAAAATAAAAATGAGAATGAAAATAATGTTTTATAGTTATTGTATTTTGAATTTAAGTATGCGTCTGGTATCATTTTCTGTATTCTGTATTTTGAAACTGAAAACAATAATATACTTTCGGTAAACAAAACTAAAAAGTGTAAAAACATAAAATATGTGTTCGATAGTACCATTTTCAAAAATAATTTTTACTAAACATTTAAGTCATATTTATTGTTAGAAAATATAACTAATACATATGTTAATCTTATAATATTAATTTTGATGATAAGAAAACTTATATGGTCTTGATTAAAATATTGGAGTTATTAAAATGAATTTCTTAAAGACATAAACATGTTTAAAGAAGCTTTAATGTTAACTTGAGTCGGAAAATCTTTTTCTATACAAAAATTGACAAAATATAAAATCTGAAAAATAACAGTAGACCGTTTATCTTATAAACGGTGAACCGATAATTTACAGAAAATGAGAGTTTTCTAATTTCAGATAGCCTTGCTTTGACAAGATTCTGGAAATCTATAAACGATGAACATACAAGAGTTTGGCATCAACTAAGAGAATTCATAATATAACATACTTTAAAAACCAATTACTCAAAATTATTCAAGTAACCACTCTAATAATTACTCAAAATTTGCTAAAATAAAATAAATAACAACAAGATTTTGGCATGAGAGAATTCATAATATAACATACCAATTACTCAAAATTATTCAAGTAATTACTCTAATAATTACTCAAAATTTGCTGAAATAAAACAAATACCATTAAGATTTTGACATCAACTGAGAGAATTCATAATATAACATACTTTAAAAACCAAGTACCCAAAATTATTCAAATAATTAATCAAAATTTGCTGAAATAAAACAAATACCAACAAGAGACAAATCAAATCGAGAACAGGGGCTGAGAGTTGTAGCAGCGGTGGGACGACGTTGTAGCAGCGGAAGTTGCAGATTGAGAACAGGGGCTGAGAGTTGCAGCAGCGGCAGGACGACGTTGCAGTAGCGGAAGTTGCGATGAGTTGCAAATGGCCGAAAATTGCAGCGATTTGCAATGAAGAACAGAGGAGATTACTGATGGCAGCAGAGGAGAAAGTTTCAAAGATAAAGAAAGGAGAAGCTTCAGCAACGGCAAAGGAGAAGTTTCAGCAACGGTAGAGGCAAAGTTGTAGAAGCGACAGAGGCAAAGTTGCAGCAGCTAGCACACCGAGGAAGAGTAGATTGGAAGAGATAAGGAGAGAGAGAGAGTGTTGTTGGATGAAGATAAGGCCGGGGAGCACTATTAGATGTGGATTTGCTGTGAGATCAAGAAAGTTGGGGGCCGGGGGGAAGAGAGCTGTTGATGAAGAGAAAAAGATGAGAAGAAGGTCACGATTGGTTTTGTTTTTTTAATCTATTTCTTAGTTCAATTTGTAATATTTACAAAACATGTTTAACATGTTTTTGTAATTATAGTTATAAAATTGGATCTGAATTATTTATTTTTAAGATTGTTTTCTAAATTTAACCTACCGAATATGTATTACATTTGGATTTTAAAAACAAAAACGAAAATGGAAATTGAAAACGGTGCCGAACAGGCCCCTATATTCTGAAATTTCCTTTTCTCTGTCTCTTCTTTTTCAACCAATATACACACACATACATAAATATATATGTCAATTTCCAATTATTTTAAATTCAGTTAAAAATTTAAAAAATTAACAAAGTGATGCAGCGGTAAACAGAAGCAGCCTATTTTTCCTTTGCTTCCTTGTCTAAACTTTCTACAGGGAAGAAATCTCATTAATGTTGGATTTTTTAATCTAGCATTGTTGGATCTTTAATCCAACATTGGGCTTATATGTGAATAATTATGTGTTGCAGACTGTCATATAAGGTTAAGCCCAATTAAAATAATCTGTTAAGGTTTACGGTATTATGGGCTTTAATGTATTTAAAGGATGTGTGTTTTTAATGTGTAGAGACCCAATAGTATTCTAATTCTATGATGGGCAAAATTAGGAATATCACGTGACAACAGGAAATTATTGTCTATATAAGTGGTTATGGTCCCCAGGTCACACGTTAAGAAGGAGAAATCGTTCCATTCTTGCTGATATTCCATCATTAGAGAGAACTAAAAGACTCTCTAGGAGAACGTGTAGGCTTGGAAAGCAAATCACACAACTCTAGAGAGGAATTAAGCGTTATGGATTCAGTTACGCTTCCGCATAATTTATTATTGATTCTTGATGATATGACATGAATATTCATGGATTATAAGTGATAGTTTTCACTAAATGTTTTATTATCCCAACAATTAATTCTAAACTATCATTTTGTGGAGACTATTGGATAGATAATACTCCGTACGTAGAAATTTTAGATACCCAACTATTTTCTTTTTCTTTTTCTTTTTTTCGTTCCATCTTCTTCAAGAAATAGGAGGGTGTAAAAAGTCAAATCAACGCTTTTAGTTGGTGGATTGAGACGCATGTGAGGTGGTAATCAAAGAAAATTGCAGTCTCATCTGATTGCAACAAAATAAGAGACATCAGAACTTCATCCCAAATCAACAAGTTTTGAGTTTCTTTGCCGTAGATCTTAACATTATCCCTCCTTTGCTATAATTGAAGTGGTGCCTCCCAATCCCATCACCTCCCAACACAACGTAATAGGAATTAGAAATTCAAAATTCGAGGAGTTGGTTGCTGAATATGACGTATAATAATACTATTTATAAATTCTAGTTGAATAAAGCAAGATTATGGTTATGGGCACATGGTAAATGTGTGGGAAGCAGTAACACGTGCCTCAAAGGGTAAGATTTTGATAAGTAATGAGATCAATAAAGATTTTGGTGGGTAAATGAGTGCTAGCCATCTACTAGTAGTTTGTTGGAACCTCAAATAAAGAAAGAGAGCAACAAGCGTTCCTGATTTGGTTTCTGTCTATCAACATTGTATGTATGTTACAGTATGTATGTATGTATGTATGTTACAGTATGTATGTATGTATGTTACAGTATGTATGTATGTATGTAAACTTGTCCTTTGTTTCTTGTCTAGATCTTGTTTGTTTTTGCCCTAATTTGCGACTTGACTTTCACTCTCATTGGCCTATGGATATGCGCCATCAACTCGTTGATTTATTTTTCTTCTTCTTCTTCTTCTTCTTTTTTGCCTCTTCTTCTTTTAATCTATCGGTAACAATTACTATTGCATGTATATTAATTTTGAGCTAAATTGTTCATTTCTCTTGGGACTTTGAAAACGCGTACATGTGCTGCGCGTATTGTATTGCATTGATTGTTTGTTTGTTTTATGAAACAAAAATTGTTAGACGTGTGCATGTGCTCATCACACAGTCTCTTTGACCGCAAATGCATCTGTTTGCAAAAATTGTTAGAAGACGACCAAATCAGACTAGAAAGACAAGACCATAAACAAAAGAGGGTGAAACTTCGTATGAATTGAGAAACAACATTAGTCATGAACCCAGCCCCAGTGCCACTAAATATTGGCATATTTTATTTTCTCAACCTGACCTCAATTACAAGCATCAAATAAGCATCTTACAATTTCCGGCAATGAATTCTGGCTACGTCATGGTTTCCATTGTGACAAACGAAACCTTCCTGATTGTGAACCTAGGAAGTTAGGTAAGTTACATTAATCTGTACAAGAATAACCTACTATTCTTTTCCAAATACAATTTGGTGTGGCTCCAATCACCACCATTCCATCAAATCAAAGAGAGATCATCTTCGTCTCTGTCAGAGCCACCATTTTATGGTGAACACGATCATTAAGAAAATAATAATAGCAAATGCAATTGCTCTCACAGCTGCAATGCCAAATTTGGTTGAGTTGAATCTACTCGGCTAGAACTGGGAGATCCTGGAGATCAAAACCTGACATTCAAGTCGGGGGGAACTGCATCTGGTTTTGGATGTGGTGATAACCCTTGCCAAGTAGGCTGATGATTCCCGGGTAAAAAAGGTGCTGACGCCTGGGATTCCAAGTTCTGTAGTGATCTACTGCAATCTAACTTGGGATCATCTGAGTTCAAACTGCAGGCAGTCACTGGCTGCACAAAGCTAGTATCCGTTCTAGAGATCCTGTCGAGCATCTGAGGTGACTGAAAACTCAAGCCAGCAGGCCTGGCAGCCTCAATTAGTTTCCCCATTTGAGGTGACACGTTAAATCCATTCATCCCCGGTCGAACCACAGAGTTCTGATGAATCTGAAAGGGAGGCCTTGTATTTATTGCTCCCATACTGCTGTTTAGTAAATTGAGTTGCGATTTTAATCCCTCGATTATCCCTGCTTTTTCCTTGGGGGGTTCTGAAGATCTATTAACAACTAAGAGGGAAGAAGTGTCTGGCTTTTTCAAATGGCCATCCAAGGAAGACTGTGTTGAGGGTCCAGGCTTCTCTGACAAATCCTCCGCTTCTGGTCTTTCTGTTAATTTATCTCCTTTTAATTCGATGGCAGAATGTGTGAAAGCAGAAGACAAATTCTCAGGAATCAAAGAGGGCTGTGATGATGATGGCAAACCACAGAGGCTGAAGAAAGCACTAGCGGCCTCTGTGGTGCAAGGTCATTTTCTACAACCCATCCAGGGCCAAACTTGACCCTGGCTGGCAAACACCTTTCTATATTTTTTGCAGCAATTTTCCAGGCAACTGGTCCAATATTTGCAGCAAAACGAGCAAGACTTCTTGTATATCCATGCTCGGAATGAAGCCCTACCTGATCCATACAAAACCAAGTCAATTATCTAACCAAATAAAGGGCAAATATAACCCATGAAAATGATCCACCAAAGGGAGGGCAGCACATCCATGGACCTCACGCATGGCAGCTGTGCACAGTTTAAAAAAGTTAGCTCCCAAGGTTATCATTCAACTCCAATCTGGCTAATTTATTTTATTTCTTTTGGTATTGTCAGTCATAGGGACACATATTCAAGGATAAGTTTTGAAAAGCCTGAAAGAATAGTCTGAATGGACTAGGATAAGTTTTGAAATGCCTGAAAGAATAATCTGAATGGACTAGGATAAGTTTTGAAAAGCCTCAGAGAATCATCTGAACGGACCCACTTCATGGCTGTCAGCCCTGAGCCCTCTTCAAAGAGTTTATCAGATAATTGGGTAGAGAAAGAAACATACGGTCATTAGCTGCTTCTTATCCGCATCAAAAGTAGTTAAAACAGATGACTCCTGCAGTGAATGATGAAATTGCTTGTACGTGCTGCGCCTGTTCTCATCAAGTACAACCTGCTTTTTACCATGCTTCATTGAGTAGCCCTTTGACAATGAAACTGTGAGGAAAGATGAAATCTTCAGCATCCCCTAAAAACCATGGCATTCATAACAAAACCGGAAAAGCAAAGTTGAAGCAAAAGAAAATGGCCAGACAAAACTAAAAATAAACCAGCACCTTCGTCATTCCTCTCAAGTTTGTTCTCAGCTAGACATCCAGTGTATAAATCATTCCAAGAACCAGAAAATCGTCCAGATGAATCTGCAAAGCCAGACTTTTCCAAATGAGGAGTGCCATTTCTCAAATTACGATTGGTCAAGGCAGTATTTTCAGCTCCAGAAGTGGAGATCAATGGTGCAGGGGCTGCTGACCTTGGCGATGAGCCATGGAATGGGTAGAACGAACTCTAGGTTGCTTCAGTTTTTGGTCGGATGCTTGAAGCTGTTCTAATGTCTCGACTACTTCTTTCATTGATGGCCGATGTTTTGGTTCCGCTTCAAGACATTTTAAGGAAAGCTGAGCAATTTGATATGCAGCTTTATAAGGGTATTGCCCCTGCAATCTAGAGTCAATTATGTGCCTGAACTTTCTTTTTTCAGCCAAATATGGCTTGATCCAGTCCACCAAATTATGTTGACCACTTGGACGCATTGTATCCAGAGCTCGTAAGCCTGTTAGTATCTCTACCAAAACAATGCCAAAACCATATACATCGCTCTTCATATACAAGTGTCCTGATTACTCAGCAGAATATCAAAGTTAGCCAAGATTCAAAGTGGATAAGCCATTTACAGAACAAATATTAAATCAGATCATTAGACAAACCCAGAAGGACTTACCTGTGGCAACATACTCGGGAGCAGCATAACCATATGTGCCCATAACTCGGGTAGTCACATCAGACTGACTAGCTGAAGGACCCAATTTTGCCAAGCCAAAATCTGAGATCCTGGCAGTGTAGGACTGCAATAAAAGAAAAGCTAAAACAAGTTAAAATTTTATTCATAATCTAATTACATGCATAGTTAGAATGCTTCCACGAACAATCTGCCTAGGCCTTTACCATCTTGTAGCAAACCATTCAGAGTGAGGTCCAAAAAGGAAGCACGAATTGATAGTTCTTTTTGTTTAACAAGTTCAAAAGACACAAACATCTTTGGCAAGTACTCTCATTTCTTGAAACATTTATAGGTAGTATTCAAGCTTTTACCCCATCAAGCAGTATGTTTGATGCTTTGAAATCTCTGTAGATAACTTG
The DNA here is from genome assembly GCA_030449905.1 of Luvunga scandens. Taxonomy (NCBI): domain Eukaryota; kingdom Viridiplantae; phylum Streptophyta; class Magnoliopsida; order Sapindales; family Rutaceae; genus Luvunga; species Luvunga scandens. The sequence continues at coordinate 417,935 of JASUUG010000714.1, forward strand.
CTTATCTGATGTATGCAAAAAAGCCAAGCCTCTAGCTGCTCCGATGGCAATCTTAAGCCTAATGTTCCACGTAAGTGGCTGAACAACAGCACCTCCTGCAAAATGGAGACAATAACAGTATGACGAACCCTGTGATATACCATAGGTGCTTGCAAATTCACAAACAACAACACCCAGTGGCGAAACAAAATGGACTGCAAATCATTGTTATTAGCCCTTACGTCCAAACAGATGATTCTCCAAGGTCCCTTTCTGCATAAATTCATATACGAGAAGTAGCTCTTTATCTTCCCAGCAGTATCCTAACAACCTTACAAGGTTGGGGTGCAAAAACCTTCCCAGGAAATTTACCTCAGACTGCACCAACAAGTACACAAGAGATAACTGCAAGTTTTAGAATATTTTATGTTCTTTAATGTTAATAAATTTTTTAAACTCAGTAAAACAGTTCCTCAAAAGCACGAGTGGTCAGGAATGTGGATGAGGAGGAGGGACAGAACTTAAAAGGGTAAAATATTAAAAGTCACAATCATTAGCTTGAGACATAACAGAATTCATAAGAACACTTAATTCCTAGAATTCTCTAATACTAATCACATCTTATATACAAAAAATATTTCCTATTTGAACTACCATTGTCCTTTCTAATCAAGTTTCAATTTCAGACAGTAACTGCTAAAATATCCTACATACAACAAAAACCATCTCAAACATCCAATAGGACAGCAAAAGGGTAACTGCATAGCCTGCATCATTTCAAGGTAGCTAACTTACATCATTTGAGGTTTAAAAACTACAACATTATTTTTTTTTCCCCTATTCTGTCTTTTCTCCAATGTTGAAAGCACCATAACCAAAACAGGGTATATACATCAAGGATGTTGAATACATCAGTCTTTATGACTTTGAATAGTATAACACAAGAAGAAACGCTAAAGCTACTCGTTCAAGGCTCTAGAACTGGCTTATTCCTTGGTTCTTGTGGTTTTCTTCATGCAAAAAGATAAAAATTGTGAAGGCAAGTAAAGAATAGGAACAAGCATGAAAGAGTAAAGGTGCCTCTTTAAATTCAGAAGTCTATCATATTCAAACTTTTGGGTGTCGTTGTCATCTTTTATCCAAACATCATCTTAACTTCCGAACATATAACCTGTATTCATTAGGAAGATGCCTAACCAAAAATTTTTTAGCAAAATAGAAAACTTTTGCCGATGAGCAGAGCAACTAAATTACAAGCAAAATCTCAAGTTTATACTATATTCGGTTTTAGTGATCGTACTAAATTCTACCTTTCCGGAGATGAGTACAAAAAAGTAAAAATCCTGGTTAATATTATAAGAAAATAGCAATAATTTCAGAAATTCACCAAATGCTTTTCGAGTTAACTCACCTGCCATTCCTCAAAACCTTGCAAGCTCTCAGAATTCAATTTTTTGACAGCAATTACAGTACCACTTCCACTCTTCCCAGGTGCTTTCTCATCCAGCCAACCTTTGAAGACCTTCCCGAAACCTCCCTCACCAAGCACGGTATCATTTTTAAAGTTCCTAGTTGCCGCCTTCAGCTCTGCAAAAGTAAAGATCCTCAAGTTTGGGGTGGGCAAGATCTTGCCATTGGGATAAGACTCGTCCCTGCTTGATGCCGAGAAATGGCTGTTCCCAGAGACATTGCTGCCCCGAGAAACCGCAGAAGACGTTGTCCGACTGGTTGTCTGAGATATTCCTAAAGAATGACAAGTTTGATTAATATCTACTATTGAAGTCAAAAACCCCACCTTGTAGCCACAGAATTAAATTTCGATTAACGAATATGCAATCAAGATGAGGGTTTGGCATGAGTCATAAATACAGCCAGCAGATGAAATGGAAGCCAGCTTCCTTTTATCAACTTGAAGCAATTCGCAGCTTATAAAGATCTCTAAAATACAAACCAAATCATACACAAACTAAACAAACCCAGATGAGCAATTTGAAACTCGAAAGTACCTGTGCTACTGAGAGGACCAGTAGTATCCTGAGGTGTGTTACTCCAGCAAATTCCCATCTGAAGAATTCTGGTCTATGCTCCCTGGCTTTCTTAAGTTGATTTTAAGCTATGGATGGATTAGGAGAAAGAGAAGACGAGAGAAAGAGAGGCAACAAAAAGGACTTGTTTATTATATAAACCAATATGCGATGACAAAACTGATCTAGAGCTCTTCAATCCTTCCACTTTGATCGATCTTTTCAGCTTCAAAACTTGGAAATACCAACTGGGGTTTCAAGCCTTGAGAACCCCCTTAACTCCCGACTCTGGCTATCTGTTTCACATTTAACACGTATGAACTTGACTCTATCTGCATCTGCGTTGTTTGTTAAAAATCAAAAGAATTTGTGGTATATTGTTTATTAATTAATTATACAGACGAATGAGTCTTTTCAACAAGAAGATCACTTTAGCAAGCTTCGTGGCTAATTGATTGAAGACTGGCAATAAATGCTTAATTATAAGTCAACCTGCCGTGTCCTTCCTGGAAGTTGGTATTGGTCGGTCAAAGTCAAACACAAACAAAACTCAAGGACATTGATTAATGATTATTGAATTCAAACAAAGAAAAAACCAGGTAAATTTTAGTTTCTTTGTTACTTGTAATGTTATGAATGATCATGTTGATGCCAAAATTTCAACCATACTCCACGAACCTGTGATCGACATTCGCGATTTATGTAGTCGTTTACGATTTATATTGTTGCGAAGAAACGCATTAAGATATATACAAAGATTTATCACTACTTAAATGATGCAACATATTAAGAATACAAATAATTTATTAAGAGAAATACATAGAAAAAGAGAGCAAAGATAAAGATGAATAGAGTCTTCAAACGTCAAATCTAACTCGGAATCAAGTGATAATATCTACAAGATAGATACGGCGAGAGTCCCCAATGGAATCTATCAATGAAAACACTCCGTATGTGCATCGTCTAAGCATTGGCCTCATCTTCTTCATCCACACATCATCTTGGCTTAGACCAAGATGTTTGATTACTGAGACAACCACGTTGACTTGCTCTTTGGTGGTACATTGATTAGTCGTTGTAATCTAGTTAATCGTACAACAACAAGCACTGCACCCTATTCGCTAAACATGGATTTAGATTTAGCAACTTGCGTTTATCTCTAGGATTAATGTTGATAGGTATTTAATATGAGCAGTGGTGAATATTATCTTATTAAGATGTTCTTTTAGTCACATGTTGAAGTGACATCTCACACTTGTAATGACATAGTACTATTGAGATAACAACTTTATGGCAGCGAGGCGGTTGCGATAAGGTGCTTTTCTCCTACTTTTAGTGTCGAGGCGACACCTTTGTGGCAACTAGGTGGCGGCAACAGGACGGGTTGCTCCTATGCTTGGTGCCAAGATGACATCTTTGTAACAAGTGGGCAGCAATAAAGCGCATCGTTCCTATGCTTGGTGCTGAGATGACACCTTCGTGGCAATGAAGTGGTGCCAAAAAGACATGTTCCTCCTACACTTGGTGCCGAGGTGGACACCTTTGTGGCAAGAAGGTGGTGCCAGTAAGGTGTGTCGCTCCTAAAGCGATGATCATGCCGAGATGACATTGTTGGCATTAACATGACCCCCCACTAAAATGCTGCATAATAATCCTCTTTCTTGACATTAATTTGAGTGCATTATGTTACCTACTTAGTAAATTATTGTTGAATCACGTTTATTTATCTGTCACTCCAATATGTTTTGCTGAGTGTAGACATGACACGTGGACAGTTATTATAGTTGTCATGTTTTTTTTCCCCTCGATCCCTGACCAATAGATCATTTATTGATTAATAACATATGCATATATGTTGCAATGGAGCAGGTGCTCAGAATAAACGAATAAAACTGAGTTTTATAAATGTAAAGCTTTCTCAACCTGGCAAACAACTATTTGAGCTTACCTTGTTTTTAATTTTCCATGTGACTTGCATTAGAAATTTGATGTTAACAAACTAATGGTAATAATAAAATGGCAGCTAATCATTCTGCAATTCTGCAGCTATAAGGCCATTTGCATATGACAAATGAGCATATGTATGCATACAAACGTTATCTATATGACCAGCTTATTAAAGAATTCAGAGACCATTGAATTGTAAAAGCATATATTGCATATTGTGTCAACAAGACCTGCCACCAATGTAGTCTCCCATGAGGCAGCTGCCAACCATCTACTTCTCAATCTGATAAGCCACTGCCTGCTCTTTCCATACGTCCTTCTCAAGATGCCTTTCATAAAAGTAAACTTCCCCATTTGATTTCACATACAATGAAGAAGTGCTTCTGGTGCCATAACATCCCTGCACATTCACGATCACCAAAGATTCATTTTCTTTTATGATGGGTGAAACAAAGGAATACTGGGTGAAACAAAGGATGTAAGGACTTACCAAAGGACGCTCTGTGTCGATGAATATTGAACTCAAGTGGTATTCTGTCTCAGGAGGATAAATGTGAGGCAGCAAGCTTTCATCATCTTTAGTTGTGTCCATCATTAGCTTGTCAGCCATTTCTTTCATTTGAAGTTCTCCTCCACCATATTTGTCCATCAGCTCTTTGAAAGTATGGCATAGACGCTGAGCCTGAAAATGGAAAAAAACTACTCCCTTTACCTGGAAAATAAACTATGACAAGCAACGCATTACAACTTTGAACTTCTAAGACATTACCTTGGGCCATGGAGAGTCCAATAGTGCGTTTGTTAACACATGGATACCGGGTGAAACCTCTGTGGCTATACTTTTAGCTCCTTCTGATCTGTTGGTTACGTAGACCATGGATTTGGAATGAATATCAGCTATTACCAGGTTAAATCCATTGTACTGATCCGCTTCCGTCAAAAGCTCTTCTGCAAAATCCAAGGGCTTTTTCTTGCTCTGTGGCAAAGCGGATTTAACATGATCGTGTTAAGTTTTTTGAAGAAATTCTCTTCAGCAAAAGAACAAAATCTCATAAAACCACAGCAAACACATATCAAGCAAATGACAAGGCAACAATTTTTAAGAACATCCTCTGTTGACAATTTTGATTAATGATAATTCAGCCCAGTTTACCCCTGCAAGTTCAGACAAAAATGATTGGAACATTACATTGAATCAAAGCACAAGCAGAATGTTTTGGAGGTGATAAAAGTGATAATATCCCATGAAATATGGCAATACTAATCAGTCTGGAAAACTACGAAGAAAAAAGGCAAGCAATTCCATGGAACAGTCACTTCTACTCTCAGAGATACCTCTTTGAATGCCTCTGAAATCAAGATATGGTAAAACAGTTGCCTGTGTTAGCAAGTAGCAACTCAATTGCCCGTCTTATTCCAAATCACAGGTTTGAATTTCATAAACATCTAAAACATGCCCAATGCATCTGATCTGAGTCACCAACCTCTCGGTATTGCAAAAAACTCCAGTCCATGGCATATGGTTATTACTTATGAAGCATTTCACGCCACGTAAGGCTCCCAACATTATTACTCAAGCTGTATTTGTAATATGCAGATCACTCCTATCTGTAGAGCAAACTATTCAACACCTAAGGGCAGAGAAGAAATCAATATTTGTCATGCCTCATGATCTAGGGAGGGCTAGTCCAGATGCAGTCCAATCATTTATTAACTTGGAACTTGTCTTCTTGCACTTGCGAATCAAGGACTTTACCATACTGTTGGGAATGGCCCTTGTTTGTCTCCTCATCACACTACTAAAGATCTCGCATTCCCATATATGTCACCAATTAACAGAAGCACAGAAGTTACACTTTGTTTATTGGATCACCAAAAGTATGAGAATTTGAACTCTCCCAAAACTCCAATCAAACCAATTATCAAATCCACTCTCTTAACAATTACAAACCAAATATAACAATAAATTCTGAAAAGCAGAACATATTATGGGGACATAAAATCACCTGCAAAAAACGAACGGGTAATTCACCTCTGCTCTTAGCTTGAGGAATTGACTGAACTTCCCTAAAATTGGTGAGGAAAGCAAATTTACCATCTATTGTAGAAGCCAGCCATGTGCCACCAGCCTCCTCGTCTCTTCCTCCCAAAATCTCTGCTCCTTCCCACCATCCCAGTGGCTTTGTAGGCCTTGCAACAACAAAAGAATCAATCAAAACTCAACATAACCCACAAATTGTTACCCCAAAACAACTCACAAAACCGTGTCAGAAACCGAATAAAATCTTTTTTTTAAAAAAAAGAATGCTTACCGGCTGTGATATTCATCTCTGTTGAGTAATAACAGAAATGGGTAAAGTGGGTGAGCTTGCCACATAAACACAGCTATACACATGGCTTTGATGGGCTTCTAGTGAAATCTAGGCAATTCACTCCTCAAGTATCTGACTTTAACACTCTGTGAGAATTTCAAACTGCTGAGATCATCTCAGCTTTTGTCTCAGTGTCATTGCTGGTGATTTGACCACAAGTAGAACAACGATACTAATACTAATGGGTTAGCACAATTTTGGAATCTTAATACAACTCTTGAATTGAAAAGACGCAATTGCCTTAAGACTAGCACAAACCAAACAAAACACCCTCATTTATTCAACACTGATGATGGCAATGGCAATGGAATTAATGATTAATTTAAAAGAAAAAAATTCTCCTCGACAGCTTTCACTTTACTCTGATTCTTTCTTTCTCCTCTTGGTTTGGTTTGGTTGCCATTTATACGATCGACCACCCCTTCTGCAAAGTTCCCATTTTTTTTTTTTTCATTTTTTCCACCTCATTCGTTCGGAAACAAAACTGGGCTCCACCTAATCTTTGAGTTCAACTGGGTACGATTATTAGTAGTTCAACTCAACTCGTCAAGACAACAAATAAGGTGAGTCGGGTTTGACCTTAAGCAACAATAATAATAATACATATTACTCATTATCAAAAAAAAAAATGTGTTGAATTTATATCATCTGTAATTCTGTTATTAATTGCATTATATGTTTCGAGTTCATCAATTTCCATGTACGAGCATTTACTTACCGTCATAAACTCATAATTAATTATATCTTTCACTTCGTTTTTACTCCAACAGGAATAGCACTGTGTATATTATTACATTTACCATTTTTTTACAAATTATTTTGTCATATTTACATCAAATTATGACAAAATATTTTAGAAAATATATTGAAAACATATATGTATGTATGTACATATATTATATATACACACATATCGTTGTTAAGATACATTAATTATAATTTACAATCAACTTAAAATTAATTATCTAAGTAGCAATAACTTAAAAGTATAAAGAAGCTATTTTTAGGTTATTGCATGTGATAGCTAATATAAACATTGCAAGATAGTATGAAATGAAACAAATATGTATAGAACATTTAATAAATAATTCAAGATAGTATTTTCTTATGATCGACACAATTAATAAAAAAAATTGGTGAGATTTGTATTAGTCTAACTATAATCTGACACCGGAATCTTAAAAAAAAATATTAGTGATTTATGCATTTTCTTATAAATAGACAATGCACGAAACTATTTAAAGTGATTTTATTTTACACTAAACATTTTCTCAAAAAGTTTCGATAGCTTATTTTTTGGTATTTTCCTTTAGAAAATAAACCCATTATTATACATTTTGACCAGCTGCCACGTACGAGCCATCGCAACTAAAAAACAAATTTTAAATCGAGTTATCACGTGTCGAAGTCTCATTCGAAACTCGTGCGACAATTAAGTGCATCAATAGCCTTCTTTTCCTGAAATTTATAAGCAAAAGTTCATATAATAATAATAACAATAACAAATGAATAAAAAAATAATAAAGAATTAATAACTTGAATAAAATAAAATAACGATGATAATAATAATAATAAGTGTATGTCTGTATATATATATTTTTTAAAAAAATAACCTTGTTTGTTTGTCAAAACGAAAAGAGCGAGAGAGAGAGAGAGAGAGGGGCAGAGAGAGAAAGAGGGGGAGAGAGAGAGAGAGAGAGAGAGAAGAAAAGGAGAGTGAAGGGGGAAAATGGGTAAGGTAGTGGAGAAGAAGAAGAAGAAAAAAGGGAGGCCGTCTCTGTTAGATCTTCAGAAGCGTAATCTAAGAGAACAGCAGCAACAACAACGGCTGCAGCTGAAAAAGAAGAAGAAGAAAGGCCTCAAGGATGGCAATAATTACAATTCTGCCCCTATTCTTACCCCTTATTACAATTCCGCCACTGCCACCGCCCTTCGGCGATCTACGCGGCGGAATCCCAATCCCTCTCCCGAGAAGGTTTCCGAAGGGGAAGACGATGAATCCGAGGGTAATCGGCGCGAGAAGGACCTGAAGCTTGTGCTCAAGTATCAAATACCCAATTCGAACGCCTCCGATTCGGACGAAAACGCGCACAAGAAGCGGAAGATCAATGCAATCAGAGGTGGATCTGGCAGTGCTGACTGTGAAAAGGTACTTGAATTAGCAAAATTTAGACTTTTCGGGTACTTTATTGGAAAAAAATATGTAACCTTTTTTTTGGGAGTTTTGAGTAATTGTATTTGAAATTAAAGCGCCAAATATTTTTTCCACGGAAATTAATGTTAGGACGGCGTTTTTGGAAGTACCTTGAACTTCGGGCCGTTTTGTAAGAGCGCAAAAAAACCGTGCTTTTGAAAATTCTAGAAACTTCGGTTGACTTGGTTTTTCTGTTTTGAAATTCGGACACTTTTGAATTTTATTTTTAATTTCGTTGTTGCTGTTTGTAGCTATTAATATCACTTTATTTAAATAAAAAAAGATAATAATAATAATGATTTTGACTGTCAAATCCGATAAAAAAAAAAGTTGAAATTTGTCTTTTCTTTTGAATTATTGGTTCATAGTTACTCTTTTATATTTTCATTTTTTCAATTAACTGTGATTTTTTTCCCGTTTTTGAATTTTGAATGCTGTGCTGCTCTGCTCTGTGCTTCTTTACCTATTTTAGCGATAAAGAGATTTGGTTGTTGGTAAGAATTTTGTTGCTTTATATATTTCGTAATTTTTAATGGGTTTTGTTTTCAGGGAGAGAAGTCTATTTCTGGTACGAATCCAACAGATAACAACCAAGGTCTGCTAATGAAATCTTATACCAGACTTAAAAGGAGATTTTTGGGAACTTTTTGCTAGTGATCTAAAATACCCATATGCTAAAAAGACTTTTTTTTTTTTGCTTTGATCTTTTTGGTGCTATTGTGGTTGATAACTTGCAGGGGCTCAGTTGGAATTGGGACCCTCAACGCTTTTACCAGATAAAAAGCTATTGCTGTTCATCCTCGATAGGCTTCAAAAGTGCGTCTATTTATTTCTGTGTGTTTTATTTGATTTCTTTCATATGGCTTTTTTTTTTTAACTTCACTGAGTTTTGTTTCTCCAAAAATTTTTATGTTCATTTCAGGAAGGATACTTATGGGGTGTTTTCTGAGCCAGTGGACCCAGAAGAGGCAAGTTCATTTAGTTTGAGACGTATTAACTTGAGGAGTTTTGTGAATGTTTTTAATAATATTATTATAGTTTAATATTGATATTCTCATGCAGCTTCCAGATTACCACGAGGTCATCAAGCATCCCATGGATTTTGGGACTGTGAGGAACAAACTAGCTAATGGAGCTTATGCCAGCTTGGAGCAGTTTGAGGTTGGTTTACATGCTTGTGATCATATCTTTCGAAAAGCTGATATTTTCTCCCTCTTCCTCTGTCAGTTTGTTCTTTGCTGTTTCAATAGTTATTTGGAATACAGTTTGTGCTTTGCTTTCCGAATGCAGTATGTATTGGAACAAAGCATTGGCTGTTTTCCTGTTTGAAGTAAGATTTGCTTCTCCTTGATGAAAGTTTGATGTTGTGCATATAGCAAGCAAGGTTCTGCTAGATTATTCATGGATTTGTACAATTCTTAAATATTAGTACATGCCACCTGCATTTAGGTTTAAGTTAATTGAAATAATCTACTCTGATTCCCATGTTTTGTTGTCCCAATGATTCTTCTGATGTGATTCTTTATTGCTAATGGCCTATGTATCTACAAGTTAATATGATGTTCTGGAATTTCCTGATATAAGCTTAACTGCTGTGAACTTTTTGCTTTTGGTTTTCCAATCCCTAGTGAATGCCGATGATATTTGTAGTTTTATTTTTTTAATATGCATGGAGACATTCAAATGGTAGAATAACGGCATTTTATGTGGGTTTTTGTGTAAGAACCTAGAAGCTCTGTTTCAACATGACAGCTCACTACCTGGCTTTTTCTATTGAGGTTACTGTGTCTCCATTTGGTAATTGTGTATCATGTTTTAGGAAGTACAGTTTCTTTGATCAGCGGGAGTAAGTCACATAGTCCAACATGGAATAGTAATCTTCTGCTACTTTACTCCGTAGCACCATAGTTTCATCTGTGATTTGGCCTTAGGGTCTGTTTGGGGTTGAAATTGGGCAACTATAGCTGAAAAGCTACAACATTAAAATGTTTGGTAAACACTAGCTGCTGTAGCTTGAAAATTATGTTGACATAATTTTTCACATGTATGATGGCAAATTTATTATATCTTTAATAATTTTGTCAAAATTATTATTTAAAATTTATATATACTACATACTATTAATTTTTGTTTCATAGTTACAGTTTTTTTTCCAAAGCAGCTGTAGCTATAGCACTTCAATCTCAAATAGGACCTTAGTGTACTTAACTGAGCGTGAGAAAAGATAAATGATTGGCCTTGACATATTTTGTGCATAATGTTGTCAGAGATATTAACTTGCTTCCTCTGGTTCATTTATGTCTGTATATTCTTTTTGTCACAATTCTGAGATGCAATTTATTTTTCCTTTTCAAAATTTAGGATGATTAAAAGGATTTACTGTTAGTTAATTTAGTGCTAGTTATTGGCTTCTGGTGGGCATAAAGGGTTGGCCAAGAATAGTTTTTAAGTTTTGAATCTGCCTAAGCGATTTGCTTTCATCTTAATGCTGAATAACAGATCTAGGATTTGCTGAAATCCTTTTCTGCTCCAGATTGAATGGATGTGCTTTCTTATTTGTTATGGCTTGAGCAGTTATTAATCTTTTCTTTTTTTAAAGGTAAGGGGGGGTGGGCAAGTTCAAATACAATTTTTACCCCCCTTACCACCTCCAAGGATCGAACCCGGGTCCTGAAGAGCGACAGAATCACTGCCAACCAACCCGACCACACCCTTGGGGGCGAGCAGTTATTAATCTTGATTTGTTAGCCTTTTAATTTATATACTAAGTAATGAATGTCTCTTTAAGCCATATATGTGTCAGAAACTGGACGTGCAGTTATTGAGAACTGATGTTTGGTCGCATTCTCATGCAGAAAGATGTTTTCCTAATATGCTCCAATGCAATGCAGTATAATGCACCGGATACCATATATTTTCGACAGGTATAGTCTGCTTGCAACTCTGAGTTTGGGATTTTCAGTACATCTTTATTTGGTTTTCTTAGATTTTTGTTTTGCTTCTAGGCAAGATCAATACATGAGCTGGCAAAAAAGAACTTTGAAAATTTAAGGCAGGACAGTGATGATAACGAGCCTGAAACTAAAGTAGTAAGGAGAGGGAGACCACCGACGAAGAATTTTAAAAAGCCATTGGGCCGGCCCTCCTTGGAGTGCGCTCGTTCAGATTTCTCCTTGGATGCCACTCTTGCTTCTGGAGCTGAAAATACTGCCTTGACCAATCGTGATTTGAGAAATGGCACTCCTCATTTGGAAAAGTCTGGCTTTGCAGATTCATCTGGACGATTTTCTGGTTCTTGGAATGATTTATACACTGGATGTCTAGCTGAGAACAAACTTGAGAGGAATGACGAAGGTGCTGGTTTATTTTTAGTTTTGTCTGGCCATTTTCTTTTGATTCAACTTTGCTTTTCCGGTTTTGTTATGAATGCCATGTTTTTAAGGGGATGCTGAAGATTTCATCTTTCCTCACAGTTTCATTGTCAAAGGGCTACTCAATGAAGCATGGTAAAAAGCAGGTTGTACTTGATGAGAACAGGCGCAGCACGTACAAGCAATTTCATCATTCACTGCGGGAGTCATCTGTTTTAACTACTTTTGATGCGGATAAGAAGCAGCTAATGACCGTATGTTTCTTTCTCTACCCAATTATCTGATAAACTCTTTGAAGAGGGCTCAGGGCTGACAGCCATGTAGTGGGTCCATTCAGATGATTCTTTGAGGCTTTTCAAAACTTATCCTAGTCCATTCAGATTATTCTTTCAGGCATTTCAAAACTTATCCTAGTCCATTCAGACTATTCTTTCAGGCTTTTCAAAACTTATCCTTGAATATGTGTCCCTATGACGGACAATACCAAAAGAAATAAAATAAATTAGCCAGATTGGAGTTGAATGATAACCTTGGGAGCTAACTTTTTTAAACCGTGCACAGCTGCCATGCGTGAGGTCCATGGATGTGCTGCCCTCTCTTTGGTGGATCATTTTCATGGGTTATATTTGCCCTTTATTTGGTTAGATAATTGACTTGGTTTTGTATGGATCAGGTAGGGCTTCATTCCGAGCATGGATATACAAGAAGTCTTGCTCGTTTTGCTGCAAATATTGGACCAGTTGCCTGGAAAATTGCTGCAAAAAATATAGGAAGGTGTTTGCCAGCCGGGGTCAAGTTTGGCCCTGGATGGGTTGTAGAAAATGACCTTGCACCGCAGAGGCCGCTAGTGCTTTCTTCAGCCACTGTGGGTTTGCCATCATCATCACAGCCCTCTTTGATTCCTGAGAATTTGTCTTCTGCTTTCACACATTCTGCCATCGAATTAAAAGGAGATAAATTAACAGAAAGACCAGAAGCAGAGGATTTGTCAGAGAAGCCTGGACCCTCAACACAGTCTTCCTTGGATGGCCGTTTGAAAAAGCCAGACACTTCTTCCCTCTTAGTTGTTAATAGATCTTCAGAACCCCCCAAGGAAAAAGCAGGGATAATCGAGGGATTAAAATCGCAACTCAATGTACTAAACAGCAGTATGGGAGCAATAAATACAAGGCCTCCCTTTCAGATTCATCAGAACTCTGCGGTTCGACCGGGGATGAATGGATTTAACGGAACATATGGGTTTAACGTGTCACCTCAAATGGGGAAACTAATTGGGGCTGCTAGGCCTGCTGGCATGAGTTTTCAGTCACCTCAGATGCTCGACAGGATCTCTAGAACGGATACTAGCTTTGTGCAGCCAGTGACTGCCTGCAGTTTGAACTCGGATGATCCCAAGTTAGATTGCAGTAGATCACTACAGAACTTGGAATCCCAGGCGTCAGCACCTTTTTTACCCGGGAATCATCAGCCTACTTGGCAAGGGTTATCTCCACGTCCAAAACCAGATCTTGGGTTGACACCACAACAAAAACCAGATGCAGTTCCCCCCGACTTGAACGTCAGGTTTCGATCTCCAGGATCTCCCAGTTCTAGCCGAGTAGATTCAACTCAACCAGATTTGGCATTGCAGCTGTGAGAGCAAATTGCATTTGCTATTATTATTTTCTTAATGATCGTGTTCACCATAAAATGGTGGGTCCGACAGAGACGAAGATGATCTCTCTTTGATTTGATGGAATGGTGGTGATTGGAGCCACACCAAATTGTATTTGTGAAAGAATAGTAGGTTATTCTTGTACAGATTAATGTAACTTACCTAACTTCCTAGGTTCACAATCAGAAAGGTTTCGTTTGTCACAATGGAAACCATGACGTAGCCAGAATTCATTGCCGGAAATTGTAAGATGCTTATTTGATGCTTGTAATTGAGGTCAGATTGAGAAAATAAAATATGCCAATATTTAGTGGCACTGGGGCTGGGCTCATGACTAATGTTGTTTCTCAATTCATACGAAGTTTCACTCTCTTTTGTTTATGTTCTTGTCTTTCTATTCTGATTTGGTCGTCCTTTTAACAAATTTTTGCAAACAGATGCATTTGCGGTCAAAGAGACCGTGTGATGAGCACATGCACACGTTTAACAATTTTTGTTCCATAAAACAAACAAACAATGCAATACGCGCAGCACATGTACGCGTTTTCCACAGGGAAATCTGAATAACTTTCCTGTAAAATTATTCAAAGTCAACTAGAGTAGACCCTCTGCTAGTTTAAAAGTTCTCTTGTTTATTTTGTTTGTTAAAGCCTAATGATAACGCTTTTATTCATTGAATGATCGAGACATTTACAAACAAAGTGATGTTACGAAGGGCTTCCTTCGTTTATTTTTACTTTTTATTATACCGAAGTCAAGAAATCCTGTAAGTTTAGTTTTAACAACACAACTAATTATTTATCACATTTATTTATTAACCATAATCCTTAAAAAGTAATGATAAAATATTTTTTTTATTGATTAATTAATGGTGTTCACAAAACATCCTTTTAATTTTTCTTTCATAAATGAGTTTTAATTCATAAATATAAGATAAGAATTCAGAAAGAATACTGATTCAATTGCTGTTAGAGGATAGCAATAATAATAAAAAAAAAAGTAAAAATACGAAACAAATCGTGATCATTAGCTCAATCCACTGTAGAAACAAAAATCTTGATCAAAGGGGGGGTCCGTTGTATACAATTTTGTCTAAAATCACAAGAGAGATGAACAATTTAGCTCAAAATTAATATACATGCAGTAGTAATTGTTACCGATAGATTAAAAGAAAAAGAGGCAAAAAAAAAAAATAAAATAAATAAATAAATCAACGAGTTGATGGCGCACATCCATAGGCCAACGAGAGCGAAAGTCGAGTAGAGAGAGTGGGGAAATTTTCTTCTTCATATTAGCTAATGACCAGTGGAACCAAAAATTTCAAAGACGGCCGAGGACGAGGTTAGTCAACTGACGCTTCCAATTGATTAGAAAGTCAAGGTTTTGGACTCAAAATTAAAATAAACAAACCCAAACCCCACGGCCCATAAAGATGAAGACAATTTGTGAATGTAGCGGTGTGTCTTTCTCTTTTTAAGACGGAAATTGGAGAACAGCCTGTCGCGAAGACTCGAGGAACCTGAACGATCGAAGTCCACCACCCACTTTGGCAGTAAAATATAAATTAATTCCAATCAAGCAGCGTGGACCCCACCGGGGGCCCTCCCCCCTTCCGTGTCTTGTTTTAGCTTGCTGCAGTTTTTTACTGAGTTGTTTTTCTATGGCATACTTATAATATAATGAATTCTTGTACGTACGGCGTCCCAAAAACGACGACGTAACGTCCCTCGTTCAACCAAAAAAAGAAAGAAAAAGGAATTTAACAAATTAAAGATGGAAGATACCACGCCGCACAACCGCCGCAGCCATAATATTAATCAGTAAAAGGGGATGGCAAATTGGGGCAAAAACAAACAAGATCCAGACAAGAAACAAAGGACTAGTTTACGTACTGTAACATACATACATACAATGTTGATAGACAGAAACCAAATCAGGAACGCGTGTTGCTCTCTTTCTTTATTTGAGGTTCCAACAGACTAGTAGTAGCTGGCCAGCACTCATTTACCCACCAAAATCTTTATTCATCTCATCACTTATCAAAATCTTACCCTTTGAGAGGCAAGTGTTACCGCTTCCCACACATTTACCATGCGCCCATAACCATAAGCTTGCTTCATTCAACTAGAATTTATAAATAGTATTATATTCACCTGCCAACTCCTCGAATTTTGAATTTCTAATTCCTATTACGTTGTGTTGGGAGGCACCACTTCAATCATAGCAAAACTGGCTGATTTGGGATGAAGTTCTGATGTCTCTTATTTTGTTGCAATCAGATGAGACTGCAATTTTCTTTGATTACCACCTCACCTGCGTCTCAATCCACCAAACTAAAAGCGTTGATTTGACTTTTTACACCCTCCTATTTCTTGAAGAAGATGGAGAAAAAAAGAAAAAGAAAAAGAAAAAAGTTGGGCATCTAAAATTTCTACGTACGCAGTATTATCTATCCAATAGTCTCCATAAATTGATAGTTTAGAATTAATGAGCTTTCTTCCCTGCGGAAAGTCTAGACAAGGACGCAAGGTAAAAAAGTAGGCTGCTTCTGTTTACCGCTGGGTCACTTTGTTAATTTTTTAAATTTTTAACTGAATTTAAAATAATTGGAAATTGACATATATATTTATGTATGTGTGTGTTTTGGTAGAAAAAGAAGGGACAGAGAAAAGGAAATTTCAGAATATTGAACTTACCTCGTTTTTTCGTTGTTTGAATTCAATAATCATTAATCAATGTCCTTGGGTTTCGTTTGTGTTTGACTTTGACTGACCAATACCAACTTCCAGGAAGGACACGGCAGGTTGACTTAAAATCAAACATTTATTGCGAGTCTTCAATCAATTAGCCGCGAAGCTTGTTAAAGTGATCTTCTTGTTGGAAAGACTCATTCGTCTGTATATTAATTAATAAACAATATACCACAAATTCTTTTGATTTTTAACAAACAACGCAGATGCAGAGAGAGTCAAGTTCATACGTGTTAAATGTGAAACAGAAAGCCAGAGTCAGGAGTTAAGGGGGTTCTCAAGGCCTGAAACCCCATTTGGTATTCCCAAGTTTTGAAGCTGAAAAGATCGATCAAAGTGGAAGGATTGAAGAGCTCTAGATCAGTTTTGTCATCGCATATTGGTTTATATAATAAACAAGTCCTTTTTGTTGCCTCTCTTTCTCTCGTCTTCTCTTTCTCCTAATCCATCCATAGCTTAAAATCAACTTAAGAAAGCCAGGGAGCATAGACCAGAATTCTTCAGATGGGAATTTGCTGGAGTAACACACCTCAGGATACTACTGGTCCTCTCAGTAGCACAGGTACTTTCCAGTTTCAAATTGCTCATCTGGGTTTGTTTAGTCTGTGTATGATTTGGTTTGTATTTTAGAGATCTTTATAAGCTGTGAATTGCTTCAAGTTGATAAAAGGAAGCTGGCTTCCATTTCATCTGCTGGCTGTATTTATGACTCATGCCAAACCCTCATCTTGATTGCATATTCGTTAATCGAAATTTAATTCTGTGGCTACAAGGTGGGGTTTTTGACTTCAATAGTAGATATTAATCAAACTTGTCATTCTTTAGGAATATCTCAGACAACCAGTCGGACAACGTCTTCTGCGGTTTCTCGGGGCAGCAATGTCTCTGGGAACAGCCATTTCTCGGCATCAAGCGGGGACGAGTCTTATCCCACTGGCCAGATCTTGCCCACCCCAAACTTGAGGATCTTTACTTTTGCAGAGCTGAAGGCGGCAACTAGGAACTTTAAAAATGATACCGTGCTTGGTGAGGGAGGTTTCGGGAAGGTCTTCAAAGGTTGGCTGGATGAGAAAGCACCTGGGAAGAGTGGAAGTGGTACTGTAATTGCTGTCAAAAAATTGAATTCTGAGAGCTTGCAAGGTTTTGAGGAATGGCAGGTGAGTTAACTCAAAAAGCAATTTGTGGATTTCTGAAATTATTGCTATTTTCTTATAATATTAACCAGGATATTTTATTTTTTGTACTCATCTCCAGAAAGGTAGAATTTAGTACGATCACTAAAACCGAATATAGTATAAACTTGAGATTTTGCTTGTAATTTAGTTGCTCTGCTCATCGGTAAAAGTTTTCTGTTTTGCTAAAAAATTATTGGTTAGGCATCTTCCTAATGAATACAGGTTATTTGTTCGGAAGTTAAGATGATGTTTGGATAAAAGATGACAACTACACCCAAAAGTTTGAATATGATAGACTTCTGAATTTAAAGAGGCACCTTTACTCTTTCATGCTTGTTCCTATTCTTTACTTGCCTTCACAATTTTTATCTTTTTGCATGAAGAAAACCACAAGAACCAAGGAATAAGCCAGTTCTAGAGCCTTCAACGAGTAGCTTTAGCGTTTCTTCTTGTGTTATACTATTCAAAGTCATAAAGACTGATGTATTCAACATCCTTGATGTATATACCCTGTTTTGGTTATGGTGCTTTCAACATTGGAGAAAAGACAGAATAGAGGAAACAAAATAATAATGTTGTAGTTTTTAAACCTCAAATGATGTAAGTTAGCTACCTTGAAATGATGCAGACTATGCAGTTACCCTTTTGCTGTCCTATTGGATGTTTGAGATGGTTTTTGTTGTATGTAGGATATTTTAGCAGTTACTGCCTGAAATTGAAACTTGATTAGAAAGGACAATGGTAGTTCAAATAGGAAATATTTTTTGTATATAAGATGTGATTAATATTAGAGAATTCTATGAATTAAGTGTTCTTATGAATTCTGTTATGTCACAAGCTAATGGTTGTGACTTTTAATATTTTTACCCTTTTAAGTTCTGTCCCTCCTCCTCATCCACATACCTGACCACTCATGCTTTTGAGGAACTGTTTTACTGAGTTTAAAAAATTTATTAAAATTAAAGAACATAAAATATTCTAAAACTTGCTCTTGTGTACTTGTTGGTGCAGTCTGAGGTAAATTTCCTGGGAAGGCTTTCGCACCCTAACCTTGTTAGGCTGTTAGGATACTGCTGGGAAGATAAAGAGCTACTTCTTGCGTATGAATTTATGCAGAAAGGGAGCTTGGAGAATCATCTGTTTGGACGTAAGGGCTAATAACAATGATTTGCAGTCCATTTTGTTTCGCCAATGGGTGTTGTTGTTTGTGAACTTGCAAGCACCTATGGTATATCACAGGGTTCGTCATACTGTTATTGTCTCCATTTTGCAGGAGGTGCTGTTGTTCAGCCACTTACGTGGAACATTAGGCTTAAGATTGCGATTGGAGCAGCTAGAGGCTTGGCTTTTTTGCATACATCAGATAAGCAAGTTATCTACAGAGATTTCAAAGCATCAAACATACTGCTTGATGGGGTAAAGGCTTGAATACTACCTATAAATGTTTCAAGAAATGAGAGTACTTGCCAAATATGTTTTGTGTCTTTTGAACTTGTTAAACAAAAAGAACTATCAATTCGTGCTTCCTTTTTGGACCTTACTCTGAATGGTTTGCTACAAGATGGTAAAGGCTAAGGCAGATTGTTCACGGAAGCATTCTAACTATGCATGTAATTAGATTATGAATAAAATTTTAACTTGTTTTATCTTTTCTTTTATTGCAGTCCTACACTGCCAGGATCTCAGATTTTGGCTTGGCAAAATTGGGTCCTTCAGCTAGTCAGTCTCATGTGACTACCCGAGTTATGGGCACATATGGTTATGCTGCTCCCGAGTACGTCGCCACAGGTAAGTCCTTCTGGGTTTGTCTAATGATCTGATTTAATATTTGTTCTGTAAATGGCTTATCCATTTTGAATCTTGGCTAACTTTGATATTTCTACCGAATAATCAGGACACTTGTATGTGAAGAGCGATGTATATGGTTTTGGCGTTGTTTTGGTGGAGATACTAACAGGCTTACGAGCTCTGGATACAACCCGTCCTAGTGGTCAACATAATTTGGTGGACTGGATCAAGCCATATTTGTCTGAAAAAAGAAAGTTCAGGCACATAATTGACTCTAGATTGCAGGGGCAATACCCTTATAAAGCTGCATATCAAATCGCTCAGCTTTCCTTAAAATGTCTTGAAGCGGAACCAAAACATCGGCCATCAATGAAAGAAGTAGTCGAGACATTAGAACAGCTTCAAGCATCCGACCAAAAACTGAAGCAACCTAGAGTTCGGTCTACCCATTCCATGGCTCATCGCCAAGTTCAGCAGCCCCTGCACCATCGATCTCCACTTCATACAAATCTGGATAGAAATCGAGGCTATCAACACTCACCCCGAGTAAGATGACTTGTCTAGTCATCTTGATTATGCTGAATACTGTTCATATCCAAAGGTTATCGCTTCTTTGTTTACGTAAGAGTTTTGTCCTTGCTGTAACATACAATCAAGTAATGAAATTGGAAGCATTGCACTCATAAAATCTTTTCCTTCCATTTAGCAAATTATTATACCTTTTAACTGATATGTAAATGTTTGTAGGGATTCCAATGGTTGTTCTGACTTCTGAGAACGAAGAAATTATTACTTTGATCTCTTTTCTTGTGTATTAGTGTTTTGTTTGTATGAATAAAGAGTTGCAAATATTTGCCTGCTTCGGTTCAGCATGCTCTGTTATTCGTATCCAGTTCAAAGCAAAGCTTGTAGAGGACATTGATTCGCAGTCATGTAATGTCATTAAAAGAAATAAAAATACAAAAAAAAAAATAACTCAACAAGAATAGTGTAGTCTTGCATGCCACGAGGGTTTTCATATTATAAGGTAAATAACAACCGTGTACTTTGTAGGAGCAGTTACTTGGATCACAAGTCGCCTCTTTTGTGTTAAAAAGGAAAATTCCGCCCAAGGCATGGGTATATATATTAAGTGCCCACAAACTACAAAATCGGGAAATTTCTTTTACTCAATTGCGTTTGGTGCTGGATGACTGTATTTGAACTGTTAACAATCTATCCATCTCTCTTAACTGGGGTGTGTGTGTGTGTGTGTGTGTGTGTGTGTGTGTGTGTGTGTGTGTGTGTGCTGGCATCTCTGTCTCTTCTATTTGTTTCTCTTAGGGCATTAATTAGATTGAAGCTGTGACCATAGGAAAATTCTATTTACATAGCAGCAAGACAGCAGAAAGACAGGAACTGCGTGAACACGAACAATGCTGTCATTTCTATACGCTATGGTATTACCGTAACACGACAGTATTCATATTTTTATCTATATGCTGGCAGTTCTTAGGATTGAATTGTTTTTCTGAAACTTCAGGACTGAATTCACTTATTTTGTTCAGGAGGAGCTCAGATAGATATAGAACTGAGGAAGACCAGGAAAGTTTAAAGAAACGTCAAAGAAAAGTTACTAGGAAAAAAAAAAAGACGAGAACTACGTGCCTCGAGAAATTGACTTCCATGTTTATATTGATGAGGAAATCAAAACCTCCATGCTCACAGAGAAAAAGGACCAATTTTTCTTTCAGTTCAATTGCTATTACTGGAGTATTTTACTGGATAGCGTACACAACTGAACCTCTAGATCCTAAAGAAAGAGTAAATCGAAAGTGCATAAACCTACTTCTTTATCAAGTTTCCAAAATGATATGTTTCATCCATTAATTGCTACACAACATATGTATTATATATTCTGGTAGCTTTTTTACTACTTTATCCTTGGAGTAGTGTTTTTTTTTTTTTTTGAATTCTATTATACACTGGATTGCTATTCATCTTTTGAAGCACTGTTCAAATTTTTTAAATGTCGTGTACGTTGATTTTCTAAAGCATTGTTCAAATTCTTTAAACCCTCTCAAATATTTGAGGAATGCCTACTCCAATCACATTTCATATGGCGTGTACATTGATCTTCTGAAGCACTGTCCAGATTCTTTACACTCTCTCTAATATTCAAGAGACGCCAACTCCACTCACATTTCGTAAGAGATAGATTATTATTATTTGATAATTGAGAGAGAACTAAAACTAACCCTATAAAATTTTTATAAATACTCAAACTCTTACTCTCGCCATTGTAAGTACATGGACCAAAGGCCCATTGATATCCTTGAAGTGGTGTTAGTACTAACCAATTGTCATACATAATACCGATGGAATCGACTAGGATAAAAAAAATAATTTTTTGAATAATTTATTCATATTATTGTCTCAAATACTACATACCTTGATGACGCTCTCTGAATCTCATGGACAGATGTTGGTGGCATCTTAGGAAGCAAGCCTCCTCTTGATGCTATGAACAAGACCTTGCATCCAAATATGCATCGTGCCTAGCATTTAGGGGTTGGCAAAATGCGGGCTTGGCTTGAGTTTTTTTAAGTCCCAGCCCAAGCTCATTAGAGTGGCAGTGTGAGGGCTGTGCCTGGGTTGGGTTCATTGTGGGCCTGAGCTGGGTTTGGATTTTTAATTATTTTTTTTAATTTTTTTTAATTATTGTAAACTCGAAATGAGTTAATAATAATCAAATTGTTATAATCGATAATGAATTAAAAAAAATAAATATTTCAAAAGAAAATAATAAATAAAGAAAATGAAGCAAATAAAAATTTATAGATTTAATTTTTCTAGTACTAAATTCTCTAATGCAAGCACTTGAAAGAGAGTTTAATATTATAATTTTAACTTTTTGATTCAGTATTGATATATGAATTAGGGAATTAAGTTTTTTTTTCATTATTCTTAATTTTTAATTTATTTTTCTAATTTATAATAAATAAAGAAAATAAGGCAAATAAAAGTTTAAAGATTTATTTTTTTTATTGAATTCTCTAATTCAAACACCTTTTTTTATCAATTAATACTTAAAAGAGAGTTTAATATTATAATTTTAAGTTTTTTTTTTATTTTTTGAATTTTATTTTATTATTCTAATTTATAATTTTTTTTTTTTAAATTAATTCCTTGAGCCCTTATCAAGGCCCTTATGTGGAAAGCTCAAACCAAAGTCCTTAGGAATGAGCCGAGTCGGCCCAGGCTTTTTTGTGATCCCAACTAATATTGTATTGCTTCAAGACTTGGACGTGTTTTTGCTTCTTTGTCAAGTCCAATGGATTTATATGTATATATCTTAAATAATCATTTTGTCTTAGAGAAAATTGATTAAGTGCTTGACAAATTATATAGCTATACTGAAAAAGTAAGCAGCTAAATAATTTACCTAAATAAAAAATCATTCAGTGCTAAGTGCTCAATACATTTTCTGGCTATGCAGAAGAATTAGTGAACTGAATGACTTGCCTAAATAATCATTCAATTGTACATATATCTAGCATTTATACTTCATTTGGCTGCGTTGAAGAAAACACAAGTCGTATGCGTTGGATGTTTCATACATTAAAGGCCCGTTGGACAATGGTTAAACAGCCGACGATTGGCTTCTTTTGCTCAGATTTAATCCTAATGCAGCCTTTGGCGCAAAAAGTGGCATGCGGATAAAACCTTTTTGGGCGCGGCCAATTAATCCTCTGAGAGTTGGAAATTTTGTCCGGCAGAGAACGTTGGGTGGGATAATTTCTTCGAGGCTAAAAATCTATCCTACGTCATTTCAACGGATAAAGGCGATAAGAAAATAAAAAAGACAAAAAATTCTCGGACGGTTAATCCTTTTATTTGATATTCTTTACAATTGGAAATTGATTATTCTTAATTTTTCTAAGTTAACTGATGGTATAAATATTATATAATACAGTTGTTTTAACATTAAATAATGATATAATATCAAAATTTACAAATATAAATTTATTCTAAATTCATCCATTAGTGATAGTACACATATTTACCAATGTACACTTGAATGTTGATGATGTGTAGAAGATGTATATATATATATATATGGACAAATGACATTAATGTATAATATATTTTCATATTTATGGATTACTTTTCTTATCATGTTTGTTGATGATATTATTGCTTCAAGACTTGTTTAAAAACTATAAGCAGAGTAAATATAAAAAGAAAGAATAAGGGAAGGTTTTGTCATTTTTTAATGTTTAATAAATTGATTTAATTCTTAGATTATATTTTATATTACTAAAAATTTTTAAATTTTTAGCTTTGTTTGATGATGAAAAATTTTAAAGCTTTGATTATTATGATGTATTTCAGTTGTGCGATTTGGACTTGGATATGTTGGGCTTCGATGTACATTAATAATTCTATGTGCACTTTGGAACTCTTTTTATGTGGGCTTTGATTGTATTACTAGATGGGAAGGCAGTGAGACTTGTTTACTAATGCCGTGCGGCCGTCGCTTCAACTCCACCGATCAATTTTAGGTTTTTGATTTATAATGTGTATTGGATGGAAGCTTTTATAAATAATTCAGAACTTACATCTGTTTTTGCTTAGTTGAATTCTGTTGGCATGCAGTCTTTTTTTTTTTTTTTTGGGGCTTTGCATATGTGTAACTGACGCAATGAGACTTGTGTTGATGTGGAATTCTTTGGGCAGCCACCAAACAACCACATTAGCACGCAAATTTATAGTTGATTGGGGGGTGATCCTGCACTGCTTTCTCTTTTAATGAATAGAATCTCGCGACCTCGAGCTTTTTCCATTAAAGACTCATACGCTCACAACAACCAGTCAGAGGACACTAGAGATTTTTTCGGCGTAAACCCTGTGACGTTTAAGTCAGCAATTAGGGTGCATTTGGAAAATTTTTGTCACCAACCCTGTGGCTTAACTATTATTATCTTTGTTTCAAGTCAAAAGAGATTGATTTTAAAGTTTAAAGAAAGACAAAAATAATAGAAATTGTAAAAGCAAAGAGAGAATAAAAATGGAAGAATTCAATATGAAAGAGTTCAACTCCTTTACCTTCATCCCCCGTACCTTTTATAGCCAACTAAAATATTCTGCTTCTTCTCCCTCCGATCATATATGGGTTAGTTGCATTATCGTGGGTGAACAAGGGCCATAACTGTTGTTGAGTGGGTTTTATGCACGAACTCGATCTTCTGAGGAAACCCATATTCTGATAACTGCTGTTGACTAAGACTTTGATCCAGAGAGACTATGAGGGGAGCACATTTCTGCTGATGGGTGCCTGGTCATAACGCTTTTCACCCCAAACAACTTGTTTATATATTTTGTGTACTTGGAGCTTTATATATGGGATCTAATTGATCATTTTTAAAAAAATTTATATATGCTATACAAAAGAATATTCAAAATCATCACTGACAAACTAATGTGTTGCAGTGCCAAGATTGATTAATGGATCAAAACGTACAAACTCGGGAAAGACAAAGACTGATCAATTACTTGCCTATACCTCTTCATCACGAAATTTTATTGAGGCTTCCTACAAAATCTTTAGTCAGATTCAAAAGCGTAGGCAAGAGTTGGTTTGTTATGATCTGTGATGCCGACTTTGAACGCATTAACGTTCAAGATCAAATGTCAAAGATGATGATTGTTTGTAGAATTGATGTTACCCAATCCACTCATCGTTATTATTCATACAAATTGGAAGAAACCGGCATAAGCGCAAGCAAATTTGGAGCTTTGTTTGATGATGTCCCAGTAGGGATGGAGCACATACAGTGAGATGTTGCACCAGTTTGATACTCTTTTTCTAGCGAAGTAAATTGGAAACGCCGGTGTGTATACGATGCCACGAATCATCGACAGAAGCTACTGCCTCGTACACCATTTCTGGAATGATCGCTGCAAGTCATTGGTATTTGATGCATCAACCCAAAAATATACGGTGGTGGTGTTGACCCATAAAATATACTGCCCACTTACGCAGTGATGCGTGTGTACTTTGGATTACGATTGGCGGTGTGGAGATGACAGCTGGAGGTTGATACCTTTGCATGATATCCGGCAGCAGGGTGCTGAGCTGAGCATGCGTGGGGGCAGTGCATGTAATGCGTTCCATTGTCTTCAATGGGATGATCAAGTTGTTAATTTAGCAAGTTTCTATATATGAAAACATCATTGCGCGTTATTGAAAGGCGCGGCGGCAGAATTAATGACACGCATCCTCATAGATATGGTGATGATGGTATAGCTCCGACGATCACACCCGCAGGTGGATTCACATTGAATCTGATGTCCAGAGCTTGCTCGTCAAAGTTGCACCCACTAATTAATTATTTGAACCTGCCTAGCTAGCTACCGGGAATATATATGAAGATTAATAATTAACATTGGAAGCTCTTTTCATTTTTGTTTCGAATATGGTGAGGATGATTCTTTAAATAGGATAAGAGAAAGTAATTAAGCAAATACGTTTGTCGTATTTTGTTTCACTTGTTCTTTTTATGATGATACTTGCATCACTGTGCGTTTTTTTTGCTTTGTATCATAATATTATAATATTATAAGGTAAGTTTGTGATTGAGATACTGTATCTTTTAAACTACAACTACTGTAGAAAAAAAATTGTAATTATGAAACAAAAATTAATAATTTGTAGTAAATATAAATTTTAAATAATAATTTTGATAAAATTATTAAAAATATAATATATTTTATATTATACAAATGAAAAATCATATTAACATAACTTTTAAGTTACAGTAATTAATGTTTAACAAACACTTTATAAAATTACAGCTGTCCAACCTCAATCTTAAACGCACCCATAGTTATCTTTATTAATTAAATACATTAGAGGAATGACGCATCATTAATTAATTAACCGTGCATAGCGCATACTGTTTTTCCATGATCTTTCTTATCTTTTGCTTTTCCTTTTATTTGCTCTAGAAAAGTGATATTTAGATTACTAAGGTTTTTCCAACTAAATATGCTTTCACTATTTAGAAATGGACAGATAGACCTTCAATGTTTGAAAATTGGACGTAGAAGCTTACCATTTTGTTAATGAATTTCTCTATTTGAATGGATATGAAGACATTAGTATGCATATAATATCAAAACGGCCATTAAAAATTAATGTGAAAATAATATCCTTATCTCCACCTATAAATATAGATAAAATACAAATAAAAAGAAAATGTTTGCTTCTAATCGATTGGGAGATTTTATCAATTGTTTATATCTAAAACGATGAGATCTAATTGTCCAATTCAACAAACATTAACTTGCAAAACTACTTGATTTCCAATTTCCACGTCAGCGGGTCCGCGTCTGCCCATTCTCATCATGCGCACACAGAGCGTATTTTAGCAACTTCCCTTGTAACGACAATTTCTGTAGTATCGACCGCCGTTTTGATTTTCACAGTCTCTGATTCCCATGGAAGCTCGTCGACGTTTCTTTACACTCTCGAGCTTCAATCCTCTGCTTCTCATCTCCCTCTCACTGGTACGCCTTAACGTTCATTTTCAAACAATTACTCGCACTCTGCTGTCTAACCACAGATCAACGATTCGCTGAATCAGCTCTTGTAATCAGACTATTCGTTTATTTAACTTTTGCTTAATTACTCTTCTAATTTTCCTCTAAAGTCAATAATTTTTCACATTTACAGGTTATAGTTCATATTACAACCATTAATGCAGAGGTGCCAGATATCAGGAGAATGTAAGATCACTCATAAACCATTTTTAATCCGATTTTACCCTTTTGATTGTAATTATTATGCTTAATGCTTCAAAATTTCGTGTTTTTTCAGCCAAAGAGAGCTTAAAGCATATCGGCCCTTGGATGATAAGGTTTAACATCTGTCTTATTTGATATTATTGATGCTATTGTCAAAAAAGCACTTTTGATGGAGCTCTTCCTAGACAAGAAATTACTTGGAAGTGCTTTTCCAAGAAGCATATTTTGGATTGCCTTGTGGTTTCTCTTTTATTGCTTTTGCTGAACATATGATTGATTTTTGCAACTAATGATTATATTTTAAGTTTCTTTTTTCCTTTTTTGGTGAGAAGGGTGATGGTGCCGCGAGGTTCAACAATGATCCAGACATTAAGGTAGTCGGCAAATTAGTTTACTTCATGACTGATGGTTATTGTTACTTATATTTGTCTGTTTATGTGTAGGATATTGACATAATTGCTACGTACAGTGATGTTTCTGGTGCTGTTCGAATTAGTAGAGTGAAAATGAGTCACCTTTCTGCTTCGTGGATATTGGAAAACCCTGCTGATAGAGATAATGGCTTGCCAAATAGTTCCCAGGTACTTAAAAGTTGATTTTAGCATCAAATGTCTGATTACAACAGTTCACTACTGAAAGTTGAAAAGCTTTTGAAGCTTTAATTTGAAACAGTCTTTGCAATTACGGAAACCATAGATATATGAGAAATACAATGCCCCCTTCAACCTTGATTTCATTGATATTCTCAACTCCATGGGTGACATGGCCACTGGAGTTATTTTATTATTAGAGGAGCAAACATGTAAATTACTTTATTCTATCCACTTTTAGACACTGGGCGATTCATTTCAAGCTAGTATGAATTTTGAAGAAAATGTTGAATATCCTATGGGTGATCATCGATCTGAAGAAGTTGGATTTTTCAATCGTCAAAAGCCCCCACTGAGTCCGGTGAAGCTTAAGCGCAAGGTGAAAAGTTAAATGCATCTACCTGTTACTATATGCATCATGTGGATTTGATGTATATCTAACATTCCTTGCCCTTCAGATGTTGCGGCAGAAAAGGAGGGAGCTCCGAACAGCAGAGCTTATCCGACAAGATAATGAAAATGACAACATAATGCAAGAAACAGCGTTTGAACAGTCAAAACAACTTGAACCTGGAGTCACAGGAAAGTACAGCATATGGAGGAGAGATTTCGAAAGTCCAAATACAGACTCTACTTTGAAGCTTATGCGGGACCAGATAATTTTGGCTAAAGCATATGCGCATGTTGCCAAGTCTAAGAATGAAAGTAGTCTTTATAATTCCCTTATGAAACACTGCAAAGAAAGTCAGCGTGCTATTGGAGACGCAAATTCCGATACTGAGCTTCCCTCAAGGTATTGCTACTTTATGTTCACTGTTTTGTTATCTCACATGTAGTCTTTATTGGCCTTAAAGCAGCTTGTTTTTACTGGTTCCAGTGTACTTAATCAAGCACAAGCAATGGGTCATGTTCTTTCTATAGCAAAGGACCAATTATATGATTGCCCTACAGTGCAAAGAAAATTTCGAGCCATGATTCAGTCAACTGAAGGTACTGTAACTGCACTGAAGAGAAAGAGCTCATTCTTGATTCAGCTAGCTGCGAAAATTGTCCCAAGACCTTTGCATTGCTTATCATTGCAGCTAGCAGCAGATTATTACCTGCAGGGTCATCACAAAAAGGAGGAGCAGATCAATGCAAAGTTTGAAGATCCAGCTCTCTACCACTATGCCATCTTTTCTGACAATGTACTTGCAACATCTGTGGTTGTTAATTCTACTGTGGCACATGCAAAGGAACCAGAGAAACACGTTTTCCATTTAGTGACAGATAAATTGAACTTTGTAGCAATGAGGATGTGGTTTCTGGTCAATGCTCCTCCAAAAGCTACAATTAAAGTTGAAAACATTGATAGTTTCAAGTGGTTGAATTCTTCTTACTGTTCTGTTCTTCGTCAACTTGAATCTGCCAGACTTAAAGAGTATTATTTCAAGGCAAACCACCCTTCCTCACTCTCTGCTGGGTCTGACAATCTCAAATATAGGAATCCAAAATATTTGTCAATGCTCAATCATCTTAGATTTTACCTTCCTGAAGTTTATCCGAAGCTAGAAAAGATATTGTTTTTGGATGATGATATAGTGGTTCAGAAGGATTTGACACCTCTTTGGTCTGTTGATCTGCATGGGATGGTAAACGGTGCTGTGGAGACCTGTAAGGAGAGCTTCCACAGATTTGACAAGTATCTCAACTTCTCTAATCCGTTAATCTCTAAGAATTTTAGTCCAAATGCTTGTGGTTGGGCATTTGGCATGAATATGTTTGACTTAAAAGAGTGGAGGAAGCGAAACATCACTGGAATATATCATTATTGGCAAGATGCGGTATAGCTTCTTTATCTCTTTTCTCCTTGAATCCCTTCCAGAGTTATGTATTTGTTTCTTGAATGCTGTTTAGTCTCCTTTGAATGCTAACGGAAAATTGTTTTGCAGAATGAGGACAGAAATCTTTGGAAACTTGGCACGTTGCCACCGGGATTGATTACCTTTTACAATCTCACCTATCCGCTAGACCGGAGCTGGCATGTCCTGGGACTTGGCTACGATCCAGCTCTTAACCTAACTGAGATAGACAATGGGGCTGTCGTCCATTACAATGGAAACAACAAACCATGGTTGGATTTGGCAGTCTCCAAGTACAAGCCTTACTGGTCTAAGTATGTAATGTATGATAATTACTATCTTAAAAATTGCAACTTTAGGGAATAACAATTCTTTCTGTTTACTCTATCTCACTTGCAAACACAATATCTTGACCATAGGAAAAAGGGAAAAAAGATGGAAATCTCAAGCATCTTGTAGCACTCATAGAAACTCTTAATGTCTTATTTTGTGAAATTAATATTTCATTCTTTATTTCTCCTTTAATTAGCATGGCACCTATGTTTGGATTGAGGCATTCTGGAACGATTATTATTATTAAAAAAAAAAAAGAAACAAACAAACAAAAGAACAAGGAAATAAAATGGAAAAAGGAAAAAAGGGCCTTGGTTATATAAATGAAATTTCCCACTTCTGCTTCGTTGGCAATGCGGTTCCCAACAAGTCTCTGGAGCTCAAGGCTACGCACTTGGAACTTGAGAGTCAAAGAGTTATCAAAAAATGGAAAATGGCAAGAACTTTTTTCCCATTACCATGAAATGAAGAAAGTTGTAGTTGATCTAAATGACCCTTCAGTGTATCCTCTTGTTGTCAAGGCATGTTCAAACCTCTCGTATATCCATGGAAGATTAGTTCATTCATGTTTGGTCAAGCAAGGATATGAATCATTTACTTATATTGGAAATGCCCTGATGGACTTTTACATGAAATGGAGGTTTCCAGACTCTGCAGTGGCAGTGTTTGATGATTGCATTAGTAGAGATTCAGTTTCTTGGAATATAATGATACAAGGGCACCTTGATCATGGTACATTAGGGGAAGGACTTTGGTGGTTTTATAAAGCCAGGGTTGCTGGTTTTGAACCCAACAATTCTATCTTAGTGCTTGTCATTCAGGCGTGTCGCAGTCTTGGAGCTTACTGCGAAGGATTACAAGTTCATGGCTATATAATTCGAAGTGGGTTTTGGGCTATTCATTCAGTTCAAAATTCTTTGCTGAGTATGCATGTAGATGCTGACATAGAATGTGCACGAAAATTGTTTGATGAAATGTGTGAAAGAGATGTTATTTCTTGGAGTGTGATGATTGGGGGTTATGTGCAGAGTGACGATGCATTTTCTGGCTTGCGGCTGTTTCAAGAGATGGTTTCTGGTTTCAAGAATGAACCAGATGGACAAAGCTTGGTTAGTGTTCTTAAAGCCTGCGCCAATTTAAGGGACTTGATTATGGGAAGAATGGTCCATGGATTAGTGATTTGTAGAGGTTTAGGTTGTGATTTTTTTGTTGGGAACTCTTTGATTGATATGTATTCGAAGTGTAAAGATACCGAGTCTGCTTTCAAAGTTTTCAGTGAGATGCCCCAAAAGAACAAGGTCTCATGGAATTCTGCCTTATCCGGACTGGTTGTGAATGAAAAGTATTCAGAAGCTCTGTCACTGTTTTATTCAATGGGCAAGGGGGTGAGCGAGGCAGATGAGATCACTCTTGTAAATATTCTCCAGATATGCAAGTATTTTGTACATCCAATGGAGTGCAAGTCAGTGCACTGTGTAATACTCCGGCGGGCGTTTGAATCAAATGAATTAGTATTAAATTCTTTAATTGATGCTTATTCAAAGTGCCATCTCGTTGAACTTGCTTGGAAACTTTTTAATGACGTGAAAAAACTGGATGTGGTATTATGGAGCACAATGATTGCTGGGTTCACACTTTGTGGTAGGCCTGATGAAGCAATTGCTGTTTTCCAAGAGATGAACCAGGCACAGGAGAAGCCTAATGCAATTACCATTATAAATCTACTCGAGGCTTGTTCTGTTGCAACTGAACTGAGTAGATCAAAGTGGGCACATGGAATTGCAATTCGCAGAGGCTTGGCAGCAGAAGTAGCTGTTGGAACTGCAGTTGTTGATATGTATGCGAAATGTGGTGCCATAGAAGCCTCAAGAAAGGCCTTTGATCAAATTTCCAGGAAAAATATTGTATTATGGAGTGCCATGGTAGCAGCATATGGCATGAACGGTCTTGCACATGAGGCATTAGCTTTGGTTGCCGAAATGAAACTGCATGGTCTACAGCCCAATGCAGTAACAACTCTCTCAGTGTTATCTGCTTGTAGCCATGGTGGATTAGTGGAAGAGGGACTTTCCTTTTTCAACTCAATGGTTCAAGATCATGGGGTTGAGCCTGCATTGGAACATTATTCATGCATGGTTGACATGTTAGCTCGGGCTGGAGAGCTCAATATTGCTATAGATTTGATTAACCAAATGCCTGATAATTTGAAGGCAACTGCAAGTGCTTGGGGGGCTCTCTTAAGTGCTTGCAGGAGCTACGGAAACAGAGAGCTTGGAGCTGGAGCCGCGTCTCATGTTCTTGAATTGGAACCTCAGAACTCAGCTGGCTATTTGCTTGCATCAAGCATGTATGCAGCAAGCGGCTTGTGGGTTGAATATTCCGGGACGCGACGGTTAGCCAAGGAAAGAGGGGTAAAGGTTGTTGCTGGTAACAGCCGGGTGCATGTTGATAACAAGGCTTGTAAGTTCGTAGCTGGTGAGAAGTCACAGTTCCACCCACGCGCTAGTGAGATTAACATGATTGTTAAGCAGCTACACAATTGTATGAAATTTGATGAGAGGAATGAATGTTTGGGTATCTTTGAATGATTTAGAAATTGTTACATATTGATAATGCAAATTACAAATATTTCCCGTAAGTTTAATACATGGCGCACTTCACATTATGTACAATATCATTTAGATATCACGTAATGTCCGGATTCTGTAATGTAAAAGATTATTAATTGAAAAAAAAAATGACTTCTAAAACGAAACACCAATATGAATATGGAATGTGATGATGTTAAAAATTTGTAATACGCGTGAATTTTATGATAGGCTAGTAACAAATAATTTATTTTGAAAAATGAGCATATGGATTCTTGAAGGAAATTCACTAATAAAAGAGACTGAATGTCTAATTATCTTTTTTTATATCATACATATTTAATTGTCAATTTATTAAAAAAAAAAGAGATTATCTATTAAGAATAATAATAGATATCTCACGTATTTTATTTTAAACTCATTTTAAATAGTATGTTATTTATTAACTCATTTTAAATAGTGTGTTATTTATTGAGTGTACGATAATTCTTTATAAAATTTAAATGATTTAATTATATTATCTCATTAACTAATTTATAAATACTATATTATCTGAGATGGTTTTTAAATAAGAAACTAAGAGATGTGCAGCACTTCTCTATCATCAATTGGGCAGATCCTAGAATGTCAATGGGTTTTATGGGCAATCCAGTGATACCGATGGACTATTTACATTAACTGAAACGGCATTGCAAATTACGTTTTGGTGAAAGACACAGAAACGAAGTGCTTGTTTAGTAACTTTATTTCTTTACTTTTAAGGTAATTGATGAAAATTTAGAGTTAGCCAATGACGACTCATCGCTATTCTTATGTTGCGTGTCGTTTCCTCATTACTCGTAATTCATTAACCGCCCGGCGTAATTCGTTAACTCGTAATTCATGTAGAGTCGCTTACCCACTAAGCTTCATTTTAGTCAATTTCTTGCAACTAAGCAAACCCACCGAAGCTTCATTTTAGTCAATTTCTTGGGACTAAGCAAACCCACCAACATGAGTTAAAAAACTAAACTTCGTTTCTCTAACAAACAAAAAATGGCTTCCTTTCTTGGTTTCTTCCCTTATGCTACTATTTTTCAGGCAAGAAGTAGTTTTCATTTTCGAGTCATTTACAGTGTTGACTACATAACATGTTCATTTGCTTGGTTATATGTAACGTGTTAAAAAGGGGTTACTTTTATCCTAATTGAATATTGATTGTGTATGAATGTGACGGCTGAATTATTTGTTTTGTCAAGTAAATAATCAATTTTGACGCTTCTGTGTGTAATGTTTTATTGGGTGAATTATGCATCTGGTCAATTTCCCAGTTCCATTGAATGTTATTGTGTTATTGAACTGATATTTTTTTTTTTTGGGTCTTAGGTTATTCTTCTTGTATGTTTAGCGACTGCAGAGAAGACTGATACCCTTTTAATCAAGGATGTCACTTCTATGTAAGGCCGCTTTACTTTCAAACCAAAGTTGTGTAATTCTGTTTGTTCCGATTAATGTGTTGCCATCGTTGGTTTTGGTTTCTTATTAATGGTATCTTTTTGCTTGAGCTGCAATGGTGGGCCATAGCAAATGATAACTTGTGAATTTGTGTAAGAAGTTTGAGGTTCCATCTCTTCTCTGATTTGTGGGATTCCTTCATTCTTGCTGGTCAGTGAAAGGCATTCTAAAGAATATTGTGCAATGTATGACATATGCGGAGAAAGGAGTGATGGAAAAGTTCTAAATTGCCCTTACGGTTCCCCTTCTGTGGAGGTACATGTCCTCTTGCTAGATACCTGCTGCATTATGATAGGTCTTACAACTCGTGGTCTATGATTTTGCAGCCTGATGAGCTGTTTTCTGCCAAAATCGAGAGCTTGTGTCCGTCAATAAGTGGGAATGTTTGTTGTACAGAGACTCAATTTGAAACACTGAGGGCACAGGTTCAACAGGTTAGAATGCTTTATGTAGTTCTAATCCTTGTGTGTTTATGGTATGCTGAATGGCTTCAACTAGGCTCATGTTTAAGTCAGAACATAGTGCATGGTTCTGGTTTTGTATCATTGTTCGTCTGATTTTTTTATAGGTGATGTGTTTATGTGGCCGTAACATATGCAATCTATTGCAGGCTATACCTTTACTTGTGGGTTGTCCAGCATGCCTGAGGAACTTTTTGAACTTATTTTGTGAGCTCTCATGCTCCCCTAATCAAAGCCAATTCATCAATGTGACTTCTGTCTCCGAGGTGAGGCCATAAAGCCTTTCAGAGCTTGTTTTGTAATGAGTATCCTTTAAGTTTAATCACTTCACAAATACTTACAGGCTTATATTTTCTACTTAGGTATGCTTACAGGAGTTTTATCCATATTGCCAGCTTCTTTATAATGTGAATCCAGTTATATTTGGCATTTCAATGTAAAATTGTTGTCGGTATTGTTCTTTTCAGGTTAATGGCAATTTGACTGTGGATAGTATTGACTATTATGTAACCGGTACTTTTGGAGAAGAGCTTTATAACTCCTGTAAGGATGTAAAGTTTGGGACTATGAACACTCGGGCTATAGATTTCATTGGTGCTGGTGCTAAAAGTTTTAAAGGTGATTTACTGTGTCAAAATCCTCTACCCAAAATCGCTCAATATGCGACATCTTTGATATTAAAGTGGTTGTTTTCATACTTTCCATTTTTTTGGCAAATTGTCGTGGTCATCCCTGTTTGTAATGAGAAATTGTTTGGTTTCTCCTAGTTTTAATCTTTTTGTTTTATTATTGTTTTTGCTAGAATGGTTTGCTTTTATCGGTCAGAAAGCACCTCCTGGATTTCCTGGTTCTCCATATGCCATAAACTTTAAGTTAAGCATTCCTGAGTCATCAGGATTGGAGCTTATGAATGTATCCACGTACTCATGTGGCGACACCTCCCTGGGCTGCTCCTGCGGCGACTGTCCTTTGTCACCTATGTGCTCTAGTTCTGAACCTCCTTCTCCCCCAAGGAAAGAAGCCTGCACATTTAGAATTGGGCCTCTTAAGGTTGGAAATGATGCTGATATAAAATAAATTTTCTTTTGGCTTTTCTTCTCTTGATGGTTGACTGGTTGGCTTTGATTTCACAATGTTGATGACTAAGATGTGTATCATTTACTTGGTGGTTTTGTCTGATGTTTGTAGGTCAAATGTGTTGAACTTTCATTGGTGATTGCGTATGTTGTTTTGGTTTCTACATTTTTTGGATGGGCTCTGTTTCAACGGACAAGAGAAAGGAGGGTACCGCCATCTAGTGTTGAGCCATTGATAAAGTCCACAAGTGAAAGTGGACCTGATTCTGGTAACATGGAAGAGGTAAAAGTATATTTATGTTACTAGTTTACTATCTTATTCTCTTTCCCACTTCTGATAAGGTTGGCTTGACGATGTTATACTCTTTCCCACTTCTGATAAGATTGGCTTGACGGTCTAGAGTATGTTGCATTTTTCAGTGTTAAGTAAAATAAGTACTTGTTCGCGCTTCTCTGATATTCCTTTCTTTGTTCTGACAGTCATGGTACATTTAGCTATTTGTTACAGTGAGTGTTGTATAGTTGTACTGACATTTGACCTTTTCTGAAAGCTGGTTAAACTTGAGCCAATCACGTGTAAAATGCTTTTCTTCTTCTTCATTTTTTTTTTGTGTGCATCCTCTTGTTTCTATATCTGTTTGGAATTACAATTTTGTCCCTAGTGTTAATCTGTGCTTCTTACATTCCATCATATGTGCTTTTTAAGGCTTAGTTGAGTAGTATGTCTTGTGCCATGAATAGGTAAATGCGAGGGATCTTCTACTCACCAAGGGGGGCAGGCTTTCTATTGTTCAAGGATGCATGTTGAGCTTTTACAGGTCGATCACAAGACTGTTACTTGTATTGTCTATGGTATATGCTGAATAAATTTTGATGTTTTTGTACAGGAGTTATGGAAGATGGGTTGCTATGAATCCCACTCTTGTGCTCTGTATGTCATTAGCAATTACTTTTGTGCTTTGTTTAGGTCTAATTCGTTTCAAGGTGGAGACGCAACCGGAGAAGGTATGATATGGGCATCTCTGTAACCTTTTGGGTTATGTGCAAGAAATTTGTCTTGTAAATTCACCAACTATTTGCTAATTGCTGCAATCAGTTGATATAAGCACATGAGCCTTATAAAGTTCACTGATTATAATTGTGTTCCTTCAGTACTCACCATTCATTGTGCATGGCTGGTAGTGCTTTCCTCTCCTCTTTACCTTTCTGACAGATGTATCTATATAGTTGTGGGTAGGTCCCAGGAGTAGGGCAGCAGGAGAGAAACAATTTTTTGACAGCCACCTTGCTCCCTTCTACAGAATTGAACAGGTTGTTTCCTTGTTTCTCTTCTTTATCTTTATCTACAGATTTATCATGATAAACGTTGCCTGATGATTTGTTTGCTTAGTAATGGTAATGCTAAATTTTTGCCAATTGTTATTTCCATAATTCAGCTAATATTAGCAACCTTACCTGATCCAAAGAATGGCAAGCAACCAAGTATTATCACAGAGGACAACTTCCAGTTGCTCTTTGAAATACAAAAGAAGGTACTTGTGCTTGGTGCTACTTTTCAAAAAGCCCTCTGATATTTGAGCATTAAGTTAAATTATCTTTAATTTGAAAGGGTCTGTCAATACGATTGAGCTTTCCTGTACTTGTTTTATTTATTTATGTCACAACTTTATTGATTTGTATTTACACCTTAATTTTGACAGGTTGATGGAGTACGTGGAAATGATTCTGGCTCATTGGTATCCATAACTGACATTTGCTTGAAGCCTCTTGGTGATGATTGTGCCAGTCAGAGTGTTCTGCAGGTCTTTTAATATTTTCATTCATTTTGATCCTGAAGTGTCTACTAATATATATTGTACCAAGTGTCCAGACTCTACTGGAGTGGACAGCTGATTTTTTTATTTTTTTTTCCGGGGGGGGGGGGGGGGAGGGTGGGGTGAGGGTCCCGTTGCCTCTGGGGAGACTGAGGTTCCTTGCTTATTATTTTTCAGGGGGACATTTTTCTTTAATCTTAAAATGTTTTCTTAATTTTACCATTATGAATCAAACAAACAAAAACATAATATATACATTTACTATTAACATCTTAGTTCTCGTATGTTTTGCCTTTCTCATAGTATTTCAAAATGGATCCTGAAAATTACGATTCCTATGGAGGCACTGGACATGCTGAGTATTGTTTTCAGGTATAAAGCTAGTTGCTGTTACATGACAAGTTACCCAGGTTTATATAGGGCTATTACTTGCATTTGACTTTTAAATTCTCTCTGTGTTCCAATTTCAGCATTATGCCTCTTCAGAGACATGTTTGAGTGCATTTAAGGCTCCTCTTGATCCAAGCACTGTCTTAGGAGGATTTTCCGGAAACAATTATTCTGAGGTAATACTTTCATCCCTTTTGTTGAAAGTTGATTATATCTTAACCATTGATGTGTTTCAATTTCAGGCTTCCGCATTTATTATCACCTATCCTGTTAATAATGCAATTGATGAAACAAGCAAAGAGAATAGAAAGGCTGTGGCTTGGGAAAAGGCTTTCATTCAGTTGGCAAAGGTCTGGCTAAGTTGATTGTTTAGTGGTATTTGAATTGTGTTTGGATTTCTTAATTTCATCTATCACTGAAGAAAGTACCTGCACATCCATTGCCTTAATGAAGGATCAAAATGTAACATTATATTATTGAACTCCCTCCCTATGATATCCAATTGTTTGGCATAGAGGTTATTCCTCTGGATCAGAAAAAATAATGACTAAAATCTAAATGATCAAGAATTTTTTGAGAACTCAACATTAGAAACCAGCCCCGAGAGCAAGTGCCTTAAGGTTCCTGTCTTTGACATGATAGGTGAGTTTTCAACTCCTTCAAAAGCTGAACAATTTCTTTCAGTGGAACAAGGCGATGTTTGCTTAGTATATTCGTTTTGTTGTTCAAACACAAACTAGCACTCGGATGAGGAGGTACATGCTTGGCTAAGTTTTGAGTAGATCAAAGGCTTTCTGATTGTGTGGTAGTTGGTTGCCAATGACATAAAAGATCTTGCACACTCAGAGAATATGGTTGGCATTTTCTGTCTACGTTTTTATCTAATTCCAAGGGTGTTTTCTTGTGATGATGGTTCAGCAAGTTTATCTGGAATATCAGATTGCCCTGTTTTATAGGGTACAGACACATGTATAGTGGGATAATTATCTCTTTCATACAACTCTGGAGATTCTTTTTAATTAAAAGACCATTTTGAAGGAACTAATATGGCTAGGTTAGAGCGTCGCTGCATTTGTTTGATTTGTTGGCTGTAATTTGTATTTCATATATATTACGCAATATCAGATGGTGGGATGTAAATTAAATTTCCAAAGAAATAAATTTGACAGGAGGAGCTGGTACCAATGGTTCAGTCTAGCAATCTTACTCTTTCATTTTCTTCAGAAAGTTCGATTGAGGAAGAACTGAAAAGAGAAAGTACTGCAGATGTCATCACCATAGTAGTAAGTCTCTGAGAATAGTTCTCTTCACATTGGCCAACTTCCTTCTGAGAACAATCAGTATCATGTGGTGTTATTAATGATTTTATTGTATTTTTTTTTTCAATTCTTTTCTCCACTTTGGCCATCCACATATCAGGCAAGCTATCTTGTAATGTTTGCGTATATTTCTGTGGCACTGGGAGACACACCTCATTTTTCTTCTTTCTATATCTCATCCAAGGTACAATTTTATTTTTGCTTTAAGTTGTGCTGTACCTTTTTATTTAATTTTTTAAATGGATTTTCTGTGTGATTTTTTGTAAGAATACTGAGGTTTGGTTGGGTAGTTATTTTGTGATAAAACCCAATGTGTGAGTATGCATGGCTAAAATACATTATGGAGATAATTGTTGTGTTTTTAGTGTTATTGTTCATGTTAGTTCTACTACTGTTGCTACTGTTGAGTTTCATTAAGGTCCTCATGGTTGAGTTGATTCTCAAATGAAGTTGTAATATGTAACTTAATGCTGAGTAGAGATATATCTTCTGCTAATAGAACTTGATGTCTGTGCAACAAAAACACCTGTGTTATTAATCCGTCTGACTTATGATTTTGGTCTCCAGGTGTTGCTGGGCCTTTCAGGAGTTATACTTGTTATGCTTTCTGTACTTGGATCTGTTGGATTTTTCAGTGCCATCGGAGTTAAATCTACGTTGATCATAATGGAAGTTATTCCTTTCCTTGTCTTAGCTGTAAGTTTGTTATTTAATTTTCTCTTAATGCCATTGTTTTCTTAATAATGTTCATGGGTGCGGTTGTGTCCTACATTCAACTTGGGTCTACCAATATAGGATTAAATGAACTCCCTAAAATTTTCTTGGCTTTTCTTCATTCTATATTTTCTTGGCCTACATTTAACATGCCTGAGAAGTTCTGTACAGGTGTGTTTAGTGTCAAAGAAACACCCATGTCGTATTTCATATAACGTATTCATTTAGGCAGATTGGCTATTTGTGACATGCTGATTTGGAATATTTTTCTTATTGTTTTTATATTTAATTGTTTTTACGTGGTTCCTCTAACATTTAATCAGGTTGGAGTGGATAACATGTGTATATTGGTTAATGCTGTAAAACGGCAGCCGACGGACTTAGTTCTAGAGACACAAATAAGCAATGCACTGATTGAAGTTGGTCCGTCTATAACTCTAGCTAGTTTATCTGAGTTTCTGGCATTTGCTGTTGGAAGCTTCATTCCCATGCCAGCATGCCGTGTCTTCTCTATGTTTGCAGGTTAAAACATTCCTTATATCTTAAAGGCTAATTTTTAAACACTCATATCTTAGAACTGACCTTTAAGTTTACTGAGTTTTTTAATCTTTTCTTCCCCCTGTAGCCTTGGCTGTTTTGCTCGACTTCCTTCTGCAAGTTACTGCCTTTGTTGCACTGATAGTTTTTGACTGCTTGAGGGCCAAGGATAACAGGATTGACTGTTTTCCATGCATAAAGATTCCTTCATCTGGTGGAGAATCTGATGAAGGTATTTTTTTAAGCAATCCTTACATTGTTTTCATTGTATTTT
Organism: Luvunga scandens; assembly: GCA_030449905.1. Classification (NCBI taxonomy): domain Eukaryota; kingdom Viridiplantae; phylum Streptophyta; class Magnoliopsida; order Sapindales; family Rutaceae; genus Luvunga; species Luvunga scandens. The sequence goes on from JASUUG010000714.1 coordinate 458,408, forward strand.
TGGCTGTCTAAAAGTTGTAAGCAGCATAGGGTTAGATCTCCTGTTTTCTTATTCGCTAGCAGCTCTTATCAAGTCATTTTGGTGAAGTGTAGGCATCAATCAGAGATCCTCTGGATTGCTGGCTCGATATATGAAGGTAAAACTTTCAGAATCTCTGAAAGCTTACTTTTGAAATCCATGGAATGAATCATCTTGGTAAATGTAGAGTTGCAGATAATTTTTTGCTTAATCTGTATGGAAAGTATTATTATTGTTAATCAAGTAAAGTATGTTTATTGAGATATATTGAGGATGTTAATTCCCTTGGGGAAAACGTGAAAAGCTATATTTCTCTTGTTTTTTATTTTAAAAGATATCATTTCATGCAGGAAGTTCATGCACCCATTCTTGGACTTTGGGGAGTGAAAATGGTAGTTGTTTCTGTATTTCTTGCCTTCACCATGGCAAGCATTGTAAGTCATGACTTTTAGCATTATTGTTGTTCTTGAAGTAAAATTGTTATCCATGTAAATTCTTGAGTTCCTTTATTATATTACCTTGTTTCTTATCCTTAAAGGCTTTATCTACAAGGATTGAAGCTGGTTTGGAGCAACAGATTGTTCTTCCTCGGGACTCCTATCTTCAAGTTTGAACTCTCGGATGATTTTTTTCTCTCTTTTGTTAGTAGATTAGGTTTGATATTTCCTTTATTGGGCCTTATTCACCATCAAATTTTTTTATGCATCAGGGGTATTTTGATAATACTACAGAGTATCTAAGAGTTGGTCCTCCATTATATTTTGTTGTTAAGGATTACAACTACAGGTATCAGCCCCCTTGTTGTTCATGCTCTTTTCTTTCATATTGATCAGTTAACAAGAAGTTTTCTGAACCCCCCCCCCCCAAAAAAAATATATAACTAAATTAACGGCATTACTGTAAAGCTGTCTCCAATGAACACTCAAGGATGCTTAAGCCTTTCAACAGGAGTTGATTTCTTTCCTCCCTTATTGTCCTGAGCATACAGAGCAACAAAGTCAAATAATTTTAGGGTCAATGCATAACTGAAATGAAGTTTAACTCTATAGTTTAAGTAAGCATCTTCTGACTGTTTTGTTTGGGTGTTAAACGGCTTTCATACTCAGCTCAGAATCAAGACATACAAACCAATTGTGCTCCATCAGCCAGTGCGATTCAAACTCTCTTTTGAATGAGGTAATACAATGTTTGAGTCATTTTCAGTTTACTGTTACGTGTGCAACGCTGTATCAACTTTTACTCTTGATACATTTGACATATCCATATCAAGGATTGCCGACTCTTTATGTACTCCAATAAGTATGTAATTGGATTTAATTTCTAAATGTTGCATTATTTAATATTACTTGAAAATTAACATCTTCTTGGTGCTCATAATGCCTTCCCCAATGTGATGAATCCTTAATCCCAAATATAAGTGAAAGTACGGTCATAAGCTAGCGTTAATTTTTCTTCATTTTCTTTTTTTCCCCTTTTCTCGTGATTCGTGCATAATGGTTGAAGTTTTTTTCTTTTTGTATCATAGTTTTCCTATTCTTGCTTATTTGTTTGTTTTGACTAGATATCGAGGGCATCTTCAATTCCAGAGTTAAGCTACATAGCTAAACCTGCTGCTTCATGGCTTGATGACTTTCTTGTCTGGACCTCACCGGAGGCTTTTGGCTGCTGTCGGAAGTTTGTAAATGGTACTTATTGTCCTCCTGATGATCAGGTTTGAGCTTCTTCCACATGTGCCATGCTGAAGTTTAAGTGGGCATTCAGTGTCTTTAATACTTTTTGCCAGAAGGGCTCATTCTTGGAGACACACGTGAGCATGTTCTCACACGGAACCATCTTTGCTTCCACTGTCATGCACCTGCACACTCACACACTGCAACACCTTTTCACATTGTCAACATTATGTTGACGGTCTAGTTATAAATAATTTTATGCATTTTAATTTTCATTGAAAGGTAATAACTAGTATTGCTGACATTGTCTGACTGATTTGATGGAGTTCTTTTTTCTCCCATTTAGCCATATTTAGCAATTAGATATTCTTTTAGTAGATGATTGTTTACTGTTAGATTACTTAAGCGATTAAATTTTTCTCTAGCCACCCTGCTGTTCACCTGATGAAGAACCTTGTGGTGTGGATGGAGTCTGCAAAGACTGTACAACGGTAACTCCCCTACTCTCCTCTCTTTGTTTGTTCATGGTCATGTTTTCCTTCTTTCTATTAACCCAAAGTTCTCCAAAATACTAGTTACTTTATACTGATCTTTGATAAGGAATTTTGAATTGTATAGTGAATATAACATATCAACCGAAATGGGTTGAAAGACTTATATTTTGAGTTTCTTGTAGTGCTTTCGTCACTCAGATTTGGTTAACAATCGACCATCTACGGAGCAATTTAAGGAGAAGCTTCCATGGTTCCTAAATGCACTGCCATCTGCTGATTGTGCAAAAGGTGGCCATGGGGCCTACTCCACCAGTGTGGATCTAAATGGTTAGCTGAAGCCTTCTTCTGGCACATACTTTGTAAACATGAGCCAAAAGTCTCCAAGTGAGATAATAGATTTAGTTACAATGATCTGTTTCTAAGTTTTTGGCAGGCTATGAAAGTGGTATTATACAAGCATCAGAGTTTCGCACTTTTCACACGCCACTGAACAAACAGGTATGACTGTTGACTGATGCTAAAATTGTCACTCACAGCACGATAAGTAACACTCTTTTAACTGCAATTTCCTCAGGGTGATTATGTTAATTCATTGCGAGCTGCACGGGAGTTCAGCTCAAGAATGTCCGATACCTTAAAGGTTTGAAGTCAACCTTCCATTGTAACAATTATATATAGCTAGATTGATTTTCATTTCATACATCCTCTTCATGTTGCTGTAGTGGCACTGCATCATTGATTTTCATGCTTTCCATCAATTCTCTGCCGCATTACTTTTCTGATTCTCTGCTGCATTATTTGCCTAATGTAGATCAATATTTTTCCATACTCGGTGTTCTATATCTTCTTTGAGCAATATCTGGATATTTGGAGGATTGCTTTGATCAACATTGCTGTAGCACTTGGTCAGTATTCCAAACATCATAAGGACGATTCTATAATTTCAAAACTAGTTTTGTTTTATATATTTTTTGGCAGACATTCGGTTTTATGATCTTTTGGTTCTTCAGACTATTGATCAGTGATGGTGATGCTCATAACTTTCGCCTTGTAGTTGAACCTTATTATCCTTTTTTTTTTTCATGTCTGTTATAAATCAGTAATCGTTGCCATATTTCTATTATATCTATTTTGGTGAGTTTATTGTTTAGATGAGACTTTTTATTAGCTGCTTTTTTTTGTTATATTTGGATTTGAACTCTCAATATTTATTTGATATTTATTTGATAATAATAACAGGTGCTATATTTATTGTTTGTCTACTTATCACATCCAGGTTTTAATTCCTCATCTGGTCCTTGTTTTTCCTTTTGTGTAGTTAAGTCTTTTTTCCCCCCTTAAATTAACATATTGGATTTTTTTTTCCCCTTGTCCTTTGCTTTCTGAATGAAGTTTGTGGGGTTCAGCAATCGTACTTGTTGTATTGGTGATGATAGTCATTGATCTCGTGGTATGCTTTCACAATATACTCATTGCTTGTTTTGTTATTCTTTTTCTTGCTGGAATATCTACATGCTGTTTTATTTGTATATTCATATCATATAATACTCTGTTTCTATCATATTGATTTTAAATTTACCATTCTCCTCTTTTGCATTCTCTATTAATTTTCATGCGTACAAAACTCACAATCCTGTTGGTTTCTGCAGGGAGTTATGGCAATTCTGGGTATTCAGCTCAATGCAGTTTCTGTTGTAAACCTTATAATGTCAATAGGGATTGCTGTTGAGTTTTGTGTGCATATAGTGCATGCTTTTCTGGTTAGTAACACTAGGCTCTTCTTTGTTTAGATATCAAGGCTTGTTGTCATATGACAATTTGTTTCTGCACTATGCAGGTAAGCCATGGGAATAGGGATCAACGATCACAAAAGGCTCTGAGTACCATGGGAGCTTCTGTCTTCAGGTTGACCTTATACTAGTATTTCCCAGTTCAAGTGTGTTGATATTTGCAGTTTGTTGTAGAATTACAAAATTGGGAAAAATTTGGAATCGTTACCTATTTAAAGTAGAAACTATAGATGGCAACATAACATGAGCTAATCTTTGACTTGGTCGATAATAGCGTTTGTGTGAGTTTCTTGTTGGACTTACCTATAGCTTTTATTCTGAAGTCAAACAACTGGGAATCATTAATTTTTTTTTTTTTACCTGAAATGTTAATTTTTCAACTCAAACCTTGCTTGTCATTTCCTTTGTCCACAAACTTCCTTAACCCTTCGACATTTTAATTTCAAAACACAATTATAATCCCTCTGCTTTACTTCTTCAGCATTCATGGCTGTGATAGAAACTAAAATGTATTTTCTCCATGAAAAGATGGACCAACAAATTCTTTTGCTTTCTTGTGCTTGGGTTATTATTATTTACTTCTATTATCTGAGTTCTTTCTTTTGGTTACTTTTTGATAGTGGAATTACACTCACGAAGCTTGTTGGAGTAATTGTGCTTTGCTTCGCCAGATCAGAAATTTTTGTGGTCTCAACCCATTCTCTCCCATCTTTCAATAACTTCTATTGGCACACGTAGTGGATATAAGAAGAATACTTTTCAATGTTTTGCAGGTTTATTACTTCCAAATGTACCTGGCATTGGTTATTATTGGTTTCTTGCATGGACTCGTGTTTCTACCAGTAAGTAAATTACATTTTTCTGTGTTTTGGATCTGTGTCCAACACTATATATGCACCCTTCACTCTTCACAGCTCCCATTTTAAGGTGATTTGACTTCTTGAAGATACATGGGCCTTCCGGTCATTGAACTTTGGAATTACATTATGGAATAAAAATGATTGACTGACTATATGTAATGAAAAATGTCACCATCAGCTTCAATGTCACACTCTTTACCACATCTCGGCCTTCCTATATAGATTGACAAGTTCCCAATTCAATATTTTTGTTTTGTGTTTTCAGGTGATATTGAGTCTGTTTGGTCCTCCATCGAGGCATATAATTGTGGAGAAACAGCAAGCAGATGAACCATCTACTTCATCAAACTTGAGCTAATTGGCGTGAAAAAAGTAACAGCACCCATTTTGGGGGATTGATTTCTTCTCTTGGTTTTTCGTACTGTAATGCAATTTAATTTGTTGTCTCCTAAATTCTGTTAGTCAGTCCATGCTTTCTCAATTACTGTTTATTAGATGCACAGAACAACTAAGCTACCCAATTCTTTATTGGAAATTCACTGAGAAAGCTTCATGTATTTCTGCCTCTACTATACAGAGTTGTTCTTATGCCTTAATAACTCGAGTAGTATAAGCAACCTTTTCCAGCAAGATCATTGCTTGTATGAAACACAAGTTGTCGTAGGCGACTGGTAGCAGGAGGCATGCATGAATAAATGAAAAATGGAAGTAATGCTTATGCGACTCCTCTTATCAATCATTATTACGCATCAAATGGGCTAAGGTCATTAGTCATCTTCCTAAGTAACCATGATGTGGGCTTGCCGTGTGTATTTGGTTTTAGATCTAGCTCGTTCTGGGATTATATCCTCCTATGCCATCACACAGCAAACAAATCTAAACAGAGGCGAGTGCATCATTCTCGCGTACTATCATCATCTCGTAAAAAAATTAAAAGTATAATCATAAAATATTAAGCTTGTTGTGCTGTAAATATATTAGAAATTCCAAGTTGACAAAATATTTGAATGGCGACTGACGCGGAGTCTGTAGTTCATACTCTTGTCCCGCCACTGCAGTTAGAACGAACATTTAAACTTTGGAAACGAACACAAGGTGACCGTTACGTTAGTTAACAACATGAATCAAACAAAAACAACCCAAGTCACAATCACCAAGGCTCTGCTAAAAAACGCAAACAACCCAAAACTAGCATGGCAAATCTTCAAGCGAGTCATTCTCAATTCACCCACAGCCAATGCTCCTCTTGACTCAGTACCCACCATCGCCCACATCCTCATCCGCTCAAAAATGCTCGAAGAAATTCACGCTCTTCACAGCCTCCTCCTCTCTTTAAAACCCCGCGGAAACTCGCGTTCCTCTCTTACTTCACTGGTCAAAATCTTGGCCAAGTCGGGTTTGTTAGATGAAGCTTTTTCGCAGTTCAAATCTATTAGAGTTCATTTCCACGGGGACCCGCCTTGTATCTATTTGTATAATGTCCTCTTTGAATGTTGTGTTAGGAAACAACACATGGATTGCTTGATGTGGTTGTACAAAGATATGGTTGTCGCTAAGGTTTCTCCGGAGACATATACTTTTAATCTTTTGATCCGCTCGCTTTGTGATTCGGGTCATTTGGAGGATGCACGGAAATTGTTCGATAAGATGTCTGACAAGGGTTGTCGACCTAATGAGTTCAGTTTTGCAATCTTGGTTCGTGGGTATTGTAGAGCTGGGCTTGCCGATGAAGGATTAGAGCTTATGGAATTGATGAGGAGTTTGGGGTTTTCGCCAAACAGGGTTGTGTATAATACTTTGATTTCGAGTTTTTGTAGGGATGGTAAAACTGATGATGCCGAAAAAATGGTTGAGAGGATGAGAGAGGATGGTTTGTTCCCTGATGTTGTAACCTTTAATTCTAGGATATCGGCTCTTTGTAGGACAGGGAAGATTCTTGAAGCTTCTAGGATATTTAGAGATATGCAGATAGATGAAGACTTAGGACTGCCTCGGCCCAATATCATTACATATAATTTGATGCTAGAGGGATTTTGCAAGGAAGGGATGCTGGAGGAAGCCAAGACTCTGGTTGAGGCTTTTACAAAAAATGGCGGTTCCTTGAATTTGGAGAGCTATAATATTTCGTTAATGGGTTTGGTTGGGAATGGGAAGCTTGTAGAGGCTCAAGCAGTTCTTCAAGAGATGGTAGAAAAGGGAGTAGAACCCAGTATATATTCATATAACATTTTAATCGATGGGCTATGCAAGAATAGGATGCTTTCTGATGCAAGAATGGTAAGGGATTTAATGGTAGATAGAGGCATTTCCCCTGACACGATTACTTATAGCACTTTACTCCATGGATACTGCAGTAACAGGAAGGTATTTGAAGCCAATAATGTCTTGTATGAGATGGTAAGGAATGGCTGTTCCCCTACTATTTTTACTTGCAACATTCTGCTGCACAGTCTATACAAAGAGGGAAGGCTATCTGAAGCAGAGGACTTGCTGCAAAAAATGAATGAGAGCGGTTATGATTTAGATACTGTGACCTGTAATATCATAATTCATGGTCTTTGTAACTGTGGGAAGTTGGATAAAGCAATTGAGATTGTCAACGAGATGTGGACTCAAGGAAGTGCTGCTCTTGGTAAGTTAGGGAACTTCTTTGTCGTCCCGGCTGATGATACTAACAGCAAGAAGAAATGCTTGCCCGATTTGATTACATATTCAACCGTAATTAGTGCGTTATGCAAGGCTGGGAAGATGGATGAAGCTAAAAAGAAATTTACTGAGATGATGGGTAAAAATATGCGACCTGATTCATTTGTTTATGATAATTTTATTCATAGTTACTGTAAGGAGGGAAAAATATCATCTGCATTTCGGGTACTTAAAGACATGGAGAAAAACGGTTGCAGCAAGACCCTACAGACTTATAATTCTTTGATTCTGGGGTTAGGAAGTAAGGCTCAAATATTTGAAATTCATGGACTGCTAAATGAGATGAGGGAAAGAGGAGTTTCTCCTAATGTTTGCACTTATAATAATATCCTTAAGTGCCTATGTGAAGGAAGTAAAATAGAAGATGCCATTTCTTGTTTGGACGAAATGCAGCAAAAGGGCATACTTAACATTTCTTCGTTTAGAATGTTAGTAAGAGTCTTCTGTAAGGCCGGTGAATTCAGGGTCGCTCAGGAGGCATTTAAGACTGCTCTGAGCATGTGTGGTCATAAAGAAGGCATTTACAGTTTAATGTTCAATGAGTTACTTCTTGCTGGAGAAGTATTGGAAGCCAAAGAGATATTTGAAGCTGCATTGGACAAATCTTTTGATTTGAGGAACTTCCTATACAAAGATCTCATTGATGGACTTTGTAAGGATGAGAAGTTAGAAGAAGCTACAGGCATCATATATAAGATGATAGATAAAGGATGTGGATTTGATCCTGCTTCATTTATGCCCGTGATTGATGCCCTAGGTGAAAGAGGTAAAAAGCACAAGGCTGATGAACTTGCAGAGAAGATGATGGAAATGACTTCAGATGGTAGGGTGGCACATAAGATTAGTCAAAATGCTAGGGAATTAGTGCGCAGAAAACAAAATAAGGATGGTGGAAGTGTTTGGCAGAACATATTGCACAGGTATGGTTGATAAAGTAATCAGTGATTCATTTCCTGCTACTTTTCTTCTTCCAACATTCTACTCTTTTGTTTCTATCATGTACACGACGATTAATTTTTCTGGTACTTTTTCAGAGATGATGGAAGTGGCATTGCCTTGAAAACACTTAAGCGAGTACAGAAAGGCTGGGGTCAAGGAAGCATATCAAGTTTGCAGGCTCAGAAATATGACTTGCTTGATTACTGGGAGCCAGGGGCTGAGCATCGGGGGAACATCAAGAAGTAATCTCGAGATTGAGGTGACCAAATTGCAAAAATCACATCCGAAGACACAAAATGGAGGGGAAAAAGAAAGTTGTACATAATTAACATTGCCTTAAAATGTTGCCGCTTTTTTTCTTTTGGTGGGAGGGGGGGGGGGGTGTTGAGGTGAGATTGATGTTGGGGGGCCGTGGTGGTGTTGGAGGTCATTTCCATGGTAGTGTAAATAGTGGTTTAAGTTCATGACAAATTGTGATAATTTAAGCTTGAAAATTTTATTCAATTCGATGTTTATGGAGGATGTCGTTATTCTAGCTGAGCAACAGTATCTGTCTTGGATCAATTTCGTTTATTTTGTGCTTTCCCTTCAATTAGTTCTTCATCAGTCTATAGATAGGATTTATGAGGCGGTGAACTTGAACCCCACATTGAAAATAGAGAGGCAGGGGAAGAGTAAAAGAAAGTATATAAGAAGCAGAAAAAACAAAATATACGATACTTACCTGGACGGCGTCTGTGGGCGATCAGAAATGCCCATGGCATAGGTTGGTGGCTTCCATTGCACTTGGGAGTTGCACCATTCTAAGGTCTCCCTATTAAGGGAGAACCTACATCATAATTTGTGTTAGCGGAGGCTCGCTTTCGCGCGTTTCCCTCCCTAATTCTTTAGACGTAATATTTGCCCCAGCTTGAAGTTGGTTGTTAATCAATTGCATTAGCTAGCACGTGGCATCTATGAGGCAGAACAAATATGGTATCCCAATTGATGAACCAAAATTAGCATCAAATTTTGGGGGTTATCTTTTTCCCAATTTAATCGTACATGCATAAGTGCAATCTTTCGACTCTCACATCGTCTCTCCTACTATTCATATACAGTACAGTCATATAGCAAGAAAGCATAATTTAATATCCCATATGTCTTGCTAATAAACATCAAATAACAATGATGTAATTACATGGGTCATGAGCAGCCAGACTTGTTAATACAATACGTCTAGCTAACAAAACATCAAATATCATTGATGTAATTTCATGACTCATGTGCAACCAGTACTCTTAACCTAATATTGGTCGAGCTAATGGACATTAATACATTGGCGTACTTACATGATTCGCGCGCAACAGCAAAGATCTCACTGGAGTGCCTGTAGTTTCTGCAATTCTTATGCGTTCATCCTGTTTCGGCGGCATGGAATGATCTGTTGAATAAAATCAAACTGAAATAATTCCTTAGCCTACTAATCATTATTTGACAAGCTGCTCCTACTAATCATTATTTGACAAGCTGCTAGCTCCTTTCACATTCTTACCAGAATCATTGAGGAAACCGGACAAGATGTTATGAGGGAGCATTGTTGTGGACGACGTTTACTAATTTCAGGTGAGAAGCTCTATGAAGAGAGATCTTGATTGTGTGGCTCTGAGATGGTTTATAAATGTCTATGCACTCCTCTAAGTCGGCATCGCATGTCAAAAGGACCCACTCATGATCATCATCCAAATACTTGAGATCAATTTTGTTGAAATCTTCTATGTTGAAACGCCTTGCAATCTCTTGTTGCAGGTCTTTGAAACCCCAGTTTGTTTGCAAGCTGAACCGTATTTTTTCTTCTCCAAAACTGGCTTTGACTTTGAATGTACTGCTATCTCTTAAATTATTACTACCAGATTTTGGCAAGGGAGGTAGAGACTCAAGACCAACATGCTCACCCAATATTTTATGGCTTCGAGATCTTGCAAGAAGCTTGGGTTCTTCCTGATTCAAGGCATGTAACTCTGCATTGCTGCGAGCTCTCTTTAGCATCCCACCAGTTTCTTCTACCAAGTTTGTACCTACACTACTCAAGGCATTGATAGCGGTGGTATTAAGCTTTGCTCCAGTGGAACAACAGTTACTTGAACCAGAGCTCTGACTGCAAGAAGAGGATGGAGATTTTGAGACCGCAGCTCCAGTGCTGAATAAGCCATTGGCAGGCTGGGGGTTTGATGGCTCTGGATGATCATTAATCTTCATAGATGAAAAAGTACCACTCCCAGAAAAATTAGGAGAATTCAAATCTGGAAAGCTTGTATAGAAAGATCCAATTTGAATAGCGCCCTCAGCACCTTGAACTGAATCGATCACAAGTTGGAGTTTCCTTAAAGAGTGGCCTACCTTCTTGATCTTTCGTGAAGGCCATCGGGTTATCCCATGTTGTCTGCATATCCGTTTTAGGGTAGTGGGACACACTGCAATTGACATAGAAAGCAATTCAGTTAACTGGCTTCACCATAATCATGGAGAGAAGAATAACAATAACAGTTAACTTTACTTGGTGGAGGCCAAAACTACATGATATCACAATAAAATTCAAGGACACTTAGAATTATCTTTTGAAGCTTGGTCGGAAATGCTTGAAATCTACAAGTCAAAAAGTATTTATGGGAATCCTACAGACGAAAAAAAGCAACTTCAGAAAGATCAACATGCATTAATTTCTGATTTTCTTCTCAAAGTAGTCAGCTTTTCATTCTATTAATACCGATTACCATTTGTATATTCTACAAAGTTTCATCACAACTGTTTTCTGATTTAATTACAAATGCAACACGGTACAGACATAAATTCTAAGACAGAGACATCTCATTAAACATTTGAACTGCCGCTACTTGTAATAGTTAACCAATAAGCCCACACAATAAAAACCCGGAATATGGGATAAAAACCGGCTTAAAATTCTGTTATGACATAAAATGAATAAAGTCAGTTATGCTTAATGAAGGAATTGGGATAATTCATGCACTTAGAGGATTATATCATGTTGGCTTCCCAAAAATTAAAGATTGCATCAAAGTAAGCCTTAAGCATCTCAATCAATTGTTAGCATCTAGTTGTTTCCTCCCTAAATGAAGAAAATAAAATATACTTGCTCAGCAAATTACAGTTAGCTAAACAAAAAGGGAATCAAGAATATGCTATTTCCAAGTGTCACAGATTATTTCCCTACCGCCAATACTCTTAGCAGCATCTTTAAGGCTCCCAGCAAAATATTGTCTAAGAACTTGCAAGCTGATTGTCTTCTCAGTCTTGGTTCTCTTCTTTTCTCCTGCTTTTCTGCTTCCTACAGAGAGACGGCCACCAAGAGAAGAGGAATCTCCACCACCCTCAATACTACTTTTAGCCCCAGAGTTGTGCTGAAATTGGCCAAATCCAGGAAAAACCTGCTTATGAAACAATTCTGCCCGAGCATCATCCCAGTGAGCTGTCATCTTGAACTGTTCTTTTGGTTCTTGATGATCCCAGGAGACAGAGACACCTTTAGCCTTCTGTTGGGCCTCTATCATGTGAGATATCCAGGATGACTGCTCTTGTGAAGTTTCTTTTGAAGGTGAAGAACCATCTGAAGTAACTGCCATTTCTCCAACAGGCAATATGACTTCCTCAAGCTCCTTTTCCATGGCAAGACGTAAACTCTGGCATACTTGCTGTATAGCAACAGACAATGATTTGACCATCTGCTTTTGTTCCTCAATGTCTTGGCACTCCCTTGGCAAGAAGAACTCTAGGATAAACTCAACTGCTCCAGTGGTTACGCTGCGAAGTGGAATTGCAACAGCAGCACTTAAACCAAACATCCTAGCAAGGTGAGAGAGAGGATAATTGGACTTGCTAAAGGCAGTAATGTCAGCTGCAAAACACTGTTTGCTCAGTGAAAATGCTTTCCCAACGATTCCTTGGCCTTGAAGAAGTTGGTGCTCCGAGCATGCAACAAAGAAGCTCGAAAGGTTTTCGTTGGCCACAAAGGAAGCAGAATCCACAGTTAAAAAACAATGAGCAAAATTTTCACCAGATTGCTGGCATTCAACTTTCCTTCCTAGTACACATGGAGCCCATGTCAAAGCTAAAGGCAACTTATGTGTCTTGCAGACAGATCTCAAAACCTCAGCTATCTCTGGCATTGCAGGATGGTACAGCTCATTGCGGGCCTGTGGAAAAGAAAACATATCTGCAATCTCAGGCATTAATCATATTTCTTTTCTGGGTACATGTGTAGTTCTTAAAACAACATCTGTTTACCTTCACACAAGAAGTGCTGAAATTTTCTGCACTCCTGAGATCAACAGCCTGCAAATAAATACTAATTTAGACCAGAATATGATGGAAGAAGTACTTTCTGAACTTCATAAGCATCAAAGAGCAATAGAATAAGCAAAACCATAACCATTGGCATTTCCAAAGGTCCTTTGGTAGGGGAGATTTTAAAAGAAGAAAGAAACAAAAAAGTCAACGTTGTTATAATCAAAATGAAAACAAAAACCAAACAGAATAATCAGAATGGAGAAAACAGAAAATTACATGGATTCTTAGGAAATATAAACAATAGGAAACCAAGAAACATAAAAAGGTAAGAGTATGATGTCATTGCGTCAAGCAGTCTGCATGTCCAATACATCAAGCACTATGGGATGAAGAAAAGATATTCAAAGACAGAGAGCATTTAGGGATAGCTTACAATCAGTGTCCTCGTATGTTAAAATAGATTAAGAAATTTTTTTTAAAGTTATTTTAAAAAAGGAAGAAATATTATCAGAATCTTTACATTTTGGTCAATCTTAATGCTTTCACTCCGGCACTCTTCCACCAACATCATAGTTATAGCAATCCTTCACAGGTTAAAATTAGATTTTTTGAACCATGAAACATGAAAGAAGAGGAAATAGAAAGAAGATAAGACCTCCAGAGCTTTGCAGACATTTTCAAGATCTAAGCGATAATTAATCTTCCGAGAAGTTGTTACGACCTCAACAACACCCAAGCAAGTCCCACTACCTCGTTCGAAGACAGGAAGGGCAAGAGACCCGTGAACATCATACTGTTGGGCATCATTAACTCGTGGGTACTCTTCACTTCTGAAAAAAAGAACATCAGGAGTCCACTCAGGAGACTTCTCCCGGAAAACTCGACCAGGCAACCCAACAAATTCCTTGGAATCTTCATCGGCTGCAAAGTGATAGGTTGTTGAAACATTTCTATAACTTTCGAGACTCTTGCTGTTGGGATCTAGAGAATATGGCTGGTCATCAGTAGTAAGCAATTGTTTGCCCCCTCTCTTTATAGGCACCCATATTTGAACAAGGGCTTTCCCATCTTTTATATAATCTTTCAAGTAGAAAATAGCTTGTGTCAGTCTGTCCTTTACTGATGCAGAATGGCCAGTATTTGCTCTAGGGCCAATCCACCACCTTCTGCCTAATTCATTACCTTGAGCAAGAAAGCTGCTGGATTGACCTGAAGAAGCAGCAGGATCAAAACCTTGACAGTTTTGAGTATGAGTATCTTGGATTTCTTCGATTTTAGGATAAACAAGAGATGGATTTTCAGTGAACTTGCTTTTACTATCTTCTTGACAGACTTCTTGTTGAGGGTTTAGGTTCATACTCAAGTGACCAGTAGTGCACTCTGAATAAGGCAAGTACTGCGATATATCATCTACAGGACCAGAACTTGAAGGTCCTAGCTGCAAAAAGTCAAGGGAATCTGTGGTCTCCAACCAGCATCCATCAAACAAAAGCTCGTCCACAAAATCCAAATCCATGGCAGTACCCGGGAAGGCTCCAAATGAGGGATTAGGTGTAAAATTACCATCATCCATATTGAATTTTCTTCAGATTTGTATCTAACAAAGACTAGTAAATTCGAATGTCAAATGGCATCATGAACCAAAACACAACAGCACAGTAAAGATGAAAAACAAAAAGAGGAACTTCCAGGAAGGATTGCTTTTGCCAGTATCCAAAAAACCAATCTGTCCGGGTCGCAGAAACATCGTCAACAAAAATGTGTTTTTGTGAACTGCAATCAGAAACGCATTTCAGCAGGAAGAATACCTACCACAGTTTCATTGAACTGACATACAAAACATAAAGCATAGTCGGATTACAATCACAAAGAACTAAAATTCTTGTAACATCGGAGAAAAAAGCTTTTTGATGATAAATTGAAAGAACCTAACATTTTTGCTTGACTTTAAGGAGTTCCAAAAGCAATATATCATCAGCAAGCTACAGACTTATCCACAGAAAACCTTATATTATATCCACAATAAAATTTATCGGCCAAAATAAGAAATATAAAACAAACCCCTCTCAAAAGCACCAAAACTCCCAATTCTGGTAGATGTCAGGATTCACAAATTGAACTAAGCAAGCAATTTTAAGCCAAAAACACTAAACTAGACTTCACTCAGTGGTTCCAAACTCAGAAATACCAAAACTAAATATGACATAAAACAGAGCAGAAAAGAAAGTGACTAACTTTATGAGGATTCTTGCAAAAGAACTTAACTTTGGAACGTCTTTGAGTGTACTATAACTCACTGAAGCAAATCTAAAACCAAGTCACAAGAAACTTCCCATCACAAACGGGGATGTTTTTTTTTTCTTCTTCCAAGTTGAGGTTTTGTTTCTCTTTATAAGACTCCGGCCACACAAAAAGCAAAAAACACAAATCAAGTACCAAACAATTCTCTTACAGTAAAATATTATCATCACATCACTTTTGCTAGCAGTCGTATATTTTATAGTCCCTTAGCTTTGCGCATGAAGAATCATCTCCAGAAAAAATATTAAGTGGGTCCTACAAGAATAACCCACTTAAGATTTTGATTTTTCAATTTTGCCATTCCATATTACAAAAACATCCTTGTACTCTCCCATACTCGGTAGCTCAAGTTCCTGCTTCTAAAGACAACTGTACGAAACACAACACATGTCAAGGAAGAAAATCAAGTAATGGTATATCTAAAGCGCTAAAGCTGGTCTCTTTTGTACAGTTCCAGTTCTACACAAACACAAAACACATCTGATTAAAATTGATCCAGTAAGTAAATATGTCTGTTATATGATAAGCAACTAAATAAGTTGTTTAATTTTGTAAACAATCTCACTTGACAACATCGCTTGAGTGCAGCAATTTGTTTTATGTTAGTGTTTTCCCTTGTTATGAGTAATAGAGATTCTCTAGCTACCCGGTTGGCTTTTTTTTTTTTATAATGCGCGACTAAGGCAGGCATTTTTCCCCTTTTTCTTTTTTTTTTTTTTAAACCAACATTTGGGTCTGTGAAAAAGATTCTTGAGCTCAAGTTTTTTTATTGTTAGGTTCATTGACTTGAAGATTCTCGGACAACTTCAAAGCCCATTTTTTTAACCTTAACAGTGATCAGCACTTAGCAACCGGTTTCTGAAAATGGTAAATTAATATTGTTAGCCTGCCTGTAGGCATACAAGCCTGTGCTGTGATTTTATGCAGGTGTCACAGTCTGAATACTTCTGAATATTCAATGATTACGAGTTCCCTAATGTGAATAATATCCGCATTATTCAATTTCAATGCTGATTTCATCTCCATGTTTACACGGGATAAGTGAGAAATTTACAGTTCAACACTTCAACTTTCAAAAGATCACTACTTCTCAAATTACTTGTACATGAGAATTTATCTAATTTAGTTTCTCTAACCAGTAAACTTGTCTAATTTCATGGCGGCCCACCAAGTGCTGTCAGGTTTAATTAATTATTTGTTTTGTCCATTATAATGATGTCGTGATCAAAGGATTTTTTTAAACTTCAACATTTCTGTCCAAGTTTGGTGTAAAGTCAGTTTTACGCCCGAGTAGTAAAAGTTAATTGTTTGAATATTCTGTTTTTCCCTCACAACAATCGAGTTTTGACACTTAGTTATGTTCCGTAATCTTGTGATTATAATTTTGATGTTCAAGTAGTAATTAGAAAACGTATTTGGAAAGGTCACTTAATATGGCCAAGTTAAATTTGGCCATATTCTCGTTACTGCCTCTAAGAATATTGGGGGGCCATGGCCTCTTCATGTTCCGGCTCAATTCGCCGCATACATCTGATGACGCATTAGCCAAGATTATTAATCTTTTAATTACTTAATAATCTACTAAAGTAGAATCCTCAAGAGTCATGACTTCAGATTCCATATTAGCAGAAAGTGGAGATATAGATTTTATGAAGTAAGTGCTTGCTCAATTCTCATTGCTTGAGCCTGCCCAGCAGGCCCTACTGATGTTTCTTTTGAGGAAACAAAAAAAATTTACTCACTCAAAATAATCAAAGTTAGTACGACAAACAATTTGATCAAGTAGAATAATCGATTATTCATTCCTCAATTAAACTTCAACAGGAAGTCAATATTATTATCACCAGATCTTGGATTTATATTCTTGTTGCAGTTGAATCATTGCCAACCCAGTTGCAAACTAATGCTTACTCAATTTAAATCAAAAGGGTTCTTTCACAATGTGATGCATCAACTAGAACTCAACAATCTCATTAAAGCTATAATGAGATTTCTTACAAGCAAATCTTGATGGTGAGTTCCAGTCATGATCATTGATCTTGAATTTGCATATCATACATAAGCTAGTTGTATATAAATTATAAAATAAAAATGGTCTATTATTTAAATGTCTTTGATTATGCCATCGAAAATGGAATAAAATATTAATCAAATGCCATAACCTAGCTATAAGTCTCCATCTAAAGGCTAAGAACTGATTCAACTTTCCGAGATTTTTATATGTTGCCTTACCCCATAACTTATGTCAGTTGATGTATCTGTGAAGCACACATTCTGATAATTAGAAAAATACACAAAAGCAGATTAAAATGTGATTATAATATCCAGAAACAAATAAAAGATCTTTGTAGAGCTTAATTATTCTTGATTATTATATATGGTTTATTCATAATCTGTTGAATCTGACTCATCCACTTGCATTCCTCCATATTTGAGACTCAGCTAATGGTTTCTCCTCAGGCGTTGGCATCTTGTCAGATGCGATGGCTTCATTAGTCAAAGACAAGTGGGCATCTTGTGCTTAATTTTGAAGGGTTAAAATAAATCTTTGACTGCTAGAAATTTTGTTTCCATTTCCTTCTTTTAAGATTTGAGTGATTAGTTTCTCCATAACAGTGGATCAGCTCCTTTAACCAACTTGTTGCACCTGCATGTGCAGTGAACCTTATTGATTTAGACATAACTAATAAATATGTTCATATATACATCATTTCCCACTCACATCAAATACAATACCTAATACTTTAACCTATCCATTGTAAATAATGCAGTTTCTAATTGATCAAGACAACTTTTGATTCCTCAAAACTCATATTCATATAGTTTGTGCCAACAAATCCTTTGTGACATAATATGCTACAGTTTATTGATAGACCGAATAGGCAGTATGTGTGTGTGAGCACATACATATACATACATACATACATACACACAAACACACACACACACACATATATATATATACATAGATTCTTGAAGCTCTGTAATCAATATTTTTAAATGGTATTGTTGAGCTAAGATTATTACGGTTAAATAATTTGCCTTTAATGATGCATTAGAAAGCACTTAACAAAAGTGCTTCATTTTCAAGCTTTGCTGATGTCAATGTGCATATACATCCAGCAGAATTAATAATAAATTATGTGGTGGGGGATTATAATATGTATAGGTAGGCGATAAAGTCATAACTCAATTATGCTGACATATTGTGTATATATCTATATGTATATATTCTTGGTATCTATTTGAATATACATGGCATAATAGATGTGGAATACACGCGCCAGTTGAATCGAGGCAAGATACCACAGGGATTCAATATGGAAATGTGTACACTCATTTATATATTTCTAATGGAGATTCCTTGGTTTGATTAATATATACATATACAAGCAGAGAGTGGTCAATGGAGCTTATTTTTTAATCTTGTGGGGCGTGGACAGTTGAACTATGAGGGATTATCTGATGTGTGATCAAGCTGGAAGATCAATCTTAGCCCTTGAAACTTCATTGGCAAGTTTTTCAGATGAGCTAATCATATGATGACATTTGTGGGATTATTAATCAGATGAAGATAGTTGACATAGAATAGTTCAAATGATCTTATAATGTCATGATCAAGTTTTTTCTTTTTTATTTTTTAAGAAAAGGGGATAGGTAAGGCTAAATCAATTTTTAGCCCTCTCTCCACTCCCAAGATTCGAACCCAAGTCCACACAAGTAAGGAGGGACATATTGCACTGCCAACCAACTCTACTACATCCTTGAAGACTATAATGTCGTGATCAAGTTAAGGGTACTGACTTGCAGATCCCAGGGACAGGAAAATTTGACAAAATGAACATTATTTCAGGCAGAGTCAAGACTTTAATGTGAATTATTAATAAATGAATTTGTACACCTCACAATGTTCTTTGAACAGGATCGCACAAGTTGATTCAATCAGAGCAAGATACCCGAATGATCTGTATTGAATTAAAACTTTCCAAAGGTAGAATCAGAAAAGATTCATTGACCTTTTCCGGTGGTAACATTTTTATTAAAATATTTAGATGGATACGCAACGTAGTTATCAGCTGGACAGACAGGCAAAAGATTGACATGAGAATAATATTAAGAACAGTCGATGATGTCATAACAAGGCGCTCGCAAACAGAGCATTGAGTATGGACGCTAGATGAATTGACATGGTTTTCTTGTTCGACATTATTTCACTCGGAACTTGTCGAATTCTGTGTGGATTTGAGGGGATATTACAATATCATGACAGCCACTTGATTGGGAAGAATATGCTTTGCTCAGATTCACTTAATAATTCGGTTTGTGAAAACTTGACTACTGATTCAAGCTTTGTAGTAGTGGATACAAGCAATTTCTTTGATGATGACTAGAGATTATGAGTCTGAAATAATCTCACAGTTAACTTTGCGTATCACCATCAAACTCTTGATAACACCTGTCGTATCTTTTATTTGATAATCAGAATGATTCATTGTCTGAGATTCCTGAAGATTATTTGTCATACCAATATCGCCAGCTAGTAATACTATTGAAAAACCAAAAGCAACGAGAAGATAAGCAAAGCATAACTTGGGGTTCTATCACTACATAAAATAGCCATGTATCACATGCTTGAGACAATCAACGTGGCTTCAAGAACCATATAATAGTTCTAAATCTTCAGTCAGTAGTTTGATGCCTTGTACAGTCTTCCAATGCATTGAATAATATAAAATGCATCAGTAAAATCATCACCATGTGATCTGAAAATGATTCGTGAATCGAATTTTTATATGCACAGTTATCTAAACTAGCTCAGGCATTAACAAAGTTAACCATGTTCCACGTGGAGTTTCTGTGAGTCATTGAGCTTACAAAGATAAGCTGAAGTCGCAAGCTTTAACTTTCAAGAAGTCATATGTCATTCTTCAGATATTTGTATGGAGTTGTCTTGAATTTGAGTTGTAAAATTATGCGAAGGATTACTTAAGAAGTCACATAATGGCCTTTGGGAATCATTTAAAATCACCACTATTTCTTGAGTGCTTCCCTTCGCGGAAAACCTGCTACCAGTTGCGTCATTATTAGACAATCTAATTGAGTTATAATTTAGACATGGTCTGCTAAATTCTGCTAAATTGAACTTTAACCTAAAAATTATATCACCAAAGTCGTAACCCCGCGCAGCTTACCAGGTATTCTTTCCAAAAGGTTATTCTACAGGAAATGCCAAAAACTTCTGTTCGCCATTTGGAAAAGAAAGCTTAGGCTTGATGATTTCTGTCTCATTTTTATGCACTTTGAATGGTACGGCGCTTGTTCATTAATGATAGAAAGTGTTTATGAAATATTTTTCTCCAAATTTACAGATGAAGGGAATGTATACGGATAGTATTAATTTTGAAATTTAAAGATACACAGTTCACTAGCACGATTCATGTGTTACTGAAAAGTCTGTCCCTGTTACCGAAACTTTGGTATCTATTTTTTGTCTCTAAAGGAACATTTCTTAGACAAGAAGTCGAAGAGAGAAACTCATAATGCGTGTATTAAAGTGCCATACCTGCTCGTATCCAACTTGCTTGTACCCAGCATTCCTCCTAAAAGAAATCACCGCATTATATTGTACGTTTTTGCTCACGAAAATGTGATCTAAGGCTAAAATTATTAGTTTGATATTGTGTTTACATTATTAGCCAACCAATACGTAAGAGGTATAGTGTTTGCTCAGGAACTTGTTAAGCATGTTCTGCATTAATTACTGGTGGTTAGATTTATGAATTAATTTAAAAATCTGTGTTTCACATAATTTTGTACTTTACTCTTGACATTCTGCTCATTCTTGCCCTTCAAATGTAACAATGTGGTCCTTAACTCCACTTTTGCTCCCACTTGATTATTATTTGATATATATATATATCTATATTCTACAATTTTTTTTTTTGTTGGTAATGCTATTATCAATCTTTATCTCGGACTGATTCAAGTTGAAGCATAGAACTTGATACAACTGAACTGAACTAAGCGATTTCTGGACCACTTTTCATACTCTGCATGATTAATCTAGAAGCTGGATCGTACTGGTAATCACACAAAGGACGTTAGTGTTGCTAAATTCCTCAACAGTTGCACATGTCCACATGGTTGCTAACTCAAAATTCTTGAGATAATTAAAACTCTTATCAAATAATGGTCTCATCCATTCAGCTCAAAATTTAATGATATAGTATGTACGCGCATTCATGAGACAAGTATCGGATATTAGCATGTCAACAAGTCTAACAAAAGATGATTTGTTGATTGCATGAGCAAGCTACTCGGCAGACGGCACAAACAACTTTGTAATTTATTAGAAATCAGAAGTTACAACTATGATCCAAATTTGTGTGTAGAACACATAATTCTGTCTCCCAATTATGGAGCCAGCAAGTAACTATGTCAATGATTACAGAATATACTAATCCTAACTTACAAGTCACACAACAGTTAGTGAAGCAAACCCCACGAATTTTTTTTTTTTAAAAAAAGTTCAGTTTCCATTCAAAGGCCCAACCTCAAATCCAAAGTGAGCCTTGAAGAATATGAAGAAGAGGCGGAGTCATCATCAACTGGAGCAGGCAAATTCAGGTCGAAAAGATTAAGGCCATGGTTCAACAATGGATCATCCCCTTTCTCCCAGTGACACCTCTTGTGCCCACCCAATGCTTGTCCACTTGAAAACACCCTCAAACAAATACTGCACTTGTGCCCTAAAATCATCATCATCTTCCTTTCATCATCCACATTCTCCTTCTCAATCCCATCACTGCAATGATCATGATCAATCTCACAACCATCGATACTTCGCGTTATTGCGAAACAACCCTTTACATTCTTGTGACTAGCCCTGTGACCCCCCAAGGCCTGGTGTGAACCAAACACTTTCTTGCAACTGTTGCACTCAAACCTACAACTTACCCCACCCACATTTACTTCATTAATATCTTGAACTTGAATCCCCTGCTGAAAACTGCTAGTACCAACACCGACATCCCCATTAGCCAACATCAACAAACATGCTGCAACCTCATGATCCTCCACAGTCATAACATTTTCAACACTTGTTACTTCCTTGACAGGTGAAACGGGTCTGCGGAGATTCGGAGGGGGGTTAATGCCACGCCACTGCCGCTCAGGATGACATCTCATGTGCCCAAAAAGTGCTTTCCATGACCAAAACTTTTTGCCACACTCACTGCAAGGCCTAGTAATTTTTGGTGCAGCAGGGTCAGGTTTCTTGGCATATTTTGGCTTGGAAGCACTAGCAGAACATGATGAAGTGGGACTGGCTTCAATCTTGATCAATTTGGACCGTTTCTTGCGGGCACTTTGTTGATAATTTGCATCAGGGCTAGAAGATGAAGCAAAGTTTGTGATGATTCTGTGTGTTGGCGAAGGCGAGAAGAAAAAATCAGGATCAGAACTTGTGTTGTTGGTCATCATATAATCGCAAAACGACAGGGGATAAGCCAATTTTCTGAAGATAAAGAGGGAAAAAAAGTGTAAAAATGGTGGGTTGTGCTGCTTAAGTAGTAGTGTGAGCGGTTACTGGTTTCAATGAGACACAAGCTTTTGAAATGGGCAGTTTTTTTCGGTTGGTGCATGTAGTGGTTATCCATTGCTTGGAGCTTTACATGCACCACTGAGGGCACGCCCGTTGATTTTGTTTTTTTTTTTTGGACTTAAAATTTTTTAATTTAATTGTTTCACATCTCCCCTTATCCATTAAATTTTTTTCTTGGAAAAATTATAGAAATGGAAGTAAAATTAAGGTCAATTTACAAAAGTTGCCGACTTAACTATTTTTTTGATTTCGTAGACAAAAAGATTAAATTTTCGGGCACAAATTCTCTCAAGTAATTTATCACGCGAGACAAATTCTGTTCGATGGACAATTGATAGGCAATCAAAATGTCCATGAGCGATCGACTTGTCGACCACATATCTGACTCAACTAATACCTTGGGAGCATTTATACCCAAAACGACGATTTTTTTGTTACCAAAATAAGAAAAATGGTTAGTCGGTTACTTTCATAAATTAGCCCTAATCATTGCATCAATACCACATTGACAGAAACTGAAGTGACAGTGTGGCAATTTTTAAGGGAGTTAAGGGTTTAAATGGTAACTGAAAAACTTATTACGAAGAGGCATAGCTTTGCTCAAAAGGATACTCGTAGAGCAGACACTATTACACTAAAGCTTCAAATGTCGGTGAATGTCGTTCTTCAGTTCTAAAAATGGCCTCAATTTTATGACAACATTTCCTTTATTGTTGCTTTCGTTTTGGGGAAGATGAAGTGGAAAAATAAAGGGCTACAATTTGAGATAGGTACCCACTACTTTCAACAAGCCAAAACATTCTAAATTCTGGCTTTCATGATTGTTGCGTTTGAGATAAAGGGTCTTTATGCAACTTAAAAGAAAATGGCTTTGTATCTTTTGATTCATAAGCCTGATAGAAACCTGTGACTTAGAAGGTGCTTATCGAATCAAACGCCATTTGCGTTAGAAATGACATGCATCCATGATTTTCTTCTGGGTCTCTGAAAGTTGAAGGGTATTGCAATTGTGTTTAACTCACTTGGCTTTGAGAATACAGCTGGAACAAATAAAAACTGCGTTAATGATCATTCAAGCACTATATTAATATAACATTTAATACAGTTGGAAATTCTCACTGTCAATGGCTTTTGCCAAAATAGAGAAGACATCCAACGTAAAATATTATGATGGATACCAGCCAAGCTAAGGTAAAACATTAAGCGAGGAGGAGGCAAAACAAAGTAGGTGCATTAGTGCACCCAGTCTCTCAAGGCTCACAGTAGTAAAATCCATCTTGTTGTTCCTGGCCTTTTACTTGTTTGACTGATCTTGATGAATCAAGTGTTCTTTCAGATTCCTGACGGATTTTCCTAGCACATTTAACATCGCAACACGACTCACCTCTTTTGCTGTGACAGTGAAAACAAAGTGTGAATAAGTTATACATGCCTCGAAATATTCAGAGGTGGCACAATCAACTTGAATAGAATCCACACGATGTGCTTGTGTTTATACAAGCTGATAACAAAAAAAGGTCAGAATTGCATGATGCACATTGTTCTAAAAGCTACCAATTGGCAAACATTGCACCATCTCAGAATTGTCCGCCAATAAACATCTTTTGGGTATGGGAGGATTCTTCTAGAGCATATCTTTTCCTATTGTAGTATTACTAAAGAGAAGCGGAGATGAAACCAGATTTCATATTACCTTCTTCCAGTGAAAGCTGGATTGATCTCTTTTCTAACTCAACGGCATGTCTGCTAAGTTCAACTGAGGAAAGTGATCGAAGCACTAATAAAATCATGTAAAGCGATATAAATTAATATCACGAAACTTTCAACTGGATAACATAGAACGTATCAATTGAGTTCTTGCAATATATAAACATACTCTGGACATAATCCTCCTGATCTGATTGGTCCAATTTCTTCAACAGCGTCTGCAATTGATGAAATCGCTCTTCCCAACGCAAAATTCCCATTCCTCTTGAACTACCCAATGAAGGGGCAGCAGATGTAACAGGATAACAGTTGGATTCTGCTGGTGTTGATTTAATACCAGACTTCCCAAACAGAGGAACCGAAGGTTTCCCAGGTGGACTGACAAAGGAAGTAGTTGGTAAAGGTGCAAATGCTGGAAAACTAGAAACCTTTGGCTCCTTTATCTGGGCCTTTTGGTGGGTGCTTTCTTGGTGACTAACTGAACTTGAGCGTATGGAATCAACCAGACCAATGTTTGTGCTGTCCGAAGTGCTGGACTTGCCTACATCTGCTTCAAATTTTCTGCGGACATACACAAGATGTCCATTTGCAACATTACTATCTTTAGGGGGACTAACTGGACATTCGTGTAATGGTCTCTTAGAACCAGAAACCTTAATAGTATCAACAATAGGTCCTCCATCCTTTGAATATGGAGAGTTTCCATTGGGTTTAGGCACCACAATCCTGTTCTCATTTTGCAGTTCTCTTAGTGCCGTCTTCTTCATAGCCACCAACTGTTGCTTATCACGACTGAGCAAGTTTGTTTCAGGACTGCCTAATCCGCATTGGCTGAATTTAGAGTCTGCTGTTTGTTGAACTATCTGGAGAAAGAAGAGAAATAAAATGTATA
This sequence comes from Luvunga scandens, assembly GCA_030449905.1. Taxonomy (NCBI): domain Eukaryota; kingdom Viridiplantae; phylum Streptophyta; class Magnoliopsida; order Sapindales; family Rutaceae; genus Luvunga; species Luvunga scandens. The sequence goes on from JASUUG010000714.1 coordinate 483,672, forward strand.
ACTAATGTATAAATAAATTCAAAGAATCCATCAGTTACAATAGAGAAGCGAAATCAACAGATACCATGTACATATGCAGCTAAACTAGTCAAGATAACAAGTGAAAGACCAGAAGCAATCTTAAAAATTGCACTGCAGCGGAGATCCTTTTAGAAGAAAAACAAATTTTACAAACATTAATCGCTAAGTATTTCCTCAATCTTCATAACATGCAATATTTTCAAAAGGAACGTGACATCCAGGAAAATCTAAGTATTATGCATCTTCCACTTGAATTATTGAAGCCAATAACTCAAATAGTAATGGAGTAACCTTAGTCAGCCAAGTATAAAATGCAAAACCAGCTATGGAGGATCTACAAGTGGCCACCAATGCTAACTGCATATAGATATTAATAGAAAAGAATGAAGGGAAGCAAACATTTTGATCACCCATATTGGCATGTGCTCGGACTCAAGGACCATGAGTACCTAGGTGTGTATATAGCAACCACAAACCATAAATATATAAATGTCAACAATGGCCATAAACACACCATTAGTTGTTTGCATTGGATTTACCATTTTCGAAGATTTGTTGATATCAATAATGTGTCATGTCTCAACCTGAACACAACAACCAGAAAATTAGAGGTGAGGATACCACTAAAAACATATATGTTAGAGCATTCATAATATTAAGCACATATGCTAAACTAGGATCCAGTCTGGTTGCCCGCAAAAGAACCATATATGGTGAAACAACTACAAAAGAGCATTTGAAAGTTACGTGACACATAAGTATAGCACCCTCATAATTCGACAATAATTTCATGTAAATGAAGGCAAGTTTTCCTAGAACGGTTCAAACAAGTGATTGACATGGGTGTACAATAGTTTGATAATTTGAGTGGAAATCTACTCTACAAGAGTTGCAAAATAACATCTTCAAGTGATGTTGTATGTCAGTTAGAAGTCATTGTCACAGGATTATATTAAAGTCATTCCACCTGCATGACATACTTCACCATTCAGATTCTCGTAAAGAAGCTGGATATAATAAGTTCATTAACGTCCATACTAAAATTATTCGTGTAGCTCATTAAACAAGCTACCACATATATTTCCTCCAATGACAGCACATCAAACAACTTTGATTTCACACGGAATCGTCAGATAAAAATTACCACCTATATGTACAACCAGAGAATGCTACTCGCTAACAAAGCACTGACAAGTATATTAATGGAAAATGCTAAAAACATATATTTAGCACACGGTTGCCACAGGCAAACTAGCATTGATGTCAATTTTCATTCTTTCTTCTTTGCAGTAAAACTCAAAGTTGAAATCTAAAAAATGCAGCATGAAAACAAAACATCATTGACTGATATGCAAATCTACTCTCAAATGACGAAAGAACTAAATACAAATATAAAAACCTACCACAGCACTAATTCAATAACAAAAAAAAAAAAAAAAACACCCTAAAGCACTGAGTAATTGTTTTTATTTCACCAAGTATTGATTTTCACCTAAATTCAAGATTAAACAGAACAAAAGGCAACACCCAGAATCAAAAGTATGAATTAATCAAAATTTTGACACATGGGTAATGTGATATACGCAAAATAAACAATACCCATCTAAGTAGTTTTCAAATTCAGTTGCAACCAAACTCCCATGCAATCAAGCATTGGTAACATCTTTTTCATTACCGCAAAATTGATCACAAAATCATCAAAAAGTTACTAATTGAAGAAGCTGAGCTACTGCAAAATGGAAAAATCGATTAAACAAAAAACTAAATAAAAGAAGAGTGGGAACATGCATTACCTTTAGCTCATTGAACCGTTCACAGAGAGACAGCGAAAGAAAGAGAAATGGGTTCGTTTCAAAAGGAATAAGCGTTGGCTCTGTGAAGTTGGATTAATTTACCATTTAGTCCTCAACTTTTTTTGATTGTTTATTTAGCCCCTCGTCGAAGTTTAAAACCTTCCTTTTGGCGCAATATAATTCTTTTGGCTTCCCTCCCACGTTTCATTTTATTTATTTATTTATTTATTTTTGGCTTTATCTTCTTTTGTTTGTTTGCGTTATAGTAGACCATAAATATTTATTATTTGCTTATTGACAAGTTTTGCACCATAGTAAGAACTTTATATTTAAGAAAATATATTTTTCAATTGATTTTCTTTCACCAAAATATATTTGAAATCTGCTCAGATCGATCAACAGTACAAATGGCGAGAGATTTCTGATCAACTATTAATAACAGATTTCGATATAATATTTTGAACAAAAGGATTTTGGAGGCTTTTTTTTTTACTTTTTAAAAAAGAAAAAAAATATAGAATTATTTTTTATGAAGGATAGAGAAAGAAAACCCCAGAACCAACAGGCAACAACAAATTCTTTTTATTTTTCTTTGACGTGGTTCTGGTATTTTGCATCTGTTCCTGGTTGTTGTGCATTGCCAACTACAATTTGCCACGTAGTTCCGTGGCAGCCTCTTATTCTCGGTTGGGCCCCGGGAGAGATTTATCATAGATGCTTTGATCCAAATATGGTCCACTGTGGATGCAGAAAAGAAAAAGATGGTCCATTGTTTTAAAAATAAAAAAACTTAATAGATATTTGGAATTAATGTATATTTGAATGGGGACATATAAAAAATAACTGTTCATATGTTTCCTAAAAATTTAGGGTTTTGTTAAGTTCCAGCCTATATAATTTACAATTCTTGCTAAATATGTAAAATTTAGTAATATGATAGTGGGGCTAACTGTCAAGTTACATTAGTTGTAACTTAGTAAAACTCTAAAATTTATTGTTTCATTTGATAAAATGGAATTTGAAAATTAAAAATATTTGAAGACTCAGCCTACAATATTTAATAGTGAATTTAGGAAGAGAGAGAGAAAAGAAAACAATGACATTAATTGTGAAATTATAAGTTCAGTACTTGCTATATTATTAATGACCAAAGAGAATGTAATAACAAGTGATAAAGAGTGACAAAAATAGATAATGATAATGCAAAGAGAAAGTGGAAAGAACATAGAAAGAAACTAATCATAAAAGGTGATTAAAAATGAAAATAATCTCTTCATGTTCTCATGGCAAAAAAACGAGGATAAGTGACAATAACATGAGGAATTGATGAGTAGCGTAGTAATAAAATGCAAGAACGTAATTGAGTAAAAAAAAAAAAAAGGAAGAAGAAGAAGAAGACAATAATGAGAATCTTGTCATTTCTCATGACTTTCTTTTCATGTTTGCATCACAAGAAAGTGAGGATAAGTGACTAAAAATGACGAGAAAGTGAAAACAAAGAATAATAAGTGCAAAAATATTAACAAAAATTAAAATAATAAGTGACTAGAATCTAATCAATTTTTCATCATTTAATACATACACATTTATATATGTTAAATTTGAATATGCAATAAGATAGACTCTTCAATTTTTCGTCCCAAAACTTTTATGATGAAATCAACTTACCAAAAGTTGGAGAAGAATTTAGTAATTTACCATCTCATGTATGCTCGGTCCAGTAATCTTTGCAGCGATAAATCTACCCATTTGTGATCATAGAAAATGAGAATCATGATATTGTGATCTACCTCGGGGTCTGAATAGTTGGTGACTCAAATCAATTTGTTGCTCGGTATAAGCGTAGAGATTAACACAACATGAATTTTATTGTATGTACACTCCACAACAGAAGTTGGCACTTTGGCACCAATTCTAAGCACTGTACACTAACAAAACAAAAGATAAACTATGAACTTCCATGCACAACTCTCCAAAAACCGAAGTTGGTAGCACTGGTAGTAATGGCAGCAAAATGATGGCATTAACTGTTTTGTAAAACCTCATGGTAAGCGATCACGCTTACTCATGTGCTGCAAAAGGGAATTTGCCTTCCTTTGGCCTCTGTTTGTTCCACATCTTGTAATCTCCACAAGATGTTCATACACCCCATACTGAAGAGCAGCCAAAATGAAATATGAATTACTCAACCCCAGCTCTAGAAGAACAGATGTTGCGCATTCCTTGTTCTTTGGAGTCCCATTTTTTATTATCTCCACCAAAGTTTCAATGAACGATAGCAGCCCGATTTCATTTCGGCCCTCAGGGTGAGATGCAAGGAGTTGCAAGATTGAGAGAGCTTCATCAATCATGCCCAATGCTTTGTCCTCCAGTAGTTTAAGTAATGATGGTATGATACCTGCCTTGATGGCCCTAGACTTGTTGGCTTGGTTTATAGACAAGTTAAAAAGTGCAGTTGCAGCATCCTTTTTACCTCTGATTGATCCAAACCGCAACAGATTCACCAAAGGGGGGATTCCATTCAAGTTCCCCACCATTACTCTGTTCTCATCAAGCATCGATAAGCTGAATAAGGCAGCTGCAGAGTTTTCTCTTGCCTCATTAGTCCCATTTTGCAAGATCTCGATTATAGCAGGAATGGCTCCTTCTCTGGCTATGTGTCTTTTGTTTGTTTCATCAAGTGACAAGTTCAAAAGTGCAGTGACTGTGTGTTCCTGGATCTTTGAATCTGGATAGGACAGAAGCTGGACTAACGGATGAATCCCTCCATTGTTGGCGATCAAAATTCTGTTGTCCGGATTCTCTTTTGAGAGCATGCGGATCTTCATGACAGAATCTCTTTTTATATTCAGCTGACCTGAGGATAGATTCTGAATTAAGGAACAGATTTCATCTATGAGTGCAGCTGAGGAGGCATCAGAGCCCGTATTAGTATCCTTCTTTGGCAGTTCAACATTGTTCTTCTCGCACCATTGCACAATGAGGTTGCGGAGGGCATAGTTTGGAGCAAGAGACAAGTGATCCAAAGTTTGTCCAGTCTTTGGGCAGGTCCTATGATTGGAATTCAACCACCGCCGAATGCTCTCTCTTTCATAAGTCTTTCAAAAAGGGCAGAAAAAATTGTTTCAGTTTCAGTGGCATGTATAACAGAACAGAAAAGAATTCTAATTGAACTTCGAAATTACCTGTCCTGTTGTCACAATAACTGGGTCCGTCATGATCTCCAATGTAATCGGACAAAGGAATTCGTGAGGGACTAGCATGGTCTGACACCTTTGTAACCTTCTGGCTGAGACAGGACCATCAAGCACAAGGGTATCCTCAACACCAGCAATTTGTTTAAATTTTCCCAAAAGGTCGGTGATTTGTGGAATGCTATCAGCTTTATGCCCACCCCTCTCTTTTACAAGTTTCCGGACTGCTAATGTTTCAGCTTTCAAGTCTGCAATAGTATGTAGTTCTAACTTTTTAGCTAGTCTTTCTAGTATTGCACTGTCTGCATTCCGGTCATCTTCCTTGGAGAAAACAACCATCATGTCCATTGCTAGCTCCATATCTTGTGTATCTGTACGCCCTTTTGCCCTTTTAAGTTGCATACACATCAGCTCTACCTGTTAATCCATCAAATAAAGCATGCACATGCATCATTCAAAAGCTTGCAATGTAAACATCTAGCATAAGAATGTCTGAGGAAGTGAACAACAAATTTGAAAGAAATAATAAGTCGACAATTTTCTCCAATCAATTTTCTAGCCAGGAAACAGGGATGATGTTATTTATCGAATACAAATCCTAGTAATCTAAGAATCTCTAAAGCAAATTATCGCAACACTTACACACACACACACCCACACAAACACACGCACGCACATATATATATAAGAATTCTTTTGCAACCAAGATATAGCGAATCTGTTTCAAGAGATTCAGCATAATCTTCAGTGACACATATCCGCAAACACCTATTTACAGTAAATAATTCCACTCAATTGAAACACACGTTACCTTAAGGATGTATTGTGAATTAAATGCGGCTCTAAATTTTCATCACAGGATGTATTTTTAACCTCACAAGGAACTAAAAACAAAAAATGGCCAGCAAAGAAATTTACCTTAAAGTAGTAGATCTAACCAAAAATAAATTTGAGCAACAAATTCAAGAAACTTTGATAAAAGAAAGAGAAAATTTAATCACTTGTTCTTTCACTTCATCAGATATCCCGAGCTCATCATAAGGCACATTATCCAGAGCCTCATACAGTTTATCAGACACAGCATGGAATCGACTCATCACTGCCTCGCTCTCCGCTGCCTAATTTCAACGAACACAAAAGCAAAATAAGAACATTACCTTACATGTCAAAATAAATGAATAAATAAACAAAATTAAGAAGGTGTTTCATGGACATAATAAAGTGACAGCTAACCAGATAAATCTTGCTGCCATAGTTGCAATCCTTCAACAATTTCTTTGCTGCAAGAAGTGCTTTTTTCAAATTAGCCAAACAGTTCAAGGCCTCACTAGAAACTTGTCCCTCAAGCTCCCTTATCTCTTCTAAAAGAGGCACCAAAAGCTTCAATCTTCTCACCATGTTCAAGCCCTCCTTCCTCTGAGTTTTCCTGAACCCACCATACGATCCAATGGTATCAATCACTTGCATCAACTCTTTGACTACAGGATCACATTCATTCAACGAACTCGAAACCCCGTTCTGATTCTGTCCAGTGGCGCCCTCCATCACCATCATCTGCCTCTCCATTTCCCACTTTGAAGCTTAAAACTCAAAAGGGTACTCTTAAAACCAAACCTTTTGACAATAATGTTAAAATGTCAGCCAAAAGTGTTGTTGCTCTAGAAAAAAGAGTAAAAAAAAAAAATTGCCTCTTTATTTCTCACTCTCAAGCTTAAAACTCAAAACATTTAACAAAAAACATTAAAAGAGTCGGCTTAAAAACTCCATTGGGTTGTCTTAGACTCAAAATCCAAATTATCCGAAAAAACTGTGATTTTCTCTTTAGAAAAAAGGGGGTGAAATTCTGCCTCGTCACTCCTCGCTATCAAGCTTAAAACTCAAAAGGGTAGTTATAAAATCTGATATTCAACAGAAATGTCAAAAAGTGTCAGCTTGAAAACTCGAAAGAGGTATCCTAGACACTTTAAAATTAATAATAAAAAAAAATTAACTTTCCGGGAAAATAGAGATTTTCTCTAGAAAAAAGAAAATGAGGGGACAATAGTTGCATGTGGCCATTGATGCCGCAAATTGTCATGTTGTTCCTACATGTGTGTGTAAGAGAAAGAGAGAGATTCTGTGCAATTATTTATTTATTTATATCTTTTTGGCGGTATCGTGGGACCTTCACATGACCAACGGTTAGGATGAGATAATTTTTCGCGGGTTTTGTGGCATACTGAGAAGAGGAAAAAGCTGATTTGAAAAACATATAAACTGCTTTGGGATGAAATTTTCGGTCGGTTCACGCGGTTTTTTGACAAGGTGACGCGTATTCACGTGCATCTGTTTTCGTGTCTGTTTCTCTGTGTTTTAGTGCCTCAAACGGCCCCATTGTTTTTCCTTTTTTATACAATTTTTTTGTGGGATGGGTGATTATGCAATTGGGTCCAAGACCAAACTCTTTTTTTTTTTTCTTTTTTCTTTTTTCTTTTTTCTTTGTTGTTGGAATGAGAGCTGGGGCAAAGGAAGAGAGAGCCTTATTTATGTTTTGAAGTTGATATTTGAGGAGAATTATATCATTTTGTGTGAATTAACTAATGCAAATGTTGGTTACGGTCCAAAGAAGTGGACATCGATGAAAACAACACGGAACCCACAAATAAAAATTGTGAAATCATTTCTCTAGTTCGAAAATCGAACATAGTATATTATAACTTCAAATCCTGTTCTTTTAAATCAATTACATCACGTTAAAATTGTCACGAACTTTTCGTGTTTGCATTATCATTGAATTAAAATCATCCATTATCCACATGTGATAAAACTATACCATATGAAGATTTGATGAGTTCTTAAAGCACTTTGATCTTTTTTTGTTATTTAGTTTCTGATGTAATTTATTATGATAAAAATAAAAGAGATTTTGGAAGTCATTTAGAGGGGGGTTATAATTATGTACTTAAATTGGTGAGTACTCCAAAAATAAAAAAGTGTTTCTTAACTTTGTTTTCAAGTAATATTCAAAGAATTTTCTTACACGTCTTTAAAGATTGTAGTTATCTTAAAAATAAATAAATAAATAAACAATACAGATCTTGCTTGCTGCTGGCCTGTCATTAACTCACAATATCTGATCTTGTGAGACCTCCGAGGCCCATCCGAACAATTTTTATTATAACAACATCATTTGATCATTGTTTATTATTTTTTATGCATCAATCTTGTGAGAAGAAAGTGATGCGATGTCGTTCTCACTACTGAAATGTACGGAATTCGTCATATGCAATGCAATTTGCTTCGTAAAATCATGTCGATATGTGTGATAACGACAACATTTGAGTGTGTATTTAATAACCAGAAATTTCTATCTCGATCTTGACTCAGTGTGCGTACTCGCTGCTGCCATGCGTTGCATTTAGCCAAAATATTTGAAGGCCGCGTATGATTTTGGGGCATTTTGAATGGGCCGGAGTTAAAAAATAAAGTTAATGTCTGCCAGCTCAAAGTTGCCGTAAGCTGCTTTTTATTTTATTTTTTTTTTCCCGGTCTCCATAGTCAATCAGTCGTTGTTCGAAGTAACTTTTGCCATTAAAGTCAGGGTTTATGAGAAATTCTTCACCGTCTTTATTTACCAACCCAGAAAAAAAAAAAAAAAAAAAAAAGGGTGGAGGGTGGGCTTTATGATTACTGTTGTATCTCATCCAAGCTTAGGGAATCTTTGTGGATACAACAAATTCAACACTAATCATTGCTATGTACACATGACCGCATATACAAGGATAAGGCAGTTTATGTATATCTCATTGCTTTCTCCACGAGTCATGACCACAAAAGAACGAAACCAAGGTCCAATCAAGCTATTAAACAAATGTTTCTAATTCTAAGTCACAGACGAAACTAACTAATTTTTCTGTCTCCTTTGTTTTATACGGTAGTGAATTCACACCAAGATTCTTTCTTATCTGAATTATTGAGCGTGAATTCGTTAATCCGAACAAGTTCTTTAGCCATAAACACATGTTAACCCAATTAATAGGCTTAAATTATGGTCATGATTATTGACATAAAATAAGTTTTGATGAAACCATTTTGAAGGATGTTTAACGAGTGTTTGAGAAATAAATAAGACGACCATGATAAGGTGTTTGTTGAGATGTTATCATACTCTTTTCAGAGTAAAAAGTAAGCAAATAGTTGATAGGTTAATAAGAGATAATTCTGATAACCTTGAGTAGACTACTTCGATCAGGTGGTAATTTTGATGACCTCGAATAGATCATCTCGACCACGAGATTATTTGGTAATCTCAAGCACATCAGCTCGACCAAGAGATTATTTGGTGACCTCGAGTATATCATCTCAACCAAAAAGTTATTTGGTGACCTCGAGTACATCGCATCGACTATAAAGTTATTTGGTCACCTTGAGCACACCACCTCGATCAGGAGGTTATTTAGTGACCTCGAGGAGATCATCTCAATTAAAAGGTCACTAACAAGCAAGACTTAATCAAAACGAGTCACAAAAGATCTTCTCCGAAAAATTAGGACACGAATTTGATCAATTAATGATTATTTCCATGATCTAAGTCGTGGGTTTCTGGTGTTGATAAAAACCCTAGAAAAATCATGCCACGTGGGGACTCTCTTTCTCTCTCTCGCGGATGGGCAACTTATGGGACCTTTTCTCTCTCTACCATTGAAAAATTTTTCTTTCTCTCATAATTCCTTTTTCTTTAAAATTGATTAGTTTGTATTCTTTTCCTCTAAATTTACTTAAAGCTTTTTGTTTAAAGTAATCATAATTAAGTCACATGAATTGTAGCATGAGTTTTTCCAAGTAGACCCACATTGCTAACTTAAATGTTGGAGGGTTCATGTAGGAAAAACTTTCAGTACATCTTACCATCTTTTGTAATTTTAAGTGCTCACTGAACAGCAGCACGTGGATTATTTGCTTGTAGGTTATTTGCCCAAGGTCGAAGGATTTTTTTGGAGATTAAAAAGTTGCTTATCCAACAAATAAATTTAGGATCAAGATCCCCTCTTAGTGTTTTTCTCTTAGTCTCTTATAGTCTTTCAAATTTAATAGAGAAAGTTGGTTTAATTGTAACTACAATAAATAAAACTGATTTAAAATTTAATTTTGGCCACTTATTTTCACTAGGAGAGACTAGGTAAGAAAAAATACTAGGAGATAATCCTTATCCATAAATTTAATGCTGGCGCAAAGGTCAGGTGTCAAGTTGCCAATTGACTCAACTAGATTTCAATGTCAACAACGAGCAAAGCCGTCAATGACCAAAAAAAAAATTACCCTCACCTTTTTTCTCTCCCTCTAAAGAAAGGAAAGTAATATGCAAATACCAATTTAAGGGGACAAAGTGATTGAGATTTTTTTTTTCTTTTCAATAAAATGAAAAAGTTTTTCTCATTAAAATAATTTCATTAAAAATTTTTTTTTTTTATAAGAATTAAGAAATAAATTTAAGATGAGTTTTAATGGGAGTAGACACCCTTTTTATTGATACAAATTTTTAAATGATTACTTGATTCGTCCATACACTTACCGAATATGCTATCATTATATACATTTAGATTCTCAGCAAAACCCTGATAGTACATTAGTATATTGTTTAATAATACTAATACTAATAATAATAATAATAATAATGAGATGGGTTCAAAAGTAGTATCTTATGTTTCTAATTAGAAGCTTCTAATGAACCCCACAATACGGCTCCTCAGTGGAGAAGAGCGTAATCATGGGCTCAAAAAGTTAGAAGCCCAAAACGTCTCAAAAGGCCTAATAAATTTGAAAACCTTTGACACGTCATCTCATACGATACGCGTTAACTTTAGACCGTTAAAACGATCAAAGCAACTTTTCATTTTTATTCAGATCCAATGGTCCAGATGAACTAGCCGTTATTTTCAAATAAGGAAGCGTGCAAAGCCCTTGCCTTTTCTCCATCCTCATCCTTCTCATTTTCCTTTGATTCCGCTTCATTTCTTTTTCTCTCTTTTAATCCATCATAATAATCAAAATGCAATAATTTGAACAGAGTTTCATTTGTGTGAGTTTTTCAAACTCTTGAATTTGAGATTCATCAAAACGTGGCAAAAGGGCTTGCTTCTTATTATGCTTGTGGGTGTTTAAGGACTTTCAAATCAAAAAGGGTGTTTGATTTTTTAGGTTTTTTTTTTAAATTAATTTTGTGATGATATTTGCTTTCTTTTCTTATTACTTTGATCGTTGATTTGTCACAGAATCAAGAATGGGTGGATTAAAGGAGAACATTAATGCATGTCTCATTGAAGGAGCTTCTAATTTTCCAGGTAGCTTCCATAAGAATTTGATATATCTTCTTCTTCTTCTTCTTTTTTCAAAAGAGAAATCAGTTAATTCGTATGTGACACCATGATTTACAGCTGCTTACCTTTTTTTTATTTCCAATTTCAGTATGTCGCCTTTTTTAATTTACTATTATTATTTTGTGTTTTTAATTTAAATATGTTCCGTTCTGAAGATGATGTGAGAATGGGCGGCTCCAAGCAAATGATGGAGGTGGTTCAAAATCCTAGAAGGGCTTTATCTGTTATCAATCAGAACATATTGGAAGCTACCACCGACTCAAATGCCATTAACAAAAAAGGATTAGGGTAAATTTTCAATTAGTTTCTTTGTGTTAAGTCCTGCTTTCATCACTTTCAATCTGCAATTTATCATGTAATTGATCTGAACTCTACTATACATTCAGGAATGAAGTAATATATAAACCAAATCCAGGGTTGGCAGAAGCAGTGATTAGCGACGTTGAAGTAATTTCTAGGACCATCAACGTTAAGATGATTTAGATGCTGCTTCATGTCTAGAACATGAAATTGAATTACTATTGCTTGATTTGTGGTGTTATCAGGAAACTAAAGATGATGCAGTAATAGATGTCGAAGACTGTGGGGATGATGGTGGTGCTGCAGTCCCAATGTTTGTGCGGCACACAGAAGCATTCCTTGATGAGATTGATAGGATGGTATGAGAATTTGACAAATCTTAGTTATGGCATAAATAGAATCTCAATGCAAATGCACTGAATTGTGATGTCTGCAGGACGTTGACGAACTGGAAGTTGCAGAGGACCCCGTTCTGGATATCGATGGCAGAGATTTGAAAAATCCACTAGCAGTTGTTGAATATGTTGATGATATATATGCTTATTACAGGAAAATTGAGGTAAGCTTTCTTCGATAGCAGTTGAAAATGAAAAGCATATTAATATTAGTCACTGAAATGTATATTGGTCGGCTGGCGGCATCCATTACAGATGGATTTGGATTTGGATTTGGTACCGATCAATAAAAATTGTTCATTTTTGGTCACTGAGAAGAGTGACCTTTAATGATAGTTAGTTTATGCAGATTTCTAGCTGTGTTTCCCCCACTTATATGGACCATCAATCTGACATCAATGAGAAGATGAGGGCTATTCTCATTGACTGGCTCCTTGAGGTGAAACAGGATTCATTGTTTCTTTCAAGATACATTCTAAATGTCTTAAGAGATTACTTTCATACATCTAATAGGATCGATCATATGGACAGGTTCACTACAAATTTGAGCTTATGGATGAGACACTATTTCTCACTGTGAATATTGTAGACAAGTTTCTAGAGCGGCAGTTGGTGGTGAGAAAGAAGCTTCAATTGGTCGGTGTCACAGCCATGCTATTAGCTTGCAAATATGAGGAGGTCTCAGTACCCGTTGTCGATGATTTTATTCTAATATCAGATAATGCTTATACAAGGAAAGAAGTAATTGACATGGTAATTTTTTTTGTCTTTTCCCTTCCGATCGAGGCTGGCCCCCTGTTATGCACTGCTAACTGTTTTGAATGACCACATGTGCTTGCAGGAGAAACTACTGCTGAACACTCTACAATTCAACATGTCTGCACCGACCCCTTATGTGTTCATGCGGAGATTTCTCAAGGCAGCTCAATCTGATAAAAAGGTCAGGTTCACTCATAATCATGTACTTAGGAACTAGAATTCTTTAGCCTTCGATATTAAAGGTTTGTCGTGCTCATGAATTTGAGCCAGCTTGAGCTTCTCGCCTTTTTCATCGTTGAGCTATGCTTGGTGGAATACAAAATGCTCAAGTTCCCACCATCCTTGCTGGCTGCTGCAGCAATTTACACAGCTCAATGCAGCCTCTACCGGTTGCAGCAATGGACTAAAACAAGCGAATGGCATACCAATTACTCGGAAGATCAACTTCTGTGAGTTACTTTACATTTTTGTTTTGCAGTAACTTGTATCCCCAAACATGAATCGAGCGTATTCATAACTGATGAATTGATAATGCTTGTATATGTGTCAACATAGGGAATGCTCGAGATTGATGGTAGCACTCCATGAGAAGGCTGCAACCGGGAAGCTGACTGGTGTTTACAGGAAGTTCAACACATCCAAATTTGGCTATGCCGCAAAAGCTGAGCCTGCCCTGTTTCTCTTAAATAATTAGTAGTACTAGTAGCGCAGTAATAAGAATTTGGTTATTTGGAGTTGTGTTTGCGTGTCCCCAGCTAATTGAGCAACAGAAGTTGCGTTTGCCCCATTGAACTTGTTTTATTCAGTCTGACCGAGTTGTGTTATAATTAATTTAAACCGGTGCTTTGGATGTGATAGAATAAAGATTGTTTCTTAAAAAATTTCCATTTTGAAGCTTTCAACTTCAAATATTGCTCTATTTTAAAGGTAAACTAAAATTTTTCATCACGCTTTTTTTACCAACACTGGCATTTACAAAGTCAGAAACCTTTAAAAGACAATTAACAAGGCCTTGAAAATGAACACCTTCATCATCATTATCATTATTATTATTATTATTATTATTATTATTATTATTATTATTATTATTATTATTATTATTATTATTATTATTATTGTTATTGTTGTTATTTTGTTTTTGGTATACCACCTCCGCATGTGTTGTTAGCATGTACTTTGACCGATCCCAATCCAATAATGAGCACATTAAATTTGTCTTGCTCATAGGCCTAACTTAATAGACATTGAATTGAGTAAAGAGTAGTACTGCCACATATCCTAAATTATTTATCTAAAAAAATTATGTCAAATGACATGGCATTCATCAATTGGTCAGTGAGGATAACATGATTAATTCACTTGGATCTTGTAAAGAATTATCAATCAATCAATGACATATCATTTGTGATGAAAATTGAGATTAAAAATAGAGTAGTGCTATATATTCTAAATTACTTATGCCAATTAGAAAATTTTAACTACCTTAAATTGTGATGACTGATGCAAGAGGAACTATTGATTGAACACAACCGATTGTTTTTCATTCACTATCTTTTTCTACTTTTACATCAGTGCACTGCATGGCTTGAGCAGCAGGCCTATGCTGTTCTAGTTACAGCTGTCATAAAATCCAATGGTTGTGAATCAATTGATCCAACGGCTACTGCTATTGTACCATACATATATCACATGATCATCATCTCCTTCCTCTGCTTTTACTTTCTGTCTAACTAACTCTGCATTGTTCTTGAGACAATGTTGATTCATGTTCCATGTCAGCTTGATAACTCCAGCTCACTGCCACTTTATCCCTGGCTCATTAAGCTCGTTAGTGTTACAAGCTTCTGTAAGACATTTTAACAAACACATTGCATGCTTATCAGGCACTCACTTCAACAATCCCAAGAAACATCATTCTATTGCTTTGTAATGATTATATATATATATATATATATATATAGACACACACACATATATTAAATTGCAATCACTTCACAAGGATGCATGTACAGCAAAATTGCAAGCACATTCAGGTTCCAATCTTGCGGTTGAGGATGTTGAGAAGTGACACTCGGGTTTTAAATCAAACACATTTCAAGACTTCCAAGTCCTTCAAGATATGGTGTGCATGACTCCAGTTTCCCTAGCATTTAAATTTTTATTTTATTTTAAATTATATGTTTTACTTAATTTGTAATGAATATAAATAAAATTATATTTGAAAATAAGGGTAATACTGTAAAATTATGGTGTTATAGGAGTTATTGGATATTATGAAAACAATAAGAGAATAAGTGGTATATATTGATTTCAATAAGAGAGAAAATAACTACATTTTCACTCTAAAAGAAAGCATCCACTTTTACTTCCTAGAGATATTACCATACAACACAAGTACACAATTAGTTTAGATTCTTTATAAATTTCCAATTACATCTCTATTTATTCTGTAACAATTTTAATTCTACTCCATTTTCACTTTGGTTAGAAGCTAGAGTGAAATAACTTTATCTAATTTTGATGTTTTATGCATGTTGAACTGTTTTATGCCAAAATGCAGTGGCTAGTTATTGTCGTGATTGAAAAAAAAAACCACACTTAACTTATGGTGGGGTTGTTATTTTTTCATTAGCAAATAACGCAAACTAGTTGCATAGGATGAGTATGATACTTTGTGGGGATCAAATAATTGGGGTTACAGTTTTGAATGAAACCCAGAAAAGATAAAGTTGAGTTGCCCTATGATTTAATCGGAAATTCAATTTCTTTCTTGGTCGTTTTGCAGTTTTAAGTTCTTTAGTTATTTTTTTTTTCTTCCTTTTGGGATTTTTATTTTTTTCTTTTTTAAATATTAGATTTGGGTGTCTATTTGTTTTATTTTTCATATCTAGACTAGGAGAATTTTATTGTAAAATTATATTTTGGGTTGGCCTATTTTCGTAAATTAACAATATTTAGGATTAGTATAAAAGGGCCCAAATAGTACTGTATATGATTTTTATCTTTTTCTTTTTTAAATATTATATTTGGGTGTTTGTTTGTTTTATTTTTCTTATTTAGACGGGAGAATTTTATTGTAAAGATTATATTTTAGGTTGCTCTATTTTCGTAAATTAACTATATTTAAAATTAGTGTAAAAGGGCTCAAAACCCTAATATTGTTTAATCAGACTTATAATAATATTTTACTCATTCCAGAAACTTTATTTCTCTATGATTTATTAATATTCTACAAAAAAAAAAAACATGCATTTTGAGATCAAAGAAGTTTGTCTGAGTATCTTTTGGCGTATAAAATTTGATTTTAGATGTTGGATTTGGTCAGAGACAAATCCTGAAAAAAAATTTGGTGACGAATTATTAATTTTTCTGTGATTTTTCTAAGTTCTTGAAGCGGATGATTACACTAGACCATGTTAATTAATCAGTTTTCTGAGCTAGATACATGCATCTTTCCCAAAAACCAATTTTGTGGAATTTTGTTTTCAGTTGTTGCGGGTGAATACGAGTCATAAGGGATTTGGTTGGATATATTCACTCCTCATAGATGTTAATGCACGCATATACACTGCAGGGATGAATTGATCATATTCCGAAAAATTCGAAATTTAATTATCGCCCTCAGACCCCTCGATCATCAAACTAATAAGCAAGTTCATTTAAAATAAAATAAAAAGGTGAGTGTAATAATAATACATTGTCTTGCGATATGCTGCTTATAGATTGGGGGGAGAACCAATGCATATGATAATAAATAGAATCTTTGGTACCAGGAAAAGGTCGTTCAATCCTCCCATCATCAAGGTAAAATATGCCTGATTCACGAGATGCATGTGGATGATAACTGTCTCCCAGAATATTCAAATCATCCACAAAGAAAATGCAGTTGTTGCCCAGGCCATTTGTTGCAGGAACCGATAATGAACTTGAGCTTGTCACGAACAAAATTCGTTCACCCAAACTATTTACTTTGGTTAGCCGCATGGTGCTAGTTGGATCATGATTAATCTTGAATACTTCAAATCCACTTACTGGATTGTATGTAAACCCGTCTTCTTCTTCTTCTTCTTCTTCTCCTTCAAATTCTTCATCTATCAATATTGTCTTCATGAAATTCTCGATTTTCCAAATAATTAACAATTCACCATCCGATTCTACCAAATATGAAGAAATCAGAACTTCTTCTGCAGACTCATCTTCCTCACGATTCCAGTTAGCCTCAAGATTTTCAAACATGCTCGTCCGGTTGTTGGGTATTAGTTTAAGAATCAATTCCTCGTCTGCTACTTTGATAGTACTTGTTGCAAAAGAAGCATCTTCGGAGATCAAGACGTGCAGTTCGCCATTATAGAACAAGATATCTGTACCAAATTCATCATACTCGTTATCCAAGATGATCCATCTCTTATTTCCCGGTTTGCACAACGCCATTGTTTTATACAATGAGTCATCCAAGGCGAATGTCGCTGCAACGATACAGTTTCGAGCATCTGCGGATGATAATTCAACCTTTCGAATAAATTCCAATAACCCTGCCATACCATAATAATAGGGTAGGTCATCCATCAAAACGTTTTCAAAAGATGCAATAGTTGTTAGGGGAGTAAGCGGGAGTTGGATCCCCGAAATTGGATCGAAAAGAAAGATGTCGGGATTGAACTTGGAACCCTTGAGCATTACCAGCCAACCTTTGGAACTTCCACAACACCAAGATCCACCACCATACCAGCTACGTTGCATGTTATTGGGGAGCTTCAAATTATAGAGTCTGCCTTCACACAAGTCATAAAATTTCAAGAAATTATTGTTGTTGCCGTTAACATGAGGCAGCATCAACCATGGCGCTTGAGCATTTCTTTTTCTGATGGTCGTGTTATTTTCTTCAGTAATAACTAATCTCCAAGATTTGCAAACGCAACTCATACGAACAGAATCTGCTACATGTAATAATTGCTTCAGGATTTTCTCCATTATATCAAAAGGAAGTTGATCCCAATGCCCGTACTCACGTTCATCATTCTCCTCTTTATTACTTCGGAAATATGAAGTAAGAAAATTAATAATATTCATCGTTCGCAAAATTAGAATACACCACAGAACGCAAAAGAACGTAGGTTTCGCGGCGCACTTAATCTTGAAGCTTTGGTCTGTTGTCGTATAGTATTTGAAAGTGAGTATATCTTAAAAATTTTAAACTCCTAATAAGAGAGGAATTTATTAAATTTATTACTTATCCCTGTTAGATTAGGCATTGATTTTCTCAAGGAAAGCTTCTCCGACAGAAATTCCTAGTCAACGAGAGTTAACTAGTTTCGAGATTCTCTTGATTAATTTTTTTTTCTTCCTTTTATTTATATACTAAGAAGTTTAATTACGCTAAGTTCTCATTAGTACGTAAATCACTAGTTAGCTTTGTGGTAGTCACCTCTGTTTCGGGTGAAAAGCATTATAACCAGGCACCCATGAGCAGAAATGTGCTCTCCTCGGCTAAAAGCAACCCCTTGTGGAAACTCACTCGCGAGGAGCCATCTATTGGTCGCTTTGATATGGCTGGTCAGAGGGCATGCGACGAGAGACTCTAGTCGAGATAGATTAAAGTCTTGGCCAATGATAGTTATCAGGGTGTGGGTTTCTTCCAGAGAGTTCAGGAATGAAACCCACTCAACAGCAGTTGTGACCCTCGTTCACCCACGATGGTGCAACTGATTGAAGAGGAAGCCAAATATTTCGATTGGGTATAAAAGATACAGAGGATGAAGGTTCTTCTATATTCATTTTCTCTTTGCTTTGCAATTTCTATTATTTTGTCTTTCTCTAAACTTTAAAATCAATCTCTCTTGACTTGAAAAAAAGAGAGTGCAGGCAGTTGAGTTTAGCGAGAATGTGGTCGAAGTTGTTTGCTCGAGTAGAATTGGTCGCACTGCAGAATCATTCCCCCAAACAATTACAAACTTAAGCGTTGACACGGTCACCTGGTTAGTACCTAGCTCGACCAAATTTCAGCATCAACAACCTCCTTACTGTATGATTGTGATAGTGATAGAGGGTTTGAGTCTCATGTGCGGGTTGTGGAAATAATTTTTAACATTTCACAGAAGATAATTTCTTTTACACTTTTGAGAGTCCACGAATTAGAAAAAAAATCCTTAGGTGGAATATTTAGTTGTGCTGTGACAAGAAAGCCCTCTTGCTATCCAATCCTGTACTTATGCATTTCATTAGTAGAAGATCAAGCTAATTCGGAACTCGAAGTGAGACGGTACCATCTTGTGCAAGGCAACGATGGTTGGCCTTTTATCATTTTCTATATGGTAGCCTTTTATCATTTTCTATATGGTAGACTTGGTAAAAAAGACCAAACTTATTTCTAAAATTAGAGTTCGACTGCAGCTACCCCCTTTTTGTGGAGGATCAAGTTCCTTGCCAACTATCAATCCCAATCTCTTTTTCTTTAAGTGGGATAGCATATTTTAGGTATGGCACGAGCACGTTTCGATAGGGCACGCAACACAGCATGCAGCATGGCACGGCACGCACGTGGGCCGGGACAAGCTCAGAATTTTAGGTATGTGGGCCTTAAAAGCACGGCACGACTAGTGGTGGGCCAAAGCATAACACGCAAAAAAACACGTAATAAACACGTTTTATTAGTGTGTTAGCACGTGGCCCATGGGCCATTAATAGCATGTGAGCCAAATATATCAAGATAATTTTTTTTAATAAAAAGGAAAAAAAAATGTTATAAACTTATGATTTTACAAATATTTTAAGTTTAAAAATTTTAATATATTTTTTTTATTTTTTTTATAAGATATATTTTATTAAATTAATTTAAGTCTTAATTTAAAAAAAATCTAATTGTTTTATGTTTATTATTTATTAAATGAATAAATAAATATAATGATATTAATAAATAAAATTATAAATATCATGATTTTATAAATGATATATCAAAATTTTACGACATTAATATTTCATTATTATGAAATCATAACTTAGTTAACGAAGATATGTTTCATTTTTTATTTGTGAATGCAATATTTTTCATATTTATACAATGAGTGTTAATAAAGAATTAATCACAACATCACAGAAAGTGATTGCTCAACTACCTATATATTAGTACGTAATTATTTGAGCAACAACTTTCAATATAGTTAAATACAAATATTAATATATATTATCATTGGTTTTATCAATTATGGACCTATAAGAATAAACCCTTCCATTTTTTTTTCAAAAGCAATATTACATTACAGTAAATAAAAATAAAAAAAATTTAGGGACCTAGCTTTGATTATTTTCATATGGGGTAGCACAAATGTTAGATTTTTAAAGAGATAGATCGAATTCATTCTAACCTTACTCGTTTACCGTATCATAGTTATGATTAATAAATGTTATTTCGTGCTTAATAATCAATATTTTGTATTTATATAGTTGTGATTTATCAATTTATCGATTTGTCGTAATCAGTATTTCGTAGTTGTAACTTATAAGTTGTGAATTGTGATTTATTATAATTAATATTTCGTAGTTGTGACTTCGTGTAACCGTTATTCGTTATTCTTAGATTGTAATTTTAATTTTTATTAATTATTTCTATGATCTATAGAATTAAATTTATGTATTATTGTGTTATAATTAATAATGATGAAATTAAATGTTTAAACATATATTTATAAAATTATGATAAATTAATAATAAAATGTTAATTATTTTCTTAATAGTTAATAAAAATTAATTATTGTTGTTGTTGCTGTTGTTGTTATTATTATCATTTTTATTAATTGGAATTAGTAAATTTTTACGTTCAGCGACTCGCGTACGTTTAGCGGCTCGAAGAAGATTGGACTGATTACTCGAAAATGGATCACTAAAGAGCCAATTCCTTACCTCAGGTTGGGTGCACGGGTCTCAACCAGGTCATGTGTACGAGCAGGAAAAAGACAATTCCTTACCTCAAACAGAACGTAAAAGACCATGACATGAAGTATGTTGCACTGAAAAACAGCAATAGAATGATTTCTGGACAGATCAAAATTGCTACAAGAGAAAGAGATGCCACAATTCAGCACCAGTTCTCGTGCAAACTTTTGAACAAATTATGAAAGAGACGCGTTTTCCTTGTCCATTACAGATCCAAAAGAGAGTATTTATCCATACTTGACTTTCAATTGAGAAGTCTGTGTCAGTTTCCGCGTCAGGATTTGTGCAAATTGCGATAGCCTCAACAATAATGGGGCAATGGTGTATCGACTTTGTACACTGACATTTTTCACGATGCCCTTGCACCTCATTGCCTCTTTTCTTCAAGTGCAGCTCATTCATGCAACGTGTCAGTGGCATCGTTCTGCATGTCCAGTTTGGAAATCGCAACTGACTGCACATTGGGCTTGCATTGTGTCCAGTAGAGCAGCATTTGATCGATTACAAAAGAGGTGGTATAGACTATGCTGTCCATAATCAGTAGGGGACACCATGATGTTTACATCCGCAAACTGCACAAGGGATAAAGCAGAGGAAGCTTATGAGATACAAGCAACAACGTTGGATGAAATTCTAACTAAAATCTGCCCTTTAGTTAAAAGAACTGAGAAAATAGCACCATCATTTGTAAAATATTTTCAATAGCCATACAACCATCTATCAATGATGCTTCAAAGAAAAAACAATGCATCCGTAGAAAACAGATTTTCATATTGAAATCCAATTTGTTACAACTTTCTCCCAGTCAACCACCCACCCACGAAATAGCCTTTAACTTAAAAGTCCACGTTATAACAAGTCAATCTCATGTGATGATCATTTTGTCATGCACAATTGAACCAACATAAAATGCACCCTAAATTGAGGTGGCCAACTACCTCTGTTGCTTCTTCAGTAGAAAGCTTTCCTTCCAAAAGTGAATCCATTACGAGATTGAGGTTTTCACCCCTAATCATATCAAGAGCCCACATATATTTTCCACTAGCAAGCTATAGTTAATACTTGTATCTTGATCATGGTTCAACCAAATTGCAGAAAAAGAATTATGCTAATCATGCAAACCTTTTACATCACATTTACAACAGAATGAAAACTCATGAAGAAATCAAGCCAGAGAGGCAAAAAGATTTTACAATAAAAACCAAGAAATAAGGCATGAAAAGCACAGATGTTACAGGTACTATAAACCTCTTACATGACTTGGAGGGATATGCTTTCCACTTAGCAAATCCAGAAGGATGGAGCTGAAGCTGTATCTAACACTCCCAGGGGAGACCCTTCCTACAATTCACAAATTATGGCAATGACCGTAAGCGCAATTAAATGCATAGAAGACAAATAGTTTCTAGTTCAGTATTTGTAGTAACTCGAATACCATAGACCATTGAACGGCCAGTCATAAATCGTAAAATCCTCTCCAAGAGCAGATTCATCAGTCAGTCTCTAGACTTCCACCATATATTCGAGTATATTTAGTCCAGCATCTTCATTTCCAT
The DNA here is from genome assembly GCA_030449905.1 of Luvunga scandens. Classification (NCBI taxonomy): domain Eukaryota; kingdom Viridiplantae; phylum Streptophyta; class Magnoliopsida; order Sapindales; family Rutaceae; genus Luvunga; species Luvunga scandens. The sequence goes on from JASUUG010000714.1 coordinate 505,975, forward strand.
AAAATGTAGGCAAGAATATCACTTAAAATTATTATTACAGTTCTTCCTCTTTAATCATTTTGCACGTCTTGTGATTAGTAGCTGAATTAGAATCTACCTCGACAGTCAGAACTTGATCTAACCCAGGTTCCAGAGGTAAGGAACCAGGTGAATCCTCTTAGTTTGAGAACGTAGAAAAATAAATGATAACAAATAAGAAATCTGAGAAAGAAAAAATTTAAAGCAGCAAAACGATTACCATTCTTTAGATACTCAGGTGGTGTGTAGGCAAGATAGATGCAGCAACTTGAAAGACGTGGATCACCATCCTACATAGTACATAAAAATATTCATTCTAGATAAGAATGGATGCTGATAAGGAAGTAGGAAGAATATTATTATATTAACAGTAAGCTTACTTCATTCCTAGATGGTGATACCTCATCAAAGAGAACCCTATATGCATTCAAATCTTGGTTTAGTGGACGATCCTCTGTGTTACAGTAATCTAAGGCATCAGCAATGTAAAAGGCTACTCTTAAACGCAGCAGCCACTCAATGCTCTGTTTTTCCCCTGCAAGGAATGAAGAAAGACAAAATGAAATCAACCACAAGAAGAAATGTACATATTCATTCTCAATCCTATAGCATATACAATAAAGCAAATTCTAATTTTATTAGTGACCCAAGAAGAATCAAACACAGCAATCTATGGTAGAAGTTTAATGAAAGCATTCACTATTTTAAGTGTGTGAACTGAAAAATAAAATATGATTTACCCTCAGAGCACATTTAACACAGACAAAGAGAATTGTGTCGAATAGCATCAACTAAATATAAATTTACATTGTCACTTCACTGGAAAATGTTACATGTCAAAACTGCATGAAACTATCTGTCCTCATGATTCTACTCAAATAATTATCAATCTGATAAGTTCCGAAGAGCATGAACCAAAAAGACACTCACGAGTACACAAGTAGAAGTTTAAAGAACGGATTAAGGATTAGCCAAACAAGAAAAGAGTTACTGGTAGAGACCAACTAGTGTCATTCAATTTATGCCATAATCAAACAATCTTGCTTCTATTTTTGATTCATTCAATTTTAATATTCTAGCAAACCATCCAAAACTCCATGAACGTAGCAAAATCCACAATCTTGGATGCACTATGTCACAAAACAAGGAATAATAAACGAAAACAAAGAAAAAGATTACACACAATGGAACAAATGCTTAGCAGGAGTATCATTAGGCATGTACTCAGCAACAAGCAGCCTCTCATCACCAGCACAGCAATACCCTATCAACTTCCTCATACCTTGGGCCTCCTCCTAAAACAACGCTCACAACAGAGCCATCATCACATTGTCCGCACAAAACGCACATAAAAGACCATTAAAAGCCAAGAACCAAAAGAACATTAATTAGTGTTACCTCAAACTGTACTAATTCAGGCCAATCCACTTTATTATACTTCTTGGCGGAAATCCACTGGCGATTCTGTAAACGACCTGTGTACACAACTTTAGCAGCCTTTTAGCTGCTCTCAGATACTATGAGTTTGACTAGTTCCATTTTCACCAACAACATTAATACAGGCTACGAAACAATTCCTCAAAGAAGAGAAAAACCTGCGAAAGAAGAAGACTAGACGACTGACAAAAGACAAAAGAACAACGGAATCTAACCTACCGACCTAATGCTGTGAGCTAGCTACAAAATGACTAATAAAGCAGGGGGAAACAAAGGAACCATAAAATGGCTAACCAAACCAAAATGAAGATGCTAAAGATTTGATTATTTTCACTAATATGCCGTCTGCCGTCACCACGATTGTTTCTGCGTTCAGCTCTTGCGCATGCTCTTTCACAATCCCTTCTTTGTTGACGAATTGATGGAATCTTGGACCGGACGTTGCCCTTTCTTGAATTAACGGTAAGTAGTGCCATTGTTGCTATTGTTTCTTTTCCCTCCTAAATTTTTCTTTACTTTGTGATTTCTGATGAACTGCTCAATCAATTTTATACACGTGTTTTTCCGTTGCATGCAGCATGCTGACAGAATTGGGTTATTTACTCTTCGGTTCTTGGCTTTTTTTGTTTTGGTTTTTGCAGTTAAAGAAGACCGTATGTTCGGGCAAAGAAGCGTGTCCAGCCCAGGCCTTCCAGCTTTGGCCCGACCCTCTAATGTCTGGAAAGCCCAGGCTTAGCCAGGACCCTGTATTTTTCAAAATTAAAATATATAATATTAAATCTTAATCAACCTAATTTACACATTAATAAACCTAAACCTAAAACTCTCTCATAAGTAATACCATTTTCCGCGTCCCCACCTCAACTTTCCAATTCCAGCCCTCAAAATTTCACACCCAAAAAGTTGCTTGCTGCGCTCTCATCGAATTTTTTTTTTTTTGGGTTAAATTTACTTGTTATTTTTGTTAATTGTAGTGAGAATGATCTTGTAAAAAGCATGAGATGAGATTGAGAACAGTGGCTGCACTTTGATGAATATAGTAGCCTTATGTAGATTTTGATGTCAAAGTTGTTGTATTCATGACCTGTCATTGCTTTGGGGTTAATAACATATTTGTTCAAACATATACACCACCACTACTTTGATATGAGCTTAACGTATTACTAATATATATATATATAATAATTTTTTGATCTAAAATTCTAAAGTGCGGAAAAAGTATGGACAGATTTAAAAAATGTGAGGTTTAAAAGAATTAAAATTTAAAACCCTACGGTTTATACGTGTCAAATTTTCATGTGCTTTAAAATTTTAAATTGAAATATATATATATAAATATGAATGACGTTTTCGGATAAGGGGTTGTAGGGTTGTAAGAATTTTAGTTCAAAGGTCTCTAATTGAAGAAACAAAAAATTAGCTCAGTAGCTTGCTTGATTGAGGTGACTAGAAACTTTCTGAGCGTAGCTATTGGCACCCTCCAAAGCTCTCATAAAACCCCTTGCTTTTGTGGTTACCACTTTTTCCTTTAATTTCAGTTTTGTTAGAAAACAAATTTCTTATTAAACCCGCCTTATCTTCAATGGCATAAAGAAATTTAAGGGGATGTTAGGGATTCAAATCTCAAAATAACCATTCGAGAGAGATAATAATTAATCCATTCATGAAAGATAATAACTAACGTAAAATATAAATTAGAAAACGGCTCCAAAAAAAAAAAAATTGGTTGTGAATGTGGGTGCTTCAATGACTTCATATTGAGATTTTTTATTATAATTATTTTGAGCTCTTCGAGGTTTTTGTTTTCTCAGTTTAAATTTTACTCTAAACTAGAAAAAAGACAAACTCGTATCAGTACCTTATCGAATAAAATGAATAACAAAAATCAAGCACAAACAGATGATCCAAACACCCTTTTTTTTCATAACATGACAAGGTAGCAGGTTGTTTTATTTAGGAGGCAGTCTAAAATAAAACAAAAATTTCATATTAACTTGAGAGAGTTGAGATCCTACGGGTCGTGTTGAGACAGTGAAGTATGACCGTACGGGGTTATTTGTAAAATTAAAATAGATTTTCTTGTAATAGGGGGTTGTTTGGAATTACTTTTAAAAGATTTAAAAGTGATTTTAAAAAGTTGAAAATTAAATTTAGTGTTTGGCAGATTTTTTTTTAGAATCACTTTTAGCAAGTGCAAGACTACTTGATCCGACAGTAAATTTTGAAAAATGGAAAAATAATATTTTTTAAAAATCTAATTTTAAAAATTAGTTCCACACTTAATATGCATCCTCATATATATTATAAAACTCTAAAATTATCCTTGTCAATTAGGAAATAAATTCAATTACTTTAAAAGGATTGTTATTGTTACCAATTATATAGAGATATCAAAACAAAAAATATAAAATGTGGATGATAAAATTTGAAAGGTTAGGTTCTGTGTCTTTTGCTAGAATTGATTAATTTTAATAAGATAAATAAAAAACTTTATATGCTCAAGAGTGAACACCCCAATGCACAGAAATACTGAAATCACTGGCCTACATTTTATTCAATATTCATAGGAAAAGTTTTCTATGAACCACCATATTTTATATCGACAGTTTATGTACCCACTGCAAATATTTTAGCAAAGCTTTGCATCGCCTAACTTTTTAGATTTTGTCAAAATTTTCCAACTTAACCATTATTTATAACTAACTAATCAATTTAACTATTTTAACATTATGTTATAAATTGTTTTTTTATACATTTTAATTAATTACTTGACAAGTTCCTAATTATTGTAATAGAAAAAATTTTTATGTTGTGCTGTGTGAGCCACAGGTTGAAATCGTTAAAATGGTATTTCAGAAAATTCATCAACTCTTTGAAAAAGCAACATAATCTTTAAATTCTCAAGACTACTCCCAAAATCTCAAAATTGGAGCTTCTTTTCAAATGAGAGATAAATATAAATTTTCCTCCAAAAACTCATTCTCTCAAGATACCGATGATATGCATGCATTGTACTTGTTGCACGTGGTTACTTTAATCTTATTCCAGACTCTATCTAATACTGAAGTATGGTTGTTGCAATACAAGGTGCCTTCGTTTTGAGGAGGATAAAGAGCATATATGCAAAAATCTCATATTGAGACACGTAAAATCTAATAAGTTGCTATTATTTGCGAGCAATTTCTCTTGAAAATAAAGTTTTTTAAGTTAGAAAATTTAACTGAATTACTGTAGCAACTGAACTCGAGTAAGGTATCTATACTGTCAACATAATCCTCAAACAATAAGCAAACCCAGAAATAGGAAAAAAAAATCAAAATCCAATAGGGAGAGAATATAACTATACAAGTAAGTCCATGATACACAAAGCCATCCAGCAGCCAGCCGTACTTACTGGGTCGCAAGAATTTGATTTCATATTCTGCAATTGGCAGCTGCAGCAAAACAGGAAGACATTAACATGATGAATTAATGGTATCAGAAAATGCACGCAAGAAGAATTTACCACATGATTTACTAAGGGTAGGTGAAAAAGAAGGATTATTAGATACAAAATTGTTCTTGCTCAAGCTGAATTTATATACTCACTACAAAACATAAACTGGTTGAAATCAAGAGTGATCCTGCCCTGCTTAGCTGTATCAAACGAATTAAATAGATTCCTGAGGAAAACATGAACAATAATCTCCCCATCAGCAGAATGATATTACAATTTTGAATTCATTGATAAATAGCATAAGCACTATGCCTCAAGACTAATGCAATTTTTGTGGAATGTAAGGGCATTTATGTCAATCAACCATCCCTAATCACTCAAGGTGCAATATTCAACATGACAATTTAAGGGATTCATACCGAGCAGACTGCAAAAATATACAAAGGGATATGAAGTCATCCAGACGAAGTCTTCCATTCTTATTCTGATCAAAACTCTGAGTGATAAAGAAAGCTATCAGATTCAACGGCCAAAAAATCAATTCTCACCTTACGAATGAAAATAAACAAATTATTCACTAATGAACAAGATAATAGTTCAAAGAAGTAAATCCAATAAGGCAATCCAGTTAAATTTTGATGAAAGGTAAGATCTCAAAGATGTGTAGGGTTATTTTGTGGAACAAATCGTATTTAGTAATATAAGAGCAAGACTGCAGTACAAAATTTTGTGTGCCTAGAAACGGTGACTGAGCATCCTCTCTAGCTTCCATTTGGAAGCAAGGATAAATACATAATAAGCACGCTGAATATAAAAACAAACCGCAGATGTAAAGCCACAACAGTGGCATGTACTATACTGTAAAAGGTCTCTATTTGGAATGTGTTCCACATATAGTAGTAGGTCATGTATTTCATCACTCAAAATGCTAATACCAGCAGCTTACAAAATAATTGATCAAAGTAATCAAGCTTACAATTTTACTTGAGCAACTAAAGAGCTAAAATTCTTCTAGATCTTGTATAAGCATCTAGGTTTGCTTCATGTCCCTAGCCATTAACTCTATAGAGTAAAACAATCAGGTTAAAGTAGTACATCTGCATTATTTTATGTGAGAAAAGATCACTTTTAATTTAAAATTAAAAATTCTTGTGCATACCTCACAGACTGTGTAAAAAGCCGGCGAGTCCAAAGAAAAACCAATTTTCACCAATGCCTGTAATTAGGTTCAGCAGTTACGATCCAGAATTATAGCTCCGACAAGAAAACAAAGGCAAATAATTATAAATTAGAACAGACATTGTTGAGGCTATGCAACACATCATTTTTTCATCTAAATAACAGTCAAAACCATGTCAAAAAATACCTCATACACATTATCAGGAACAAGATATCCACGACCCCTGCAAAAATGAACCCAAAAACTGACATAGAGTGTAGATATATAAACTTCTCAGACGCAACATTTGTACCGTATCTCAAAGCTACATCAAATCTTTATCTAAATAGTGAAGAAAAAAATAAAAATTAAAGATTTTTCTTTATCTTAGTAATGAACCAAAAAGTTTTATATAACACTGCTTAATACAACGATTACCTCTCCAGGTCTGAGAAGGCATGTTGAACCTACAAACAAGTTTGAGTAAATAAGTATCATTTCTTCTCCTATGCTCGTGGATATACATAATAATTCAGATTATAACTTGCACTTAAGAGAAACAACATATAAGTTAAGGGTACATTTCATTTATAATCTGGAAACACTTTTAAAACTAAAGTACAACTTAAGATTTTTTAGATATAATAGGATATAATCTTAAAGAAGCTAGTTTTTGGATTGCGTTTGAAAACTGGTTTCAAAGACTCCCAACTGAACATATTTTTCAAAACTGCAAAAATATGTGTGGAATCAAAGACCTACACTAAAATAGTAAAATTAAACAGGCCATTGTATTCATGTCGAACCATAGAGCCACAAACTCTTTACAATTTAGAGACTAGTATTTGACTGGATAAAAAACTAATGTATCAGTTATTTTCGAAAATATACAGCTGCATTCAGATTGTAGGTCACAGAGGCCCTTATATTCTTACCAGATTATCAAGCAGAATTTACACAATTTTAGCTAAGACAGTTCAGTAACATAGTTTCTTATTGAATCACGCTTTGCATATTTTAGTTAAAATTACAAATCTTCACTTAACAGATTAAAATAATCACTAAATGGATAAATTGACAGTTGCTAACCTTTAGAAGGAACTTGTTAAGCTCCAAAAATTCTGGGTTCCAAAGAAAATAAAAAATTAACAAATTATAGTAAATTAATTAAAAAAATAAGTAAAATAATTCAAAACTAAACGTACCCTCAAAGTTCATAGTACCATTCCTATCAAAATCATACATCCTAGGAAAATTAAAAAAATTATATTTGTCAGCAATTTGCCATTCATACACACACAAAAAATAAAATTGAAAAAATAAAAGAACCTGATCATTTGTTGAACAACAGAGAGAGAAAAATCAAGATTGCCAACAGCGAAAGCGCGCTGACAGGAGGAAAAAGAAAAAAGACACGTCGGTTTTAGTTGTGGTTAAATGGAAAAGATAATTTGTTTGAATTTGAGACGATATAGAACAGAAGCAATGAACAAAGAGAAGGTAAAACCTTGAGCTGAGCTGCTGCTATGTTTCCTGTTTTTTCTGCGTCAACTCGATCGAACCACTCTCTCAAAATCGCTCTGTTCTCCATATTCGTCCGAGTTGACTCTGTTGCCTCTCTGAATATTTTACTGTTTTTCCTTCCTCGCGATTTTTTAACTATAACTGGATAATAACATTAAGATCCATTTTTTTTTATTGTTTACTTAAATAAATCATAGTTTTTCCATGTACACCAAATAGATCCGCGATCCGATCTCCACTTTGATGAGTAATGACTAGTGTCGCTGGTGAGGCCTCATCACATGATTTCCACGCATTTTATCTTTTTTTTTTTTTTTTAATTCTTTAAAACGTAGGACAAGATAACAATCTAACTAGATTGTAATAGAGTGCCGTTAATACGTTTAAAAGATGTACAAAATTATCACAAATTACTTGAAAATTATAAAAATTACTGTCAATTTACAGAAATTATTCATTAAGTACATACGTTGACAAATGATTAAAAACACACAATTTAAGGGCAATTAACATATAACAAAGATGTCTTGAGGGACATAGAGACATTTTAACAACTAAAGTGACAAAAATATTCAGTGAACTAGTTACTTATGTCCGCCCCAATTTCAAGCCTTTTCAATAAATTCCTTATTTACTTGCTTATTTATAATTACTGTTACCAACTTAGGGGTTAAATGATCGATTATTCCAATTTCTCTGGATCAAAACAAATTCGCACGAGACACGTGCGAGCCGAGTCGCCAACGTTGTTGAGTGTCTCCTCCGAGCATCAAAACAGAATTTAGTGGGTTTGCTTGGGTCCCAAAACGACAACGCTCCCTCCATCTCTGTAAGTGATTTTACCCCAGCGTCTGGCGCATCTCTGTAAGTGATCTTATCTCTTAATTTTTTTAGTTCAATGAATTTTTAATTGATCATCGATTAATTAATTGGCTTCGTTGGACTTAAAGTTTTCAACTTTTCTAAACTCGAGAGGAGATATCATTTTGAAGACGATTTTCTTCTTTTTCTTCTTCAATTTTCTATGAATTTTTTTAAAAAAAAAAAAAAATCTGGCTATTGCTGTTTCTCATGGGCATAACTATTTACATGAATAAAATAAGATATAAGAACATAGTTTTTAAAGCAAATTTATTTATTTTTTAATTAAAAAAACGATTATATTTGTTTTTTATAACATTTGCCTGTGGGTGTTTTGTAACAGGTCCATGTCCATTTGGCTCATCAAATGTTGCATTATGATTTAGTTTGTGGGTTTGTAGTTCCATTATGCTGGTGCTATTTGAGAGCGTAGGCCAATTAGAAGTTAGTATAGCTAATGAAGATTGCAACTTATCACGATCTTGTTTCTTTGTTTGCTTATGCAACTCCCATATGGGCAAGTCTAATTGCTGGTGCTCTAGTAGTAGTGACTCTTTCACTGTCGATGTACCTTTTGTTTGACCACCTTTCTGCATACAAGAATCCCGAGGTTTTTGTTAATTTGTTGCCACACTTTGTTGAATTTTTATTGAGATTTTCATTGGTTTTGTGCTCTATTATTGTTTGTTCACTTATGTTCTTCTTTCGTCTTTGTATTCAGGAACAAAAGTTTTTGATTGGAGTTATTTTGATGGTTCCTTGCTATGCGGTAGAATCAGTAAGTCATTTAATAAACTATTTGGCATAAAGAAGTTAATATCTTCTTGAATGGATGTACTTTCCATCTGTATTGAAAGATGAGCTATTCAATTTCAAATTTAGAATCCGAGTAGGTTTTCTTTTGTAACTTTTTGACAGGTTTGGATGGGTAAATCTAGTATGAGACTGCATGTCTCTGAATTACTAGATTGGATAGCGGAAGTTTTGCGCATTTTGTGATGGATTTTATATGTATCATTTTAAAATGAGTCGACATACATGTATTGGAAGGTTCAGTGTTTTGTTTATCGGTGCGCCACATATTTGACTGTTTCCAATGTGAAAATAGTTTTTTACTCCTTCCATTTGCTGCAGTAATTCATCATTCTCTTTTCCTAATACGGATTATTTTGAGCAGTTTGTTTCATTGACGAATCCGACAATTAGTATTGACTGTGAAATTCTACGGGATTGCTATGAATCCTTTGCTATGTATTGCTTTGGAAGATATCTTGTTGCTTGCCTGGGTATGTAGTTTTCAATAGCTTTCTCATGTGATGCAGAATTTATTGTGAAATAGACAATACCTTTCTTATTCATTTGCTGGTTTCGTACTTATGTACTGACTCTCATTCTTGTTCCCATGGTGTTGCATTATTTTAATAATATATCAAAGGTGGGGAAGAAAGGACTATTGAGTTTATGGAAAGAGAAGGACGTGCAAGTCATAAAGCTCCACTGTTAGAGCACAATTCTGAAAGAGGAATTGTGACACATCCATTCCCAATGAACTATATCTTAAAACCATGGAAACTTGGTCAATGGTTTTACCAACTTGTCAAGATCGGAATTGTTCAATACGTATGTTTTCTTTCACTTACTGAAATATTAACTTTTGCCGCATTTTACTTTTTTTTCCAAATTTTTCTTTCTTTCATTGTTTAATAGCAGTAAGTTATATGTTTTTCTGGCAGATGATAATAAAGTCTCTCACTGCTCTTTTGGCTGTTGTTCTTGAAGCCTTTAATGTGTATTGTGAAGGAGAGTTCAAGTTGGGATGCGGGTATGATTATTTCATGGACCATTAATGATATCTTGTTAATACAAAATTTCCCTGAATAATTTGAATGCTTGATTGTGTTCTATTTTTCTTAGATTAGCCTTCTGATCATCTTATTTAATGCATGACAAATTTTAAACAACATGCAGCTGGGTCGAATGGTTGGAATCTTGTTTTACGTCTATCAGTCTCTTTGTTGGTGTGGAGAATTGTTTGTTATTTGATAACCATGCAATATGCTGTTAGGAATCAGAATGATTTCATGTGGACATGTTTGCACCTATACTCAATTTTAGTTTGTATTTTCAGGGAGTTTTGCTATTTGAAAAATAGGTGTCTTTTTGAACTAGTGGTGTTGACTGTTAATTTTTCTGATCCAAAACAGTGAACAGCTATCAGTGCAATTTTATGAAGATATCTCTTATTCCATGTGCCTTCTTGTGTTTTTGCAGGTATCCTTATATGGCGGTGGTTCTAAATTTTAGTCAGTCTTGGGCTTTGTATTGTCTAATTCAATTTTATACAGTCACAAAAGATGAATTGGCGCACATAAAGCCATTGGCCAAGTTTTTGACATTTAAGTCAATTGTATTTTTGACTTGGTGGCAAGGTGTAGCAATTGCTCTTCTTTATTCCCTTGGTTTGTTTAAAAGTCCTATAGCTCAAGGCTTGCAGTTCAAATCCAGTGTCCAAGACTTCATCATTTGTATAGAGGTATGCCTTCCATCATTTTCAAATATTTTGTGATGTTTCTCAAGTCTTTCAAGATTTCCTGTCACCTGCTTCCACATTCATAGTTGTTCTCTGAAGTCATATTTTTCTTTAGTCTTTAAAACATTTTTTCTCCTGCTAAGTTATGACATTATAAATCTCGTTAAAATATTGAAGTTAAACAAGCCCTTTTGTTCATCCAGCACAGATGGCAATTGCTTCTATTGTTCACCTTTATGTATTCCCTGCAAAGCCTTACGAGCTAATGGGAGAGTGTTTTGCTGGGGATGTTTCGGTCCTTGGAGACTATTCTGCTGATTGTCCGCTGGACCCTGAGGAGATTAGGGACAGTGAGAGACCCACAAAGTTACGGCTACCCCAGCCAGACATTGACATCAAGAGTGGAATGACCATCAGAGAAAGTGTCCGGGATGTTTTTGTTGGTGGCGGTGGATATGTAAGTTTCTTTGATCCTATGATATCATATTGAAGCAGCCTGGACAGATGGTTCTTTTCACCATTGCAAACTATAAGAAAAAGGAATAGATTTGCTTTGGTTGCCTGGACTTAGTTTTTTGCTGGTTGGATAGAATATCGTAATATTGTGCGAAGCAAAACATTGTTCTTGTAGGATAGATTATAACTAATTGCTGTTTATATACTCCATATAGATTTATGGATCATGTTTGTCTCATTAAGTGCCTTTATGAACCCAGCTTTTATTTTATTGTTGTAAGCCTGTTCTTAGTGTTGAATCTGGTGTTTGCTTTCTATGCAGATTGTGAATGATGTGAAGTTCACTGTAAACCAAGCAGTAGAGCCTGTGGAGAAGGGGATTACAAAGTTCAATGAGAAGATACATAAGATCTCCCAAAATATAAAGAGGCATGACAAGGATAAGAGAAAAACAAAGGATGATAGTTGTATTGCCTCTTCACACACAAGGAGGGTGATACGTGGGATTGATGATCCCCTGTTAAATGGGAGCATCAGTGATAGTGCGCCCACGAGGAAGAAGCACCGCAGAAAATCAGGATACACCAGTGGCGAGAGCGGAGGAGAAAGCAGCAGTGATCAAAGCTATGTTGGTTACCAGATCAGGGGTCGAAGGTGGGTCACCAAAGATTAGTTAAGAGAAGTTATTGTAGCAATTTGGACCCAAAAGAAAAGGAGGGGGGGTGTGGGAGGAAGATCTCGACAAGGATGGTTCTGGCATGGAGCATGAACTGTTCTTATACAGGCATTCAGTTAGAAGAGCGCAATTTTCCTTGTGAGTTCCTGGTTCTTCCTTTACATATATAGAACATTTACTGCTGCACCAGGAGACCGCACATGTATATGATTCAAGAATTCTGTTGTGGATTTTTTCCCGGTAAACAAGAGGTGGTTATAGGTGATCAATGGTGTACGTTAGGTTTCCATGATGGAACTCAATTTGTTGTATAGAGTTTCCCGAAGGCTTGGGTGATGGTACACGCCACTGGATTGGGAAAATTTCTTTTTTGTTTTCAACAGATTTATCGAGTAAAATGTAACTATGTCCTGTCTTAGCAATGCATTGTATTATTGCAAAATGCTTTCCATTTTCTTGTAAATTAGTAGCGCACGTCTGCTTCATTCAGGTTTTCATCACGTAGATTCTTTGGTGACGGGATGCTTTCACAATCTCAATTGACAATAGCCTACGACATAGCACATGCTTTTCCCTCAAACTTTTCTCGCGAAAATCTTAGGGTACATCAGCTCTGACAATATTTCCCACTTCATAACCAAATTTCATATGCTGAGAATTACAGCATCATCAGGTAATTCAGTGATCCTATAAGAAACTTGGAAAGGAGAAAAAAGAAACATATCAAAATATCCTTAACGACGACAAATTAGAGAGCTTGGAGCTGATTCTCCTAGGCGTTCAACAATCAGCATTCACTTCATTGAAACACTCTTTGCCAATGGAGACTTAGAACATAATCTTAAGAGTAAATGATGCTTTATTCAAAGCCATTACAGTGACCATATAATCTTCCAAATAGAAATTGCTGGCAAAAACTTCCAACAACTCGATCTCAATAATATCCGGCCTAACTGATGGTTTTATCTTCTAGGCAGATTCAGCAAACTATTGTACAACGGACCGAAGTTCTCCAGTAAGCAGAGCATTTTTTCGGTGCTGTGATAGGATGGTATGGACTCGGACGGTTTCAATCCTTGATGCCAAGTTATCACAATTGGGTTCTGTGACTTGCTTAACTGCATTAAGTAGTGTCTGCAAGATTTGTAGGGGATCACCATGGCTGACAACCAAAATTGCACATCTGCGAAACAAACATAAAGTAAACACAAGAAATGAGGGGCTAATCACTTCAAGCTACTAGAAGGATGAAACCTGTGCAGTTGTATAAGCATTCTACAACACCTAAAAATTATCATGCTAAACAATATGACATTCAGGTAACATGAACAAAAAGTTAAGCATCATATTAAGGATTTAAACTTAATGTTCTTTTTCCAGAATATCATTTGAATTTCTTTGAGAATTCAGATGGGAAATATTTTTCTACTAACTCATACCACTAAAGTAAAGGTTTTAAGCATTCTGATACAGGATCCCATTTTTAGTTGACAGCAATCTATAATCAAGGAGTCATCATTAATGTTGTTACTTACTTGTTTGCTTTCAAATTTTTATATCCTTATTTGTTTGCTTACCAACTAGTATCAATGTCAGCGTATTATAAACATAAATACAGCGTTTATCCTCAAATATTTCCCTGATTTGTTTTCCTTAATGCCAAACAAGGATGAGCATTATTACCCTTGAAATTCCAATTCCATAGCTGCCATTGCAGTTGCAAGTCTAGAAACAACATCATTGACACTTTCTCCTCCCTCTGGTCGCATGAATGGATCTTTCTCATCTAGAGCCCATATCTCAGGATACTGTTCATGGAACAGGACCAGGAAATAAGAAAGCATCAAATAATTATGCAATTAGGCGGAAAAACAAAAACTTGTGCATAGGTTCAAATAGAATAGGTCAGTTAATGTAGATATCACCACATATCAACTAAATATTCACCCTAAATACTTATAATGCCCCTATTATAAAGCAGAAGCAATCTTTCACATCCCACATTTATACTGACAAATGAAACTTAGATTCCATTAATGGGACACGTACTTTATCATGTGACAAAAGTTCAAATGAAGGACCAAAGAAACGTTCCCGAAGATCTTCCATCACCTGCCCAGCAATATTAACTTGAAGATCAGTGCAAGGGAATGCATGGTGAGAGAAAAATGTTTCATTTTATTTGTCGAAATAAGTCAGCCATTTTTGGTCCCAAAGCTACAATAGAAAGGAAAGAGTACTGAAAATAGAGGGTGAAGTTCTGTTTGATGGAATATAAGTCTCTTTCGAGACAACAAATCCAAAAATGCAAAGTATTTATCCTCATCTCTTTACAAGTCAGTAAGCATTAGCTGAAGCATTTACCATACACATGTACATTCTGTGTATTGTTCAAAGCATTTCAATGCAAAAGCATCTGGCTACTCTCAATAATATAAATCTTTGCAAGTTAAAGTAGCTTACCTTACATTGAGGACCTTCGAAAGGAAGATTCAAAACAGATGCAACGACTTCAGCGGTGTGTGTTGTTCTTGAAAATGGAGAGTAGCATATGCGAACATTTTCCAGCGGAATATTATTTTCATTCAGTTCCTACAGACATAATACAGTCAGCCAATATGTGAAGAAGAAAATACATTTTTCTCCTTCTCATTGGCCAAAGGAGTCAGGATAAGATATTGACCATTGAAGACAACCAAAATCTATTTCTTCTTGATCTTCATTTATAAGTACCTGCTTAGTTTTAAGGTACCTACCTATCTTGCAAATCTGGGTTCATCAAAGGTGGATCATCGACTCAAGCTATTGTTATCATACACATAATCTTTAGGAAATCTAGCACTGGAATCCAATACCAGTCCCAATGATTAAGCAATTACCCCTTAATGGAAGCACTCCTCACAAACACTCTTGAGTACCCCGGAAGGCAAACACTAGCCAACAGTAGTAATACAAAAGATAAAATTTTGGTTCTAGAAATAATAATTCTTTGACAAAATAAAACCCGAAGACAATTCATCTTGCTTAGCAAGAAAAGCATGAATAAAGGAATGACAAGCATGAAATGTAAATACCTTTAGGAACAACTCTCCAGCCAACCGAGCTTGATCCACTCCTTCTGATGCTAATTGATACTCGCGATGTGTGCCATTTTCCTATTTTTGTTAATCAAAACTAAGCAAACAACTTCAAAACAAAAATGGGATAATTAAAAAGAAACTAAAAAAAAAAAAAGAATTTTGTTTTCAGGATGAATGTACCAGACATGAAACAAAACCAGACAATGTTAGCCTAAAATTAAACTAAACCAATGTGTCATTACTCATTTCCTCGTACGATTTAAAAGCAACTAACTTGATTGATCATTACATAACATGTATATTTGCATAGTAATTTGCAAATGAACGTGAGTAATAAATATAAAATAAAATAAAGCAGAGTCAGAGTGACGAGATAAACCAACGAAGAAACTATGAGTCCTTTCTCATTTGGGATGCTTTTGCCGTGCCTCAGAACCCAGTATTTGTTGCGAAGAAATGGGGCCGTCGCCATGGTTGCTGCTGCTGTTTGTTTCTTCTCCGACAGAGTTGCAGTGTTGTTGAGTGTTCACTGCTTTAAGTAAGAGTTCTGATAATTGATATCCGCTTAAAAGAGGTTGAGGCAGCTAATGTTAAGGCTGCGTTTGGGACAACAAAAATAAATGCATATTCATTTTTCCCATGTTGCTTCTTTCTACAAAATATTATATTGGTCATTCTAAGAAGTCATTAAAATGAATACATCAATTTGGTAAGTAAAGATAAATTATGTAAATAAACTATAAAATTTATAGATTAGGGGATGGATTAGCCGATCTTAAAAATAGTTTTAATTTTACATTAATTAATATTCATTAAATTTTGAATGACATTAATAGATAAGATTTATTAAAATTAAATAATTAAGATTTTTTAACATTTTCTCTCTCTGTGTGTGAACCCCACCTGCAATCTTTTTGTCTCTTTTATTTCCTCTCTTTCTTCACGTGATGTGCTTTCTCTCTCTCCCCCCTTCTCTCCTTCTCTCTTCTCTTCTCTTGTTCTTTTCAATCTTTGACTTTTCGTTTGCTATTTTTTTTTCTTCTCAGAGCCACAAAAATTCTTTACTCTCTCCAAATTAATCTCACAACTCTTTGTGAAGATGCCTGAAACAATAGAAGATTTGGTATGCTGTCATACTCTTTTTTTTTTTACAATTAATTTGAGCTAACTTTTCTAATTCGTAATTTTTTTTTTCAATATTTTTAATCTTTTATACATTATTTATTTTTCATTCTATGAAATCATTATATTGTTTCAATTGTTTGACACATTACAGGTGAACAATGATGAAGAGGTTGAAAAAAATCTTGAACAATTAGAGGCACCATATATGGGAATGCTTTTTGAAACGTTAGAGCAGGTACTCTTGCAATCACAAAGTAGTTACTCTTACTGGAAGAATGAAGATGAAGTCAAACAAACATATGCCTAAAGCTGCTAAGAATTTGACCGAAGCTTTTCATAGAGAAAATTTGCCTATTGCAAAAGTTTGTTCAATTCTAGGAGGTTTGAAAATGGGCTTTAACAATAGAGATTGCTATAATCGCTTAAGAAATGTGCATCATAGACAGTTAGATGAAGGGGAATTAGTCCTGACATAGTTCAAGAAAAAGCAGGCTGAGCTCGATTCTTTTATGCAATCCAGTGTGATGAAAAAGAACAAACGACTAATTTTTTTTTGGGTTGATGGTCGATTGCGGTTGGCATATCATCGTTTTGGGGATGTAGCTTCATTCGATACAACTTATAGAGCAAACAAGTACAATATACCATTTGCACCATTCATAGGAGTGAACCACCGCTTACAGTCAATACAATTCGATTGTGCACTTCTACGAGATGAAACAAAGGTAACATTTTAATGGCTTTTTGAGACATGGCTTGAAGCTATGGGAGGATGCCCTCCAATTTCTATCATTACTGATCAAGAGTTGGCAATAAAATGGGCAATTGAGAAGGTTTTTGCAAACACTCACCATCAATTATGCCTTTGGCATATTAAGAAGAAGTTTGCCGAGAAGCTGTCACATGTGTACTTCAAGAAGTCAAGATTCAAGATAGAATTGAAGAAATGCATCATGTCTACTTACAAAGTAGAAGAATTTGAAGAAACTTGGAAGAGTTTGATTATAGAAAATAAATTGGAAGACAATGAATGGCTAAATCATCTATATGAAATACGTGCTTCTTGGGTACCTGTTTATAATCATAGTATTTTTTTTGCTAGAATGAATACTACAAGATGAAGTGAGGGCATTAATTCATTTTTTGATGGCTTTGTAACATCCTCGACAAATCTTAGAGAGTTTGTTGTGAAATATGAGGAAGCGTTGAAAAGGATTATTGAAAAAGAAAGTGATGAAGATTGTGAATCAGAACATAAATATTGAATTGTCAATGATGGAGAATTTCTTTTGAAACATGCATCACTATTGTATATCATAAATGTTTTTAATAAATTCAAGGATGAATGGAATCAAGTTAATCGATACAAAGTTGAAAAAAATGAATATGATGTTGAATTTCTCAAGTACCTAGTGAGAATAAAGTTTGGAGAAACTGAAGAGTTTATGGTGAAGTTAAATTTGCAAACTTATGAGGGTACTTGTGATTGTAAAAAATTTGAGTTCTTAGGAATACTTTGCAGACATATCTTGAAAGTGTTTATTCATTTAGATATTGATAAGCTGTCGAATCATTTTATTCTTCCAAGATGGAGACAAGAGGCAAATAAATTTTAGAAAGATTGATTTAAGAGGTTTTTTTTTAAAAATGATGGTAAAAAAGAATTAGAGGCTTTGAGATTAAGCCATATGTGCCACCAAACTACTAAATTAGCATGTGTTGTTGCATCTTCAAATGAGGCATACTTGATTTATATGAATGGTATAAACGAGAGCCAAAAAGCTTACAAATATTTCAACCCAACCAGCCACTATTTGGCAACAAAAAGAATTATCCTTGCTTTAGCACCACTTCATCTCAGCCATTACTTTTAGATCCAAATATTTCACAAACCAAGGGGCAAGGGTTGGAAGAAAAATGTTAACAACACTAACAGATTCAAAACTGGTGTTGAGTTGGCTCTTGGCAAAAAGAAGAGGAAGTGCAATTCATGTGGTAAACTTGGACATGATAAGCGTATTTGTCATTTGAATCCAAGTAGAAAAAGCATTCAAACATCAAATCCAGGTAAATTGTAAATAAATCTTGTGATAATTACCTTTCAATATTAAAGATCTCTTTAAAAATTTTATTTTTAATTATTTGTAGAAATATTTCAGAATGAAGAAATGAGTTAAATTGATATCAATCGAATCATGAAGAGGATTGTTGTAAGTTATGTTTAGACTTTGATTGATTATGTTCATTGAAATTTATATATTTAATAGCCAACTTCTTCAATTCCTACAGTATGGTAAAATGACGATTATGTTAATGTACTAGTTTTGTGATAGAATTCTTTTAAACTACTTTTTTTTATTATACTGTTTTAAAATATCCAATGTGTTAGTTCACAAATCTGTTATCTGAGAATTTTAAAATTTTTTAAAATGTTGAACTAATATAATGCAAAAATTTTAAGTTGAACATGCTATAATTTTTAAAGGCCTATCTCTAGTATCTGCGGGATATCATTTCCATACTTGTTACATTGTGCATGTATGGAGTTATTTTGGTTTTTAGTTCTTCACTTGTATCTGTGATTTGAGTTTTATTGTGCATAGTGATTGCCTCAAGCTATAGGCTTGAGTTGTATTATGCAGACCATTGATGCTACTTATTTTTCTTTATTGTTGTTTTCATTCGTTTCCCCTCTTATTTTCTTTGTTGTCAGTTTTGTGCAACATTGTTGTTGAAATCCTTCGAGAAGGACTCAAGGAGTTGGGCACCAAAGTCATTGATGAGGAAGATTGAAGCAACCAAACTTGTCTCATTGATTAAAGAAGTCCAAATTGCCTATAATTTTATCTTATTCAGTCATTTTGGACTTATTTATTATTATTAATTAACTATGAACCACTTAAAGCAAATTAATATATTATAATTAATTAATATTAATTATGACCTAATACCATAAATGTTAATAGCTATCAATATGGGAAGGTTTAATTATTTTGTTTGCTCAAAATTGCTATCATTTTTCAATAATATATTAATATTTATAGTTTTTGATTTTCTTTATCTAAATTCATAATATAAAGTACAGATCATGTTTCCATTTGCACATCTTTTTTCATGTACTCAAAGATTATAAATTTGGTAACTTAGAATTGCTACTATTCTTTTGTTGTTGTCGTATATATTGGTAACAAAAAGTTATTTGCAAATGCTTAATCCAACTGCTAACTGCCCACCAATCTAAAATATGAACATTACAGGCAATCATCTCATGACTCATGAGTCAGCTAAATTCCAATTCCTATATTCTGAAATAGATATGTTTTCTTGAATTCACTTTCGCGTTGTTAAAGAACTAGCCTTTACAAAAAGAGTTCTTTAAACCATTCAATCATTCACTCTTGCAAAGGGAATATATATATATATATATATATATATAGCCTGTGGTTGTGTAGTAAAATCTTTTTACCAATCACATTTAGAGATGAGATTTGAAGTAAAACTTCTAATGCCATGTGGAACAAATTGATTGATTCCAAATCATATTGAAGTATACACACAATTTAGTAGTAACATCGTTGTCAATAGACAAGCCAAATCACAAGGATTTTTTTTTTTTGTTAAACTTGTGTTTGATGAATGTTTCGGTGGGGGATCAACTTTGGTGGTTAAAAGTAATAATTTTGTTCTTCCAATGATGTGTGGAGACAGAAAATAAATGAAACAAAGAGTTGTGAGATGAATTTAAAGAGAGTAAAGAAATTTTGTGGTTGAAGGGAAAAAAAACAAACGAAAAGTCGAAGATTAAAAAGAACACGAGAAGAAAAGAGAAGAGAGGAGGGGGGAGAGAGAGAGAAAGCACATCACATGAAGGAAGAGAGTAAATAAAAGGAGAAAGATTGGAGGTGGGGTTCATATGGAGAGAGAAAATATTAAAAAATCTTAATTATTTAATTCTAATTAATCTTATCCATTGATGCAATTTAAATATAATGGATATTAATTAGTGTAAAATTAAAAATATTTTTAGAAAGTTGCTAATTCATCTCAATAAAAGTTAAAACAAGTAAATTAATTTAAAAGAAAATGATATTTGTCCGGGTCAAACCTCGAAACTGCAGACACAAAGGTCGTTTGGTCTACTTTTTTTTTTTTGTTGGCCATAAAACGACGTTCTTTGGGTTGGAGAAATTGCAAAAATCATAACTTCGTTTTTGTTCTCTTCATTTCAGCAAAAACCCAATTGCATATTTTCAACATTGTCCCTATAAGCTTGATTTTCAACCTTGTCCCTGACACAACAAAAACAACTTGACTTTCGACATTGTCCTTGACAGGACAAAGAATCTTGGGTGAAACGTTTGGGTTGGAAAAATCGCAAAAAATAGAACCCAGCTGTAGCAAAAACCTAGCTTGATCTTCAGCATTGTCCCTAGCAGGTATAGATGCTAAATCCTAACTTGCGTTTGTGCTTGGAAACGAGGAGGACGAAGAGGTTAGCCTCAAATTACCTCTAAGTACAATTAAGAAATAAAGCTTAAAAATACATGAAATATACATAAAATTCAAAATTATATATGATTTCATTGATATATCATGTATGTGTTTAGAAATATAAGAATATCTTTTTATTTTATTTTGGTTCAATCCACATCAAGATAAATAATTTTACTTAATTAGCTTATGTAATAAACTTATAAATGTTCTAGAATAAATATAAAGTTTATGGTTAAACCAATTCAATAAAAATTGTTCCATTTATTCTTAGTATAGTCTTTGATTTTATTTTTTTGGGTTTCAATTGATGAGTAATTTTTTTCTTCGATTAATTAAGTTAATTACAAACTATCATTTACTAATATTCTGTAGAAACCATGCTAATTTTTTTTAATAATCAATAGTCCTATATGAATTTCTTATTTTACTTTACATTTATTAGTCTTATTCGAAACTTCTAAATTTTATATTTATCAGATGCTATAATTTTAATCATGATATTATAAAATTTTTTATTATATTGTATTATATTATAATCTTTCTTCATAAAATGACAAGACGAATAAATGTGATTTTAAATATAATGTATTTCGGAACCAGTCACAAGTATAGAGGTAGATCATTTCCCTTACTCCTTTGTGAGTATAGAGATTCGAGTTTCTAAAGTGACTAGTAAGAGTTGATTTTAAAGCAATAAATTTTAAAAATAAATTTGACCAATCCTAATTTCTAAGCTTATATATTCATATTGAGCCTCATAGAACTGATCTAGGAAGTTTTAATGTATTTGCATTATCAAAGTATTGACAAAAGAGGTTTTGATTGATTTAAGTTATCACACAGCTGATTTAAGTAAATTTTTAATTTTTAATTATAAGTATTATTTGATTAATGAGATCCCGATAAATTTTTTTGTTTTAAAAATACGCTAACCTTTTGATATTTGGACTATAACGTGGCAGTTTTAGTATATTTATGTTACCACATAAGTGATCTAAAGGTTATGATAGATTTTTAATTGCAGATATAAACAAATTTAAAGTTATAAGTTTAGATATTTGGACTATTTCATTACAAAACTAACGAAGGAGGTTTTAGAAGTTTTAAGTCGAAAAGAATTTATTTAATCAAAAGAAAAGTGTATTCAGTTTTAAGCAAAAAAATCATTTGTCAGCCAAACACGTCCTTCATTTTATTTATTTATTTATTTTTAATAAGCATGTCCTTCATTTTTATTTTCGCATAAGCCCCAAAAGTGCAAGCAGAAAATTAATTTTAAAAAAGAAAAAATTTGATTGGTTTACTTGCATAAATCTGACGTGTAATTCAATTAATGACGTGACTGTCGGGTAAAAATTAAATAACCCCACGAAAAATCACCGCTTACAGACCCATACATCTCCACCATATTTTTCCCTTCGTTTTTCCCATTTTGCCCATCTGCATCTACTCGACCGCTCCTTCATTTCCATTTCACTATCTGAGAGCCTTCGATTTTACAAACGCTTCAAACACTTGGAGAATAAAAAGCAGCTAGACAAAAATTTAGCAAAGTGTTTACATCACCATGGCTCTCAATCTTCGCCAAAAACAAACTGGTAACTCTCTCTCTCCCTTTCATTAGATCTCTCTTTTAATAAAACCCACTTTGTATTATTGAATTGTATTCGATGTGTAATTTCGTATGAACATGTTAGATTTTTAACTAAATTCATATGTATTGACTTAATTCAGTGCATTTTCTTTGGTGGGTTAATTGTTTGCGTAGTGGTGTTATTGAATCTGATCTGTAAATTTGATTCCTATGCTAACAGAATGTATAACTCGAATGCTGAATCTAAACCAACCTGTGAATGCCACGGGGACAGCAAATGAAGAGGTTTATAAAATCTTGATCTATGATAGGTTTTGTCAGAATATTTTGTCACCCTTGATCCATGTTAAGGATCTTCGAAAGCACGGGGTGACCCTTTATTTCCTCATTGATAAAGATCGTAAACCTGTTCACGACGTGCCTGCTGTGTACTTTGTTCAAGCAAGCCAGCAGAATATACAGAGAATTATAGCCGATGCTTCTGCTTCACTTTATGATAGTTTTCACTTGAACTTTTCGTCCTCAATACCTCGTGCATTTCTTGAGGATTTGGCATCTGGGATGTTGAATTCGGATTCGATTCAGAGGATCTCAAAGGTCCATGATCAGTATTTGGAGTTTGTGACTTTAGAGGATAATTTGTTTTCGTTGGCACAGAAGAGTAGTTATGTTCAATTGAATGATCCAAAGGCAGGGGATAGAGAGATTGAGGAGATTATCGAGAAGATTGTTGATGGGTTGTTTTGTGTATTGGCCACTCTTGGGGTGGTGCCAATTATAAGGTGTCCGCGCAGTGGACCTGCAGAGATGGTTGCTTCGGCGTTGGATCAGAAGTTGAGGGATCATTTGTTGTCTAAGAACAACTTGTTTTCAGAAGGTGGGAATTTTGCAAGCTCATTTCAGCGTCCAATTCTTTGTATTTTTGATAGGAATTTTGAGCTTTCAGTTGGGATACAGCATGACTTTAGGTATCGACCACTTGTGCATGACATGCTTGGCTTGAAGCTTAATAGGTTGAGTGTGCAGGGAGAAAAGGGTGGTATGAAGTCATTCGAGTTGGATAGTGCAGACCCATTTTGGGTGGCAAATGGGTGGTTGGAATTTCCTGAAGTTGCAGTGGAGATTGAGACCCAACTGAACAAGTATAAGAAGGATGTTGACGAGGTGAACAAAAGAACAGGAGGAAATGATGGGGCTGAGTTTGATGGGACTGACTTAATTGGAAACACAAAGCATTTGATGAATGCTGTGAACTCACTACCTGAATTGACTGAGAGGAAGCAGGTGATTGATAAGCACACAAACATTGCAACTGTGTTGTTGGGTCAGATAAAGGAAAGATCTCTTGATTCCTATGCTAAAAAGGAAAATGACATGATGATCAGAGGAGGCATTGATCGAAGTGAACTACTGGGTGTGCTTAAAGGGAAAGGCAGTAAGATGGACAAATTGCGGTTTGCAATTATGTATCTGATTTCTTCGGAAACCATCAATCAATCAGAAGTGGAAGCGGTGGAAGCAGCTCTGAGGGAGTTTGAGGTTGACATTAGTGCATTTCAGTATGTGAAGAAGATCAAGTCATTGAATGTCTCATTGGCATCGGCAAATTCTGCAAGTAGAAATAACATAGTTGATTGGGCCGAAAAACTATACGGTCAGTCAATCAGTGCTGTGACAGCTGGTGTGAAGAATTTATTATCTAATGACAGGCAATTGGCACTGACAAGAACAGTGGAAGCTTTGGTGGAGGGGAGGCCAAATCCTGAAATTGACTCATATCTCATGTTTGATCCTCGTGCTCCCAAGTCAAGCTCTGGTAGCAGCCATCCGAAGGGACCATTTAAAGAAGCTATTGTGTTCATGATTGGTGGCGGCAACTACATGGAATATGGCAGCTTGCAAGAGCTTGCGAAGCGTCAGCAGCCTGTGAAGCATGTTATATATGGAACAACAGAAATTCTCACAGGAGATGAGTTTGTTGAGCAGCTTGCACTGTTGGGTCAGAAGATGGGGTTGGGAAACACTGTTGCCCCATCAACCCATTAAATACAGATATATCATAGATGTTCTTTCTTGTAAGACTTTCATTTGGTGATTTTATGTTTAAACGGAGGCACACTTGGAATTGACGCCGAGGCTGGTTTTGGAGCTGGACACTTGTGAAGGAATGCGACGGGACTGGTGTATGTGCTTGTTTATTGGTTATATTGGCTTCTGGGTGTTTTAAGTGAGACTCAAAACATACCGTTCTTTTGACAATGTAGAAGAATGTTTTTAGCTTAATAGCAATTAGGCATCTTCTTTGAAGTAAGCTTCTGCTGTTGGAATATATCTGTTTCATTGTGTTCTGTAATTGAAACCGTAACCTCAGAGAATTATTTTGTTAATGTTATATCCACATCGATATATGAGTGCTGGTTAGGTTCACTTTTGCATGGTTGTTGATGTTGCTCTTCTGCTACTGTGTTGAGTGGAATTCGTAGGCGGTACAAGTTTATGAATGCATGGTCATCGTGTGTTTTTGACTTTCTTTTGCTTGCTTTTCTAACTTTCGAGCCGTGATTGCTGGCAGCCTGGCAAGATGAAGATGGTGCTTTTTGAGATATTGTACAGTTTCTTGCTGTATTATTGTCGCAAGTAAATCAATAACAATAATAATTCAAAGTTTTTGTAATATGTATCTATCTCTTCATATATTAAAAAACATAAATAATAATAATAGTCAATGTTTTAAAAATAACCTTCTATAATTCTATTCTCTACACATAAAGAAAAGAAAATCTTTTATTATTATTAATACTAGTTAGATAATAAATTAATAAAGAAATTTTGTGTATTAAAAAATAAAATCATCGGAAAGGCGCTTCTATCTTCTCCATATCAACCGATTGGTCACCGGTGCTCTCTCTCTCTCTCATCTCTCTATCTTCGTGGCACACAAATTCCGTACCCCAAACATGTCTCGCCGATCCCTCCCTTTCCTGAAGTCCCTAATTCAAACCCGATCCGTAACCTACATGCCCCGACCCGGCGACGGCGCCCCGAGAGCCGTGACCCTTATCCCCGGCGACGGCATCGGCCCGCTAGTGACCAACGCGGTAGAGCAAGTAATGGAAGCGATGCACGCGCCGATCTACTTCGAGAAGTACGAAGTCCACGGCGACATGAAGCGCGTGCCGCAACAAGTGTTGGACTCCATAAGGAAGAACAAGGTCTGCTTGAAAGGCGGGTTGAAGACGCCGGTCGGCGGTGGTGTCAGTTCGTTGAACGTTCAGTTGAGGAAAGAGCTTGACTTGTACGCTGCTTTGGTCAACTGCTTCAACTTGCCTGGGTTGCCGACACGTCATCACAATGTTGATATTGTTGTGATTAGGGAGAATACTGAAGGTGAGTACTCAGGACTCGAGCACGAAGTCGTTCCCGGCGTTGTCGAGAGTCTTAAGGTAACTTGTAATTTTAATTTGCGTTCCTAGTGTTGAGCTTGTTTTATTTTTTGTTTATTAATATCAATTAACTTGAGGTTGTGTTCTTAATTGTCATATACAAAATTTATCTATCATCCATTCATTTGTACTTACGAACTAGTGATTATGTTACCGAGTCGTTAGTCTAGTGGTTAAACACCTTTCGCCTGATCTCGAAGGAAAGGACTTTGTTAGCTATTTTTTATCTATGCTCGATGACCCCACCAGCTATTCTACAATTGTATTTAGACTCTCGATAGACTCCTGATGGCAATGTCAATGGATAAATATAGTGAAAAAAAAAAAGCCAGTGATTTCATTCCACAACAACCATAGCTCATCAATTCGAGACATTTCCTTAGTTTAGATTGAGTCGAGCTTGAATTGCTAGTCATATTCTTGTGTTTGATCAAATTTGTTAGAGCTCTACTTTAGCTGGGATAATGATAATTGCAATAAATGGGATTAGGTGGGGAGACTTGGTTCATTTTTTATATTTTTTAATGCTTGTTTCTGTTTTTGTGTAGGTGATAACGAAGTTCTGTTCAGAGCGTATTGCAAAATACGCATTTGAGTATGCATACTTAAACAACAGGAAAAAAGTGACTGCTGTGCACAAAGCGAACATTATGAAACTTGCAGATGGGTTATTCTTGGAGTCTTGCCGGGAGGTTGCTACTAAATATCCCAGTATCAAGTACAATGAGATTATTGTTGACAATTGCTGCATGCAACTTGTTTCAAAGCCTGAGCAATTTGATGTCATGGTATGCAGCTTTAAATGCTGATTTAGTTTAATATAGCCGTGCATGTTTGTGCCATTGCGTTGTACTTGATTATCTATTTCTAGGTTGTGGGCATATGTAATTTTGCTTCCTGCATTGTTATTTTTTTCATATGAAATTGTAGATCTTGTAGTATTTTTGGTTGACTTGAATGTGACTAGTATTTAATGTGTATAATTAATTTTTGCAACTTTTGGCGTAGTGACCCCCCCAAACAAAAAAAATCTTGCCAGAAATTTTGGCAACATCACTTTGGTTCTATTGAATTATGCTTTGTACATTGCGAAATCCAGTACTTAACATTGTTGGGCTGGATGTTTGAGCATTGTTTGATATATTTCATATTGCTGCTGAAAGTGTAGAATTATTGGCTAAGTTTTATATAGGGAGATCTGAGATCTCACTACATTGGTTTTCAACGTGATTCCACTTTCTGTCTAGTCATGATTTTTTGTCAATTTGGTACTAACTTTATTAGCTTTCCAGCCACCTTGCTGATGGAGCCTTCTTTATGTTCTGTAGGTCACCCCTAATCTGTACGGCAATCTAGTCTCAAATACAGCAGCTGGGATTGCTGGAGGCACTGGTGTCATGCCTGGAGGTAAAAATCTCTGGTGGTCAGGTTTTATTTCTTGTGATGAGTTCTGATATTAAAATGTAATGATGGTTATATGCTTAAGAAGGGATGGTAAGGTTAATTTATGGTGTACTGCATTGAATGTTCGGGAATTTTTTTCGTTAGTTATGGATGAGTTACTCTTATCAAATTTTCAATGGCTTAACAGGTAACGTGGGAGCTGATACCGCAGTTTTTGAGCAAGGTGCATCAGCAGGAAATGTGGGAAATGAGAAAATATTTGAACAAAAGAAAGCAAATCCAGTGGCTTTGCTTCTTTCATCAGCCATGATGCTTAGACATTTGCAGTTCCCTTCATTTGCTGATCGACTAGAGACTGCAGTGAAGCGTGTAATATCAGAGGAAAAGTACAGGACCAAAGATCTCGGTGGACACTGCACCACTCAGGAGATCGTTGATGCAGTGATTGCTAATCTGGATTGATTTGATTCACTTGTAGCATTCCTGTCATAGTTCTGGCATGTGGACATCATTTGAGTTTCTCATTCCTTACTCTTCCCGATTTCTCATGTTTTGACTTTTTTTGAAGCTTTTGGAATCTCGTTTTTAGTCTATCCAGCTGCGTTGCTTTTCCATAGCGTTTATCATTTTTCATAAATTATTTGAGTTTATAGTCGTCATTGACAAATGTATTGATAAACAAAAAGTCTCCAATTGTAATGATCAAAATTCTTGGGTCTCTTTTTTGTCTTATACTCATCTCTTTCAAGCACA
Source organism: Luvunga scandens (assembly GCA_030449905.1). NCBI lineage: Eukaryota > Viridiplantae > Streptophyta > Magnoliopsida > Sapindales > Rutaceae > Luvunga > Luvunga scandens. The sequence goes on from JASUUG010000714.1 coordinate 533,965, forward strand.
AGAGCTGCCGCAGCTACCATGGCGTGGATTTTTCTTTCTATGTCAAGATGTGACCAATTTTATGTACCATTGCATTTTTTAAGAGTAAAACTACTTTATAAATTGTAATGTTACATCCTTAACAAGTTTTCAAGTTTTACATTCTTACATGCTTGTGTCTAAATATAAAATGGGTATTATGAAATTTAAGGAGTGTATCGATAAATTTATGACCATTGTAAGACTGATGCACAACGGTTTTCGTCTTTGCATCGTGAAAGAACTGATATTGTGGTGGTGGGTGTTGCTGTTAATTTCTAATCAATTAGAGAATTAAATAATGGGACGGTGTAAAAAATGAGATAGAAAATTTACATGGTTTAATACATGGCTTATGTTACCGGTATTGAAAAAATAATTTTCCACTATCGAATAAGAATTACAATGAAAGTTATTTTTTTTAATTCTTTGCTCGTATCCCTATATATATCAATAGTTTTCTATTTATAATACTATACAATCTAAGCACCTTAAGTCCTATTTATAATACTACACAATCTAAGTACCTTAAGTCCTCAATAACTCCTTGATCTGATCAACTTTATCACTTAATTTAGAGTTTTATTTGATATCAATGTCAATCTTTATTTCCTTTTGAAATTGAGCTTTATTTAGAATCAACATTTATTTCCTTCTTAAACCGACACATAACTTCAGGAGCTCATAGACTCTTCTTCTGGGTTTAGATAATGCTTCTGATTATTGGACTCTAAATGTTGGATGCAACAACTGGGCTTATTTAATTAAATTTATCTTTGGTTGTGCTCTCGAACTATCATGTCTATTATAGTTGCGTTTTCTGCCGTCGTACTTATTTGACTCCATGCTCTCATCGTGTTTATTTAACTTATTAAGTGCTATTATGCTATAGTTATGCTCTCGTGCAGTTATATTTAATTGACTTATTAACCTTTGCTTTCATTATTTCATGTTCTCATACTTTCCTACTCTCATGTACGAAGTTGTGTTTAATTGACTTATTAAACTTTCTACCAAACTTACATGTAACACCATACATATTTAATTGGGCTTTCATGGATATTTTTCGTATTATAATTAGAATTTGATTTGATTTTATTGTGCCAAGCTGTGATTATCACTCTTAAGTTGGGAAAAAAATAAACGACAAACAACAAACAAAAGGAAAGTTAGGTCAATAATATTTGATACATGTGCATTCACGAGTTCCAAAACCACTGATTTTTTCGGGTTCCTAGCAGTCAAGGCAATGAAAGGAAAACAAAACAAAGGCTTGGAGAGGGATAAGAGCAAAAGGGTTTGAGAAAGGGGGGCAAAAAGACGGAGAGAAAAAAAAAACAGAAAGAAAAGGTTTTAAAATCGATGAGGTCCCTTTTGGTACGTAGGAGTATCATCTTGGAGTGTCTTAAGGCATAAAATTGATGATGATAAATATTTTTACTCTCCTGGCTCATCTTTTACAAGTTTTACTAATTTTTAGTCTTATGAATGGTGGATTTTGTTGATTAAGAATGGCTTAAAGAAGACAGAGGTTGTAAATTGCTGAGTTTTTTTTATGATCAGTACTAATTTTAGACAGAGAGTCGCGTGCCCTCAATAATTTTATCACCGAATTTTAGTTTCATGAATGATAGACATCTCAAGCCTTCTATTAAATTATCATGTGTTTCAAAATTCTAAGTATTGAATTTATCGTGAATTTTTGAATTTGGTACACTGTTCTTGGAAAAATTATGCTTTTCTGAAGTGGTTCTAATTTGGAATATTTTTTGTTAGTAAAGGGTCATTTGAAATTTATGAAACTATTATTATGCATTTATTTATTATACGTTGAATTTCAGAATTTATTATGAGGTAAATTAATTATGAAAATTCAGTTAGCACGGCTGTTGCAATTTATGAAATAGTTTTCCAGAATTGATGGGTCTAAAATACGATATGTTTTAAGCGTATTTTTAACTTAAAATCAAGTGAAATTTTTATCAAAAGTTCCTTTACATGTCTAATATGTGCACATTTAATTTTATGATTTTTGGACTTGTATAATAAATGTTGCAAATTTTGAAATTGGCCTAATGTAATCCTGAAAACTATTTTTTAGAATTGACGTATCACATTATGAATCAGCCTCTTTTATTATGTTTGGAATCATAAATTTTCATGAAATAACCATCAGAACGAATATAAAAGCTTACATATATCATGAAAACTATAATATACCAACTCAAAGTTCATAAACCTCCAGTGGTTCGTGGGTTTAAAACCAAATTTCCCAATTCTGGTTTCTGTGACTATTCTTTAATAACTTCCGTTATTGCTTGATTTTCACTGTTGGCTTCTCACTCATTTCTTTCCTATCTTCTTCTCTTTTCTTCTTTCTTTCTCTGTTCTTTGACTTTCTTTTCTCTTTTCGCTTCTCTTTTTGTCTCTATCTCGCTTTCAATTTTGTGTAAAATTTTGTGTAAAAGCAACTTTTAGTTTTTCACAATTTCATATAGCACTAAACCAAGCAAGTAGGTGAGTAAATTAGTGGAGTAGACAACTAAAACCAAACAAAGCACACAAATGAAATGGATGAAGTAGGTAGATGATGGCAATTACGACAAGTAGCTTGCTGCCTTTAAATAATTAAGCTGGTATAGTTTTTGCATGCATTACAAAATAATGCTAATCTAGCAAATCTAATGATAATAATTTGATTTTCATCTATATTAACTCTGATCATGTTATTTTAATAAAGAACACTCGACTACTCGAGCATTCATGTACCCAACAGGTAAACTTTCAAAACAATTTTTGCCAAAGTTTGATGATGAGAAATATTGTGTGTGTGTGTGTATATATACACCGCACGGCAGAAGAATAAATAAAAGAAAATGAAGTTTCAACAGCTGGAGAATGAGATAGCCATAAGAAATTTAATTAATTAATTAACTAATACAGTGCTCCTCTGCCTAATGACGCAAACCCAGTATTCCGCCTACCATTTTGCTTTTAAAGGAAAACCCATTATGTAGATGATAACAACTCACCGACACCGAACCATATTAGTTTAAAATAGTTTCAATTGAGATTGAAATTACATACACAAACACGCCCGATTTAAAAAAAAAAAAACAATAAAATATTTCTTTATCTATTTTCAATACAAGGAATAAGGGATGAGTCGTCCTGTGTTGATTCGTCCTACTGCGTTGAGTCGTCCTCTGTTGGGTCGTCCTCTGTTGAGTCGTCAAAAACCCATCTGTCACGTATCAGAACAGAAGGTATATGGGTTAACAAGTCCCAATATCCTCCACCCTTTCTGCACCTCTCTTCTATCAACGGACATCCCTCGATCCTTAATTGCCCAAGTGAGGAAGGCAGGCCCTTCTCCGGAAAGTATTTGAGCTTGGGACAATTAGAGAGTCGGAATGAAGTGAGGTTTTGAAGATCGGCAATTGAGGAAGATAGGCGTTCCAGATTTGGAAAATTGTAAATCCACAAAGATGTTAGAGATGCAGGAAGAGGAAGCGCGGTCCCTAATCTTATGTCCTCTGGTGGAAATGACACCATGTCGTCATCACATCCACCGATTGCAAGATGGCGCAAAGAGGAGAATTTGTGAAATCCCTGGCCCCACTCAATCATTGACTTCCAAATCATCGTATTATTATAAATCGCAAGAGAATAAAGGTTGGCGGGAAGGCCATCTTCAAGGATTGGAAGCTCACCTCCTATTTCTAATTGTTGAAGAGAGCTCAGATTGTGCAATTCCTTGGGTAAGGCCTCTAGTCTCCTGCACTGACCGATACTGACCTCAGTCAGTTTCGCACAAGGCAATCCCCCTTCGGGAAAGGACAGCAGATTTCCACAATCAACTATCCTAATCTCTTGAAGCTGGCGGAGATTATGTAAACCACTCGGTAAAATTTTCAGATTTTCACAATCAGCGATGCTGATTATTTCAAGAGATGTGTTTTTGTCCAACCTTTCTGCTATTAACTCCAGCTTTGAACAACCATAAACATAAAGGCACTTAAGAGACGGGGGTAGATTGCCAACTTCAACGGACTCAAGCGTGGTAGGTAACTCGTTATTTTTTGCAAATATACATGTCAGAGATGGACAACTGCCAATTGTTAAGTGCTCAAGAAGAGATGAGGTGTACCTGCTGCTGCTGCTGCTACTCTGGATGCCCTCTTCGACTGTCAAAGTCCTTATATTATTGCAATCGCGGATCTCTAGCCGCTTAAGGCTTGGTGGTAGCTGAAATCCAGCAATATATGTCAACGAATGGCACCACGAAATCATCAAGATCTCAAGAGATGAATTGGTGTCGCACATCCAAGCCTCGGGTAACGATTTCAGTGCATTACAACCCCAAATCTCGATTTCCCCCAACTTGGAAGGCAGAGCAACCTCTGGAAAGGAAACAAGGGAGCTGCAGCTGATGATTTTTATCCTTCTCAAGGAACTAAGGCTGAGTGATGATTGTGGCAGCTTCACAAGGCCTTCGCAAGAGCTCAACTCTAGATACTCAAGTCTGCACGACAACTCGCAGAGCTGCTGTTGGTCTTTCTCTTCCTCCGCCACTAAGGATTGAAGTTTGGGACAACTTTCAATCATCAATCTTTTGAGAGAGCTAACGTCCTGCAGTAATTCGTTATGACTCTTCCAGATATATGTTTGCTCTTTCAAATCATTTATCTGTAATTCTTCCAATTTTGGTAGTCGTGGCTTCAATGGCCCTGCGAAAAACACGTGATTTGCTGCATCTCTACAAACCACTGAATTCTGTGACCCGAGATGATCAGTTGCGCTTCTCTCCACAACCTTTTTATATCCACCAATTTCCAACTTGCAAAGAGCTGGAAGACTCGTAATTGAAACTAACAATTCTTCGCATCCTCGAATATGAAGCATCTCTAATGCAGGAAGGCGTTCTGGCAACCTTCCTTGCAGTTTAGAACAATCTAAAATGGAGAGCTCTCTCAATTTAGGAAACCCTTCAACTCCCTGGGTCGATGCATGAGGAATCCATTTTTCCCATTCTTTCATATTTGCAAAACTAAGAGTCTCCAAGCATGGAAAAGGAATTGGAGAATCATTCCCATAGAGCTCTGAACCCAATCTCTTTACCCTACTCATTCCATACACTTCAAGATGCTTTAGAGAGGGTAGTTGCCCGACTGACGGCAGGGTAGTACACATGTCACAATTTACAAATTCTAGCGTCACTAAATTTGAGAATGAGGAATCTCCTAACCAAGTTGGAAATTTTGCACCTCCATAGCCACTGATACAAAATTGTTCCAAATTTTTATGGGGTTTTAGCATGTCAAGCACGCCCTTTTCAGTTTCTGCCTCCCTTGATGACGAACCATCGGTATTGCTTCTCCATTGAAGCGTTAACACTTTAAGATTCTTTTTTCCATCCAATTGAGCCTCCTTGGCATCACCAATGTATTTCACATTCTTCAATTTTGAAATGTGAAGCGTCCCATGAAGATGCATCAACAACTTTAGCTCTCGTAACCCAGAACCACTGTCTCTTCCCACAACAAAATTACACAATGTTTGTAGACAAGTCAACTTACCAATTCCTAGTGGCATTTCCTTCAATGAATCTGTATTTGAATTATTGAGATGGTGCAACTTGATGAGGTTTCCCATGTCTGTACACAACTTCTTCATTCGATCACAATCTTCCAACAGAAGAGTGTGCAAATTATAAAGCTTGTTGACGGATTCAGGCAGAGTTCTAATCTTAGTTTCAGAAAGGTTAAGGTACCTTAAATACCTTAAATCACCAATTGAATTCGGTAGCTTGGAGATGTAATATCCACGCAAAGAGAGGACCCTCAAGCGTTGGAGTCTGAACAACTTAGGAAGAATGCTACGAGCCAAGAACCCTTGCGAACTATTTGACAACGTTACAGGTAAAAATGTTCGCAAATGTTGGATATCATACAAGCTCTCAAACCTTTGAACGCCATCACAAACTCCCTGAATGTATGACAGATGACGAAGATTTCTGGAAAAACTTTGTTGCTTATTAACCACCGGTGTACACTCCATTGTGAAGTATATTTCCCCCGCAGCCCAATGGGCTAGGTCGTTAATAAGATCGTGCATCACAAATCGTGATGCATCGTTGCTTGATTGCTGGAAGAAAGATCTTGAACGCAGCTCCTTAAAGAAATCATGACCTAAATCTTCACTGGGATTCCCACCTTCTTTGTGATCCAAGAAACCCGAGGCACCCCATAATAAAATTATCTCCTCCTCTTCAAATTCATAATCCTTTGGTAACAATGAGCAGGATGCAAAGCATTGTCTCAAAGTTGAAGGAAGATAATAATAGCTCACTGCAAGCGCTGGTATAATGCGACATCTTTCTTCTGGTAATTCCCATATCTTGCTATTGAGCACACGTTCCCACTCACGTCTGTCATGTTCTCCACGTAAAAGTCCTCCAAGTGTTTGTGCTGCCAAGGGCAAGCCATCGCATTTGGTCACTATCTTCTTGCCGATTTCCTCCAATGACATATGTGAACTGAAATCTCGCGTCCCCAAAGAATGTTGAGCGAATACAGCTAGACAATCATTATCTGGCAGCTTTTTTAATTGATAAGCTGGAACTGTCCCCATGATTTTTGCAACCTCGTGATTGCGAGTGGTGACAATAATCTTGCTTCCCTGTGCACTTGCTCCAAATGGACGGCTGAAGTCAACCCAATCATCGTAATTCCGGTTCCACACATCATCTAAGACAAGCAAAAATTTCTTTCCAAATAGTTGCTTATTCAGTTCCTCTTGAAGCTTATTCAAGTTGAGATTATCCACGTTCTGGTGAGCAACGATGGATGTCAAGACTGTTTTTGTTAGCCTGATAACATCGAAATCATCTGAGACACAAGTCCATGCCTTGACATCGAAATGACTCTGCACTCGATCATCATTATAGACAAGCCGAGCAAGAGTAGTTTTGCCCAGCCCACCCAAACCTACAATAGGTATAACAGAGAATCCACCATCATTTCTCAAATCATCCCTCAACAACAATTCAGCAATTTCCTTCTTTTCTGTTTCTCTGCCATATACTTCGGCTTCATTCACCAAAGAGGTTGTCTCTCGCCTTCGCCTGTCTTTTGGGGTCCTACCAAGCCCAGCTGAACTTACTTTCAAACCCAGCGAGTCTTTCTGTGTTACAATATCTTGAAATCTGTCGGTGATCTCTTTGATTTTGGACATCATGGAGTAATCGAACTGAATCGATTGTGGAGTAAAAGTGGTGCAGCAAGTAGGAATGAGCTTCCGAAACTTACTTGTTCTTGTACGACTGCTGCTGGGTTGATCATGAGCAGCTGGTTCTTCATTTCCAAGCAGCAACTTCCTTCGGAAAGCCTCAGTTTGGAACTCATCGAACAAGTCTTCAACATCATAAGCCAAGTTCTGAAGCTCGCCAAGCCACAACTTCACGGACTGATCGGTCGTCTTCTTCTCCTCAGCATCATCAAGTACCGCTTTTATCATCACCAACATCTTCTTCCACTTCGATAGATGGGCCTGGATTTGCTCTTGGCGTGCAAACAACCGAATCCCCTCTGAAGCTAACTTATTGACCAGCAAATCAACGGACACAGTAAGGATTGCCTCTCCGATGATTGACATTTTTTCTTTTTTTCTATTTTGGTTTTTGGACAAAGAAAGAAACAGAATTATGAGTTTATGGAAAGCAAAATGAGAAAGAAAATTAGCAGAATGAGTTTGCGATTGTGAAGAGTCTAGCAAGCGTAGAAATCAAGCAAAACCCACCACAAAAGTGAAAAGAAGAACGGAGCCGACGACAAACATAAAATCAGAGGAGCACCGAAATAAAAAACAATAAAATAAGAAAAAGCCAAGGCAAGAACAACAATCATGCCTTTGCTTTACATATTAAATTAAAATAAAAGCCCAACCAAGAATCTTGCCTTTGCTTGACATTTGACAAGATTAATTGGACATTACACATTACTTCACAGTGAGTAAAACTTGTAAAGAACCAAACCCATCAAACCCTTTCTTCATCTTGTATGTCAGGAATATAATTCGCTTGGAATAAAGCTACATATACACTTTTCATTTTTCCATTGCTATAGGTTCATCTCAAATGTTTGAAGAGAGTCTATCAATTCTTCTACACTTTAGAATATCAATGTTCTTGCTTTCTTCAAATGCTGAATAAAGAAAAAAAATGTTGAATGTAGAGGAAAAGGGAATGCATCTACCTTCGCTTTAGAAGTCTTCCACTTATAAAAGCGACCTAAAATAAAAGATTTTAATCTCCCTTTTTATTACTCCATAGGTGCACTACATTTTTTATAGTCACAATGCCAATTCGTACTGCAATGTTATATTCATATTCCTGTAGTGTCGAAATAAGGTATAACGAAATTTTAGATAACGCAAATTTGACTCATTTGTTAAAGGTATACATTTAACAGGCTGATCACATAATTAACATAATGCGATTATTACATTAAATGAAATAAAAGACAGTACCCACCACCAAAGTTTAGCAAGCCTCTTTCCTCGTGTTTTAGGAACCGGACATCGGTGAATGAACCAAAGGATCAACGAAAGGATCTCACAAACAAAATGGAAACTATACATTTTTTTTTTTAATTGTACAGGTAACGGGACTAATTTTCAGATAGTTTTCAAATTACACTTATTCACAGAAGCAATACAAAATGATTTCCTTTGCTTTTGAAACGTTTTGTGGAATAAAGTAACAGTGAAATAAATAGAAAAATAGTAATTCTCTGATTGTATTTTTTCCCTTTCTAAAAGGAGATGGTGGGGCTTGGTTGTTTGCAAAATTATTGGTGTGGGTGTCTATTTGTTTCTGTTTTCACTTTGTTAATTAATTAGCGAACCAAACATTTAATCATTTGTAGAAGGATCGCTAGCACCAGTTTAAGAATGAAGTTTACTCCGATTTTTTTTATTTTTTATTTTATAGATTTTAATTCCTAGGATTTGGTTTCACTCCATTTCAATTATTGACATTGCTGAAGAGGGCAGTAAAAAGTTGCTCTATGTCATCAAATGCTTGTATCTCATCTCATAAATTGGGTAAAAATCGATTGGTTTCTCTATAGGCAGCCATAAAGAATTGAAAGTAACAACACCCACCATATATCGAAAATTAATTTTAAAAATCTTTTTTACTTGAAGTCTTTGAAAAAATAAACCAACCAGATTAGATCTTATTAGAGATATGCATATATTTGGTACCAATTTAAAATGTAAATATGATTTAATAAGAAAGAACAAGAATTGATCATGTCTCAAAAGACTGAAAATTAGATTATACAAACTTGTATGCAGCCACATCATATGTTAATCTTAATTTTTTGTTGCTGAAAATTAATTAATTAATTCCACTACTTTGTTTTTTAATTTTAAGGTGCGTATCATATTGGCCACTTTTGAATTATGTTGCATGATTGTTAATTCAAAGAAATAGTACTTTTGTATCAATCAAGCTTACTTTAGTAATATTCTTCGTCATTATGGTTAATGGCTTAGCGAATGTAGGAGGAGGGGTCAGCCAAAATAAAGCACTTTCTCTTGTATTAACCTTTATTAGTCGTTCAAGTTAAAAGTTTTTAAAACAAGTTAAAATGGTTCCAACTTAAAATCAGTAGGGTACAATTTGGTTGTTATAAAAATTTATAAATTTCAGTCTAATTTAATTGTATATGTACAAACTTACTTTATCACTTCTTTCATATTAATACTCATAAATTTTGGGATCCACCTACCTTACATAAGTTGTAAGTTACCACAACTTTTGTCTTTTTGTGTGTTAAATTTCATTTGTCCCCTTATTTTTCTTTTTATTTTCAATTTATTAATAACTGTAATTTTATTTTCCTCTTTTCTTCTTCCTCTATACTCCATAGGTAGCTCAATTTTTTTCTTTTTTCAAATCATTAATCAACAAGGACCAACTTGACATTATTTATTACAAAAATTAAAAAACCCTCGCCTTAATCTTAAACCCATTTTGGTGAAATGCCATATCACCTAAAATTAAAACATATAATTAAAAAAATATATATGAATTGATAATGTTTTATATTTATATTTATAGCAAATTTAGTACCAAATTGTTCAATAATTTTTTTTTATCTAATTAAATTTCTAACTTGTTTGATCTTATATCTACTTAGTTTTTATTCATTATATTAATGATCTCTTACTTTAATATATCATAATTTTCAAAGTTGAAGTTTTTTATTAATTGTTTAACTTTATTAAATTCTTTACTCATTTAATCTCTTAACTTTTAAAATTATTTTATATATTCTTCATTGAAATTATTAATTTCAAATATTTTATTTACACTTTCTATTTCATTTATAGATAAATTTGGGTTTCCTAATTTATTTAATAAATATAGTGACATTTAAATTAATTGATTATTTCTCAATATATCTTAATCATTCATCAGATCAAAGGATTGAAATCTTCTATAGAAAATCCTTTTTGTCTATAACTAGAAAGTGGTAACTTATTTGTTTCTATGTTTTATGAAATTATTAGAGTTTTTGGTAATTTATTCATTATACAATGTTTCTAATAATTCATTAAATTTATGAGATATTTATCACATGTAATATCTCTTATAATTTAGGACACTAAATTTAGATTATAAAATCTATGTGACAACATTGATGGTATGTATTAGGTGGGAAAATAGATTGAATATGTGCGTGTGTGTTAGAAGAAAAATATGGTCTATATCTTAAGAGAACTAAGAAATTATAAATGTAGATATAAAAATATATTCAAAATTTGTAAATTTTTATGAATATAATAATCATTTAGATATTTATAAAAATATAATAAAAGTTTTATAAAATTTAAAAAATAGATGTAAAAGAAATGGATGACAAGACCATTTAATTATACAAAATTAATAAGGACTTATTTGAAAATAAATAAATATGTGATTAAAAATAAAATTTTCTGTAAATTACTATTACACCTATACCTTATTTTAGGTTAAAATTATTTTCAGCCATTGGATTTAAGAAATTTCAAAATCAATGGTATCTATGTATTGAATGTTTGTTACATTATTTGTAAGATAAGCTTTCCCTAAATTTTGACCTTATTTTTTGTTGATGCACAATCTAACTTAATAAAAATAATATTCAAATTGTCACAAAATGCTTTTTTTAAAAAAATTATCATACAGTAGTTATTTTTTATTCTTCTTTGCTTCAAAATCCAGCTCCATACCGCGTTATTTTGCCGTTATTCCGGCCACCCGTTAGATTTTAATTACGTTAATCTAACGGTTGGGATTTGTAAATGAATAACGAAGTGGTGTTTGGCTACCGCCTGACCCCATTGCATCTAATTGGTTTTGTGATTTTTTCCTATTCATTTCCGGAAATATCGGTCGCCATCGACGCCAAATCTGAAGCAGGTGTTATTTTTTAGTTGTGGGCAATCGTAACAGGAGCAGGGACGACGTGTGAGTTCGGATTGGCGGTGACCGTGGCTAATCTGACGGCTTTCGGATACATTCATTCAAATATTAAAGGTACCAGGTTTATGGATTTACGTTTTGCAATTTGTGGCAGGATAGTGAGAATTGCAAATGGTCATTCCCAGTGTGAACACCTATGGCTCTTTTCCTTTAATTTTCTTCTTTGAATTTTCCTTTGATTAATTCATTAGAAAAAATGCTTTTGTTTTTTTTTTTTTGTAATCATGTGTAATCATATGTAGTTAACATTTTCATGGTTAATGTCATCGAAATCAAATGGTTGTTATTTACCAAAAGCGAGTTGCTAGAAATTTTGTTAATCCCATTGCAACAATATATTGTTATAAATTGCATTGTTTCTTGTAACAAATATAATAAAATCTTAATAAATTAATAAATCTGGGACCATGAAAAAATTTGTTAAAATTTAACGAATATCAATTAATCGATAAGTTAATAAATTATTACTTTATGAAATATTCATTATTTTGAAAAAATATTATTACGTTTATAGTATTGATTTACCTTGAATTGGAATCTATTATGTTTTATTTAAATATTAGTTTTCTTTTGAGAAGAATTTTTTAATAGTTAATTGCTTTATAATAGTAAGACTATTGTAGGGCTTTTATTTTTCCATGTTAAGGATGATAGTTTTGCTATACAAATTGCTTCGAACAAAGGAGTAGATGATATTGACATTGAATAATTTTTTGTTGCAAAATGGCAATACCAACTGGAATTTCTTTTCGCATTACAAAAGTAAAAAATGAGATTCAAGTCGAAATTAATTTAAAAAGAAATAAACAATGCTGAGAATATATTTTACAGACAATATCATATGGATTTTATTTTATACTAGGTAGTTATTAATCTATGTAATAATATATTTCCTTCAAAATGTACTATTTGAATTTGAAATTATTTTTTAAAAATTTAATATCACAATAATACTCATGATTTGATCGGTTTGAGGGTTTTTTTTTTGTTTTAAAAAAAGATGCGAAAATAGTTAAATAATGAAGAGAATTTAAGCCGAGCCAATAAACAGGGGAAAGTGAATTACTATCCTTGAGCACATTCTCTAATAATCTCAAATTTCTATGTACATTTTTGTAAATTCATGTCATATACCAGAGTCTTTTGGGTTTTGTTGAATCAATTCTTTGGTGATTTATCTTGTTTTATTATTTTGTGACGCAAGAGTCCTCGTAGCAATACATTTGGAATAAAACGATTTAATCTATTTTTCGTTGTTATTAACAAAAATTATATATTATTAATTAATCAACTCATCGAAACATTGGTTTTATTTGTAATAACTAGCTAATTACTTAATACATTGTTGTACTTCTCGTTATGAAATCAAGAAGAACTTGTAAATAAGAACATAGATGTGGTACGCTGTGATGTGATAAATTTAATTCAAATCTAAATTAAGAGATGATTCATATATATAGGTACATACTAAACAAAGATATTTAAACATAAACATTTAATTTTATGATATACCTAATAATAATTGGTTTATTGTCCATATCAAAGGGAGTGAATAGAAATAGATGTAGAAAGTCAAAAAGATGAACAAGCACACATGATGATTTATAAAATAATAAATTAAGTTTATATCATTTTTAATAAGTGTGAGATTATTTACACTTTAAAATTTATTTTGAACACTCTAATTTTTTATTACAACAAAACCCTCATAATTCAATTTACTATTAAGACCAATTCAATATAAATAAATAGAACAATATTACTTTTGACACTCACCTAGCACACACACCCATGTAAAATTATTAAGAGTGCGTTTGGAATTGAGATGTTGTAGATTTTAATCTACAACTGTTGTGGAAAAAAAACTGTAACTATGAAATAAAATTTAGTAATATGTAGTAAATATAAATTTTAAAAATAATATTAATAAAATTATTAAAGATATAATAGATTTTTCATCATACAAGTGAAAAATCATACTAATGTAGCTTAAAAGCTACAACAATTATTATTTACCAAATACTTTAGTATTGTAACTTTTAAGCTACAATTACTCAACCTCAATCTCAAACGCACCATAAACTTTAAATTGTAGAACGTTCTTCCTCAACATTAAAACTCGTGCATTATTTAAAAGTATATTTAACGAATTTGCACAAAGAGAATCCATGATTCTAATTTCTTTGACTTAGATTTCAATTTTTGTTGAATATATATCTATTCCATATAACGAGTTTCTGAATTTTTCACTTGGCTGCCAAGGAGATGGTACTGAATAAACAACTGCAGAAAAACAAATAAAAAACCAGGTACAAGCGTAGAATATACTCATTAAATTTTAATTTTTTGCACAATCATGAGCTATGTATATATATACACAAATAATTGTTCTGCGAATATGTAGAAGCAATTTCAACCATCCAACTTTTTTCGAATACAGGTGTAAAATATACTCATTAGATTTTAATTTTCGGCACAATCATGAGCTGCGTATATATATACACAAATAACTATTATGCGAATATGTAGAAGCAATTTCAACCATCCATCTTTTTTTCAAATTTTAATGAATATAAATTTTATATGTTGGACAACCATGAAACATAAAATTAGCAAAATGATATTATTAACAAAAAAGGAGAGCAAAAGGTAATTATATCTTGGTGTGCTGAATATTTTTATGGATGTATTGAAAAAAATAAAGATAACAGAAGAAATGTTATTGAGGAGTATTTTAGTATTTACAAAAGTGTTCAAAGCGAAAAGTGGTTTCCTTAAATCTATTGACTATTGACTGGTGCACATTTTGAGAAAATTAATAATATTCTTCAATCAATCTGTTTATTTCAAAATAAAAAATCCATCTATTTATTACTTTCTAACTAGTCATATTAATGTGTTAATAATTGCGAAGAACTAGTATAATTTGTGTGAGTAGAAAGCCCTTTAGACACAATAACCCGAATTTCTAAAAGTAGCGGTTGGACTTGCTTGGAACAGCCTCGATTCAGTTACTTTTTTGACCATACCCAAACTCTTTTAAAGGTTGATCTTAAAATTTAGTGATATTGTGCCTAAAGAGCTTCCTGCATCAGTATAATAATTCTTAAAAGTTAATGAGTCCCAATATCCAATAATGATGACACAAACGCATGGAAATCCCCTATTTTGAGTTTGACTGAAATAATATGACTAATTTAAAACAACCCATCAGGCCAAAGTCCTTAAGTGATGAATTGGATTTCAGTGAATCATATTCCGAAATTGATACTAACCTTAATTAGGAAGGCAAAATGAGAAGTCGAGCCAATTCAAGAAACTCCCCTATATATATATATATATATTTTTATTGAAACATACATAATCCGAACAATTTATAATCAGATAAATCATTCAAAATCCCCTTTAATCGAACCCCCGTTTCTATAGTTTAATAAAATATCACAAAGGTGCCTAATACGGTGGAATTAACACTTAGCTCATGGGATTACCATTATATATATTGAAAATGAAATTAATACAATAAACTAAAAATTAGTTGACACTAAATCACGTTGGATCGTTAGTTGTTAATTATGATGAGAATGTAATCTTGGTCTTTTAATTATCATCTAGCTAATGCATGTGCACTAGTTTCAATTGTGTCTATCACTGTAAATAGTAGAGTTGCTTGATTGAATAGTGTCATATTATATTACAAAAACTCACTCAATTTTCATTGCCATAAGTAGTTCAAAACTGCATGAACATTGAACATTCAACTATCTTATACTAATTAATTAATACAACTATGATCGGTTCATATTACCCAGCAACATCCATCCATAAGAGTGAAACCCCCATTGATTTCATAAATACAACATAAATAACTCGCAAAGACAATCTTTGACAATTACAACAACAACAACTCACTCCAACAAACAATATAAAAAATACACGGTTTACATTGCAAGTCTTTTTATGATTTTAATTAAAAGAGAAAGTACAAAGAACATATTATTATGTATAATTGAATGTTATCGTTGATAATTAGACAAAATAATACTAATCTACCCAACTAATCCAATCATCATAATAATCTGATTTTCTTTACTTAAATTATGTCCAATCATGCTAATTTAATAAATAACACTAAACCCTTGAGTATTTATATGTTCAACAACTTTGGCTAAGTTTGAAAAGAACATATTAATTACGAATATTAATAAATACCCTACAAGCTACATATTGCATACATATATGCATTTGGAACAAATACACATGCAATAAGAAGATCATATGTGTTTTGAAAATGAAGTTTCAGCGGCTGAGAAAGCTAGACGTTACTCACATACTACACCCACCCAAACACGATTAATATGTTATCAAACCAATAGACACAACAGAAATAAATCTAATGTGAAAACTGAAAACAAGTGCAGTCCCACCGCCGATAATTCAGCACGCCTCACTTTATTACACTAAAATGAAAGCAAAAAGTCAAAAACAGTCCCACCACCATCAATAATTTTGACGAACTGGACATGGGTGGACCAAGCATCATTGAATAAATGGAATAAAAAAAAAAGGAAGAAAATTAAAATCAGTGTTCAGCAGAAAGAATCCATCTTTACGTGTTGCCTCCTATTTGGTACATGCATAGATATGTACATCTATCTAACTTTAAAAAAATTGTAGCAGAAATTAGAGCTCACGTTATTAGATATGGCTCATATACAATACAACTATCAAGATTTAAGTAATGAAGTAATAAAATAAACTCAAAGTAAGATTTTTCCAATATCCTTTAAAAGATAACAATTGAAAGTAAAAAACTGACTGACCGGCTTACAAATGAAATCAAAGACACTACTCTTAGAAATTTGGATTATTATTTGCACGGACATCTGCTGCCAAAGACACTAGAGAATGTCGAAAAGCGTTTGATTAATTTTTGTATGCACACACATAACACAAAATTAAATTATTGGGCAGCGTTGATAGTGAGTCGTTTTTTGCTATCCATAAGTTCACATGTGCATGGACATCTGTTGCCAGCCCTTTTATTATTTTATTCTAGTGAGCTCCAACTCCGATGATCGACATTTTTTTTTTTTTTGGACAAAGAAAGAAACCAAATTATGAGCTTGTGGAAAGCAAAATGAGAAAAGTGAATAAGCAGAATGAGTTTGTCATTGTGTCTAGCAAGCCTAGAAATCAAGCAAAACCCACCATAAAAGTGAAAAGAAAAACGGATACAAGAGTCAAAGATTGAAAAAACTTATCAATGTCTTTTAACTGCCCACCCACTAATAGGAAATTGATAACTAATCACCAAGTAAAACAGTTAATCTCAAGCATTTTATGGGATTACAGTTCATTCAGATCATAGGTTCGAGTTGAATTCATATGACTTTTTTCTCAATTTGACCAATCCAAAATCTGATTGGGTTGACCCAAACTTGATTCGAACCTGATTTCGTCCACCCCTAATATGATGTTCAATCTATACTGTTCACAGTTTTCAAGATAATATAATAGCACTACTTACACTTAATAACACATAAATCAATACCTGATCATGTTTTTCACAATTTTATTAATACGACGCACATAAAAATCATTCAATCAATCACATAGAATAAAAAATAAAATCAGAAGTTCAAAGGTTTATAATGTTAATTTAATCTTAAATCTGGAAGTTTGATCCGAATATTTTCGGATAAGATTGGATCAAAATATTGAACTAAGTATCAATTGGATTGGATTCAAGAGGCATTATTTTTAAGTTTAAAAAAGCTTTAGAAGACTATATCTACCCTTGCCCCTCGAGGGAATACAAATAATTTTAATAATCTTTTTTTTTTTCATCTTTATGGGATACAAATAATTTTAATAATCTTTTTTTTTTCATCTTTATGGGATACAAATAATTTTAATAATCTGTTTTTTTTTTTTCATCTTTATGAGTGCTTTTGCAATAATGATCAATTGTAGTGAAATTGAAACTGCGTTTTAATGAAAGCAGAAATTAATGAGTACTTAATATTATGCCATATCTTTTTGTGTGTATCTATCTAATGCTGCTTTGTTGTTTAGATATAGTTGAATCAATTTACAAGAGAGCAATCTGTTGAAATATCAATAATGATCAAGCCCATAATTACTATGCTAGTACCATTTGTAGTAGCTAAATTTTAAGTCTATTTCTTTTTTAATGGAGGATATTTGCATCTAAAAAAAAGAATTGGACCCTCCTATTATATCGCTGATTGGCCATCAATTTTCTCCAAAATCATTGACAAATTGAGCTTTATACTCATTATAGTTTACTGTGATTCGATTCTCAAAAAAGCAAGGATTGATTCATGATGAGTGAGGAGAAGGATTTAAATTGAGGATGGTAGATAGTTTGACAAAATTTTTTAAATATTATTCTGCTATGTAATAGTTGTGTTTGACACTCTAATTGTTATCAATTGTAAAGAGTTACCGAAGTATATATGTGACTTTTAATAAGATTTGTTTGTGGAGTTCAGGGCGAGGTGTTACAAAAGCTGTGATGTCAGGGGCTATGGCGCCCAAGAACAGGGCGTATGTAACACAAACATCAGACTCATTGACACTTGAATTATTTTGTTGCAGATGCTTCACATGGAAAAAATAAATAAATATTTGGTAAATATGTTTAATGTTACTTATTAAATATTATTCGCCATACATTTGTACTTGAAATCATTTAAAAGTAAGAACCTGTGATATGATCGTTATATGATCAAATGATTCTTGGCTAGCAATTGAATGAATGAAGGATTTTACAATTAAATGATTTCTTAAATGATTATATATTGAAAAGGGATTATGTTATGACTTAACTCACTATAAATTTTATCATATTTATCCAATAGATTGTAAAATAATTAATGTTTTTTAATTTTATATTTTTTTATAATGATTATTATGTAACTGTTTGTCTATATGCTTATTTGTTTAAATGATTATTGTAGGTATTCAATATGATATTGTATCAATTTGTGATTGATATATTATTTCAAATTGTTAAAATGATTTTAAGGTCTGAAAGACTTAAATGCACTTTGTTTAAATAATGTTATGCATTAATTTATTTACGGAGCTGTTAGTTCATCCTTCGTCTTTAACATTTTGTAGATTGAGTTTATAGATGGATGTTTTCATTGGAGGCTTCGATATGTTGTTGTGTTATGCTTTTTGGATGAGCGAGTTTCCATATAGTCATAAGTGAAAATTTTTCTGAAATTCAGTCATGGGTTGGATGTCAAGCTCAAATTATGGTTTTTGTTATTTATTGCTTTTAAGGTTTGAGGATGCTTGCATGGAATATTTTGTAACATCTCTGTTCCCAATGGCATAAGGGAGCCAGGGCGTTACATTACATGCTCCCATAGTCTCATGCTAACGTGCTCTCATACTCTTATACTCTTGTATTCTCATACTCACATTATTTGACTAATTACATTTCTCTTTACAAAATGAGAAAAAGAAAACTATCAAAAAAACAAGCTCACACAAGATTTTAAATTCTAATAATATAAAAGCACTTATCAAAAAAAAAAAAATTGAATTGCCAACAAAAAAGCACTTTAAATCTTTCATTTAACTATGCTACACAATCCCAATAAATAAGCAAATATGATTGGATAAGATTGAAATATTTTATGTTGACTTAACAAATTAATAACAAACTAGCTTGCCAGAAATTCAACATGGACAACATTGAACATACTTATATACATATCTATATATGTGTGTGTAGTATTTTTGTAATAAGACTCACTTTAATAAAGTGAGGATACCACAAAAATATATAAAAAAAATACATTTCAACACATAGGAGATTTTTTTTTTTTGGTTAATGACATCTTCATTTTAATAATAATAATAATAATAATGTCATTATTATTATTATTATTATTATTATTATTATTATTATTATTATTATTATTATTATTATTATTATTATTATTATTATTATTATTATTATTATTATTATTACAATATCCGACACATCTATGACCAAGCATTGATTGATATAATAGAGTTACAGCCACTACATATATGTTAGCTCGTCGCACATTAATGTAAGTAATAAAGTGGTTTAAAAGTGTCCATTAATAGATTGAAATACTTGCTGTAGTAATATTATATAGAAATAATTTTTGTGTAGTTATAAAAAAAAATTATTTCTAATTTAAGTAAATTATAAATAAGAATAATTTTTTTCATTCTAATAAGTTATATTTTTTTTTAAATTTTGCCTTAAAAAACTTGCCTCCATATAGTAATAATTATTTGAATATTGCAAAAAAAAATGTTGTGTTACATTAAGATGGAATAATATATTTTTCTCTAGTTGTTTAGGACAATTATTTATTCTTGGGATTTTTAAGATTATTTGTTATATTCTCAACAGTAAATAATTTTTAGCACTATTTTTTTTGAAGCTATGTCTATATATTTTATTAATATTTTTATACATTGGATTTGACATGCTCCCTTAATTAATGGGATATTGCATTTTATAATTTAATGTTTTCGAACATATCACTTTACCACCAAAATTTTCTGATAATTATCTTTTCCCACTTAATGTTTTGGTTTTTATTATTTTACTAGTAAACCGTTAAAACAAACCAAATTTTTAATATAATTTATAATAAAAGTCTATTTTACCCTCAATTGTATAAGTGTAATTTAACCCTTTAAATTAAAAACGATATAAAATTAGTCATATACAAAGAAATAATATTTTTATCAATTGCTTATTTTATATATCTAAAATAACTAATTGATGAAATTGTAGATATTATCATTTTATTAATGAAATTAATGGTTTGGCGGTAAAATAATAAAAAAATAGAACATTAAGCCAGAGAAAATAATTTTCAGAATACTTTAGTAATAAAGTGATATGTTAGAAAATATGTGTGATAAAATGATAGGGTAGATGATATTTTCATCCCATAAATTCCGTAAATCTGCCCCCACCTCTAGAAAATAATTACAAAAATTTCACATTATTTTTAAAAATTTCAAATAAAGAAGAATTATAAAGAATTAATCAATCAAATCTATCTTAATTTAGTTTGTGTGATATATTAATTTATTTTTTCTAACTTAAATTTTTTTATTATTTTTAACTAATAAGATTGCTTTATGCTAAATTTAAATTGACTATTAAAATTAAAAGGTAAAAATATAAAAAAATTTCTTTAACTTCTAATATATTTTTTTATTTTATATAGATTCAGTGTTTCTAAATAGTCAATTCTATTTTATTAGTATGATTATTAACCTTTAATTGAACTAACATATTGTAAATTATTAAGCTGTCAAACATATGTCATCCGCATGAAAATTATTGAAAATTACAAGACTTCATTTTTGTAAGTCGCAAAATTAAATACCCCAAGAATTAGATAAAAGAGTCCATATTTCTTTAGGCAATTGGGTAATTTTATTTCATAAAGGTAAATTAATTAAATAAAACTTATATTAAAGCAACCATAATGGTAAAAAAAAAAGTTAAAAAACCTAAGTAAGAAAAAAAAAGAAGAATTTAGTTGATTAATCATATAAATATTTTTATTGATTTCTATTTATTGGAAATAATATGAATTTATCGTAAATATATTTTGAAAGTGGGGCGCGTTTTCATAAATAATGGGGTGCAAATAACCTCACCCACATGATAATATCCCTTAATTAATTACCAATGTAGCCCATATTTTATTGCCATATTACTTGATAACTAAGTCAAAACAATAATTGTTAGATTATAACCTCTACCATACAACAATAAAATTAATTTGTCCAAATATTATTTCTATTAACAGATTTTACTGTGCTTCAAGATTTTTTTTTTTTTTTAATATCTTTATGTCGTCTTGAGAAATTCTAACTTGAGCACAGCATCTCCCTCACGCTCACAGGTTCACAGCAAGCTAGGGGTGAATTCTGTTCTCCCCTCTTAATTTTATGTATTTCAGATTTATCGTCACAAGTCCCTCATCTCATAACATTATAAAATACGTGACGTGAGTACAATACGATTAATAAACCCATGCCATGCCTCATCGTCCTCGGCAGCCCAGAAAAAAGATAGATATATACTGCAATAAAAAGTAATTTTTGTTTAGGTGACTTTACCAGACGAAACTACAAATCTGAGACAATGCCACCTCAACCCCCGACCCAGGCAACTTTTGTTTCTTGACATATAAAGGCAGTTGCGGAATACACTGAAACTACAAATTTGTGGAGGCTGGGAAAAAAAAGATCCACAAAACAAAGAGCCTAAACATAAATTCTAAGAATGCTGGAGACTAATGATAGTGATATTTCTACTCCACAGCTTTTGTAAACTCTCCCCACTTCTAAAAAATAATTATAATAATTTCATATTATTTTTAAAAATACAAAGAAACAAGAAGTTTACGGATTTAATCAAATAAAATTAAATATTTAAAGTTTTAGATAAAAGAGTTCATGTTCTTTGAGGTCATTTGTTCATTTTATATTATTAGAGTAAAATAGTCAAATAAAGCTTTATCTTAAAACAACTTCGATAAATAAAGATAACTAAGTTTAAAAATTATGAGAAAGATATAATTGATTAATTGTAAAAACTTTTTTATCATTAATATTGTTATTAATTGTTATTTGAAATAATCAAATGAACTCATTTGTTGGTTGATTTATTTTATGTGCAGTAAAATAACTTATTACTTCACTTAACTTTAAAGATTTATTTATTAAAAACACACACACACACTTATTCGAAGCCCCCAACTCATGGTAGCAGCCTTTATTGAGAAGGATCCAAATTCGAAAAGGTGACTTATGGATTGTCACGTCTCACAGGCTCCACTAAAGTCTCGGGTTGCAAAACTTTACGTTATCTTGATAAGTACCGCCCTTTCAGAAATTCACCATGTTCAATCAACACATGGTCCAAATTTTGTCGCATTTCATGCAATCAAAAGCACCAAGTTTGGCCTTTTCTATACAATTATTGAATTATATTTGAGGTTTGAAATTAAGTACAGCAGTTTTTATTATTTTTATAATTTATATACAGAAAAATAAAGTAGCATACTAGGGTATATGCACAATCATGTAGCTTAACTCCACACTGAATGTAATATAACAGCAAACATGAAAACCATAAATACATGACAAAACTACACTAAATAGCACTCAGGAAAAATAACTCTCAATACTCGTCGGGATCATCATCGCACGAGTAGAGCGGGGAATAAACCTCTTAATACTCGGCGGAATTTAACTATATCACATGAGTAAAGTAACTTAACTTTCAATATGCATGCATAGAGTCTAT
The DNA here is from genome assembly GCA_030449905.1 of Luvunga scandens. Classification (NCBI taxonomy): domain Eukaryota; kingdom Viridiplantae; phylum Streptophyta; class Magnoliopsida; order Sapindales; family Rutaceae; genus Luvunga; species Luvunga scandens. Next base: position 556,878 of record JASUUG010000714.1, read on the forward strand.
TGGAAATGATACATATATGGTGACTGACAATTACATCTCATGACTCAATGAAATATATAATATGTGTACATGTAATCATAACATGATATTAAATCATAATATCAAACATAAATGCATCACGGAATATATAATAGTAATAATAGTATCCAGTTTCATTCTGAGGTTTGTTGGGGCTCTATGGATTTTTAGATTCTCAGATTTCTCCTAAAATACAAATAAAAAAATTAACTGTTACAACTAATATAAAAACTTGTATGTATGATGTAAATTAAATTATATAACCACTTAAATTTCATAAATCTATTACCCTCCAACTCACTAAACGTATATACCTAAATGCCCAATTCCATTTCCCGTAATATTTCCTCTTAATTCCACGCTTAAACTTCTTTTCCCCCTCTCGGCTTCTTCCTTCCTTTTATTTCCTTCTTTTCTTTTCTTTTTCTTCTCTTCTCTTCTCTTTTCTCTCGGTTTTTTTGTTTTCATCTCTTTGTTTTGCTTTGGTTATTCAAAATTGATGACAATTGATTCAATTTGTTATTTTGTATATGCCACCGCTTCAAGCATGCATGACAAGCACAAAGGTGAAGCATGCATATGCTTAGTCAAAGCAAGCACTTTTCACTGTGCATGACATGTTACCACCACTCCACTCAAATTTTGCCATTATGAAAATTACATATGAAGATATTTCCTTCTTTCTTTCCCCTTCCTTTTTCCCCTAAATCTAAGAGGGTGATTTGATAATACCCATTGTCCTTGATAAGGTTCAAGCCCAGAAAAATATTAACCACAGGAAAAAGAAAAAAAAAAAATGAATATCAACTATAGATGTACAAAGAAATCTTGGAAATTAATTTGATTGCCAGCCCGGTTGCATTAGTGTAGCCAATAAGATTTTCTCTTCTTTTTACATCTCAGGATAGCGAAACCAAATAATATACATTTGATTTTATTTTTTGCAATTATAGTAATCTAATGGACAGAATAGTTTAACTCTAGTAAATGGTTAACAACCATTCATCAAGTATGCTATTTAGGTCGATAAAGGGAAAGAAGCATCAAGCAAATGAACTTGGTAGTTGTTAGCTGACAGCAAAAGGTGTAATGGAGAAGAAACAAATAGCCATTGTTGGTGCTGGTCTTAGTGGCCTTCTTGCCTGTAAGTATCTTCTGTCAAAAGGGTTTCATCCTATTGTTTTCGAAGCTCGAAGTGACATCGGGGGAGCATGGATCAAAACTCTGGAGACTACAAAGCTACAAACTCCTAAACAACTGTATCAGTTCTCAGATTATCCTTGGCCGGATTCAGTCACTACAGATTTTCCGGACCAAAATCGGGTCTTCGATTATATTCAATCTTATGCAAGTCGCTTCGACTTGCGTAAGCACATCAAATTCAATAGCAAGGTTGTTGGCATTGAATTTGAAGGCCTTTCTGACGAAGATGGGAAGTCACGGAGCTTTTGGAATGGCAATGGTCAGCCCTTTGGCTCTCAAGGCAAATGGACGGTTGCGGTAGAGGATGCCATGAACCACTCGACTGAGGTATGTGTAATTGGAGTGTGAAAGAATGTGTCTAATGTTTTGCTTATATGCCTTATCTGTTGACGCAAGGCAGGCATATTGGCTAGCCAGACATATTTAGCCCTTGGATTATATGGTCATTTCTTGCATCTGTCTAATTTTAAGATGTAAATAAATATGTGCAGGTTCATCAAGTGGACTTTGTGATTCTGTGTGTGGGGCGATTCACCGATGTACCAAACATTCCAGAGTTTCCTCCAAAGAAAGGACCTGAAGCATTTCATGGCAAGGTGATACACTCCATGGACTACAGCGACATGGATTACGAAGCCGCTGCCAAACTTGTCAAAGGGAAGAGAGTCACAGTTGTTGGGTTTCAGAAATCCGCATTGGACATTGCAATGGAGTGCACAACAGCGAATGGTAATTAAGAGAAGCCAAGTAGTTAATCGTCTCTATTTGCTCCATCTTATTGAATAAATCTTTTGTTCTCATTTTCATTTGATTACAGGATTGGAAAATCCATGTACAGTCTTATACAGGACAGAGCACTGGAACATCCCCGATTACTTTCCCTGGGGGTTTCCTCTAGCATATTTGTATCTGAACCGTTTCGCTGAGCTATTGATTCATAAGCCTGGAGAAGGTTTCCTGCTAAGTCTCTTGGCAACAATGCTTTCGCCACTGGTAATGTTTATTCTATTCATTTTTTGACATTTCAGGTGGGAAAATAAATACTCTCCTAGAGGACTAATTTGCTTTGTATTCAAGTAACAGAGATGGGCAATTTCAAAATTTGTTGAAGCTGATATTAAGAAGAAGCATCGTTTGGCAAAGTTTGGAATGGTGCCGAAACATAGTTTCCTGCAAGAACTCAGTTCATGTTTGACCATAACAGTCCCGGAAAAGTTCTATGACAAAGTTGAAGAGGGCAGCATCATTTTTGAAGAAATCTCAAGACTTCAGTTTCTGTGAAGACGGTATAGTGGTTGACGGTGAAACTACACCTCTGAAGACAGATTTGGTCATATTGGCTACGGGCTTCAAGGGTGATGTGAAGCTCAAAAACATATTTCTGTCCAAAGCCTTTCAAGATTACTTAGCAGGCTCCCCTAGTGAAAAACTTCCACTCTACAGGTCAGCACATATATAGATACAAGTTCATATCAAGAAAAAAGAATTTATGAACTACAAATTCCTTTTTGTTGAAAAGAAATAGAAATATTGGTTCATTGCTTGGTAACTTTTAAAATTGATTTGCGTTTGATCAGGGAAATCATTCATCCCCATATTCCTCAACTAGCAATTATTGGATTCTCAGAAAGTGTATCAAACTTGTATACCTCAGAGATGAGATGTCGGTGGCTAGCTGAGCTTCTCAATGGGACGATCAAGCTGCCTAGCATAAAGGAGATGGAGGAAGACATGAGAAAATGGGATGAATGCATAAAGCGATACTCCGGCAAGTACTACCGGAGATCATGCATTGGTGCTCTTCACAATTGGTACAATGATCAATTGTGCAAGGACATGGGATGGAACCCCAAGAGAAAGAAAGGATGGTTTGCTGAATTGTTTGAGCCTTACGGACCAATGGATTATGCTCCACCCTCAACAAGCAATTAAGTCCACTGAAGCTCTTTTAAATTGTATTTTTCATCTCTAGTTTCCTATGTGTTGTGTTGTTTAATTTCTTTCTGTTACAATTCTAAGTAGTAGTTGTTGAGTACTAGAAAATGTGTATTTATAATGGAGAAAATTATCATTTTACACTCCAAGTCTTACTAACATCCCTACTTTTATATTTTAAAGTCCCTTGTGATTTAATTATGTATGTTTTATTTTAATTAAGTATTTCATGTATTTTAGGGGACATCAAGGTCATTTCACAATGAACGAGAGGTCAGATAGAAAAACAGACAGCAATTTTGAACTCAGAACAGTCGAAAATCTTAGGAGGAGCATAAAAAGATAAATGATACTGTTCACATATACAGATCGTTTCACACATACTGATGACGGTTGATATATACTGATCTTGTCTACGACATTGTTCACATGTGCATCTTGTAAAATGACGTGGCAGATCGCATCGATGCGATGATGTGGCTGCATTTGATTGGACGAATGATGTGGCATTTACCTCTTATGTGGCATTGACTGATGATGTGGCGTTGACTGATGACGTGTCATGATCCTATTGGACCAAAATGTTGACCGGCGACGTAGTAAAATGTTAATGGACCGAAAAAACGTGTGTACGGTACATGCATATACACAGAAAACAGCCCTGATGATGTGTTTCATCCAATAGGAACTTGCCACGTAGCGCAATCTTGAGCGTCCAAATTATTTTAATCCGATGGCCATGATTTACTCAGTGTATCTATAAAAAGGGGGCTCCCCCCACCTAATTTGACACCTCTGAATCCATTTTTGAGCTCTATTTTCTGTAACTCCATCTCCATCTTATATTTTCTACGTATTATAATAAAATTTCTATTTTACCCCTAGTTCAATTATGAGTAGCTAATTTCCTTTCAAGCTTGGGTTGAAGGTGAAGTCTCAACATGCTCCATGGGCTTAATTTGGTATATTTACTTTTTCTTTCCCTTTAATTTATGTGGTTGTTTTGACTTTTCGTAGACAGATAGTAATAATCTTGTCTAGATATCGGCAGGTATAACTGCCTTCTTAGGCAAGGTTATTACTATTTGGCACGGAAAGCCCTTAGTACTATATCTATTAGAGTGTGGTTCGTGAGGAGTGGAAAATCCTCCTTCATGATTTAATTGATACTAATAATGAATGTTAAGCCGATGGTGCATGTTGAGTACATATTCGGAGATCCAAGCACTTCATTTTAATAGTTTATTCTAACAGTTTTAATTTAAATTAATACATTACCTACATCATTGTCATTATAAATCCAATCATCAATTTAGAAAATTAATTCTACAAGCAATTAAAATCCACCTCCTCGTGGGATCAACACTCGTCACCATTGATCTATTCTACAATAGATTCGTGCGCTTGCGAGTTTAATAAAATTTGTACAACAGTAGTGCTTCCATCATTTGGTATTGTTCATGAAGAATTGCTACATGTACAATAATGGCAGCAAGAAGCCAAAAAATAAATGTACTGTTTATTGCGTTCTTCAGTGCTAATGTAGCTCTCACAAATGCTTAATAAATTATCCTTCATGTTAGCAAATTGGCAAGCCAGATAAACAATTACTCGTCCACATGCATATGTTGATATGTCATTCACACTTTACACAACTCATTGACAGTCGTTTTTATATATACCAGAATATCCAAAAAAAAAAAAAAACCTTGGTAACTAAGAACTAAAATGAGTATGGTTCCTCAAATATCTGTCTGGGACAGATAAGGGCACATGGTCCGGAGCTTATAAAAAAATGTCCATTTCAAAAACAGATAATAAGCTGCAATGGAGAAGAGGCAAATAGCTAATATTGGAGCTGGAATCAGTGGCCTTATTGCATGCAAATACACTTTGCCAAAAGGATTTCATCCAATTGTTTTTGAGCCACAATGCAGACATTGAGGAGCATGGACCAAAACGTTTATAGTCTAAAAAGCGACAAACACCAAGACCAATGTATCAATTCTCAGATTTTCCTTGGCCATCTTCGGTCACTGAAGAATTTCCAAGCCAACATCAAGTTTTGGATTGTGTTCAATCTTATGCTTTCCATTTTGACTTGTTTAAGCACATTAAGTTCAATGCCAAAGTTGTTGGAATTGAATTCGAAGGCCGTTATGATGAAGAGATGCGGTCATGTATGCTATGGAATGGCAATGGCATGCCCTCTAGCTCTCAAAGGAAATGAAAGGCTGTGATAGAGGATTTAAAGAACCATTCAACTGAGGTATTTCTATCTCCCATATCATTTATATTTCCCATTTAAAGGTAAATGTCTTCAAGGTACACATTAAACAAAATTTTAGACGTTTATAATCTTAAAAAGATATGAAACGATCGAAATCAGTTGTATGTAATATTGTGGGGGCTATAATCGTACTTCGATACTATTGCAGAAGAATCTATACGAAGGTTATGCTTTACACCAGCGTCAAACTTTTAACAACACATTGTTTTACAGCAAATGAAGAACTTCTATGGCATGTCGTTTAGGAACTCATCTTCTTAAACGATTGGTTGTCTATGGTTTATGCTATTGTAAAAGCTTTAACCGAATTACCTCTTGCGGTGATATAATCATAAACAGAAAGATGATTTTTAGCAAAGCAAAAGCAAGTGATATTCATACAGCAGGGTACTAACTAGTTCATTCATGGCCTAACAGAAAGATGTAGTTTTACAAAGTGGACATTGTAATTCTGTCTGGGAAGATCCAATGATGCTCCAAACATCCCAGAATTTCATCCAAGCAACGGTCCAGAAGAATTTAAAGGAAAAGTGATTCATTCAATGGACTATGCTGCCATGGATTATGAAAGTGCCGCCACGTTTGTCAAAGGGAAACAAGTTACTGTTGTTGGGTCGCAGAAATCTGCACTGGATATTGCAATGGAACGCTCAGCAGCAAATGGTAAAACAGGACGATCTAACTCAAAGCATTAACATAAAAGCAATTGTTTATTTTCCAATTCAAAGAATTGATCTTCATTTTGATTTGATTGCAGGGGTGAAGAAATCATGTATAGTTTTAAACAAAAAAGAACACTGGAATCTGCCCGATTACCTTCCCTGCAGAGAGCCTTTAGCATATCTTTATCTGAACACATTCTCACAGCTTTTGCTTCATAAACTTGGATAAGGAATCCAAGCCAAGTCTCTTGGCAATAATCCTTTCTCCAGTGTTGGCATTTTCCCTTCATCCACTGGTAGCTTCTTTCTTTTACTTTTGCTGTCTAATGTACTAACTAAAGCGCGTAACTGCAGAGATGGATGTTCTCAACATTTGTCCAAAATTACATTAAGAAGAAGCATAAGTTGGCAAGGTTCGGGATGGTACCAAATCATGGCTTGATTGCTGGAAGAAAGATCTTGAACGCATCTCCTTAAAGAAATCATGACCTAAATCTACACTGGGATTCTCACCTTCTTTGTGATCCAAGAAACCCGAGGCACCCCATAATAAAATTATCTCCTCCTCTTCAAATTCATAATCCTTTGGTAACAATGAGCAGTATGCAAAGCATTGTCTCAAAGTTGAAGGAAGATAATAATAGCTCACTGCAAGTGCTGGTATAATGCGGCATCTCTCTTCTGGTAATTCCCATATCTTGCTATTGAGCACACGTTCCCACTCACGTCTGTCATGTTCTCCACGTAAAAGTCCTCCAAGTGTTTGTGCTGCCAAGGGCAAGCCATCGCATTTGGTCACTATCTTCTTGCCGATTTCCTCCAATGACATATGTGAACTGAATTCTCGCGTCCCCAAAGAATGTTGAGCGAATACAGCTAGACAATCATTATCTGGCAGCGTTTTTAATTGATAAGCTGGAACTGTCCCCATGATTTTTGCAACCTCGTGATTGCGAGTGGTGACAATAATCTTGCTTCCCTGTGCACTTGCTCCAAATGGACGGCTGAAGTCAACCCAATCATCGTAATTCCGGTTCCACACATCATCTAAGACAAGCAAAAATTTCTTTCCAAATAGTTGCTTATTCAGTTCTTCTTGAAGCTTATTCAAGTTGAGATTATCCACGTTCTGGTGAGCAACGATGGATGTCAAGACTGTTTTTGTTAGCCTGATAACATCGAAATCATCTGAGACACAAGTCCATGCCTTGAGATGGAAATGATTCTGCACTCGATCATCATTATAGACAAGCCGAGCAAGAGTTGTTTTGCCCAGCCCACCCAAACCTACAATAGGTATAACAGAGAATCCACCATCATTTCTCAAATCATCCCTCAACAACAATTCGGCAATTTCCTTCTTTTCTGTTTCTCTGCCATATACTTCGGCTTCATTCACCAAAGAGGTTGTCTCTCGCCTTCGCCTGTCTTTTGGGGTCCTCCCAGGCCCAGCTGAATTTACTTTCAAACCCAGCGAGTCTTTCTGTGTTACAATATCTTGAAATCTGTCGTTGATCTCTTTGATTTTGGACATCATGGAGTAGTCGAACTGAATCGATTGTGGAGTAAAAGTGGTGCAGCAAGTAGGAATGAGCTTCCGAAACTTACTTGTTCTTGTACGACTGCTGCTGGGTTGATCATGAGCAGCAGCTGGTTCTCCATTTCCAAGCAGCAACTTCCTCCGGAAAGCCTCAGTTTGGAACTCATCGAACAAGTCTTCAACATCATAAGCCAAGTTCTGAAGCTCGCCAAGCCACAACTTCACGGACTGATCGGTCGTCTTCTTCTCCTCAGCATCATCAAGTACCGCTTTGATCATCACCAACATCTTCTTCCACTTCGATAGATGGGCCTGGATTTGCTCTTGGCGTGCAAACAACCGAATCCCCTCTGAAGCTAACTTATTGACCAGCAAATCAACGGACACAGTAAGGATTGCCTCTCCGATGATTGACATTTTTTCTTTTTTTCTTTTTTTGGTTTTTGGAGAAAGAAAGAGACAGAATTATGAGTTTATGGAAAGCAAAATGAGAAAGAAAATTAGCAGAATGAGTTTGCGATTGTGAAGAGTCTAGCTTTACATATTAAACATAAAATCAGAGGAGCACCCAAATAAAAAACAATAAAATAAGAAAAAGCCAAGGCAAGAACAACAATCATGCCTTTGCTTTACATATTAAATTAAAATAAAAGCCCAACCAGGAACCTTGCCTTTGCTTGACATTTGACGAGATTAATTGGACATTACACATTACTTCACAGTGAGTAAAACTTGTAAAGAACCAAACCCATCAAACCCTTTCTTCATCTTGTATGTCAGGAATATAATTCGCTTGGAATAAAGCACTTTTCATTTTTCCATTGCTATAGGTTCATCTCAAATGTTTGAAGAGAGTCTATCAATTCTTCTACACTTTAGAATATCAATGTTCTTGCTTTCTTCAAATGTTGAATAAAGAAAAAAAAATGCTGAATGTAGAGGAAAAGGGAATGCATCTACCTTCGCTTCAGAAGCCTTCCACTTATAAAAGCGACCTAAAATAAAAGATTTTAATCTCTCTTTTTATTACTCCATAGGTGCACTACATTTTTTATAGTCACAATGCCAATTCGTACTGCAATGTTATATTCATATTCCTGTAGTCTCGAAATAAGGTATAACGAAATTTTAGATGACACAAATTTGACTCATTTGTTAAAGGTATATAGTTAACAGGCTGATAACATAATTAACATAATGCGATTATTACATTAAATGAAATAAAAGACAGTACCCACCACCAAAGTTTAGCAAGCCTCCTTCCTCGTGTTTTAGGAACTGGACATCGGTGAATTAACCAAAGGATCAACGAAAGGATCTCACAAACAAAATGGAAACTATACATTTTTTTTTTAATTGTACAGGTAACGGGACTAATTTTCAGATAGTTTTCAAAATTACACTTATTCACAGAAGCAATACAAAATGATTTCCTTTTCTTTTGAAACATTTTGTGGAATCAAGTAACAGTGAAATAAATAGAAAAATGGTAATTCTCTGATTGTATTTTTTTCCTTTTCTAAAAGGAGATGGTGGGGCTTGGTTGTTTGCAAAATTATTGGTATGGGTGTCTATTTGTTTTTGTTTTCACTTTGTTAATTAATTAGCGAACCAAACATTTAATCATTTGTAAAAGGATCGCTAGCACCAGTTTAAGAATGAAGTTTACTCTGATTTTTTTTTTTTTATAGATTTTAATTCCTAAGATTTGGTTTCACTCCATTTCAATTACTGACATTGCAGAAGAGGGCAGTAAAAGGTTGCTGAATGTCATCAAATGCTTGTATCTCATCTCATAAATTGGGTAAAAATCGGTTGGTTTCTCTATAGGCGGCCATCAATAATTGAAAGTAACAACACCCACCATATATTGAAAATTAATTTTAAGAATCTTTTTTACTTGAAGTCTTTGGAAAAATAAACCAACCATATTAGATTAGATTAGAGATATATACATATTCAGTACCAATTTAAAATGTAAATATGATTTAATAAGACAGAACAAGAATTGATCATGTCTTAAAAGACTGAAAATTAGATTATACAAACTTGTACGCAGTCACATCATATGTTAATCTTAATTTTTTGTTGCTGAAAATTAATTAATTAATTCCACTACTTTGTTTTTAAATTTTATGGTGTGTATCACATTGGCCACTTTTGAATTATGTTGCATGATTGTTAATTCAAAGAAATAGTACTTTTGTATCAATCAAGCTTACTTTAGTAATATTCTTCATCATTATGATTAATGGCTTAGCAAATGTAGGAGAAGAGATCAGCCAAAATAAAGCACTTTCTCTTGTATTAACCTTTATTAGTCGTTCAAGTTAAAAGTTTTTTAAACAAGTTAAAATGGTTCCAACTTAAAATCAGTAGGGTACAATTTGGTTGTTATAAATATTTATAAATTTCAGTCTAATTTAATTGTATATGTACAAACTTACTTTATCACTTCTTTCATATTAATACTCATAAATTTTGACCTTATTTTTTGTTGAAGCACAATCTAACTTAACAAAAATAATATTCAAATTGTCACAAAATGCTTTTTTTAAAAAAATTATTATACAGTAGTTATTTTTTATTCTTCTTTACTTCAAAATCCAGCTCCATACCGCGTTATTTTGCCGTTAGTCTGGCCACCCGTTAGATTTTAATTACGTTAATCTAACGGTTGGGATTTGTAAATGAATAACGAAGTGTTGTTTGGCTACAGCCTGACCCCATTGCATCTAAGTGGTTTTGTGATTTTTTGCTATTCATTTCCGGAAATATCGGTCGCCATCAACGCCAAATCTGAAGCAGGTGTTATTTTTTAGTTGTGGGCAATCGTAACAGGAGCAGGGACGACGTGTGAGTTCGGATTGGCGGTGATCGTGGCTAATCTGACGGCTTTCGGATACATTCATTCAAATATTAAACGTACCAGGTTTATGGATTTACGTTTTGCAATTTGTGGCAGGATAGTGAGAATTGCAAATGGTCATTCCCAGTGCAAACACCTATGGCTCTTTTCCTTTAATTTTCTTCTTTGAATTTTCCTTTGATTAATTCATTAGAAAAAATGCTTTTGTTTTTTTTTTTGTAATCATGCGTAATCATATGTAGTTAACATTTTCATGGTTAATGTCATCGAAATCAAATGGTTGTTATTTACCAAAAGCGAGTTGCTAGAAGTTTTGTTAATCCCATTGCAACAATATATTGTTATAAATTGCATTGTTTCTTGTAACAAATATAATAAAATCTTAATAAATTAATAAATCTGGGACCATGAAAAAATTTGTTAAAATTTAACGAATATCAATTAATCGATAAGTTAATAAATTATTACTTTATGAAATATTCATTATTTTGGAAAAATATTATTACGTTTATAGTATTGATTTATCTTGAGTTGGAATCTATTATGTTTTATTTGAATACTAGTTTTCTTTTAAAAAGATTTTTTTAATAGTTAACTGCTTTATAATAGTAAGACTATTGTATGGTTTTTATTTTTCCATGTTAAAGATAATAGTTTTGCTATACAAATTGTTTCGAACAAAGGAGTAGATGATATTGACATTGAATAATTTTTTATTGCAAAATGGCAATACCAACTGGAATTTCTTTTCGCATTACAAAAGTCAAAAATGAGATTCAAGTCGAAATTAATTTAAAAAGAAATAAACAATGCTGAGAATATATTTTACAGACAATATCATATGGATTTTATTTTATACTAGGTAGTTATTAATTTATGTAATAATATATTTCCTTCAAAATGTACTATTTGAATTTGAAATTACTTTTTAAAAATTTAATACCACAATAATACTCTTGATTTGATCGGTTTGAGGGTTTTTTTTTTTTGTTTTGTTTTAAAAAAAGATGCGAAAACAGTTAAATAATGAAGAGACAATTTAAGCAGAGCCAATAACACAGGGGAAAGTAAATTACTATCCTTGAGCACATTCTCTAATAATCTCAAATTTCTATGTACATTTTTGTAAATTCATGTCACATACTAGAGTCTTTTGGGTTTTGTTGAATCAATTCTTTGGTGATTTATCTTGTTTTATTATTTTGTGATGCAAGAGTCCTCGTAGCAATACATTTGGAATAAAACGATTTAATCTATTTTTCGTTGTTATCAACAAAAATTATATATTATTAATTAATCAACTCATCAAAACATTGGTTTCATTTGTAATAACTAGCTAATTACTTAATACATTGTTGTACTTCTCGTTATGAAATCAAGAAGAACTTGTAAATAAGAACATAGACGTGAAACACTGTGATGTGATAAATTTAATTCAAATCTAAATTAAGAGATGATTCATATATATAGGTACATACTAAACAAAGATATTTAAACATAAACATTTAATTTTATGATATACCTAGCAATAACTGGTTTATTGTCCATATCAAAGGGAGTGAATAGAAATAGATGTAGAAAGTTAAAAAGATTAACGAGCACACATAATGATTTATAAAATAATAAATTAAGTTTATATCATTTTTAATAAGTGTGAGATTATTTACACTTTAAAATTTATTTTGAACACTCTTATTTTTTATTACAACAAAACCCTCATAATTCAATTTACTATTAAGACCAATTCAATATAAATAAATAGAACAATATTACTTTTGACACACACCTAGCGCACACACACCCATGTAAAATTATTGAGGGTGCGTTTGAAATTGAAATGCTGTAGCTTTTAATTTACAGTTGCTGTGGAAAAAAAATTGTAACTATGAAACAAAATTTAATAATATGTAGTAAATGTAAATTTTAAATAATAATATTGATAAAATTATTAAAGATATAATAGATTTTTCATTATTTAAGTAAAAAATCATATTAGTGTAGCTTAAAAACTACAGCAGTTAATGTTTACTAAATACTTTAGTGCTGTAACTTTTAAGCTGTAGTTATCAAACCTCAATTCCAAACACCCCCTAAACTTTAAACTGTAGAACGTTCTTCCTCAACATTAAAACTCGTGCATTATTTAAAAGTATATTTAACGAATTTGCACAAAGAGAATCCATGATTCTAATTTCTTTGACTTAGATTTCAATTTTTGTTGAATATATATCCATTCCATATAAAGAGTTTCTGAATTTTTCACTTGGCTGCCAAGGAGATGGTACTGAATAAACAACTGCAGAAAAACAAAGAAAAAAACCTGATACAAGCGTAGAATATACTCATTAAATTTTAATTTTTTGCACAATCATGAGCTACGAATATATATACACAAATAATTGTTCTACGAAATTTGTAGAAGCAATTTCAACCATCCAACTTTTTTTCGAATACAGGTGTAAAATATACTCTGTTAATTATGATGGGAATGTAATCTTGGTCTTTTAATTATCATCTAGCTAACGCATGTGCGCTAGTTTCAATTGTGTCTATTACTGTAAACAGTAAAGTTGCTTGATTGAATAGTGTCATATCATATTACAGAAACTCACTCAATTTTTATTGCCATAAGTAGCTCATAAGTGCATGAACATTGAACATTCAGCTAACTTCTACTAATTAATTAATACAACTATGATCAGTTCATATTACCCAGCAACATCCATCCATAAGAGTGAAACCCCCATTGATTTCATAAATACAAAATAAATAACTCGCAGAGACAATCTTTGACAATTACAACAACAACTCACTCCAACAAACAATATAAAAAATACATGGTTTACATTGTAAGTCTTTTTATGATTTTAATTAAAAGAGAAAGTAAGAAGGACATATTATTATGTATAATTGAATGTTATCGTTGATAATTAGGTAAAATAATACTAATCTACCCAACTAATCCGATCATCATAATAATCTGATTTTCTTTACTTAATTATGTCCAATCATGCTAAGTTTGAAAATCATATTAATTACGAATATTAATAAATGCCCTACAAGCTACATATTGCATACATACGCATTTGCAACAAATATACATGTAATAAGAAGATCATATGTGCTTTGAAAATGAAGTTTCAGCGGCTGAGAAAGCTAGCCGTTACTCACATACTACACCAACCCAAACACGATTAATATGTCATCAAACAAATAGACACAACAGAAATAAATCTAATGTGAAAACTGAAAACAAATGCGGTCCCACCACCGATAATTTAGCAAGCTTCACTTTATTACACTAAAGTGCAAGCAACAAGTCAAAAAAAGCCCCAGCACCATCAATAATTTTGACGAACTGGACATGGGTGGACCAAGCATCATTGAATAAATGGAATAGAAAAAAAGGAAGAAAATTAAAATCAGTGCTCAGCAGAAAGCATCCATCTTTACGTGTTGCCTCCTATTTGGTACATGCATAGATATGTACATCTATCTAACTTTAAAAAAATAGTAGCAGAAATTAGAGCTCGCACTTTTAGATATGGCTCATATACACTCAAAGTAAGATTTTTCTAATATCTTTTAAAAGATAACAATTGAAAGTAAAGAACTGACCGACCGGCCGACAAATGAAATCAAAGACACTACTCTTAGAAATTTGGGTTATTATGTGCATGGACATCTGCTGCCAAAGACACTAGAGAATGTCGAAAAGCGTTTGATTAATTTTTGTATACACGCACATAACACAAAATTAAATTATTGGGCAGCGTTGATGGTGAGTCGTTTTTTGCTATCCATAAGTTCACATGTGCATGGACATCTGTTGCCAGCCCTTTTATTATCTTATTCTAGTGAGCTCCAACTCCGATGATCGACATTTTTTTTTTGGACAAAGAAAGAAACCAAATTATGAGCTTTTGGAAAGCAAAATGAGAAAAGTGAATAAGCAGAATGAGTTTGTCATTGCGTCTAGCAAGCCTAGAAATCAAGCAAAACCCACCATAAAGTGAAACGAAAAACGGAGCCCGCCAAAAATATAAAATCAGAGGGGCACAGATATTTGCAAAAAAAAACAAAGAAAAAGCCCAACCCAAGAATGATGCCTTTGCGTTACATATTAGATTAAAATAAAAGCTAAGCCAGGAATCCTGCCTTTGCTTGATATTAATTGGACATTACACATTATTTTCACAGAGAATAAAAGTTGTAAAGAACCAAACCCATCAAACCCTTTCTTTATCTTAAATGTCAGGAATACAATTAGCTTGGAAAAAAGCTATACTCTTCTCCTTTTTTCCATTGCTACAGGTCCATCTCAAACAGGTTCTTACTAAGCCAGTCAAACTCGTATTTCAACCATGTTTAGAGCCAACTTAATCCCTAGGCCCTTATGCTTGAAAGGAATATTAATGAAGCTCATTAGCTACTAACGTGTGCTGATTATCTATGGAGTTGGTTGGAAGATATTTCCAGCTCATCAGCAGTAATCTGTTGATTTGGTAAATAGTGTGTAAAGTTTGTTAGCTTAGAGATTATGTTTTGTTATTTAGGTTCTATTTAATATTAAAGTGCTTTAATTTTTAAACGATAGTTGTTTTAAACAAATTATAACTATAAAATAAAATTTAATGATGAATAGAAAATATAATTTTTAAATAATAATTTTAAAAAAAATAGTATAAAGATATTATATAATTGTGGAATCAAATTGGCTTAACTTTTAAGTCACAATAGTTATTATATACTAAATATTTTAATATCATAACTTTTAAGTAGTAATTGCCAAACATGAATACTAAGCAGGCCTTTTGTTCTTTGCTTACAATGCACATCTAGTAAGCATAATTAATTTTTAAGATGAAGAGCACATTAACTCTTTCTAATCATACGTACATGCGCTTAATTAAAATTTTATTATTAATAATTAAATCAATTTTATCTCAACGGTGCAAATGCGGCAACAAGTGGTCTCACTTTAATTTAAAAAGAATACATATTCTAATAACATAGCATAGATTACGGCCAATCAAACTTCATTGGCAGCCTCAAAAGCTAACCAAAAAGGCTATGATATTACAGCAAGCTGCCTTAGCGCCAAGCCATCATGTAAAAACTCGGATCCGACCCGCCCCAGTTCAGGATCGGAATTGGTTCACAAGCACATTTTGATTTCTTTAAATATAAGCCGAGTTACGACTCACTCTCCAACCGTCACGTTATTCTGAAGTCCGAAAGAAAGAAACTTATAGAACGATAATAGTTGTAATACTAATGTGATCAATTTTGTTTTATTACACATATCTGTGACTGTGAGCGAGAGTGTTATCTAACGGTGTCGTTCATAATAATATAAATAAAATTTTTATTTTAAATAATTACTATAATTATTATTATGAATGTTATTATAGTATATCCTTTATGTAATGTTACCATTTATGTACAGAAGCTAATGTGCATTTATATTTTAATATAATTTGCATTAATAACACTATAATGCAAACTCTTCACCTCTTCTCAATTATTATTATTATTATTATTATTATTATTATTATTATTATTATTATTGTATTTTGTCTTTTAGCCTTTCCACTAAGGATGTTTAAAATCTAATTTGATCTGCTTAATCCATCTGATCTGTAAAAATCTAATTTGTTGATTGGTGGATTGGGTTGAATTAAAAATCCACAATCGATAGATTGGATATGGATTCACTTCTATAAATCTGTAAAAATCCACGAATAAAAAAAATATTTATTTAATTAAAAAAGTAAACTTGTAAAAATATAACATTAGTACTTACTAATAAACAAATAAGTTCAAATATAGTTACATTAACACCATATTATATCTTCCGATAATAATATAAAATAAAAAATAATTAAACAAACAAATATAACTTCTCACACAGTTAATTTTCACGTGCTAATCTAAACAAATGAGATTTTTTTTTTGGTATGATATACTTTGAAACTTTAAATGTATTTTCTAATTTTATTCAAATAGTTAATTTATTTAAATCTTATTTAATTTTAAATTTGATCGGTAATAAAGTTATTTTTATATTAAATTTTTTTATTTAGTTTGTAGATTGGGCATAATTAAAAATTTTTAATCGGCAAAAGAATCTACAAAATTGTGGATTAAATATGGATTGGGTCAAATCTGCATTTGATCCACAGACAGATGAATAGGATTTGGATTGAGTTTCACCAATCCATAGATTGGAGGGGATTAAAAATTTATAATCTACAAAATTGTGGATCGAATATGCATTGATCCCCAATCCACAAAATCCGATTCACGAACACCCCTACTTTCCGCTAAAGAAGCTCTCTGCTTTGGCAACCTTCCTTCCCTCTTCACTCCCATGGCTTCTTATTACTACTAACCCATATATAAAGAAACACAAACTCAGAACTCAGATCTTAAACATTATCGAAAACCAGACATGGGTTCTCAGGCTTGGTTAAAGGTTTTCCTTTTTGGGTTTTGTTTTTGGTTAAGCAGAAGCAGCGGCAGCAGCTTATCCATTTTACAGGCTGCAGCAGCTCGAGGTGCAGATTTTGTCGGAGGAAATGTTTTCATTGATAGAAGAAGTGTCATTGGAAGGATTGATGACGATTTTGTTGCAACTTTGGACTGGTGGCCTCCTGAGAAATGTGATTATGGGACATGCAGCTGGGTCAGAGCCTCTCTGCTCAATCTGGTGTTGCTTCTTTCTTTTTCTTTTTCTGCTTTTCAATTTCTTTAGAGTTTAATCGATTCTTTTCCAAGTGGTCTTTCAAATATTTTGAAGATGTTAGTTGAAAGGTTTTTGAAGCTTGTTTGTAATTGTTTGGAAACTCTGAGATCTCAGTGACGCTGCTGTTGCATTTTAATTCAAAATTTTTTGCCCTATTTTTCTTGTTTAGTGTCTGCATCTGGTTGCATTTTGCAAAGTTCTTACTGTGCTTTCAAATTTTCATCTTTATTGTTCGTTGAATTAGTAAATATTTTCCATAGATTCTTGTTAATCACTCATGTGAAGAATTGAGATTTTAACTCGCATATTTAAGCAAAAGCAAGCACAATGTGGGCTTATTTTTTTTTTTTTTTTTTTTTTTTCTGTTTTCAATTTAGCTTATACTCCACGCTAAACTTCCAATTTAGAACCCTATGTTCAGACTTTAGAAATTGGAAGTTTAGTTCTTCTGCTACTTCAGTTTACAAGTGTTCACCCAATCTCCTTCTCTTGTGCTACGAATTCAACAATTTATTTAAAAGTGGGTGTAACGTGGAGAGTATTTTCATGGGTCCAAGCAACCACACGCCTAATCCATCGCTCCATAAAACAATATCTTAAGACTGGCAAAGTGTCATCAGCCCCCCAAAATCAGTAAATTATAAATAACAGAGATTGATCATCAAACAAGTAACAACCGGGCATATTTGTTTGTTATACTCTGATTAACCAAGTTTCATTCCTTGGCCGGACGAGGCCTGAATTCTGAAACTAGATTCAGAAAGATAGGTTGTATTTTTGTATACTAAACAAAATGTCATGATATCGCTGCTTGGATGAGGAGCCTCCTCACAAAAATCAACTTTCCTGCTTTCCGAAATCAAGAAGATAGCCGAGTCACCTTGGTAATTTGATTTTGTGGCGGTCTAACTCTGTGATTCAACTTCAAGAGGAGAAAAAGGCCATGGATTTTAGCTCAAACCCTCAAAAGATTGTCGAGGTACCTGGGCAGGCAGAACATCCGTCATCATGCCGTCAACTTGTTCCGTCCCTCTTCAAAGCGCATATCTCTCTTTACACTTTGTTCTGATATTTCCATTCGTGGATTAGAAGAAGTCCCCGAGTCATTTTCTCACTAGCTGCAGCGCCTGGTACTCCAACACTGCTATTCTCAAGGCCACTCTTGATCCATGCAATATTGTTCAAATATGTAGCTATGGAAATTAGTTCATGACTTGAGAAAGCAGGAGGCTCCTCATAATCAACAAACTCAGGACCCAATAATGAGCCGTGTGAATGGTGCCCCGATGGAGATGCACAGCAACCATACCCACATTGTGAAGGGATGATAGGCTCACTACAAACATCTTGTAGGAATTTGCATGGCCAAAGTCTAGTCTGGGTGCCTGGACCAAAGGTCCCTGAGTTGGGACTGTCTTGGCAATACCAGAGGAGGGCGTAAGCCCGCTTGCAGAGTTACAAAGACTAAAAGCGCTAGCCCGTGCAACTGGACGAGGAAAGGTAGGATGAGGTTTTGGTCCAGCAGCAAATTCAACCTCCATTCTCTGAGCGCTGTCTTCATGCATGTTTGGTGTATCATTCATGGTAACATCTCTTCCGTCTGGGAGCTTGGACGAATTAATATCACCAACTGGACATGGAAAGGTAGAATCCTGTTTCGGGACAGCAGCAAACTCACCCCCATTCGTTTGGGCTATATCTTCAAGCCGGTTGGGTCTATCATCCATTGTGACATCTCTTCCTTCTCGGGGCTTCAGTGGATTAACATCTCCAACAGAAAGAGTTTCTTCTGAGGATCCCTTTGTTCTGTCAAGGCTCCCATCTTCCATCATGTCTCCAGGGGCTGGTTTAAACCTCCCTAGATCTGTATATCTGCGCCTTAGGGTAGAATTCCAGTGGTTGTTAATTGCATTTTCAGTTCTACCTGGGAGGAGCCTTGCAATCACTGCCCACCTGTTGCCATGAACTGCATGTGCTGAAATTATAATTTGGTCCGGTTCACCTGCAATACCATATTCAACATGTACTCATGAAAGTTCTTACATATTCATCACAATAATGATCAAATTAGTAAGCATCAAATAAGACACTCCATGTGTAACTCAGGTTATATTCAGATATCTATTCAGTAAATAGTTTATTCAGGACTAACAACGTCCAAAAGAGATAGCATACGATGGCCTACAGTCCTAAACAGTAAAATCAGAATAGAACCCTAGCTTGTTATAGCTTTTGCTTCTCGTCATTCTTAAAATAACACGATGGCTAAAAGAGGATGCCACCCTACAAGAGTCAAAGATTGAAAAAACTTATCAATGTCTTTTAACCGCCCACCCACTAATAGGAAATTGATAACTAATCACCAATTAAAACAGTTAATCTCAAGCATTTTATGGGATTACAGTTCATTCAGAAGTAACCTTTTTCCTTTCTCCAGGGTAAAAACAAGGAAAGCACTATTCAAACTTCCATATTTGAGATTAAATAAACATTATAAACCTTTGAACTTCTGATTTTATTTTTTATTCTATGTGATTCAATTCAGTGAATGATTTTTATGTGTGTCCTATTAATAAAATTGTGAAAAGCATGATCAAATATTGATTTATGTGTTATTGAGTGTAAGTAGTGCTATTATATTATTTTGAAAACTGTGAACAGAATAGATTAAACATCATACTAGGGGTGGGCGAAATCGGGTTCAAATCAAGTTCAAGTCAACCCAATCAAATTTTGGGTTGGTCAAATTGAGAAAAAAGTCATATGAATTTAACTTGAACCTGTGATCCGATTTGATTCAATCCGATCCGAATATGTTCGGATTAGATTGGATCAAAAATTGAATTGAGCATAGATTGGATCGGATTCAAGTGGTATTGTTTTTAAGTTTAAAAAAGCTTTAGAAGACTACATCTACCCTTGCCCCTCGAGGGAATACAAATAATTTTAATAATCTATTTTTTTTTTCATCTTTATGAGTGCTTTTGCAATAATGATCAATTGTAGTGAAATTAAAACTGCGTTTCAATGAAAGCAGAAATTAATGAGTACTTAATATTATGCCATGTCTTTTTGTGTGTATCTATCTAATGCTGCTTTGTTGTTTAGATATAGTTGAATCAATTTACAAGAGAGCAATCTGTTGAAATATCAATAATGATCAAGCCTATAATTACTATGCTAGTACCATTTGTAGTACCTAAATTTTAAGTCTATTTCTTTTTTAATGGAGGATATTTGCATCTAAAACAAAGAAATGAACCCTCATATTATATGGCTGATTGGCCATCAATTTTGCCCAAAATCATTGAAAAATTGAGTTTTATACTCATTATAGTTTACTGTAATTCAGTTTTCAAAAAAGTAAGGATTGATTCATGATGAGTGAGGAGAAGGATTTGAATTGAGGATGGTAGATAGCTTGACAAAAATTTTTAAATATTGTTCTGCTATGTAATAGTTGTGTTTGACACTCTAATGGTGCGTTTACTAAACTGGAATCGGAATGAGCTGGAATCGGAATGGACAGGAATGGGAATGGGCTGGAATGGGAATAAGGAATGGGAATCAAAATAAGTTGTTTACTTGAACTATAGGAATCGAAATTGGAATGAGCTGGATTGCCATTAATGTGTTTACTTTATCTTGGAATCGGAATCGGAATGAATTTGATTGTAATAAATTACTAAAAAGTACTTAATGAATTATTTTCATAATCATTATTTTATATTTTAATTATAGTGATTATTTATTCAAAAAATTTTATTATTATTAATTATTGTTAATAATATATTGATATATTAATTAATTGTAAAATTAATTAATTAATTATAATAATATACTAATTAATTATAATAATTATATTATTAATTATTGTGATTATTTAGTCAAAATAATGTTTTTATTAATAGTTATTGTTAATAATGTATTAATATAATAATTAATAGTAATTTTTATATTAATTATTTATTATTAATAATAAATGAATTAATTATAATAATAGTAATATATTAATTATTGTGATTATTTAATCAAAAACTATAATTATTAATATATTATTGTTAATAATATATTTATATATTAATTAATAGTAATAATTATATGAATTAATTGATGATAATATACGAATTATATTATAATAATTATATTAATAATTATTATAAAAATAAATTAATTAATTATAATAATAACATATTAATTATTGTGATTAGTTAGTCAAAAACTATAATTATTAATAGTTATCATTAATAATGTATTAATATAATAACTAGTAGTAATAATTATATTAATTAATTAACAATTGTATTAATAATTATTATAATATTATATTAATTAATTAATTATAATAATAATAATATATTAATTATTGTGATTATTTATTCAAAAACTAAAATTATTAACATATTATTGATAATAATGTATTAATATAATAATTAATGGTAATTTTTATATTAATATATTATTAATAATAAATGAATTAATTATAATAATATTAATATATTAATTATTGTGATTATTTAATCAAAAACTATAAATATTAATATATTATTGTTAATAATATATTTATATATTAATTAATAGTAATGATTATATCAATTAATTGATGATAATATATGAATTAATTATAATAATTATATTAATAATTATTATAACAATAAATTAATTAATTATAATAATAATAACATATTAATTATTGTGATTATTTATTAAAAAACTATAATTATTAATAGTTATTGTTAATAATATATTAATTAGTTATAATAATTATATTAATTAATTAACTATAATAATATATTAATTATTGTGATTATTTATTCAAAAATTATAATTATTGATAATAATGTATCAATATATTAATTAATTATAATATATTAATTAATTATAATAATATATTAATTAATTACAAATGAGGACAGAGTGGGTATTTTTAAGTTTGAGGAGGGGCAAAATGGAAATTTCAGGGAATGGGAGATTGATTCTCACCTCCCTCCATGGGAATCAATCTCCCATTCCTCATTCCCAAATAGTGGTGGGTCTCATGATTCCGATTCCGATTCCGATTCTTGCTCTATTTTTGCGAAGTAAACGCCATCAATCATTCCGATTCCGGATTCCGATTCCCCAATCTGGAAAGTAAACACACCATAATTGTTATCAATTGTAAAGAGTTACCGAAGTATATATGTGACTTTTGATAAGATTTGTTCGTGGAGTTCAGGGCGAGGTGTTACAAAAGCTGTGTGATGTCAGGGGCTATGGCGCCCAAGAACAGGGTGTATGTAACACAAACATCAGACTCATTGACAATTGAATTATTTTGTTGCAGATGCTTCACATGGAAAAAATAAATAAATATTTGGTAAATATGTTTAATGTTACTTATTAAATATTATTCGCCACACATTTGTACTTGAAATCATTTAAAAGTAAGAACCTGTTAAGCTTGGAGATTGCTCATCCTTAAATGATCAAATGATTCTTGGCTAGCAATTGAATGAATGAAGGATTTTACAATTAAATGATTTCTTAAATGATTATATATTGAAAAGGGATTATGTTATGACTTAACTCACTATAAATTTTATCATATTTATCCAATAGATTGTAAAATAATTACTGTTTTTTAATAATGATTATTATGTAACTGTTTGTCTATATGCTTATTTGTTTAAATGATTATTGTAGGTATTCAATATGATATTGTATCAATTTGTGATTGATATATTATTTCAAATTGTTAAAATGTTTTTAAGGTCCGAAAGACTTAAATGCTCATTGTTTAAATAATGTTATGCATTAGTTTACTTACGGAGTTGTTAGCTCATCATTCGTCTTTAACATTTTGTAGATTGAGTTTATAGATGGATGTTTTCATTGGAGGCTTCGATATGTTGTTGTGTTAGGCTTTTTGGATGAGCGAGTTTCCATAGTCATAAGTGAAAATTTTTCTGAAATTCAGTCATGGGTTGGATGTCAAGCTCAAATTATGGTTTTTGTTATTTATTGCTTTTAAGGTTTGAGGATGCTTGCATGGAATATTTTGTAACATCTCTGTTCCCAATGGCCTAAAGGAGCCAGGGCGTTACATTGCATGCTCTCATAGTCTCATGCTAACATGCTCTCATACTTTCATACTCTCGTATTCTCATACTAACATTATTTAACTAGTTACATTTCTCCTTACAAAATGGGAAAAAGAAAACTATCAAAAAACAAGCTCACACAAGATTTTAAATTCTAACAATATAAAAGCACTTATCAAAAAAAAAAAATTGAATTGCCAACAGAAAAGCACTTTAAATCTTTCATTCAACTATGCTACACAATCCCAATAAATAAGCAAATATGATTGGATAAGATTGAAATATTTTATGTTGACTTAACAAATTAATAACAAACTAGCTTGCCAAAAATTCAACATGGACAACATTGAACATACTTATATGCATATCTATATATGTCTGTGTGTAGTATTTTTGTAATAAGACTCACTTTAATAAAGTGAGGATACCACTAAAATATATAAAAAATATATATTTCAACACATAGGAGATTTTTTTTTTGGTTAATGACATCTTCATTTTAATAATAAAATAATAATAATAATGACATCATTATTATTATTATTATTATTATTATTATTATTATTATTATTATTATTATTATTATTATTATTATTATTATTATTATTATTATTATTATTATTATTATTATTATTATTATTATTATTATTATTATTATTATTATATATCCGACACATCTATGACCAAGCATTGATTGATATAATAGAGTTACGGCCACTACATATATGTTAGCTCGTCGCACATTAATGTAAGCAATAAAGTGGTTTAAAAGTGTCCATTAATAGATTGAAATACTTGCTGTAGTAATATTATATAGAAATAATTTTTATGTAGTTATAAAAAAAATTAATTTCTAATTTAAGTAAATTATAAATAAGAATAATTTTTTCATTCTAATAAGTTATATTTTTTTTTAGATTTTGCCTTAAAAAACTTGCCTCCATATAGTAATAATTATTTGAATATTGCAAAAAAAAAATGTTGTGTTACATTAAGATGGAATAATATATTTTTCTCTAGTTGTTTAGGACAATTATTTATTCTTCCGATTTTTAAGATTATTTTGTATATTCTCAACAGTCAATAATTTTTAGCACTATTTTTTTTGAAGCTATGTCTATATATTTTATTAATATTTATATACATTGGATTTGACATGCTCCCTTAATTAATGGGATATTACATTTTATAATTTAATGTTTTCGAACATATCACTTTCCCACCAAAGTTTTCTGATAATTATTTTTTCTCACTTAATGTTTTGGTTTTTATTATTTTACTAGTAAACCGTTAAAACAAACCAAATTTTTAATATAAGTTATAATAAAAGTCTATTTTACCCTCAATTGTATAAGTGTAATTTAACCCTTTAAATTAAAAACGATATAAAATTAGTCATATACAAAGAAATAATATTTTTATCAATTGTTTATTTTATATATCTAAAATAACTAATTGATGAAATTGTAGATATTATCATTTTATTAATGAAATTAATGGTTTGGTGGTAAAATAATAAAAAAATAGAACATTAAGCGAGAGAAAATAATTGTCAAAATACTTTAGTAATAAAGTGCTATGTTAGAAAATATGTGTGATAAAATGATAGGGTAGATGATATTTTCATCCTATAAATTCTGTAAATCTGCCCCCACCTCTAGAAAATAATTACAAAAATTTCACATTATTTTTAAAAATTTCAAATCAAGAAGAATCGTAAAGAATTAATCAATCAAATCTATCTTAATTTAGTTTGTGTGATATATTAATTTATTTTTTCTAACTTAAAATTTTTTATTATTTTTAACTAATAAGATTGCTTTATCCAAAATTTAAATTGACTATTAACATTAAAAAGGTAAAAATATCAAAAATTTTCTTTAACTTCTAATATATATATTTTTTTATATAGATTCATTGTTTCTAAATAGTCAATTCTATTTTATTAGTATGATTATTAACCTTTAATTGAACTAACATATTGTAAATTATTAAACTGTCAAATATATGTCATCTACATGAAAATTATTGAAAATTACTAGACTTCTGTTGATCTTATAATATTGATTTTGATGATAACAAAATTTATATATTCTTGGTTAAAATGTTGGGGCTATTAAAATGAATTTCTTAAAACCATATACATGTTTAAAGAAAGCTTAATGGTTGTTAACTTGAGTTGGAAAATCTTTTTCTAAACAAAAGTTGCCAAAAATATAAATTTAGGAAAATTAACGGTGAACCGTTTATTTGAAAACGGTAAACCGATAAGTTCCAGAGAGGAAACTGTCTTTTTAATCCTGCACTGTTTATCTGAGAAGATTCTGGAAATAAACAGTGAACCGTTTATTTGAAAACGGCTAACCGATAATGGACAAAAAGGAAAAAGTTTTTAACTTTGAGCTGTTTAGCAAAAACAGAAAGCCAAGTTTGCTTTGCAGGTCTCTGGACACTAACAGCGATCCGATAACTGTAAACGGTAAACCGTTTATTTAAAGTCTAAGCATAACGGCTATTTGGACAAGTCAAAATGGTAAACCGTTAGCAGAAAACAGCGATCCGATTATGCTTAGAAAGTCAACAACAGTTAGTTTCCAGCTCCAACTATAAAATAGCTCAATCAAATTCAAATAAATAGTGATTCAAGAATTATCTTTGAGCTTGCTAGTGAGAAAAACAATCTTCCTTGAGCTTTGAACTTGTTTTATTTCATTGATTCACACTTGAGATTTCATTTATAATCATATATATTGTGTGAGAGATTGATTGATTTTGAATATTTATTTTTTGAGTGATTGTAATTGTTGGGATACACTTGGGTTAAGAGATTAAGGATAATCTCTTGATTGTAAAGGTCCATTAACACTTTGAAGTCAAGTGTAACTGGTGTTGAAGCCTTAGAGGCTTGTTTAGTGGAATCCTCAAGTTTAGTGAGCTTGGAGGCGTGGATGTAGACACGGTTGGCTGAACCACGTAAAAATCTCGTGTTTGATTTATCTTCCCTTATCTTTTTAATTTCGAGCATTGTTGAATTTATTGCTTTTGAATTTATTAAGACATTAGTTTTAATTGTTGTGTGGTGTTATTTGCTTAATTTTTAAAGAATCCAATTCACCCCCCCTCTTGGGTAGCTTGGTTAGTATTTCAACTTCATTTTTGTAAGTCGCAAAATTAAATACCCCAAGAATTAGATGAAAGAGTCCATATTTCTTTAGGCAATTGGGTCATTTTATTTCATAAAGGTAAATTAATTAAATAAAACTTATATTAAAGCAACCTTAATGGTAAAAAAAAAGTTAAAAAACCTAAGTAAGAAAAAAATAAGAATAATTTAGTTGATTAATCGTACAAATATTTTTATTGATTTCTATTTATTGGAAATAATATGAATTTATCGTAAATATATTTTGAAAGTGGGGTGCGTTTTCATAAATAATGGGGTGTAAATAACCTCTCCCACATGATAATATCCCTTAATTAATTACCAATGTAGCCCATATTTTATTGCCATATTACTTGATAACTAAGTCAAAACAATAATTGTTAGATTATAACCTCTACCATACAACAATAAAATTAACTTTTCCAAATATTATTTCTATTAACAGATTTTACTGTGCTTCAAGATTTTTTTTTTTTTTTTAATATCTTTATGTCGTCTTGAGAAATTCTAACTTGAGCACAGCATCTCCCTCACGCTCACAGGTTCACAGCAAGCTAGGGGTGAATTCTGTTCTCCCCTCTTAATTTTATGTATTTCAGATTTATCGTCACAAGTCCCTCATCTCATAACATTATAAAATACGTGACGTGAGTACAATACGATTAATAAACCCATGCCATGCCTCATCGTCCTCGGCAGCCCAGAAAAAAGATAGATATATACTGCAATAAAAAGTAATTTTTGTTTATGTGACTTTACCAGACGAAACTACAAATCTGAGACAATGCCACCTCAACCCCCGACCCAGGCAACTTTTGTTTCTTGACATATAAAGGCAGTTGCGGAATACACTGAAACTACAAATTTGTGGAGGCTGGGAAAAAAAAGATCCACAAAACAAAGAGCCTAAACATAAATTCTAAGAATGCTGGAGACTAATGATAGTGATATTTCTACTCCACAGCTTTTGTAAACTCTCTCCACTTCTAAAAAATAATTATAATAATTTCATATTATTTTTAAAAATACAAAGAAACAAGAAGTTTACAGATTTAATCAAATAAAATTAAATATTTAAAGTTTTAGATAAAAGAGTTCATGTTCTTTGAGGTCATTTGTTCATTTTATATTATTAGAGTAAAATAGTCAAATAAAGCTTTATCTTAAAACAACTTCGATAAATAAAGATAACTAAGTTTAAAAATTATGCGAAAGATATAATTGATTAATTGTAAAAACTTTTTTATCATTAATATTGTTATTTATTGTTATTTGAAATAATCAAATGAACTCATTTGTTGGTTGATTTATTTTATATGTAGTAAAATAACTTATTACTTCACTTAACTTTAAATATTTATTTATTAAAAACACACACACACACTTATTCCAAGCCCCCAACTGGGCCAACTCATGGTAGCAGCCTTTGTTGAGAAGGATCCAAATTCGAACAGGTGACTTATGGATTGTCACGTCTCACAGGCTCCACTAAAGTCTCGGGTTGCAAAACTTTACGTTATCTTGATAAGTACCGCCCTTTCAGAAATTCACCATGTTCAATCAACACATGGTCCAAATTTTGTCGCATTTCATGCAATCAAAAGCACCAAGTTTGGCCTTTTCTATACAATTATTGAATTATATTTGAGGTTTGAAATTAAGTACAGCAGTTTTTATTATTTTTATGTTTATTTTTTTTAGAGGGTTATGTCGGTAGGATTAGGGTAGGAATATTTTCCTTTTACTGGTGAAATAATAAATAAGTGTAACAAATATTACACTTTAACATTTTATCATTAAATGTTAGAGTACAATAATATTATTATAATTTTTCTTTTTAAGTATTTTCAGTCATGCATGAAATAAATTAATAATCTATCCACACTCATAAATATTTACAATGTTGAGGTTTTAAGTCCATGAAAACTCAAACTCATGTTATGACACTATCCACCCTGACCTATATGTCAAGTTTGAGGCGAATCATGCGGTTTATAAATATATAAAATTGGCTTTGGGCCTCTACTATAACATATAATAACATCTGTCTCATTTGAAAATATATTTCAAACTCACACAATTCAAGTCTTATTATACATAGTTACATTACAAATACATATACATAAAAACATAAGTAACATAAACATGCTCAAAATGCAAGACATGAAGCACATCCATCTCGTGGCCCAACCTCAATTGGCTAGATCTGATTTGCATGAAACCTTGCGGAATCCTAGGAGAAAAGAGGTAAATAGAAAGATAATGAGCTTGCAGCTTAGTAAGTGTATATAATTTATAAATAGAAAAATAAAGTAGCATACTAGGGTATATGCACAATCATGTGGCTTAACTCCACACTGAATGTAATGTAACAACAAACATGAAAACCATAAATACATGACAAAACTACACTAAATAGCACTTGGGGGAAATAACTCTCAATACTCGTCGGGATCATGATCGCACGAGTAGAGCGGGGAATAAACCTCTTAATACTCGGCGGAATTTAACTACATCACACGAGTAAAGTAACTTAACTTTCAATATGCATGCATAGAGTCTATTGGAAAGGATACATATATGGTAACTGACAATTACATCTCATGACTCAATCAAACATATAATATGTGTACATGTAATCATAACATGATATTAAATCATAATATCAAACATAAATGCATCACGTAATATATAATAGTAATAATAGTATCTAGTCACAGATCCTGTTTCATTATGAGATTTGTTGGGGCTCTATGGATTTTTGGATTCTCAGATTTCTCCTAAAATACAAGATTAAAAAATTAACTGGTAGAACTAATAGAAAAACTTATATGTATGATGTAAATTAAATTATATAACCACTTAAATTTCATAAATCTATTACCCTCTAACTCACTAAACGTATATACCTAAATGCCCAATTCTATTTCCCGTAATATTACCTCTTAATTCCACTCTTAAACTTCTTTTCCCCCTCTCGGCTTCTTCCTTCCTTTTATTTCCTTCTTTTCTTTTCTTTTTCTTCTCTTCTCTTCTCTTTTCTCTCGGTTTTTCTTGTTTTTATCTCTTTGTTTTGCTTTGTTTTTCTTTGGTTATCCAAAATTGATGACAATTGATTCAATTTGTTATTTTGTATATGCCACCGCTTCAAGCATGCATGACAAGCACAAAGGTGAAGCATGCATATGCTTAGTCAAAGCAAGCACTTTTCACTGTGCATGACATGTCACCACCACTCCACTCAAATTTTGCCATTATGAAAATTACATATGAAGATATTTCCTTCTTTCTTTCCCCTTCCTTTTTTCCCTAAATCTAAGAGGATGATTTGATAATACCCATTGTCCTTGATAAGGTTCAAGCCCAGAAAAATATTAACCATAGGAAAAAGAAAAAAAAAAAAAGGAATATCAACTATAGATGTACAAAGAAATCTTGGAAATTAATTTGATTGCCAGCCCGGTTGCATTAGTGTAGCCAATAAGATTTTCTCTTCTTTTTACAACTCAGGATAGCGAAACCAAATAATATACATTTGATTTTATTTTTTGCAATTATAGTAATCTAATGGACAGAATAGTTTAACTCTAGTAAATGGTTAACAACCATTCATCAAGTATGCAATGTAGGTCGATAAAGGGAAAGAAGCATCAAGCAAATGAACTTGGTAGTTGTTAGCTGACAGCAAAAGGTGTAATGGAGAGGAAACAAATAGCCATTGTTGGTGCTGGTCTTAGTGGCCTTCTTGCCTGTAAGTATCTTCTGTCAAAAGGGTTTCATCCTATTGTTTTCGAAGCTCGAAGTGACATCGGAGGAGCATGGATCAAAACTCTGGAGACTACAAAGCTACAAACTCCTAAACAACTGTATCAGTTCTCAGATTATCCTTGGCCGGATTCAGTCACTACAGATTTTCCGGACCAAAATCAGGTCTTGGATTACATTCAATCTTATGCAAGTCGCTTCGACTTGCGTAAGCACATCAAATTCAATAGCAAGGTTGTTGGCATTGAATTTGAAGGCCTTTCTGACGAAGATGGGAAGTCACGGAGCTTTTGGAATGGCAATGGTCAGCCCTTTGGCTCTCAAGGCAAATGGACGGTTGCGGTAGAGGATGCCATGAACCACTCGACTGAGGTATGTGTAATTGGAGTGTGAAAGAATGTGTCTAATGTTTTGCTTATATGCCTTATCTGTTGACGCAAGGCAGGCATATTGGCTAGCCAGACACATTTAGCCCTTGGATTATATGGTCATTTCTTGCACCTGTCTAATTTTAAGATGTAAATAAATATGTGCAGGTTCATCAAGTGGACTTTGTGATTCTGTGTGTGGGGCGATTCACCGATGTACCAAACATTCCAGAGTTTCCTCCAAAGAAAGGACCTGAAGCATTTCATGGCAAGGTGATACACTCCATGGACTACAGCGACATGGATTACGAAGCCGCTGCCAAACTTGTCAAAGGGAAGAGAGTCACAGTTGTTGGGTTTCAGAAATCCGCATTGGACATTGCAATGGAGTGCACAACAGCGAATGGTAATTAAGAGAAGCCAAGTAGTTAATGATCTCTATTTGCTCCAACTTATTGAATAAATCTTTTGTTCTCATTTTCATTTGATTACAGGATTGGAAAATCCATGTACAGTCTTATACAGGACAGAGCACTGGAACATCCCCGATTTCTTTCCCTGGGGGTTTCCTCTAACATATTTGTATCTGAACCGTTTCGCTGAGCTATTGATTCATAAGCCTGGAGAAGGTTTCCTGCTAAGTCTCTTGGCAACAATGCTTTCGCCACTGGTAATGTTTATTCTATTCATTTTTTGACATTTCAGGTGGGAAAATAAATACTCTCCTAGAGGACTAATTTGCCTTGTATTCAAGTAACAGAGATGGGCAATTTCAAAATTTGTCGAAGCTGATATTAAGAAGAAGCATCGTTTGGCAAAGTTTGGAATGGTGCCGAAACATAGTTTCCTGCAAGAACTCAGTTCATGTTTGACCATAAAAGTCCCGGAAAAGTTCTATGACAAAGTTGAAGAGGGCAGCATCATTTTGAAGAAATCTCAAGACTTCAGTTTCTGTGAAGACGGTATAGTGGTTGACGGTGAAACTACGCCTCTGAAGACAGATTTGGTCATATTGGCTACGGGCTTCAAGGGTGATGTGAAGCTCAAAAACATATTTCTGTCCCAAACCTTTCAAGATTACTTAGCAGGCTCCCCTAGTGAAAAACTTCCACTCTACAGGTCAGCACATATATAGATACAAGTACATATCAAGAAAAAAGAATTTATGAACTACAAATTCCTTTTTGCTGAAAAGAACTAGAAATGTTGGTTCATTGCTTGGTAACTTTTAAAATTGATTTGCTCTTGATCAGGGAAATCCTTCATCCCCATGTTCCTCAACTAGCAATAATTGGATTCTCAGAAAGTTTATCAAACTTGTATACCTCAGAGATGAGATGTCGGTGGCTAGCTGAGCTTCTCAATGGGACGATCAAGCTGCCTAGCATAAAGGAGATGGAGGAAGACATGAGAAAATGGGATGAATGCATGAAGCGATACTCCGGCAAGTACTACCGGAGATCATGCATTGGTGCTCTTCACAATTGGTACAATGATCAATTGTGCAAGGACATGGGATGGAACCCCAAGAGAAAGAAAGGATGGTTTGCTGAATTGTTTGAGCCTTACGGACCAATGGATTATGCTCCAACCTCAACAAGCAATTAAGTCCACTGAAGCTCTTTTAAATTGTATTTTTCATCTCTATTTTCCTATGCGTTGTGTTGTTTAATTTCTTTCTGTTACAATTCTAAGTAGTAGTGCTTCCATCATTTGATATTGTTGATGAAGAATTGCTACATGTACAATAATGGCAGCGAGAAGCCAAAAAATAAATGTACTGTTTATTGCGTTCTTCAGTGCTAATATAGCTCTCACAAATGCTTAATAAATTATCCTTCATGTTAGCAAATTGGCAAGCCAGATAAACAATTACTCGTCCACATGCATATGTTGATATGTCATTCACACTTTACACAACTCATTGACAGTCGTTTTTATATATACCAGAATATAAAAAAAAAAAGAAAACCTTGGTAACTAAAAACTAAAATGAGTATGGTTCCTCAAATATCTGTCTGGGACAGATAAGGGCACATGGTCCTGAGCTTATAAAAAAATGTCCATTTCAAAAACAGATACTAAGCTGCAATGGAGAAGAAGCAAATAGCTAATATTGGAGCTGGAATCAGTGGCCTTATTGCATGCAAATACACTTTGCCAAAAGGATTTCATCCAGTTGTTTTTGAGCCACAATGCAGACATTGAGGAGTATGGACCAAAACTTTTAGAGTCTAAAAAGCGACAAACACCAAGACCAATGTATCAATTCTCAGATTTTCCTTGGCCATCTTCGGTCACTGAAGAATTTCCAAGCCAACATCAAGTTTTGGATTTTGTTCAATCTTATGCTTTCCATTTTGACTTGTTTAAGCACATTAAGTTCAATGCCAAAGTTGTTGGAATTGAATTCGAAGGCCGTTATGATGAAGAGATGCGGTCATGTATGCTATGGAATGGCAATGGCATGCCCTCTAGCTCTCAAGGGAGATGAAAGGCTGTGCTAGAGGATTTAAAGAACCATTCAACTGAGGTATTGCCATCTCCCATATCATTTATTTTTCCCATTTAAATGTAAATGTCTTCAAGGTACACATTAAAGAAAATTTTAGACGTTTATAATCTTAAAAAGATATGAAACTATCGAAATCAGTTGTATGTAATATTGTGGGGGCTATAATCGGACTTTGATACTATTGCAGAAGAATCTATATGAAGGTTATGCTTTACACCAGCGTCAAACTTTTAACACATTGTTTTACAGCAATGAAGAGCTTCTATGGCATGTCGTTTTGGATCTCATCTTCTTAAACGATTGGTTGTCTATGGATTGTAAGAGTTTTAACTGAATTACCTCTTGCGGTGATATAATCATAAACAGAAAGATGATTTTTAGCAAAGCAAAAGCAAGTGATATTCATACAGCAGGGTACTAACTAGTTCATTCATGGCCTAACAGAAAGATGTAGTTTTACAAAGTGGACATTGTAATTCTGTCTGGGAAGATCCAATGGTGCTCCAAACATCCCAGAATTTCCTCCAAGCAACGGTCCAGAAGAATTTAAAGGAAAAGTGATTCATTCAATGGACTATGCTGCCATGGATTATGAAAGTGCCGCCACGTTTGTCAAAGGGAAACAAGTTACTGTTGTTGGGTCGCAGAAATCTGCACTGGATATTGCAATGGAATGCTCAGCAGCAAATGGTAAAACAGGATGATCTAACTCAAAGCATTAACATAAAAGCAATTGTTTATTTTCCAATTCAAAGAATTGATCTTCATTTTGATTTGATTCCAGGGGTGAAGAAATCATGTATAGTTTTAAACAAAAAAGAAAACTGGAATCTGCCCGATTACCTTCCCTGCAGAGTGCCTTTAGCATATCTTTATCTGAACACATTCTCACAGCTTTTGCTTCATAAACTTGGCAATAATCCTTTCTTCCATTGTTGGCATTTTCCCTTCATCCACTGGTAGCTTCTTTCTTTTACTTTTGCCGTCTAATGTACTAACTAAAGTGCGTAACTGCAGAGATGGATGTTCTCAACATTTGTCCAAAATTACATTAAGAAGAAGCATAAGTTGGCAAGGTTCGGGATGGTACCAAATCGTAGTTTCCTACAAGAACTCAGGTCATGTTTGGCCTAAACAATGCCGGAAAGGTTCGATGACAAAGTTGAAGAGGGCAGCATCATTTTGGAGAAGCTCAAGGCTTCAGCTTTTGTGACAAGGGTATTTTGATTAATGGTGTGTTTGCCGCTCCTCTGAGGACAGATTTGGTCATACTGGCAACAGGTTTTAGGGTTGACATAAAAATCAAAAACATTTTTAAGTCCACAATCTTTCAGAATTACATGGCAGGATCCCCTATTTAAATACTTCCACTCTACAGGTTAGCAGCATATCATCAAAAAATTCGACTTGTTGATTTCAAACTTCCATGTATTAAAATCAATAAATTACAGCAACAATTTAGGATTCCATAATCATAATGTTTTTCATATTTGAATTCAGGGAAGTTGTCCATCCCCAAATTCCTCAACTAGCTGTGATTGGATATTCAGAAGGCCTTTCAAACTTGTTTACCTCAGATGAGATGCTGGTGGCTAGCAGAGCTTCTTGACAGAACATTCAAACTTCCTGCCATTAAAGAGATGGGAAAAAAAATATGGAAATATGGGATGAATACATGAAGCAATATTCCAGCAAATACTACAGGAGATCACGCATAGCTATTCTTCACATTTGGTACAATGATCAATTATGCAAAGACATTGGAGTGAACCCAAAAAGAAAGATGGGATTATCTCCTGTACTGTTAGAGCCTTATGGACCAATGGATTATGTTCCATCGGCTGAAAATTTCACTTTCGCGTTTGTATTGTGGAATGTGATCACTCTCCTAATTTGAAGCATTTCTTTCTCAACAATCCTAATTTGAGGCATCTCTTTTTTGATGATCATCTTAGTAAGTGATACTTGATTTATCTCCCAAATGATGTAGCATTTTATATGCCTTTCATTAATTGGGTTGTAAAAATAATGTCAACAGATACTATTAAATTCACACACATAGCAATGATAATGTTGTATCCCAACTCAGTAGGCATTAAGATCATTGTTTATCATTACAAATAATATGATTATTTATTTTTTTTAAGTTTCATTGCACTCCACCCTTAAATTAAACGTAACCCACAACTCCCCTACAAGTGTTGAGCCAATTGAGCAATCATTTGGGGATAAATAAAACAATCATCGATAAATAGCTAAAAGTTATGAAAGGAGAAGGTAGAAAGATCAACGTAGAAATGTAATAAGCAGAACTAACACATATTTGATTAAAAAACTATTAGCTAACATAAGTCAATAAACCTAACATGTGGTTTCAAGTTTTGTACAGTGGTTTCAAGTTTTGTACAAAAATCTGTGAGTATTAATTGAATATTGAAAATTATATGATCAGGCACCAAAAATAAACCATTCAGTACCATGAATTATGATTGGAATGTCTCTCAGAGATTAGGCATTTCCAAATTGTCATGATATCAACTTCTGGAGAAATTTTAGACTATATCAAAACTACCATGTCAGCCATATAACAAATAAATGATGCTATGACGTGCATATTTATTTTGAAAAACCACCATGCAAGTGATAATAATATTAAATTCAATTACACATGTCATACATGCATTGATTGGGTGTACCGGTGTGTTACCTTTAATGTATCCTAGAATTCCTCCAACTTCTGGTATCAATTTGCCTGCTGAAAAAGAAGTGAGTTAAGTAGTTCCAGACTTCCAGGCCAAAACTATTAAAACTAGAAAAGGAAATATATAAGATTCCTTCACCGCCCAAACCCATCACAAAATGAATGGATAAGTAAATGAAGAAAGAATAGGAAAGAATAGCATTTTTCATTTATAGTAACCTGAATTACTTAACAAGGGTAACATTGAAACATAACACAAAGATTAGAAGAATAGAAAAACCTGAACCACAAACAGAATCATCACTAATATCCACCAACCTTGGCTTCCTCTAAGTCTGTGTGGAGGAACCACCACGGACCTGATTTTGATAATAACCTGAAGATATGAAGAATCACCAGGAAAAATCAAAATATAAAGCAAAGAAAAATATGCCTAGATTGAATCTGGATAAGCAGACCAGCAACATTTAGCATGTAAATAAAACCAATTGTCATTTAAGTGTCCATTACCTGACAAAACCTGCCACCATGCGCAAGCCCATAAAGAGTGCCAAGCCTGCCCAAACCCCAGGAAGACCAATAACACAAGGAGCATATAGCAAAAATGTAGATGACATTGCTCCCACTAACATCTACATGTCACAATACAAATGTTAAACAAGAACATAGAGCAATTTAACAACCAAAAAAGGACTTATATCAGAATTTGAGTTTATGAAGGTGAGGGTTACCATAGAGCAAGCAGCATATCTAAAGTCTGAGACACCATAATGAAGGCCATCAAAAATGAAAGCTAATGCATTTATAGGTTGACTTGCACTGACAAACTGCGAGAAATTTAAACAAAATAATTAAACGAAAAAAATATGTAGCGGAACCCACATCATCTAAAAATCAAAAAGGTGAGAAGAACAAAATATTCATACATACCAATACTCCAGTTCCAACGATTCCCAACACTTTAGGGTCTTGGGTGAACAAGGGCGCCAAAGAACCAAAAGATAGCCCCAAAATTGTAGCCAAGGAAACACCTGTGAGTACTCCTATCTGAAAGAGAAAACACGCATCAAGTTCTAAAATAAGCCTGCATATAGTTAGCATATGGAACGTAGAAATCTTGGAGACAAAACCTGAAAATTCCACCAAGGGTTTCTGGACAAGAAAACAAAACAGAGATGTATCAAGAAAAAGCTTACTTTTAACACAAAGTTGGTAATTTCTCTAACAGTCTTGAAGTCCCCTTTAGATACATAACTAGCAATCAAGGCCTACAAAATGAAGAAGTTTTGGTGTCAACATAAAATTAAACGGATATAATTTTTGACAACTAGCTCTTCTCAATTAACTCAAGACTCATAAACCATCTACAATGATTACCTTTACTTTGGTTAATATTGTCAAATAGAAATAAATATGAGGATAAAGAACTAACAAGTTGATATAAATAATGTATTAAAAAAAATGATATGAATAATGTTAAACCTTAAGTGAAACTGGTATAAAGGAAAGATGCATACCTGACCAGAGGCAGCTAGTGCATCAGTAAGAAGAGATACAGCCAACCAAACTTGCATGCATATCTGGTGCGCAGCCATAGCGTCTGAACCTTGACGAGCAGCCATTGAAGTCCCCAGCGTCATTGTTATTAAAACTGCAAGTGTTCTTCCCAGAAGAAAGCCACCTGCAGAAGCCCATTATCATAAGTGATTCAAATTAACAATTGTTACAAGACCGTAGCTTTATTTGTATCCTGAAATTGCCGGCATTGATAAAAAAAGTATAGTAAAATTTTCAAAAAAAGGCAAGGGAAAAAATACCAGATTTTACATAATCACCAAATTGCAATGCTCCCATCTTTGGAGGCATTAGTACAACTTTCTTGTTCAAAAACCAGATCATTAAAACAGCAACAATGTACCTAGCAAATGAAGTTTGGTTATAATTACAGTTAAATAAAGAAAATAAAACGAAAAGAATGCCACTGGAAAAGTACATACTGAGACCCAACAGTAGAGATTGCCGCCCCAGGCATACCCAGTTGACAGAAATATATAAGTGTGGGAAACAAGAACACAGCTAAAAAGTTGCCGATACCTGCAAACGGAGCAACTACATCAGTCAGAAGAGAATTTTAAAAAATTAATAAAACTAAAACGTAAATAAAAAATCAAACAGTCATAAAAGAGTAATCATCCTAGACATGGGTATTAATTAAGTACATAGCATATATATCTAGCTTCTCTTCCAAAATTGCTAGTTTTAATCAGCAATCATCCCTTAACACCTATGGATGTACATAATATATCTAAATAAAATTATTCACTACATCCTACAGCATGAAGGTCAATAATGTTTGAAAAATAATCACATCTAACAACCGTCCAGTGTTAACAAAATAGAGTACAGAGCTTACATGCACACTCAGAAGGTAGTACATACAGTGCTTTCTCATTCATAATTGACAAACTTTAACAACATGATGAATGAAGCATGTCAAGCTTTCGAACATATCAAAATGAAAAGAAGCCACATAGATTTTAGTGGAAATTTTTAGTGATTATAACTAAAAATGCATGGAGAATTCTGCCATCAGTACTTTATACATCCAAAAGTGAAACCAAATACTTGCCTAGACATAAAACAGGGGTCTTTGTATCTTTAAAACCACGGAAAATGCCTTGAAGAGCCAAAGAAACCACAAACGCTGGAGAACCAAGGGCCCTTAGCACAAGAAATTTTTGTGCTGGAGCATGCATCACAGATGCCTATTAAAAAATGAAGTTAAGAAGCATAGACCATAAGATTAGTGAGTAAAGGTATTAAAGATCAGCCAAAAGAAAACCTTCCAAGCATAAATTTGGGAATAAACCAATAAAGAGCAAGATCAAGAAACCGAAACAAAAACATAAACACAAAAACACTTACAGTGGAAACTGAGAGAACCATAGATTACAAAATATGCCATACATGAAGCTAGAGATATAAAACTTACTGATGGTACCCCCATCAAGTTAAGAAATGGTCCAGAAGCCAAAGATAAAGCTGCAGCCTCAAAGATGCCAATCCCAACTGCTAACAGCAAAGCTGTAGACACCGAGGATAGT
Source organism: Luvunga scandens (assembly GCA_030449905.1). Taxonomy (NCBI): domain Eukaryota; kingdom Viridiplantae; phylum Streptophyta; class Magnoliopsida; order Sapindales; family Rutaceae; genus Luvunga; species Luvunga scandens. The sequence continues at coordinate 595,842 of JASUUG010000714.1, forward strand.
TGCTTTCTTTCAGTTGTCCCATTTGGAGGTTTACCATTGCCTTCTAGGCCTGCATAACAACACAAGTCAGACAGATGGAATGTAAAAAAATTGAATCTTCCAAATTTCAGCTTGAATCATGAATCTAGAAATAAATGCATATTTAGGAAAATCACCAATTGTCTGTTTATATTCACCTGCAGCTAAATCCTTTGTTAAATTCTTTGCAATATCTTCAGCAACAAAAGAAGTAGCAACACTGAGGAGAGGAATATTAAATAACTTAGATACAATATTAAAGATCGATATAGAAACACCCGCTGAAGCCAGCTCCACAGAACCTGTGGAAGCAATAAGAGTTATTAATCCTTCACAAGATAACAATCATCAAATTTACAAGCATGAATCAATAAATTATACAGCAAATCAACAGCACAATAAGAAATTGTGAATTAAAAATCAAACCTACCTAATCTCCCAACATAAGCTGTCTCCATTAGCTGTGCTAAGGGATCAATGGCCTGCCCAGCAACTGCAGGCAAAGTGAGCATTATAAGCTCACGCTTGACATCTTGAGTATGTGATTTACTGGCAACCTCACTTTTCACAACCAGAGCATGTGATTCACTAACAGTTACCCCTCTCATTTCACTGCAAATACTAGTAGAAAATCATTTAGACAGATCCATATCTGAAAATCAATCATCTTTCTCGGTGCAAATAAACAGACTCAACTACCGTTTAGAAATACATCAAATACGCAAAGTAAGCATTCTAAATCGACTTAACTATACATTATAAACCGACTTAACTACCATCTAGAAATACATCAAATGGGAAAATAGATAATTACATTATTTCAACAAGCATAGAATTAACACAAATGCCTTACTAAAATGCTAACTTATATAAATAATCAAATGATGAGTTTGTGCTCTGACCTGTGCTCCTCGTTTGAATTGGTGAAGCCATTCTCTTCTCCCGAAAGCAATCTCGTCTCTGTGTCCGCAGATTCCACAGTACAATCAGAATTCAACTGATCATAAACCACTGGAAAATTGTGCTTTCTGCGACGAGTCACCAATGAGGACACACAATTGCAATGTTCCAAAGATAGGTAGCAACTACTATAAAATGCTGCACAACCACCACCAATTCGACTTCGTTGCAATGAAAAATGCAATGCTTTTGCTTTTGCATCTGTGTTCCACAGCCTATTTCTACTTCTCACTCCACTGCAAAGTCTACTGCCACCATTAAGTTGTGCAATCGTCATCGTCTATAATAAAATGTATTGCTGCGGTAACGTGCAAAAGCAACACATCAGAATTCAAAATTTAGGCCCTTAAACATTCACAATCATATCAATAATACAGTCAATTTAAGCAAAAAGATTATTTCTTCTCACACGGTTTGATACTTCTAGTGTCAAAGATGTTGAAAAAAAAAGAAAGAAAAACTTATTAAGTTCATTTCTAGAACGAAACTAAACCCCAATGGTGACTAAAACATTTTTTTATCAAGAACTAATCGAAAGGACAAAAATAAATGAACAAAAAGCAAACTTTGGATCTGCTGGGATAAGAAACCAAAACAGAGCCCAAAACAGAGAAAAAACAAGAAGGATCGTAACAAACCTCAATGATAAAAGAGCAGAGACAAAGAACCCGCAAGCACAATTTTATTACATAGCAAATAAAATATGATAAAAATTGGATTTGTACCAGAAAGTGATAATAGGGTCTTTGTTTGCTTCTAACTTCTCGGGAAAATGAGAATGACCCAGAAGGGAAAATGAAATTGAGGACCCGAAACTGGCTGCAATACCACTAGTAAGGTGGAAAACATTATAAAAAATAATAATGTGATATAAACGATGAACACAAGGATAGGCATGTTACCTTTTACGTGGTGACCAAGTTATAGACAAAAACTGAAACAAGAGTTTTTTTTCACAAGAACAACGGAGTAGAGGTTAAATATGTGAAAGAGAAACTGTAACTCAACCAAAACGGAGAGAAGTTGGTTCATTTTGTCATGCCTACGGAACTTTTTATGTGGCATGTTTCGATATTTGTTTAGCACTGCCCAAATGGGCCAGTTGGATTCATATAAGTTAGGCTGATAAAATTCTAAATACACCTTCAATTGTTGGGCCTGAAATCCCAACCCCCGTTTGGTACTCAAAATAAAAGCTCTAACCGTGAAAAGTTGACAGAATTTGACAGAAAAAATATATTAATTATATATAGATTCCATTTAAACAACTGTAGAGCTTTCAAATTACAGATTCCATTTAAACAACTGTAGAGCTTTCAAATTATAGATTCCATGCCGCAATTGCTCTTAAAAGCGAGAACAACTTGATCCTCAACCGTCTATGCACGTCGCTACTACTAAGTGCACCCACGTTATCTTATCCTCAACCGTCTATACGCGTCGCCACTACTAAGTGCACCCACGTTATCTTATCGTTGTTAAAAATTTTAATCCCATTCCTCGGGATATAAATCCAAATGGGTGATTATTAATCGGTTCGAGGGTTACTTAGCTCAGTGGTGATTAAATTCTTCAACTATTAATATAAACGTGCGCTTGTTTTGGAACAACGTGGTACCAGTGGCTCCGTTGTAAGCTTAAAGACAAAGACTTCTCACCATTACCAAAGTTTTATGTTTCTTTCGTGCAAAATCATGGTGATAGCAAAAGCAAACATTTGTCACATTGCATTGGCAACGACTGATTTTATACATTATACGTGATTCATTGAAAGAAAATACGAAAAAGGAAAACGTTTCTGCGGATCAAATGGATCTCAAAATAGTTTTATTATCTACCATAGAACCTCTGAGACAACTATTTTTAAGTTGAAGGAGTTTAATATACAACACTTGCACATACTGAGCATGAAAAGATGCTCTACATTACACTTCCTCTCCTATTCTGGATACAACATTGAAGAAACCCACAACAAGCTCAACATGCTACTGAATAAGATGAAAATGGAGAAGGACCAAGAAAATCGAGATTAAAAGTAAGTTCCAACTCCCGATCCTCGAAGCGTTATTACTAGGAGCTGTTTGTCAACAATGAAAAAAAAAAAACTGAGTTTAAAGTCAATGATAAAATATTGCAATAGTCAAGAACTTCACATGATTGATTACGCAGGTAATTGCACAAATTGGCAACTAAATGAAAGTTGAGGTTAAAAGGTACATGCCAGCTACGCGGCATTGGTTCTCGGCCTTTTCAAGGAGAACTAATGATGGAATAATTCTGAAGATATAGGAACTTTTCAGTGGGTTCATTGCACAAAGTATTCCATGCAAGTGGATTTGATGCTCTTTCTTATTTTCCAAGATGTCAAAATCTAAAACCTTTGTTAAATGAAAAGCAAATGCACTTGCAACGAGAGAATGGTATTCCAATGTAATGAGACAATCAGAACATAGATTTGGAGGGCATTTAGCCAAAACAATGTATGTGATGATAATTTAAACTTACTTGAACAGGTGGAGGAAGAGTCAAGGGTTGTGAGGATGGACAGGTTATTATAACCAGCATGTGGTATTCCAATGTAATGAGACAATCAGAAATTAGATTTGGGGGCAATTTAGCCAAAACAACGGATGTGATGATAATTTAAACTTACTTGAACATGTGGAGAAAGAGTTCAGGGTTGTGAAAATGGACACGTTATTATGACCAGCATATGTGCAGGTTGTCCGATTGCAATTTGATGTGGTAGTGTTGCCAATGGATAAAGATTCTGAACCTTCACACTGCATAGATGGGCATGTTTTCCATCTGGAGTTGGGTGATGATGGTTGAAATTGGGAAGGCTCGCATTGTAATCTGACCGAGCAAGAAAGGTTTACAGAAAAGAAAATCCTTGAGAAATCATTAATTAAAAGGCAAGAGAAAATTTAAACATAACAAGCTATTGTGTAAATCACTTACGTCCAGTTGTTGCTGGCATCACACCTGCACTTCACACAATTGTTGGCAGTGAACGTATAAGTGCCATTAGCAACGCGTAAAGAGCTGTCGTATGAGTCATCTCTTATCGATGAGTTGCAGGCTGAATACAAGCATTAAAACATCATCAGATCACCATACAGAGATCATGTGAACCATGATACATCCATATACTGTCTAACTTGTAACCCAAAGCTTGAACATATTGCCTACTTAATTCACATTATTTTTTGCTAACCAGAAATACTTGTTCTAGGAGGTCATGTTTCACAAAAGGCACAGAATTTAAGTCAGCCACGTCCACTGGACAACTGAAGAGAGAGAACTGGAAACTAAAAGTGAAAAGATAAATCATCACCAGGGTTGGTGCTGAACAAATAACCACCTAATATAATTCAAGAAAAGGAGCACCCAACCTACGAACAGTGACAACCCTTCTGCACTTTCCCTAATCAACTGGCACAACAATTTGATGCATTTCATGCAAAAATTTAGACCACACCGTAACCTATTAAATAAGATAATCCTAAGCAAGCTGCCAGTTCTAACTGGTAAGGACCAGCCTATTGTATTAAAATTGCTTATTGTCTGAAAACTTAAGGATGTCGGCAAGCCAAGCTACATGTGAGCAACATGCAGCTTAATAACTTAGTGGGACAAGCTGTACAATAACTGATGTCAAATGCTGCCAAGGACCCTCTTAAATTGGTCATTTATGTTCCCCACTATAAAGATCTCCAAAAGATGCACAAGACTACCGGCAGAAAAAAATATAAATAGATCCAAATAATATCACCTCGTATGTGCAAAGACATTAGTTTCATAAGAACCATTTTACTTGGAATCACTTCCCTCTAAAGTTAACATTTCCAAAAATAAAAAGTACTTGACAATGTAACCTCAAAGGAAAAAACCTAATAAACCATAAAAAAAATTCCCTCATATATTTACATTTGTCCAAAGAAAAACAAAGAAAATTAATACAAAAACAAAAGGCTGAAGAAGAGTACCTTTTAGAGGAACATCAAGTGGTTCGTCAGCAATAAGCTTACTATCGTCATCAATGCCATTAAGTTTCATCAAAGTATCTTTATCAGTTCCAAACTTCTGAGCAATTGACTCAAACGAGCTCCCCGCTTCCACCACATGTGCATAGTGAACCACCTTGGCATTATCAACATCATCACAGCTACAGGGCAATGGAATTGTGAAATTTTGGCCAACTAGGATCACATCTGGGTCGCTAATATTATTAGCCTCCACAATTTTCGGGTACTTCAGCAACTGTCCGAAAATTATTCTTGCAATAAAGAATAAGTCATCACCTTTCTTTACCGTGTACACCGGCACTTTGTTGGACACCCCTGCAAAAATGGGAAAAAAAATAAAAATAAAATGGTTTGGTTTTTGCTCAAAAAATTAGCCAAATTCAAGATCCATTTCAGCAAAAAAATTTAAAAAAAAAACATTTGTTTAACAAAAGATTCTTATGATTTTTCACTAAATTTGGAAAGATACAATTTTGAAAAAAAAATTGTTAGAAGAAGTTAATGTATATTACAAATTTATAATGACAGAAATGCTTTACTGAAAACTAAGTTCGAAGAAGCAAGATAAAAATTGTAAAATAAGGTCACTAAGTTCTTCATTAACGATAAAAAATTTTCCGTTACATTTGTCATATTATTATTTTGCATTGTACATTGTAAAACAAGACACAAAGTTTGTGAATGCATCAAACAACAGTTGAAAAATGTAACGCATAAATGCTAGTTAGTTTAATTAGTAAAATCTCTCAAGATTAGTACAAAATGTTGTGAGTTTGAACACGTTAACATGGTAGAAAAGCAATTGAGTTTTCACGTATGACCAAAAACTGTAAAGGTTTTAACAGAATATGAACATAGGATCGTTTTATCCTCGTATAAAATAATAATGGACAGTCAATTAGAATACAGATGACATGTCAACGTCATGTACAAAAGCGTCCACGTAAAATGTGAGCTGGAAATGGAAGTGATAATAGAAACAAGTAGAGCGGTCATGTCAGACTGTCAGTAGTGTGGGGTTGTCATGTGAAATTAAATTAAAATTAAAATTAAAATTAAAAGATTTATCATTTTTTTTTGGGTGGAGGGGGGGGGTCATCTGAAGAGAGAGAGAGGACAGAGGAAAGCACCAGTGCCGTTAGTGCAGAGGCAGGGGATGGGGACTTTGATGGGCTGCAGGGCTGGTACAGAGAAGTTGCGAGGGGTGCTAAGTGGCAAATCGTTGGCGCCGAGGATGCCGCGCAGGTTCTTGAGGGTGAACAGTGATTGAATCTCGGAAATGGTAGTTTTGTTGATCGGCACGTACCCTACTAGAGCTTGGCATCTTGCTGCTGCTTGGGGACTACACTTGAAGTCTCGCGCTGTTGAGATTGTGCTCAGTGCCGCACAGACTGTGAACAGAAGAAACACCAGTTTCAGCAGAAAATTACCCATCTTGTTAACTTTTCTTTGTGAAGTTTTGAGTCTTTCTGACAAACAAGAAAACTGAAGAAACGAGAGAGAGGGGGGGGAAAGGGGTTATGGGTTTTTTTGTTTTATGTGCGATAATGGGGCTGTCTTGTTCTTCTTCTTGAGCTGAGGAGGAGAGGAGGCTTTGAAGTTTGAACAGCCCTGGATTGGTTTGATGATGCACATCACATGGGCCTTCAGTCTTCTCTTTTCTTTTGTGTCGTGTGAGCGTGAGGAATTATTTTCTGTGTTGCCTTGTCCTTCCCGCGGGGGTCACTTCTTCAAGTACTGGTGGCAATCACACGGTCTTTATAATGCGTTATTTCATTTAGCTTGGAGCGAGCAACATTTATGTGTGTATGTATATATATACACACACACAATGCAAGGGACATGCTCGATCATTTGGTTGATTTCTACCAAAGTTTGGTCCAAAGTTATTAAGGTGGACCAATGTGGATGCCAGTGGGTGTATGAACTCGCGTAAATATTTGGTTCCGACAAAGAATATGGTGACTTTTAGTCATACTTTGTTAACACCGGCATGTGTTTTTCCTAGTTTCACACTTTCACCCAAGAAAATAATTTAATACACACATACATATGAAAAAACAAGTATGAGCTAATGTGCGTTTTCGTGTTGTGGATAGAGATAATAACGGACTTTCTGTGAATGTGACTAGACTGGAATCGTTGGGGAATTGTATTTGATTCCATCATGGCATCATTTTAATATGTAATGCGCCAAACATGACCAATATTTTTTAATACAACCCAACAAATTTTACACTTAAAGTTGTTTGTATTTTATTATATATTCAATTTTTTCATCACATCTAGGACATATTGTTGACAATGACGCTAGAGAGATATCAAATTGAAGGCTTGGAGCCGATTTCTATAGACAGACCTAGAAGCTTTATACCATTTAACTTACTTGCTTTGGCGTAGAGCATTTGAACACTTACGATCACTTTTTCTCATGTGGCTTGGAAAAAGTATTGCCCGTCCAAGTGGGCGCGTCATTATCGCTTGGCGTAGTCAATGGTTTAATTCATACAAGCAATGTGGAGATGGCCCAGTCTATGGTCTTACTCCATAAAATTTCAATATATTAAAAAATTTGGCGATCAATTTGCCAATGAAGGATCCCAAAAGTCATCCAAACAATTATTTTCTTCTCAAATCTCAAAACTCCAAAAGAAATTTCAATTAACTTGCATCCACTTACCCTTCTAACGTTAAATACCGAGAAACCAGGACCTAGCAGTAAGCATGTCAAGGATTCAAGACTTCAAAATAAAACAGCTGGAGTACGTCAATTGACGAATTTGACTTTGTCTTTAAAAGTCAAGCCATGATGAACTAGTCAAAATTCATACCGTGTTCAAAGTGGAAATAAATGTCGACTTGAAGAACATATTGATGTGATGATTAATATTCTGAAAGGGGTTACGCATCTAAACAAGCAAAAACTTCTAACAAAATTCGAAGTACGCCCATGGAGCCTAAGCTTTATCATGATCAAAAACTGCATTTAATTAAAGGAAATCAAGAACATAACCATGATTCTGTACTTAGTTAAATATATAACAACAATAATAAAACCAAAAATATGAATCACTTCTCATCCAGGCATCGAAGCACTGATTCAGCAAAGCTTTGTTGCCTGCAAGTATAAAATGACCAATGAGTTTAAAGAGACCTATTTTCTCAGTATTAGAAACCAGTTCAGCAAGCAAAAATATAAAATGGGGTTGGTTTATAAGCAATTTAATTCATGGTCACCATGGGGGGTTGCTAGTCATTTCAACCATAATTAATATGTGCCAAAGCAAGTCAGATCCACAGAGTTATAACAACAAAATTTCTAAGTTCCACGTGGTCTAATAGAGGAAAGTATGCAATACTGGATTTTACCAATCACTACTAACAAGGACAAAATAAAATAAAATAAATAATAAGGGTCCCACAGAATTTACGTTTTGTTTACACCAGGAACAATAGAAAGGAAATTAAAGGTATTTGACTTACTTCCGCTCTCTATGTTTTGGGCTGGGACGAGAATACTTTAGATATCCATCCCAAGGCACCTTTTTAAGACCTGCCCGGACAGATATTATGTCCCTGACCCTGCAAAAAAGCATTAAAAAATAGAACCAGAGAAATTTACCTAAAGAATTGCATTGATTTTTGCTCTACGTGATGTATTTAGTCTTTGTAAAAAGAAGTAGATGATAGCTGTCATCACTTACTGATTGCAACTCAGAAAGCAGATAATTTACCTCTCAGCAAACTCAATGGCTGTCTCTCCAGGCCTGAGGGTTTGGGGTTCTAGGTACCATACATCACAAACAACAGCCCAGGATGTCATAAGCTGCAGCAGATGCATTGTGAAGGACTGCCTGCAGATGAGACAATCAGTCAGAATTTCCTAGATGGTAACATCAGCAATATGCCAAGACATTTCATATAATGGCAAAGGTCAAGACTCAAACGGCATACAAAATTCTTAAGCAATTGCCAATTTTGCATTGTCTTCATCAAGTAATCCAAAAATAACACACATCAAATGTTTGTTCTACATTTCAACAAAGCCTTGTGCACAATTACACGCATTCGATAGTTTTTGCCACCTCAAATAAGAAGGGGGGTTCATGTGAAGTATTTCAGGAATAAAAGATAAAGCTGAAAAGCTAAAAGTAGCTCCTCACTTCCGACTGTTCCAAAAAGCGTCAACAAAAATTTTGTTGTACTTGATTGCTACTGGGCAAACAGTGCATCCGAGTTCAAAAGCACCCTAATTACCATCAAGAGAAATAATAATAAGTATCAAGAACCAATGGGTATAATAAGCTCAAAAATCCTGCCCCAAAACGTATTGGTGATACCTTCTTGAACATAACGGTGTAGTGATTATTTACGCATGTCCCTTCGGGAAATATCAGAAGAGGATTATTGTCAGTACCCTGCACATGTTCCCTTAACCTGAATCATTCAAACTCTGGTTATTAAGACGTGCTCAATGTTGTTGTAATATTCTTCTATCAGGCAATTTTGTTTTTTGACTTACTTCCTTGCTACAATTTCGCGATCCTTTGCCTCTGAACGATTGAACCAAATACATCCTACACTCTCTAATATAGTGCTTTGAAGTAGTCCTACACCAAAATCAATCAATAATTTAATTGCGCCCATTCCATTAGGTACATTGCAGCCCTAAATTCCATAAATGTAATTAGCATAATTTGCTTACCAACCCATCCAGGATGCTTTTGCATAATAACAGCAAATGCAGTCATCTGCTCCAAGATGATAAAGTCTATCATGGAAGTATGATTGGCCACAAAAACCTGTTCAACCAAGAAAGGATATTTCAGATGAATATCCAATCCTATGGGCTTTACTGATTACAAAGTCAGGCCAAAAATAAAATTAAATGAATGAAGAATCAAGTCCAATTATAAGAGAACCAACATATAGCCAGTTTAACCTGCTTAGGCCGCATGCTCGGCCTTGGCCCATGGTACTTGACAACTCCAGTCCATGAAGCAACAAAGAAACTGCACATTAACTCCACCAAACACCTCTAGAGAGACAATCAGCAACAGGAAACAAGTTAAGTGCAACATTTAAGAAGAAGTTATCAATGAGAAAATGCAAAAAGCAAGAAGATGATTATGAATTTGTTAACACCTTCATCCAAAGTATAGTATGGAGAATAACAATATTTAGCCTATACCTCTATTACTGCCACAGTATTACCAGTCCAGCCCAACAAAATACAAGTAACAGAAAAGCAGATTAACAACATTATAAACTGATATGAAAACAGTCAAATCCTACAACTATCAAAGCTAACAAGGAGGACATGGACCAGATTGATTGCCCACTCACTACAAATGCCTCTAGCCTCAGCCCTATTAATCAATTGAGCATGTACCTAATGTATCTCCAAATTCTCTTCTTTAAAACTCAAGATCCACTACGAAGGAGAAATATCCTGTGTGAGACTTTTGATAAGATGGAGTCTCAACATAAGATGTCGGTAGCATATATTTCCCTGTGCCATAACACAAACATCATCATGAGGGCTCCTAGATATCCTGCGTCTATTTCAGAATCACCACAAGCAAATTTTTAATATTCCTCCTACATCAGGTCAAAATAAATGTTTTTGCAAAGGGGAAAAAAAAATCTTTACATGACTAGAAGCTTCTCCTAATATGCGCATGTCGTACCAAAGCCTATATGCTTAATTAGAAAGAATGGTAAGCCCAATAATTAAAAACGAAAAAACTCACCTCTAGCTTTTTCCTCAACTTATCGTGTCCTTTCAGGAGAAAATGCACGGGAATGAAGGACGAAAGGAATATTATCCATCCTATCGTCAATACTATAACCCTGTGAATTCAATCAATGCTCATCAGACAGCTAGAAGAGCAATACCCAACAAACAATTAACATAAAAAGTATAAATTTCCAGCTAACCTGAGAGGGAAAAGAATGAAGTAACGGAAGACCACACCAAAACACCACAGCGGAAACAAATATATGTTCCAGTTCCACGGCTCTGGTTGATTGGACTTGAAACACCGCGTAAATGAATCCTATTCATTCATTACACTTATAAAAGCCATCAGACCATTAAATTAAAAAAAAAAAAATGATATAGCCGGGGGAACTAAGTTATCTTTAAAATCATAACCATGAATCAAGATTACAGCTTTATATTAACTGTGACAATGTTAATCATAATCAAGGTTACAACTTTAACAAATAGGAAAACATATACAATGTATTTTGTGAGCATCGATTGTACAGTGGATGCCACAATAAGCACTTGTCGAAAAAGCACTGGCAATTATCTACAAATTTGAATTGATTTTCCGGGAGAAACAAACAGAGAGACTTAAGAGTCCAAAAGAAGACTCACATCGACAATGGCACCAGCAGCCTCAGTAAGCGTGGGCGAAATGTCAAGCAAATCACGCCTGCGCAAAATAAAATAAGATCAAAACAAAGCCCTTCGTTAAGCTATGTTTGGTTTACAAAGGGAGAGCAAAAACAAATTAAAAAAAAAAAAAAAAGAATACGAGTAGGAGGAATAGAAAGGAATACGTACAAGCGCAGCTTGCCGTGAGGCTCTTGAATGGAGGATCCGGAAGGGAGATAGTCTTCGATGTTGGGTCGGTCCAAGTCCAATTCGGAGCTTGACGATTTCAGCTGGCCTGGACTGCTCATCCTTAATTGATTCCCTCGGCTCGAGCCTCACCTTCACCTTTGATAAGTGATACTTTGATTCACCAATTGTATTCGCTTTCAGGAGCTAACCTGCACGGTTTCTTTTTTTTTTTTCTTTTTTTAAATATTATTTTCGTGGTCAGGTAATTAATTGAATACTAAATTAACTTTCCCTTCACACCACTTCATGAAGCATTGGTGAAGCTTGTAGAAAAAACTTTTTTTTAAAAAAAATTCTATAAAATTATAATTTCCTTCCAAAATTAGATTGTATTAAAAATGAGATTTTTTTTTTTATAATTACTCATTAATTTCTAGTCATACTGTGCTTGTAACATTAAGGGAAAAAAAATTATACTTGGAAATAACTAGATCATCAATTAATTAATATCAGATTAACTAAATAATTTTTTTAATCAGTCTCGACTTAGGTGTAATGTGTTTAATTATAATTTGATCAATAATATTTATTTCATATTTATATGTGTTTGCACAGGAGAGTCGAACCTCAAACCTCTTGTGCACCTCGATAAATTTTAATAACTAAATTAATCGTGGCCACATCAAATGCATAAATAAATGTTAATTTTTCAAAAGCTTTTTAAAAATTTTGCGACAGCATCTTTGAAAGTTAAATAGACAAGGGTAGAGGAGATGTCAATCAAAATTATTTTTAGCATACTTTTATGGACGAGCGATGGCATCTAATTCAAAGAAAACAGAAAAGGAGAATCAATGAATAGATTCATATTTGTCCCTTTTCATGCAGACATTTGTTAGAGCAGCTCATGGCTAGGGTGAAATCGATCACAGCTTAGTCTGTGAAACAAATAAATAAGTAGAGAATTAATGTTTTATTAGCCCCACGCAGAATCAAAATGAGCCCCAACATAAGATAGTAGGCCACATTTGATTCGCGACTAATAATTTCTGGGTGTGGTTGGCCAACGCAAGGAATCATTGGCATTAATGCTGGTAAACCAACGTGCTCATATTTCACCAAGCTGCTAAGCTTGTTGTCAATGGTGAGTTAGGTGCATTGTCGAGGACATTGGTTTTAAATTCTTAATTTCTATAGGATTGGTTTTTTTCCCCCTCTTTTCTGTAAAATATGTTAACACAAGAATAAGTCTCTCGTCTATGAAATAAATTATTCTAATGATCTATTTATGTCGAAAGTAAGGGTATATATATCCACAATACAATTTAATTTTAATTTATTATTATTATTATTATTATTGTAATCATCCCAAGATTTACAGTACCTTATATTATCAGTTGAATGGTTTATGAACAAAAACTTGGAAAATTTTAGGTTACTTTTCCATTGGAGTGTGGAAAGAGGGGGTGTTTTTACCAAACAACTTATATTATATATTCACTCTCCGAAGAAAATGATACGGTTCATAATATATTAGATTTGAAATTGCTGGACTCTTATGACCAACTTGTATAAAACATTTTTCATTCCACAAAATTCTATACAAATTAAATGAGAATCCTCTTGGGAGGACACGGCCCACGGGCTTGCTAAAGATGAACTTGCAGAACCAATGAAGATTGGGCTCCGTCTAAATTCATTCCATCAAAAATCAATTGTCATGGCCCACTAGTCCCAAGAATATTTGGCAACCCTCCAAAAGTTTTTTGAAAATTGAAATGAAATCCCATTTTTCAATTATACTTCACCTAATACGAAAAATATCATTTTCCTCGAAATAAACACCCTTTTCATTGTTAAATCTTTCAATTTTCATAACTTTCCCATGCTTAATTTTTTTTTTGCAGATTCATTAATCTGACGGGGTACATGTTCGGACAGCATTGCTGCCGCTCGTGCCGTCAATCTTAGAAGCTTGCTTCATTATCAATAGATTCACCTATGTTATACAATGATGTTCATGTACCAAGTGATGAAAATAAGAATACAGTAGTATTTAATGAATAATACAATTTTCGTTTTCATGGTTACCTCATTTTATTATGAATTGAATTGAATTAAACCCGTAGGGTTTTGTGGAAGAAATTCGAATTTTAAAATGTGAAAATCTAAAATTGGTTTTGTTTAAATCTTATAATCAATCTCACTATCTTGATCATGAATTTTTTCTTAAAAGATTGCATTAGTCATATCAATTGGAGTTTTCGCTAACCTTCCAATTATAGGGTTTTTTCCAAATATATTTATTACCTCTCGTAATATATTTCTAATAGCTTGTATTTTTATAGAAGTACAATATTAAAACAAGATAGTCATATAAATTCTATTATATTCATATAAGCAAATTATATCAACCATGCAAGTAAACTATGACATAAAAAGAAAATCATTTTCCTTATTTTAAATTTAAAATACTAAACTCCACATATGATTTTCATACTTCTTCACTATCCTCCATTGGAGCCAAGTAGCTCACATAATAAGCCAAATGTCATTCCATCTATTCTTAGCTTATTCACACATTGTATATTGCTATTGCCTGTAATGCTATCTAAATAATGTAATCAAGTTATGTGGTTTTAGAATGCGTGATTGTGAATCATGATTTTTTTTTTGACATTATGTTTTCAAATCAACATTATTGACATATATATATATATATATCATGAACATGAACCTTGATTCCTTTTACCACATGTATAAGAAAATTTTTGTTCTCCTATCCATATACAAAAGAAAAAAAAAAGAAATGAACATATGACTAGGCCAAAAAGAGTACGACCAGCTATGAGTATTTTACCTAGTCATCTAGTCTAATATGGAGTGAATTACTTTAAAATAATAAGTGATATATAGGTAATATTCATGGCAAGACATTAAGAATGCAAACAAAAAAAAAATGGTGAGCTTGGACAATATGAGTAGTTGAGTACAACAAAAAAATTAACCTTTCAAATTTATCGGATAAATTAAGTGGAAGTTGAGAAATTAAGCTTTTGCTAGATGGATAAATTAAGTGAAAGCTGAAAAGGCCAGACGTAGAAGACTGTCTTTATTTAATTATTCAATATAATTAAAGAAGGAATTAAATCCTATGATGTTTTTGTAAGAATTCAAACTCGTATTCTCATAATTGTAGGACAGCATCCTTGATCACTTGACTAAAATCTCGAAGAATCACTTTTTTGGACAATGGTTAAGGTGTTTAGAAATTTGAAAAAAAAAAATATCTCTGCTGAGTTTTAATTTCTTGCAATTATCCTTGGAAAACTAATTTTGAATTTTATGGAATTATCCTTGGAAAACTAACTACCCGTTTCATTTATGTTTTGAACCAAATTATCTACTAACGTCTCCCTTGGTTGCGGCCGTGCTTAGTTGCCTCCTTAACTAGATAACCTCCTATATTCCTAAACAATGGTGAAGTCCCGGATGAACTGGCAGATTTGATATTTTAAATGGTAAATAATGTTCAATTTCCCTAGAAAACACACACAACACATGACAATAATCACGTGTCTGTCAACATCTTACATTTAAAACAACAGTTCGTTTACTTAACGTGCCCGTATAATTTCCATAATAAGCTGCCTTTCAATAACAATTGACATTTGTTTTACCTGACAAGAGACACACATTACATTACATAATAAGAAAATAAACATAATACACTTACCAAGCATTCTCAACTCTCCACAAGTTTAATTATTTTTAACCTTATATTTCTACGTTTATTAGATTTTTATCAAACAATTATTATTTACTTATATTTGTTATTTTATTATATAAGGTAACAAAACCCCTCAAGTCCTTTAGCCAAATACCATTTAAAAATAAAAAAAATTAACAAGGGTTAGGTGTACGGTGATTTCTTATATTTCATTTTCAACTAATCACTACAATTGTTCACCTAATGTACATCAATTCAATAGCTAATCAAGGAATCATTACCTAAACTATGATATTGCTAGACAGTTAAGTAATTTCTGACCACATTGTGGCCCTTGGATCTTGATCAAAGGGTCACAACTCAAGCTTTTTACAGCAATCGTTGGCGAAGCTAAGATCCCGAATATCTCTCTCCCTCTTCTTTTTTTAAATCAACAAACAATTACTTAAAATCGTTGATTTGATTAGACGGCTCATCAGTAAACTAAAAGGGAACACATTTGAATCTTTTCATAAATAAAACGTGGACAACATAAAAGGCCGGGCATATTTCTCAAAATAAATAAATAAATAAATAAAAAAGGAGATGACGTTTTTACCTCTTGTAAATTTTTTTTCCCCAACTTGGTCTCTCCTTCTAAAATTTTAACACCCATTTCATCTGTGATATTAAAACGTTTAAAAAAAATATTATTGAAATTAACACAAACCTATTTATATATTAAAATGTTATATGTACCATTTAGTATTATAAATTTTTCGTCTGACAAATTGATCATTGATGTGCTAAAATGAATTATATGAAATTGCCGATCTTTCGAAGATTAATTTTATTTTAGTTTAATTAAATTGTGTTAACTAGGGATTGCAAATTTTTCAATATGGATATATACATTTTATAAGAAAATACGAAAAATTGTCGACAAAATCCGAAAGCACTTTCAACTCTCGAGGATTCATTGAAGTAAGAACGATTAACGGATAGAGGGATGGATAATAAACATCGATTGCCATATTCAAATTCAGGAGATGGCTATCTCTACCCTTAATTCGTGATATAATTACAATTTTATCATTAGACGATACGTTACACAACCCGCAAGCAAAACACCCCAAGATTCTGAGATCTAAAGGCGCTACCAGACAAAAGCGTGCACTCAAATCACATCCTTAGCGTCATTACCAACTCCAAAACGACAATGGATTGGATGATTGCAACTCTTCCCCACGCGCTTCGGGTCTCGTGAGAAAAGAGTTTCAGTTATTGCCATGCCGAGTTGGAGTTGCCGACCCTAGACCCGGGGCCCGTCTCTTTCTTGATTTGATGGAATAACGCACGCGCTACTTAAAAGAGTGGAATTGTTTTTTTCTGATTATGGTTAAACGGATAGAGCAGGACAGAGGTAGCATCAGCACGTGAGATCCACGTGAAAAGACTTGCCGGAAAGAAATGAGAACGTTGAAAGAGTTTGTGTGTGGGAACTCACACCGTAGCTTATATGTTTTGCCTTAAACTGCTCGAATCATGAACCATGATTCAACAAAGTTGTTTTGACGCCCCAAAACACTTTTAACAGATTTGTTTCAATTAATTCTAATATTAACTCATTAGATAACATCTCTATCCAAATACGCAATCTAAATCGAGTGGCAGCCGATCGCTCCTACCATTAACTGCTGTCACACGTGTCGACAATCTAGTGCTCAGTTCTGTTCAATTTAGTCAATTCTGGTCCGAGCACTCACACACAAGAGACGGCCCGCAATATTTTCGCGCGATTGGTTCAACGCCGAGCTTTTAGATTCTTGTGTTTGTTAATCTTAAAAAATGTTTCTGATGCAGAGCCAACCAACCTGCACACAACAATTCAACGATAACAACACCAGCAACATTTCTCATTTTCCCTTTTTTTGTTATTGCTGTTGCTGCTGCCATTCCTTTCGGAAAACAAATTCACATTGTTTATTTAAAACACTTTCAAAAATTTCGATCACAGTAGCTGTTTGCAAAAGCAACTACAGTGCAATGAAGAAGAAAAAACGAGACGGCAGCATCAAGACATGTAGCAATCGCGTGGCCGTCGCTCTTTGTGACGTGATATTCCTTCTCCGTCGCCGGCGACAGCTGTTTCCATTTATCTCCGCCATTTCCGGTTGTATCCTGCTCTTCTTCGTCGCTTTCTCCCTGCTCTCTTCTCCTCCGCCAGTCACCAGCCACCGCTTCCTCCGCCGCCACCATTCATCTGTCCGTACACTCACCCTCGCTCCCTCTGCTCCTATTTTAACGTTTCTCGTTATTTTCCAGTTCGCGTTTTATAAATGTGTTGCCGTTTTGATTTATTTGTTTGTTTCGTGTTGTTTAGTTCGCGGTGGATTCGAATTTTAAAACAAACACTGCGTTTCGAGTTCCGGTATGTCTAAATTTGTAATTTGTTCTTGTTGTTTTCTTTCTTTTTTTTTAAGTTTATTTTTAATTTGGAATATTTATTATTCTATAATTTTATTGTTTTTTCTTCGTTCAGGAAAATGGTGGGACCTTACTTGGAGATTTGTGGGGTTCAAAAGAATCGAAATTCTACTACGGCTGCAGCGCTCCAACCGATAAGTTTCATCGTAATTATGAACTAGAATTTTGTTTTTTAAATGTTATATTTTTTATGCATTAATGAAATCAATATAGATTGTGTGTAAAATCTTCCTCGATTTAATATTAAAATCGAATGTTGCTACTCTGTTTATGATGTGTGATGATAGAAAGCATTTTATTTTTATTTATCATCAGCTGTCTTTGTAGTCTAATTCAGCTTTGAATATTTTGCAGCTGCCGAAGTCAAAACGCATCCTAATCGATATTTGCTGATTGCCACCAGTGGAGGACTGAATCAACAAAGAACAGGGGTAATATATATTCTTTTCAAAACTTTTTAAAAGAGAATTGCGGTTGAGGAACAGGGAATAAAATCATTGATTGAAATGAGATTTATGTTACTCTTAATTTCCCCCCCACCCAACCAATGAAACTTAGTATACTAACCTCCGTTGTTTTATTTCATTATATACATTTATGAAGAAAATTAAAAGTATTCTTGTGAGTTTTATTGTTATTTGTTTTGCATAACTCATAATACTCATGAGTGAGGGTGCATTAATTCCTAAATGGCCTTTTCGATTGAATGCTCTATAGTTTCCCTGCACACAGATATATGTATACAAAACACACACACACACACATCGAATGTAGTTTTTATAGCTGAAGTTTATTGTGTCATGTAGCCTGCTGCAAAAACCAAGTCATTGTTATTAGCGTGATATATGCCAACTTATTTATTGTGATATTGGTTGTTGGTCTACGCATATATTCCTTGATTTTGTTATAGGTCTGATGCTGACTGGAATTTGTCAGGATCTAGTAATTGCAGAGATCTAGTAAACCCATGATCATATCATTTTGTGTGGAGGTTGGAAATGTTGGTTATAATGCAAAATGTGTTGCACATTTTTGCCTACAGATTACTGATGCTGTTGTTGCAGCTTATATTTTGAATGCGACTCTCATTGTTCCTAAGCTGGATCAGAAATCATATTGGAAGGATAGCAGGTCTGCTGTCATATTCATGGTTAAATCACCTTTATCATGATGGTTCCTAAGATGCAGGATTGCAAGTTCTGAATGAATAATATGTAATGTGATGTCTGGTGCAGTGATTTTGAGGAAATTTTTGATGTGGATTGGTTCATTTCATCTCTCTCAAGAGATGTTGAAATCATCAAACAGCTTCCTATAAAGAAAGGGAAAGTTTTGAATCCACATAACATGCGTGTCCCGCGGAAGTGCTCTCCAAAATTCTACGAGAGTCATGTTTTGCCTATTCTTAATAAGAAGCATGTAAGCTCATGCAACCAGTCAATCAAATTTATTGGCTCTGCTTCTACAGAGTTCGGGTTTTAAATTATCATTCCATTTAAGCTGCTTAGTCAGATACGTGCATGCAATTTGTCAGTGCTAGAACACAAGGTAAATCACATAGATTCTAGCAAATTAAGGGAAAAATATTTAAAGGTCACTATTCTTGAGGATATTCTCTTGAGCAATGATGGTGTTGCTGATTTTTCTTGAGAGCATTATTTGGCTCAAGACAAGCCTGTGATATTTTTGTTCATTCAAGAGCTGACAGTTCCGTGCCATTATTTTATATTGCAGGCTATTCAACTCACCAAGTTTGATTACCGACTTGCAAACAAATTGGATGCAGACTTGCAAAAGCTAAGATGTAGGGTTAACTACCATGCTTTAAAATTCACAGATCCCATTCGTGATATTGGTAAAATGTTGGTTGAGAGGATGAGGTTGACAACAAAGCATTTCTTAGCTTTGCACTTGAGGTAAGGTTTATTTTGGTCTACATACTGTCCATCTTCATTTTTATAATATACAACAAAACATGGATTTAAAAAGCAGTTAAGTCATGCTTGCTTTCATAAGTCTATCAATTGATCCAAGTTAAGTTATGTCATGTCATAGGTTTGAACCTGATATGCTTGCTTTCTCGGGATGCTATTATGGTGGAGGCGACAAAGAAAGGACAGTTTTGGGTGCACTTCGCAAGCGGTGGAAAAGTTTACATGTGAGATGCGCTCAGTTGTCATGAAAATGGCATGCCTTCTATTTACTAGACTCCTGGTTTGACATGTTTATATTTCATTGCATGACATGCAGGCAAGCAACCCGGACAAGGTACGGAGGCATGGAAGGTGCCCACTCACTCCAGAGGAAGTTGGTCTTATGCTGAGAGCACTGGGATTTGGAAGTGATGTTCACTTGTATGTTGCATCAGGGGAAGTATATGGAGGGAAAGAGACACTGGCACCGCTGAAAGCACTCTTTCCAAATTTGCATTCAAAAGAGACATTAGCCAGCAAGTATGAGTTGGAAACATTTTCATCATTTTCTGCTCGCATGGCTGCACTTGACTTCATTGTTTGCGATGAAAGTGATGTTTTTGTCACCAACAACAATGGTAACATGGCTAGAATTTTAGCTGGACGAAGGTATGCTCTATGATTTTGTTGCTTCTTTCATGTTATGCCCTTTCAAGATTGTGGTTCAGTCTCTTGTTTTCCACGAACAGTTGGTCACTGGTTGTCCTTTTGTTGTAATTGTTTCTAGATCCATTTTAGTTGTTTCTAGTTTTGTTTAAACGTATTTTGTCTATTGCAGGAGGTACTTTGGGCATAAACCAACAATCCGTCCAAACGCAAAAAAACTATACAAATTGTTCATGGACAGAAATAACATGACATGGGAAGAATTTGCCTCGAAGGTTCGAACTAATCAGATTGGTTTCATGGGAGAACCAAACGAGGTAAAACCAGGCAGGGGCGAGTTTCATGAAAACCCAGCAGCCTGCATATGTGAGGATTCCGAAGCAAAGGCAAGGGAACTTCTGACTCCCCAAAATCAAACTCTAGGCAATCATAGGAAGGTCGATACCCATGGTTTTGAGGCCGATGACCATTTGAATGACAATGACCTTGATTGGTCAGATATGGATTACATTGACAATGGATATACACTTGAAGGAAAAAAGTTGGATACTGAATCATCTTTGGATAACAGTTTATCACTTAAACCAGAAATGGAAGGATACTTTTCGGACTAATTTAAGGAGATCACAATTTTCACTGACAACAATTCTCCTGCAATTGCTCACCGAATCTTCACCAAAATTTTGGGGTTCTTTGGCGTTAGCTTCATGAACTGTAAATATATTTACCGGAAAAGCATTCTGTATATGAAAATCTTGGCAATAGAGCAGTTTCAGCATCAGAATTTTGTATATGGCAGCAACAATCGGACCCTGAGGATCATCGCCTACTGCATATTGGTATTGGCCTGTGAAACCTTACTGTATGTTGAAAGGTAGATAGTTGTAGCTGAAGTTATAGCTCTTAATTTCGTATTAAAATTTTAATTTTTTTCACCTATTTGTTGATTCTTGCCGTAAGGCCAGATTGGTTCAAAATAAGAGAGGGAGAGAGAAGGGCATATACATATACATATACATATACATGTACATACATACATATATATATGAGTTGTCCTATTTGTAACTTGTATTTTTCTTTTTGGTCCAAATATCAGGTGTCAAATGTAGAATTTTATGCAATATGATCAAATCTTAATGCAATTGCAATGGAAAGCTATAAAGCAAGATTTTGGTTTGTCACCTTCTTTTCTTAATTTTGTGGGTTCAAAGGGGGATAGATCTTTTACCATAATTGTTTGGAATAGATTTCACTGTTGGTGACGATAAGATGATTTTCGAGCGAGATTGAATTATTAAATGACTTCAGTTTCAAACTCTTTGGTCACCCCTTGATGGAAAAAATAGGGAAAAAAAAAGAAGAAAAGAGAACTTATTTGCTTATAGGAAATTGGAAAACACAAGCTGTTTAACAAAACGACAGCATTTAAAATTGACTGATGTGGCAAACAGGGGCCCCAGTGCATGTTAGCCAATAGCCAGTGGGTAGTTGTTATCAGTTAATCGAAACAGGTGGCCGAAACCGTAATCCACTCCAGAGAAGGACGTGGCAAGATTGCCTCCCCCATTCTTCTTCACTGTCTCCTCATTTCTCCCTTCTTCTTCTTCTCCTCTCCTGTCACACAGACACATCGAGAGAGGAAAAAACAAAGCAAATGGCCTTGAGATCACTGCCGACTCAGCTACCGACACGTGGCAACCTCCATCCTCCTCATCACCACATGAAAGGCTCACTCTCATGGTGCCACACTTTAACTCCTCTTCCCCTCCTCTCCCCCTCCACCAACTCCTTAGGTAACCAAAAACAAAAGTGCTAACTTTCATTAATGGGATTTCAAATTTGGTATTTCCCAATTATGATTTTCTATTTTCTTAATTACTGAAGGGAAAGTTTGTACACAACAAATGGTGGTGAAATGCAGTGCCAGTGGTGGTACTAGTGGTACTGTGCAGGCAGTGAATATGAGTCCAGGGACCCCAGTGAGACCCACGAGTATACTAGTTGTTGGTGCAACGGGGACGCTTGGCAGGCAGATAGTCAGGCGTGCGCTTGATGAAGGTTATGACGTTAGGTGCCTTGTAAGGCCCAGACCTGCCCCTGCTGATTTTCTCCGCGATTGGGGTGCCACTGTTGTCAATGTAAATGTTACTTGTTCTTTGTTTGCTAATTTATTTTTGTTTCACATGAAAGAGAACTTCTAATTTTGCTTATATGATTGCATTGTGTAGCTTACTGGCTAGCTTTGCATTTTAACTTTTCAATTAATAAGTATGACTTAGGCCATTCTTCTTGATCAATTGAATATACTCTAGGTTGTTCCTTACATTTTCTTGGCAAGATATATGCACATATACACATGAAATTTTTTTATTATTTTTAGTTGGGTGTGCAAGATTGTGTTTAATTTACATTTGCTGAGCTTCAATTATTGAATGGTGTACATATTTGAGCAGGCAGACTTGAGCAAACCAGAGACCATACCTGCAACATTGGTTGGTGTTCATACAATCATTGACTGTGCCACAGGCCGTCCCGAAGAGCCCATCAAAACAGTAAGTTTTACATTGAAGGTTTACTTAATCTCTTTGTTTCCATTGTCAGTAATCAGTTGCACTGGCAAAATATTGTGCTGCTCATGTTATTATTCTATGTTCTGCTCAATCTCATGTAATTCTGCTAGTTTGAGGTGTCTTTGTAGCAGCTCTGATAATAGTAAAATGCAACTAATGCTGTGTTCAAACTGGCCAGTGACAGGTTATGCAGCAAAATGTGCCATCTAGCATCATAAGAAATGAGTATAAAAAGGGAATATGTTTGTGTGGCAACCGACTCTTATTTGTCCCCTTAGAACAGAAGCTCCTAACATTTTAGAGGTCTTTCAATTAGTTTGCCCTTATAGATTTGTGTGAATTGAACTCGTGGTTTTTTGTAATTGTATATTACTTTGTGGGTTTTATCTGATCTGTCTGTTCTGTGTAGGTAGACTGGGAAGGAAAAGTTGCTCTTATACAATGCGCCAAAGCAATGGGAATCCGGAAGTATGTATTTTATTCGATTCACAACTGTGACAAGCATCCTGAAGTCCCGCTAATGGAGATCAAGTATTGCACAGAGCAGTTTCTGCAGGACTCTGGCCTACCTCATGTTATTATTCGGTTATGTGGGTTCATGCAAGTAATGTCACCTAAGCCTAGCTATTGAAATTTAGTTCCTGGCTTGATTTAATGGTTTGTTTGAATATATGTAGCATGCACTTATTAGTTTTTAGTAAGTGTACTGCAAGCTATCTGAAGTTGTACATAGACGCACATGCCAAAACTTGATGACAATGAAGTGGTCAGTTGTACTTGTATCCATGTGTGTGCAAAAGTTTCTTCCGGGTTCACGGTTGCTTGTTGTAACATATACAGGGCCTTATTGGGCAATATGCAGTACCTATACTAGAAGAGAAGTCTGTGTGGGGAACGGATGCACCAACTCGAATTGCATACATGGACACTCAGGTTATATGCAGAAAACTTTTTTTCCTGATTAGCCTCCTGAAGAAAGCTTTAACCTAATTATTACTCTTCCGTTATATCTGAGCTTTTTTTTAAAAAAAAAATTTGCTTTTAGGATATAGCTCGACTGACATTTATAGCTTTACGCAATGAGAAAATTAATGGACGGATTCTCACTTTTGCTGGTCCTCGCGCATGGACAACACAAGAGGTAAACAAGAATTTGTTAAATATGACTTGAAGCCTTTCAACATTATCTGGATGGAGTGCATTTTGGATGATTCCAAATGTCAGTGCATATCTCTTCTATGATGAAATTGATTTTACGACTTAATTTCAGGTTATAACATTGTGCGAGAGGCTTGCAGGTCAAGATGCAAATGTTACCATGGTCCCTGTGTCTGTCTTGAGATTTACTAGGCAGCTTACACGGTTTTTTGAGTGGACAAATGATGTTGCTGATAGACTGGCATTTTCAGAGGTAAAATTTCTTGATATTATCTCTTCCACTTATTTTAGTGCAGTTTTGATGACATTTCTGTAACTTGCTCTTAAGAGTCTTAAGTTATGCCAGTTGATTTCCTTCTACTCATGAATAACAGTAATCAATACAACAAGTACAGTCGGAATTATGAATTCATTTTTTCTCCATGAACAGGAGAAAAAATGGACTGGAATTTCTAAAGAATCCTAGAATCCGAAATGGGAATTCAGATTGAATAGAAAACTCAGCCTTTTTCTAGTTGAGTTACAACTTACAGTAGGATTTCCATTGTCGAGACCATAGAATACATAAATGAAAATGCTTATATCTTGTTTACTAACTTGTAGGTTCTTACAAGTGATACTGTATTCTCTGCTCCAATGACTGAGACATATGATCTTCTCGGTGTGGATGATAAGGATATTGTTACACTGGAGAAATATTTGCAGGATTACTTCACTAACATTTTGAAGAAATTGAAGGACCTCAAAGCACAATCTAAGCAAGCTGACTTTTACCTCTAAGACAAGACCATTTTCACTGTAAATGAAACTTTGTATGCATCTCAATCCCAAAACAACCTAGTGGCTTTCTATTAAGGTGATGCGGCAAAGGCTTTTGTTTAATTAAGCAAGCACCAAAGGTGTCGGCTTCATCAAAGAGCTTTAGTGGAAATTTTGCCAAGATTTTTGTTATTGCATGGGATTTAATGTAATTAAATGATGAAGATAAGTCTCAATAATTAATTATTGCATGATCAAATTAGATACTGCTATGCCAGTTGGGATACGTATTTCAGATTCAACTTGGTAAGCCTATTATTAAACTAGACGGGTATAAAAGCTTGTGAGTCTCCTTTTTATTACAGTGTATTTCAACAGCAAATTGTAATGCTTTATAATAATTCTACAACGATGAAGCATTGAAGGAAGAGGGAATTAAAATAGTTGCAAAATCAGCAATCAGCTTTGTGGGCTAAATGGAAAATTGCTAGCGGGCAGAATGGGATGGGTAGGCCCAAACTAACCCAATAAGATTGAAAGAGTTTCAACCATGTCACCTTTCCAGTTCGAGGTTTACTTTCAAGTGGGTTTTGCTTTTAGCCAATGGCACTGCCCTGTCTCAATCTAATTATGGGAAAGAGACTGGCATCAGAAGCAAAAGATTTCAGAATTCGGATGGTGGCTAACTTATTTTCATATTTTACATATGTTCATGTCTACCTTACCTTACAGTCGGTGCAAGGACTTACATACATGAGCTCGCACACACCTTCGCTGCAAATTTGAAGTTTCTTCTTGTTGATTTCCAAAAGTCGAGGGGTCATTTTTTTTTCTTTTTTCTTTTTAAATATAGCCTAAGACTTGGAGTATTCAATGGAATATAGCTGCCAGCGTTGTACTGTACTTACTCTCTTATTATAGAGTTGAAATTTGGTATATGATTATTATCACAATGGGAAAGTGGGGATCAAATCTAACAAACCCTTGGCCATTCAAACGCTGGGTTTGGGGGACCAAATAAGTTGATTATTGAAATAATTACACTTTCGCTTGTGCTTGCCCCAACCCATGAGGCCATACGCTAGAAGTTGGAAAGAAAGTGAAAAATTATCATTTGCCATACACCACAAGCAAGTAAATGGAGGGTGTGGCTTTTATGATTGATGATTTGAAAATAATGATGAATATAATTGTCTTTTCATTTTCAAGATTGGGCGAGCTGGGACCAATCTGAACCTACCACCTCATCAATTCATGGATCGCAAATTCACAATCAAACAATTTGTGCTGACATACATCATATAATTTTTTATTGGAAAGCAAGCAGCTGTCTTTTTGGATTGCCTCAATCTGTATCAAAATTTGTAAAGTTGGAAATGATGCGATCAACATGTTATTGGATGGTCCTAGTGTACAGTGCGGGTTCTGCAACTGCCAGATCACTGTGCGTAAAAAGGGCGCTAATAAATAAAGCCACCCTCTCGAAGGCCACAAGTTTTACAATTTTCCCCTTAAATTTGAAACAAAAAAACATTAATTCGATGGTACTTTTGCTGTTTCTATTTTCGAGATGAATTTTTCTCCCTTGAATCTGAAATTCAGCTCTGGATAACTACAAGTGACAGATTGATCATTATCAGTTATAGAGAATTTACATAATTAATGAACTAAAATACATCTTAGAATGATTGATGGAACTGAAAAAAAAAATAATGATAAATTGATAAAGCAAAGGACAGGCAATAATTATGGGGTGAGGTTGGGTTGTATTTTCCTTTTCTTTTTTTGGAAGTCTTATCCTTGCCTTCTTTTTGGAATTTTAGAGGTGGAATTTCATCCCAGGATCCTATTATTGTCTGTCTTTCCTCGCATTGACAGGCCCAGAAATCTCGAGAATGATTTATTTCAATTCCAAGCCAAATAGCTATGCAACAATCTTGATCAATGAGAAAAATGAAAAAGTTTAAAAAAATTATTAAATTCTTTTTTTTTTGTTTTGTAAATGAGAAAATAAAAAATCGTACCGGAGAGTTAAAATGAAGTTATTAAGAATTTTTAAGTTTGAACATTCGTATATTTTAAAAGGGAATCCAGATATGTTGGAATTGTTGTACAGTAAAACATCTACTTATAAAGATAATTGTATAATTATAAAGATAAATATTAAATTTATACTTATTATTATATTATTATAATATGACGATCATCATCAATATTCTCTATGGAGTAAATCCACCCGTAGCCACTATCTTTTAAAAAAAATACACACATAAATTTAGATATATTTATGTTTCAAATAAATAATTATTTTAGTAATTATTAAAACATGTAAATATCTATTTAAGGATGTATTAATTCTATATCATTAAATTCTACTACACGGATCATATATGTGGTTACCGAATAGAGAGGTGACGAGTCAGGGGTGCACCAATTAGGAATGGACCACTTGGTTTGGTGCCCCAATCGCTGCCTCTACGTGGACACAAAGTGGTTCCGTCGGTTGGGTCTTTAGCTAGCTGGCCATCACATGTGCCATCAACGCGTTGAGCATGCAAGCTTCGTTTGCCACCAAATCTGTAAAAATTAGATTGAAAAACAGGCGATGCGTGTTGCAGGAAAAAAATCTCGAACGGATGAAAATAACTTATTTATATTTTAAAGTTTTCCTACACATGCATTAAATAAAGAATTTAAGCAAAAGTACTTTTCATTTCGTGGAAAATAAGAACACTTTATATTGATTAGTTAAAACCTATAAATAATTTTTTATCCTAAAATATATTAATAAATAGTTAGAACGGGATCGAGTAGGTTCTATCGGCCTAACTTCTTTTAAGTCTTCATTTGTAGGCTCGAGTGATCAAAGTGATTCCTGGAACAAACACTTTTTCTTCTCACCCACAAGCAAATTTTATTTATTATAGTTTTTTGAGTTTTTCTTTTCTTTTTTTTTTTGGGTACCTAATGTGGTGTAGTTATATGTCTAGTGTCTTGCTCCTGTCTCCTCTCTTTGGCTGTGGAAATATAATTTTTGGTAATGTAGGAGTAGGTTTCGTCTCCATCTTCTTTGAAGCATTTATCAATGTAATTGTATTCTAATATTTTTTTTAAAAACAATTCAATTTTATTGCTAAGGTCAAGTGATAAGTGTCTGCTAAATATTGAGTTAGCCTGACCTTGGCAGATGAGCTGCCAAAATGCTAAGACAAGAGTCTTAAACTTTTAGCTCGAGTAGTAATTTGATATAGTGCAAAAATTTGTTTAACTAAGAGATTTTGTATTTAATCTCCCTACGCGATCTTTTATTTAAATCCTTAATTTATCTTTTTACAACATAAAAAAGAGATTGACATTTTTTTTATAGTTTTTAAATTTTATTCGTGATAAGATCATTCGTTATCGATCGACGTTAGCTTAATATAGGTTTTATGTTTACTTGCATTTTGATATTTAAGACGACAGATTATACGTATCAAAGCAATGGAAGTATTTTCTTTGTTTAGATTTTCGTATGATATAAACAAGAGTATCATCAACACAAAACAATCTTCCCACGAAACGGATCTTTGGAAAATTCACAAAATAATGGACTCAAAATTCAAAAATCTATCGAATATGCAACTCAAGAGAATTATTAAAAATAGAGAATTGTGTGAAGAGGACAACGAAATGCTCGCGCGATCACATGGCTTATGTTGTCTTTGACCTGCCGTTGGGTCAACTGACAAATCCAAAGGAACCAAAACGGCAACTGTCCAAATCCTCATCTGGTATAACTTTTAACTCTTTTTGTACGCCTGTGAATTTTGTATGTATTATTCACATGCAAGTGTACCAAACTTATTAATATAATTTAATTTTAAAAATAAATTTATAAAATGCCAAAAAGGTACCATCGCTAACATGGAATGGTCTCCTTAACGAGGCCTCTCTCTTTAGTAATTTTCTTTTGATTTCTTTTATTTATGTCATTCATGTGGGTCCAAATGGGCACATTGAATGGTCTATTAATTACATTTTTGGACCCATTACCCATATGCATTTTCAAGTGTCCCAAGTGACAAGTGTCAAAGCAGATGCGCCAACATGAAAATTTGCGAATGGGTTTTACCCTATTATGTGTATACTCATTTAACTTTCCCGTATTCCCATAAGAGCTTGATCATTGCAATTCTTCTGATCATTACATACCCATCAATGGATTCTGCAAAGTTTCCCAATACTTTAGGCTCCGGGTAGTGGTAGGCCAACTTGGATATTCTTCGTCGATCCTCTCTCTTTAATTTTTGGTTGATTCAAGAGAATTTTTTCAAATTGTTAAAAGTGCTTTTTACCTTAACTTATGCTCTTGCATAAAATGCTTCTGCTGAATACTGTTTTACAAAATCACTCCCAAATCTATCCTATGGGTGCGAACCACTCAGCAAAGACCCTGAGTTGACCCCCAGTTTGCTAGCTTTTTTTTTTTTTTAATGAATTTCATATGCAGACTGAAATAGCAGACCAAAAAGAAGGGATCAGAGGACAGGATTTTAAAGAATCTACTTGTAATGTGTGGATGTTAAAATAAACAGGCAAAAGTGGGAGGCATCTCGGTGGGGCACGGGGTATTGCTTAGCTTCTTTGACTGTTGCACTGTGTTGCACTGTTGCAGCTTGTGCATGCCCAAAAAGAGGCCCATTTATTGGAAAAAAAAAACATTATAAATACTAAAAGAACCAACCTTAAAAGCGGCAAAACCTAACATTCTTTTCAACAAGATTTCATCTCAGTTTCAGGGCAACTGTTCACTTTGAACGATTGTGTGAGTGTGTGTGAGAGAGAGAGAGAGAGAGAGAGAGAGAGAGAGAGTTTTCACTTTTCAGTAAAATTAAATAATAGTGACGCTGATTGTGAATATCTATCTATATAGTCTCATTCATCTGACTCACCTTTCATTGTAACAGATGGTAGCTTTTTCACTTCGAAAGAAGATATGAATGTGTATATTTTCCTTCTGTAAGGATTTCTCTAAGTTACGGTAACCGTAACTTACGTCCTTTGTCTTTTTCTTATTTTGTTTTCTTACAAAATTACATTGAAACCCCTTATACTCTGCATTATTTATAATTTATTCATAAATATTATAAAATTTTTACATTTATTCATAAATTTTTAAAATATTAAATTTATCCCTATAATTTTTAAATTTCTAAAATATCCTCCATTTAATTAAAAAATATAATAATTATTAATGAATTATAATTATAATTATGATTATAATTATATAATTTTAATTTTAAATAGATTATTATTATTAATAACAATAAATTGTATTATAATTAATTAATATATTAATAATAACTTTTTAGTTAAATTGTTAACAATAATAATAATAATAATAATAAATTTTTGAATAATAATAATAATCACAATAATTAAAATACAAAATAATAATGTAAATATACTTATCTTCAAATCCAATTCATTTGAATTGGATTTTGGTACAACACTTGAAATCCAACCCATAATATGATAATAATTAATAATAATTTTTTAGTTAAATTATTAACAATAATAATTATATTTATTTATTTATTTAGGGATAAGAAAATGGAGGATGAGGCCAATGGAGATGGAGAAAACGAAATGAAGTACCTTGGTTCCTTGTGGTGGAGGTGGTGACGGAAAATTTGTTAGGAGTATTGTTGATGCGGTGTCATGTTGAGAAGAGTAATGAATGAGTTTGATAATGTGGGGTCTAGAAAGTGAAAATAATCTTGATCGGAGGGTGGGGGAAGAGAGAAAGTGTGATAGAAAAATAGAGGGTATGGATTTGGAGATGGGTTTATAATTAATTAATATATTAATAATAATTATTATTAATTTTTAGTTAAATTATTAACAATAATTATTACTATTAATTATTAATTATTATTATTATTAATTATTTTTAATATATTAATTAATTATAATACCTTTTATTGTTGTTGTTAATAATAATAATAATAATAATCCATTTAAAATTATTATAATCATAATTATAATTATAATCCATTAATAATAATTATATTTTTTAATAAAATGGAGGGTATTTTAGAAATTTAAAAATAATAATAATTCATTATTATAATTTTAATTTTATTGTTGTTGTTGTTGTTGTTGATAATAATATTTATTCATAAATAATAATAATAATAATAGTTTTTATTATTATTATAATTCATTTAATAATTATTATATTTTTTAATTAAATGGAGAATATTTTAAGAATTTAAAAATTATATGAGTAAATTTAAAAATTTTATAATATTTATGAATAAATTATAAATAAAGTAGAGTATAAGGGGTTTCAATAAAAATTTACAAAAAAAAATAAAATAAGGAAAAAACAAAGGACCGTAAGTTACGGTTACCTTTGTCACATGTTCTCAACTCTACTTAAATGAGATGATTCAGCAAGGTGTTGATTCTGTCAATTTTCTGCTATTCCCATACAGAAGCAGCCAACGCACTTTCAGAAATAAGAGACCAAACAACAATGCACTCAATCCTAAATATTGAATTATTGGAACCATATTATTCATATTTGTCCACTAAAATTTTGATATTTACAAGTACATTTTGAAATGAACAGTTCGTAAAATGATCGGAAAACAAATTTTAAAATGCGTTGCATCATTTGATTGAGGAGTCCCATTAGAACCATTCCATGCACGAGTTACTCAGTTTTCAAACCCTTGGGGAGAATCAACGTTTTCAAAGAAACCTATGTTTCGTTATGGGAGGGAAAAAAAAAAAAAAAAAACCCTCCCTAATAATTTCATTGCATTGCACATGCACATGCTTTTTTTTTTCTTATTTCCCCCAAAATGTTTCACATGGAATGAATGTTATTTGTTGTGCAATATATACATATGTAACAATATGCTCTTACCTATTGTTTAGTTTGAACAAGCGCATGCATAATTTTACTTCGAGACGAGGAAAAAGAAAGTTAGAAGGAAAATAGATTGGGAGGGAGAAAGGAAAAAAACATGAAGACTGATGAGAGAGAGAGCACACTTATATATACTTAATTTATGATAAGATTTCATGTTGTTTATCCGTTAAATCTTAACCGTTGATAAACTACGACTAATATTTATAGATAACAACTAATAATAGACTATAACAAATCATCGATAACTAATTTCATTTATATATACACACACACACGAAATTCATGTTTATAATATATGAATGCGCGTCTCTGCTGAAAAGAAATCTTATATGTATTTATTCTAGTAGCTTGACTCTTTCTAACTAGCCCGCGAGGGATTTTGTTGCCCGCGGTAACAGCTCATCCATCTCAGCTCTGCTGTTAAAACTTCGAGTGTTGGAGTTAAGCAGCGAAGTGAAAATGCGGCCAGTAGGCATTTGTAACATCAATTCATCATCTTTGGCATTGAATTTAGACCCTAGCCCTATGGTCGACAAGCAAATCCAGCAGGCCATGTTCAGGTCTCCGAGGAATTAGGGTGAAATCAACGCGCATAAAAAAGCCACTTCGTCAAATGAAACAACCGTAACAATCCCAATTAAGCAAATTATTAGTTTTGTTCTGTACAACTTTTGATTGCCAAAAAATAAATGAAATTTTGCTCAAGCAAATTCAAATCATGTGATTATCATTTCTGATTCTGGCTAAAGGATCTCAACGAAGAGCTCCCCATAGTTGATTCAAATTTTTATTTGAATTTCAAAGATTACCGTAGGGTCCACTTCTACTTTTTGTAGGTAAATCATAATCACATGTCAATGTGTCATAAGCCAATAATGCAATATATATTGTCAGTAGTGTGCACTTTGGATCCTTTTATGTAATTATTTTGCTTTTTAATTTTCAGAAAAAGAGTGAGACAGAGAGAGAGAGACGAAATGGGACAGTGATGGGTTCATCTTCAAGGAAAAGAAACTTTGGTGAAGTATGAGTTGATGATTTCTTGTGAGATGATTTGTTAAAATTAGGACATGCATTAGATTATGACTAGCCCAAATATGATAATGAATTAGTAATAAAAATCATATATTTTTCAATTGGATATTCTACAACTTATTGGTCCATGAGAAGGATTCCACTCACATGAAAAATAGTATAATATATATAGTGGCAGCACCCTCAATTTTTTTTTTAATGTGAACATTGTTAAATTGTAGAATTTAATAGCATGTCTTTACTAATTTTATTAAACCACACGATTGAACAATGTGTTCGTATAAAAAAAAATAAATGCACCCGCAATAGAGAAGAACTATATATATAGAGAGAGAGAGTGATGGCACATTTTAACTTGTAAATTTGAAGGTAAACAATAGTATATATTTATAAATCAACATTATACAATTTAAAAGTTTTATTTTAAAACGTTAGATATCCCTGGCTAAAAATTGGCTCATTTTGCTGCCACTTCATGATCTTATGTCGTTTCTAAAAAGTAGGATTTATTATTATTACCTTTTCACTATGTCAAATATTGCAAAATGACAAATTATTACTAATGAATTATTCAATGGTAATATTTCGCTACATTAAACTTTTAAAAATATCAATTTATTATATATTTGATCACTTGTTAGTTTACATATAAAATATTAATTTTAACCTTAATAAGTAACTCCTAAAATAAAAAGAAAATAATACAAATCAATACCATGTGAATTTACAATTTTGCCTTGCTCTTGGGTGTGAAACAAAATATCATTGCCGCTTAAATTTACAATGATAATTAAATGACAATATTGCCCTTGCAATTGAACTGTAGCATAATCAACTGTACATTGATGGAAATGTAGTTAAATATTATTTTTAAAAAGTTAATGCAGTGAAATGTTTATCTTTCAATATATAATTCATGGAGTAGTTTATTATTTTGCAATACTTGCGACAGTAAAAGAATACTAATCCTAAGACTTAGTTACAAATTTATGTTTCATTTAATGAAAATACAATTTTGTACATATGACATTAGTGTGATGTCATTATTAGACCAACGACAGTGTTAGAAATGTAATAAATTGTTATTTTAACATGTTAATGTAATAAAGTATTATCTTTCACCGAATGGTATAGCGGTTTTTTATTTTGTAAACCCTAACAATGAAGTGGAAGAGAAAGATCATGAAGTGGAAGCAATGATTTTTTTTTTGTTGGGTTTGGGGGGGAGGGGGGGGGGGGGAAGAAATTAAGAAGAAAATGAATTTAGGCTATGTTTGGTTTGAAGAAAGGGAAGGAGAGGAAAAGAGTGGAATGAAAGGGAAGGGAGAAGAAATGAGAGGAGGAGAATAATGAAATTAAAATTCATTATTTGGTTTCACATAAAATTTTATAAGGAAATGAATTACCATTTTTTTCTTTGGATAAATTTATCCTTTGCCTTAAATACTAAACTATTTATATTAGTAATGAAATAAAATTTCATATTGTTTGGTGTCACATAAAATTTTATAAGGAAAGGAATTATAATTTTTTTCTTTGGATAAATTTATCTTTTTCCTTAAATACTAAACTATTTATATTAGTAATGAAATAAAATTTAATATTAATACCAAACTTTTTTAATGTCAAAAAATCATAAAACAATTCATGATTTATTAAAATTATATATATAAAAAATAAAACAAGATCGATGGCGGTTCGGACAAAGAACCTAAGCGATGTCAAGCGAGTTCCTAAGAATGCGGTTAATTTATATTTCTATATTTTCATATTAAATAAATAAATAAGTCTATTTTTTTTGTTAAGTTTTTTAAAGCATTCATTAAATTTAATTAATATAAAATTATTTATAATATTAAATTGATAAAATAAAATTATAAATAATAATAATTAATGGCATTCAATAAGTTAAAAAGTTAAAGAGTAATTTGAAAAGCTTTAGTTTCCAACATAAGAGGAATTTGAATGCTTCACTCCTTTGAGTAGAATTCAAATTCCACATTATGATGGATATTAAATTCTAATAAAAATTAAATTTTTATACATTTTGTCTAACCAAACAATGAAAATAAAAATAAAATTTAAATTACTTTCCTCTCCTTTATTTTCTCCTCTCAACTAAACATCACCTTAGATTCAGCTCAATTGCGAAGGGGATCCAATCACAAACGGAAAATAATCGCATGATCATTAAAATTTCTTTGCGAGGATTGGGTAGCTTGCATGTGATAAGTGTTTGGTGGCACTGAGAGTGTACTTCCTCGCAATAATGTGTTTACATTTTTCCATCACGTCATCTTTTGTACAACAAACCAATAATCAACTTTACACTGCTGGTAATTCTCTCAGTACGTACCGAAACTCAATTGACCAACAAAAATCATTACTCATTCTTGGCCTCCAAGGAATGCTGCAGAGAGTTCAATTACAAATATAAGAGTACAATAACAAGTCAATTAGAGCAGGCCTTATTATTTACGGCAGAGATGGGCGTACGTCGAGGAATAATAAACCAAGCCTATCAATCTCTAAAGGCCAGCTTTTTACACTACCACCAACTACGCTTGCCACTGTGAAATTTGAGTCGGTAAGAAGTAGATTTCACAGAGATCAGTGAAACGTAAAACATGTCAAAGACGTGAAGCAAAAGGCGGGAAGTGGAGAACGAAAAAAGTGAAAGCGAAAGAGAAAGCGACGTGGGATTGGAGCAACAAATTCTTGGTTGGTGTTCTTAGCAATCATATCTTTTGACTCTGAAGCTTGAGTAACTCTACGAAATTACAGAGGTGGGGGACCAAAGATTTGAATAAGTTGAGGGTGAAGAAGTAACAGAATCACCAAAACTACCGCCGGCTCAGGTGAGGCCATCACAGTGCCACTCGCCAGTATAATCTCTCTTTTACGTTCCCAGGTGCCTGGCTATTCACTTACTATAGCCCAATCACATGGGTTGTATAAATTCTGTCAGGAGCATCTACCCCTCACCATATATATGGGAGCTGTTAAGTTATAGTCAGCCAGCTGTAACTTACAGCAGACACAAAAATACACGTGGGGTTCACCGTTATTACTGTTTACGTGTATTTTTGTGTCGGCGGTAAATTACAACCGTTGTAACTTAGAAGAATTTATATATATATATATATAATAAAATATTTTTAAAAATTTTTTTTGTAAATACCCACAAACAATTTATAAACAATGAATTTGAACAATACATGCAGCACTCTCAGTTTGAAAAATAATATTATATCAATTAAAATTCGTATTTTAAAAAATTTAAACTTCAGTCTTTTTTTTAATTATATGGGGACTAATACTCATATTATATGAGACTATTATTGATATATTTACCATAATCAAACAATTCATAATACTAGAACACAGATATTTACCCTTTCTAACATTCGAGATACGTCTACTTCACTCTCATTTTTAGAGGAAAAAAAACTGTTTTAACTCAATTATTTATTATAATTGGAAAGGAATTAAACGTCGGTCTTAGAGTGGAACACATGAGTAGATAATTTTTTTTTCCAATAATGCAACGAGAGAGTTCTAATTTATTTTCATAGATTTTATTTGCGGTGGAAAACAATAAGTTACTTCGAGAGATTAGACACATTATGATTGTTTTAAAAAGATAACGTTATGTTTGCATCAACAACTTTGGTGGTCCAATATTTTTAGCCTTTAACCTGAAATAATTATGAGCCCATTTCATTGTTGGTGATTAATTGAGAAAAATACGTCGGTTAGCTAGGGTCATTTAATTTGAGCTATCGAGAAGTTTTTGATATTCCAAGAAGATAGAAGAGTGGCAAAAAAAAAAAGAAAAAAGAAAAGACGAGTTAATGAATCGTAAATGATACCTCTCGTTAGGGGAGAAGAGCATATATGTGAATACTCACTTATGATGCTAATTTCAAATTTTGTTCAAATAGTTTAAGACGTCTGCATCCAGTAATTTCCACACTATTAATTTTTTTAAACAAAATCGATGGTATAATAATTATTAAAATTTTATTAAATGAATCATAAACTATAATATCTCAGGTTGGAATTGCATGCTTTGATGCTATTGATAAAAATATATTTTATGCAGCTAGTGTTATTGCTTTAGTTGGATTTAACATTGAGTGAGAGAAAGAGCTAATTCATTAAACTAAATCCACCACACTAACTTGCCTTTTCCAAGATAACACACAGAAAAGTTATTTAAAAACAGAGTAGATTCGTTGCTCTCAAGTGTCTGGACTCTTTACTATTTTTATGTACACGTGATAGAAGTTAGTTAATCTTTTAATTAAATTGAATCCATCATATTACTGAAAGAGCTTTTGCCAATCTTCTGATTAAGCAAATCCATACAGAATTGGTGGGTTACGTAGTTGAACTAGTCTTAAAATTGGGTACTAATTTTTCTTCTGTCTTTCCTTTTTTTTTTTAAAGCAACTTTAAAATCGGTTTTAAGTTTTCGAAAAATGGAGAAAGATAGCAAGAGCTAGAAGAAACAAACCACCAAAAACGCATTCTCTTGAAATGGCGAAATTAATTTTCTTGTTCTTTGAAACTCTCTTTAATTATGTTGAACCACCTTGAATTCGTAGGTTTCATTTTTTTTAATTACTTTTCCTCTTAGTTTTCGTCGCTTTGTCCTCAAACTTAACCGTGGTTTTAGACTAGATACATGAAATGTACTGATTCTAACGTAGAAAAAAATGAGCTATCAATAATTTTTTATATGCAATTCCGTCCTCCAATAATTGATTGATACATGACGTAAAGTTTAAGCAAGTCCATCAACTTATCTCGGCAAAATAGTTAAGAATACCCAACTTGCTCCCTCAATTGGATAAAAAGAAAGCATTAATTTCCTGAAAAAGATTGATGCACCCCAAATTAAATTAATTTTGCCTGTGATCATCGTTCCATTATTAAACATATTACTAGTTCCACGGGATTTCTGTTCGGCTACATTAATTGAGAAGTTGACAAAATATAACGAGATGGTTTCAATTTATGCACATGAATGAACGAACGAATTCAAAAAGCTACCTTAGAAAACTATTTAAATTAAACACCAGTGTTTAGAATAAAAAACAGTGGAGTGGTGGCACTAAAGTTAGCACTATAATGCAAAAATCATATAGCAAGGTCGAGAATAAAAAAAATATTGTGAGCAAGCATACGAGTAAATCAAGCAGGAGGGCCACTAGCTAGTTAGTATAAAGGTCGTCGGACCAAAAGGAAACATCACATGCTATTGCCTTAATCTATACATGCTAATAGCAGCCACTTTACGAATAAGAGTATTTTATATTGAATATGATTGAAAGTTGAAACCCTAATGCACGTTATTTGTTTTTGTAAAAATTCTGAATTTGTGATAGCCGTGCATGGAGGGCTCAATGTTTAGGCTTACTTGCTTCCTCGGGCAGCACTTCCCCACGTGCCCTAGTGGGTTGGAATTTCTAATTTGAATATTCCAAATCAAACAACTTTCAGAAGAATAATTTTTTTTTTTAAGAAAAAAGTATTAGAGTTGGGGTGCATTGTTCATTGTCGTGTCTTTGAATGTTCTTCTGGGGCAGAGTTTCCTTATTCTCTTTAGGGTTTGTAGTCGTTTCATCTTTTTAGAGTATGCGCTCAAACAGCCTTCTTCATATTAAAATATATGTGTAAAATCAAAAGTAATTTGCAAAATTAGTAGCTTGCTAGGGAGGTAGACTAGAGCAAGCAATTAAAAAATAAAAATAAAAAATCCAAAAGGGGAAGTTAATGAGAGAGATTAATTATGTGGTATGCCACTTACTACATATAATAAATATATCATTATCAATGTTAAAGCCAACTTGATTTGGAGAGAAAGGCGTCCGTCCAGGACTCTTTTTCACTTGAAATCTGGGAAACCGCCTCGTCATTACCGCACGGACATGGAGGACGATGCAGCCACCACACAACGCATAAAAATCAAAATTCCCAGTCTTGCACGTCTCGTTGCATGCCATTTTCTTTTTAAATTTAATTTTTAAAGTGCCACACCGAGCGGGTGGTCAATGTTTGATTGCGACTTTGCAAATGTTGACACCCCCGCACACGCATTCTCGGGGCTTAGAATATTGTTATTATTTTAAATTTGACCGAATTTTCCATCTAATTGACGAATATTTAACCGCTTTTTGACTTCCTTCGTTTGCTTGTCTTTGCGGATTCATGGGTTGATCCGCGAATTTTCTTTTTTCTATTGCCACGAACCAAAACTTCCTCTAATTAGCGAAAGACAACCACCAATTACATATTTTAATTTTGTAGTCTACTCAACATAGTAATGTATATTTGGGATTCGGTATAATCTTTCAATTCATTTTTTTATTCGCCACAGTGTGTGTCGTTTTGATTTTTCTTTAATTACATAGAAAAAAAAAACACATAATTTTTTTTGCTCTTTCTCTTCCACACAAAACGAATCTGGTTTAAATATACCCAGCGGACTATGTAATTGGTGCCATAAACTTGAGAGGGATCAAAGGCCACCACGATCGAACTTTCCCATCTCATCATATTTCTAATTTATTGATCATAAAACGAGCAAAATTTCTTTAAAATGTAGCCGTGAAAGTTCTGGGACTTCGTCGTAGAATTATGCAGAGACAAGTTTCAATGACGTTGTTTTGGAACTTTCTTTTGTGAAAAATGAAAAATAGAAATTAGAAAACAGCTTTCGGCTGGGCTCATCAATGGCTTAGCCACCAAAATGGACACTTTTACCATTAAATGCGCAATAAAATTAAACCAAACGTGCTTGTTTCTATTCTTTTAATGTGGCAAGTACAATTGTAAATTCTCCTACTGCCCACCAAATTTTTTGCAATTTTTTCTTTTTTTGGATCAGAAACATTTCCTTGTTGCCTTGTTGGAAAAAAACCAAAAATTTACATAAGCACCGCAATGTTTGCGGGGGACCTTTCAACCAAACAAGATCGTTAAAAAAAAGTGTTAATTTTGCTAACTGATGAATAATTGTATTACAATTTCTAGAAATATGTTTGATTTGAAAATTCTTTTTGTTCATAAGACTTCTAATTTTTGAAATGATTTATTTAATTTCTTTTATACTTGACAAGAAGCCCATAATTAGATGGGTAACATTTATTAAATCAGATTCCACAATCAAATAAAATTAAAGTTAGAAGACCTTAAAATATTTAATTTAATATGTCTATAGTCCTTAAAAGAATTATCTAATCGTATTTGATGTGACCTGGATTATGAAGATTTTTTTTTAAAAAAATACTTTAGCCTCCTCTTTTCTTATGAAAACCTAGAATTTTTATTTTTTAATCCAAAATCTAATATGTGACCGTGTAAATCTAAAATTTTTAAATCACACGAAAAGCAACAATATTTGTATTCATGTGCATTTTGATTAGATTTGTTTGCATATTTAATCATGCGAGTATCATTCATATTTGATTGTTACGTAACGGTTAAATCATGGGCATAACATGGGTACTTTTTTTTTTATTTATTTAATCTTGTGTGTGAATTAGAGTCCAATTGATTACCGTAAATGAAAAACGAAAATGATGAAAAAAAATATTTATCAATAGAAGAGTTTTTCCATTAGAGAATGCTCGAGCAACAACAAGGGAATATATGGAGCATAAGTAATTTTGACGAAATAACTGAAAATATGAAAAAATTCCTACGACTAGAGGTGTCAAGTCTCCGTCAAACATAATCATATATTATATATATAGTCTATAAATCACAAAGATCATTCATGCCCCTTAAAACACTTAATAGTTTAGTGGTAAATTATCATTTTTTTTTAAAAATTTATATGAGTGGTTTTGAGTTCTCAATGCATTCTATGAGATTGTTATTCTCCTAAATATTTAGTTGGGATTCTATTTCATCCAACCGCTAATTAGTAAAATAATTTGACACTAGCCTTAGGTGAAGATACTCTTTCCAAATCATTAAATGAAATTATTTCAAATTCATCCATTTACATTAAAATTAGATAGAAAATCAAGAAAGATCTCAACCACTAAATTCTTGCATAATACCTATAAACAATTATACATACATGTCAAGGAATAAATAATGACTCATTGTACTCTGTAACTCTCAATTCTCATTCCTTATACGGGGTCGGGCAATAACTTTGCATCCTCTAATTATTTTATTTTTATAACCAAGATCATAGTTGTCTGTTTTTATCAACTAAGTCCTAACCCATATTTGATTAACTAAAATACGCTTATGATTTAGTTAATTACTTTCAATAAGAATGTAGTGCATGTGTTATGTAAGTACGATTTGTCACAATTTGAGAATGAAGCCATAGTTTTTTTAGAGTATATTTTTGGGACATGTTCAAAAACCTACAAGAAGACAATCTTGATAAATTTATGATGTAACTATAAATAAATTCCTAATATAAAATTTAAGTCAAGACATTTCCTAATAGTCCAGTAGTATAATATACTTTTAATAGTACCATTAGAAAGATTTGTGATATATATGCATAATAGGATAGATACTTATTTAATTCTTATATTCTAGATTAAATGCTTGTTTAATCCTTATATTTTAAAAAATATTTAAAAATACTTCTGTTATTGAATACGTTACAATCATACATTTACTTTTTTCATAACTTTTACAACAATATCCTTGTAATAATATTTAAGGGATATTAATTCATTTATCTATAAAAAGTTAATTAATAAATTAATCCCAAAAATAAAATATAAATAAATATAAATTTTTATTATTATTTTGCTGTTAGGGTTAATTTGATAAATTATTACTATTTTTTTATATGACTGATTATTAGCAAGATTATTGTAAGGGTATGAAAAATGGCAATTCTTTCTTATTAACAATGATTAATTAATTTGCTAATAAAAAATTATTAACTAATTTGTTAATGAACTTTTTTTTTATAAATTAATATCTCCAAAATTATAGTAAGGATTACAAAAAGTAAGAACATGAGTGTCATGTATGCAACACCAGCCCCAAAGGACGTGGTCGGGTTGGTTAGTAGTATAGCTGTCGCTTTTATAATTCCCGGGTTCGATCTTTGGGGGTGGTAAGGGAGGGTCAAAATTGTATTTGAGCTTATCCATCCCTTTTTTCCTTTTAAAAAAATATGTATGCAACACTAAAGGTATTTTGAGATATCTTTTAACATATAGGACCTAAACAGATACTTTGCTTAAAATATAAGGATTAAACGAATGTTTACCTCAATTAAGGCCTACGTGTTAGAAAAAGAAACACTCGCTCCATTTAGGTGAATACGCAGAAGTGCAGGGACCTATGTTATTTACAAAAAATAGTACAATTATTATTATTTATTGTTATTATAACTATTTAAACGCACGTTATATTACAGTGTTACAGGACACACACCGACTGAACTGAAACTAAAAGCAACCAATAAAAGAAACAAAAAAAATGCACAACGCGCTGCTGAGTTGAGTTGAGTTGAGTTTCCACTACTTTTCTTTTCTTCACTGAGGGAGGAATCATCAATCAAATAATCAGTAATCAGTAGTAATCACAACTTTTGTTCTGTTGATGTTCTGTTGCTACAACACAACCCGACGACACTCTCCCCGCTGTCAAGATTCCCCTCCCCTTGTCCTTCCCCACTTTTTCTTTCTCTTTCCACCATCCTAAAATTTTCTCGAGAAACAAACACCCCTTCCCCCAGCAAAGCACAAACGCTCCCGCTGCCCCCATCATCATGTTCTCTTCGATCTAAAACAAGCAAGCAAGCAAACAAAGAAACCCAATACATAAATTCACGTATTAAAACTATTGATGGGTTGCACCAACTCCAAGCTCGACGATTTACCCGCCGTCGCGCTTTGTCGTGAACGCTGTGCTTTTCTCGAGGAAGCCATACACCAACGTTATGTACTCGCTGACACCCATATTGCTTACGTTCACTCCCTCAAACAAGTGGGCCACTCTTTACATAACTTCATCACCAATCAAGACTATACCGGCCACGTTGGCGGCGGCGGTTCCCCTTTGTCTCCTAAGCTCAATTTGCCTCCTGCTAAAAAAGGCGGCGGTGATTCGGGCGGGATTAAAATTCAGGATACTACATCGTCGTCAGCTGTAAAGGGTCGTCATTCGCACTCTAATTCATCCGGCCATATTCAGTTCCATTCGGATCCGGACGAGGACGACTCTGGGTCCGGCTCATCATTCTCGGGTCATTTTTCGCCTTCACTTCATCATCTTAATGATAATTTTGGTGATATCCCTGTTCCGGTTCCCGGCCCCGGCCCCGGCCCCCGCTTCGGCTTCGGCTTTGGCAGTATTGATTATGGGAATTTTGGGAATTTCAATCAGATGGTGAGTATGGATCAAGAAACCCTAGGTGGGTATAATTCTCAAAATACGCATATGCATATGAATTATATGAAGAGTCAAGCCAAACCCGGTATTGTCTACGAACAAAAGCCTGCACAAAATTATCATGTGGGTGAATCTTCAGCTTCTTCCAGTTCTTATTATCCTTATTCCTATCCTTATCAATATCCTACCAGTAGTGCTGGCCCTGGTCCTGCCTCTGCTCCTGCTTATGCTTATGGTGGTGGTGTTGGTGCCGGTGGGTATTATGGCTACCCGCCTCCTTATGGATCTCCGACGCCTCCACCACCGGCTTCTTCGTCGAAGCCGCCACCGCCTCCGCCTTCGCCACCGAGGGCGTCTGCGTGGGATTTCTTGAACCCTTTTGAGAGTTACGAGAAGTACTACCAGCAGTATAATACTCCAAGTCGGGACTCGAAAGAGCTGAGGGAAGAAGAGGGGATTCCTGATTTGGAAGATGAAGAGTTTCAACATGAGGTGGTCAAGAAAGTACATGGAGATGGGAAGTTTATGGATGGTGGCGGCGGCGGCGTCGTCAGTGGCGGAGGTGGTGC
Organism: Luvunga scandens; assembly: GCA_030449905.1. NCBI lineage: Eukaryota > Viridiplantae > Streptophyta > Magnoliopsida > Sapindales > Rutaceae > Luvunga > Luvunga scandens. The sequence goes on from JASUUG010000714.1 coordinate 639,602, forward strand.
TGTGGACGATGAAGACGATGGGCATATTGGTGGTGGTAGTAGTGATGATGCTGAGGCTTCTTTATATCAGACAAGGCCTAGTGTGGATGGTGAGGGAGATGAGTACGAGGTTCATGTGGTGGAGAAGAAAGTTGTGGATGAGGAGAGGAATGAAGAGCGGAGCAATGCAGCTAGACCCCGTTCGCGAGATGCTGTTGATGTGGCTAGAGAAATTGATGTTCAGTTTGAGAGGGCTTCAGATTTTGCAAGTGAAATTGCAAAGATGCTTGAAGTGGGAAGGTTTCCATATCAGCGGAAATATGGTATGAAAGATACTCCTAATTTGATTATTGTTTACTTTTTTTTTTTTTAAAGCAGTGAGGACTTCTATTCTGATATCTTCTTTTGCCTGATCTGTGAGGACTTTGTCAGTTTTTGCTAAATTTAATCACCTAATATTAAGCATATAGATCAGTTTATACTTTTTTTAAAAGTGTATGCTAGCACTCTTTTAACTGAAGGAAGTGGGTTTTATATGTTTAATTCTGCTGAATTGGGCAAAAGTTAGCTCATAGCCACAACTTAACTTTGAATACTATTGCTCTTTGTGAATCAGCTTCAAAGATGTTGCATGTTGTTACACCTTCATTGTCGGTGGTATCCTCACAGCCATCTACTTCTAAAAGTGCTGAATCGTCATCCTCAACTAACAAGGGTGGCCAGGCTTACCTGGATATTGATGAAGACATGGCAATGAGGACAAGAAGTCTCTCTGCTACCTTACAAAAGCTCTATCTTTGGGAGAAGAAACTCTATCATGAAGTTAAGGTAAGTTTTTTCTTTTTGATTTCTAAATTATGTGATTGGACTTGGAATCTATTTAGTTTTCCCTTAATCATTTAAACTTTTCCTTGCCATTGGGCTTTTACAACAATTCAGATTGACCTTATTTTGTCACAAAGTGCATGATTTTTGGTCTGTATATCCTTATATAGACCACATTAATTTTCTTAATCTTTTGATATCCTGTAAATATAGTCTTTGCGAATCCACTCATGGTCTAGATTTTCATTCACCCACCTTTGTGTTTATTTTCAATTGGGAAAGACAAAAGGAGGGGGGGGGGGGGGGGGGGAATTTCGATGATTTATTCTTTTCCCTTTCTGGCATTTGACCTTTGAAGGCTGTCGTTGTTGGTTGTATTCTCGAGAAGATTACCAAGTATGTTTTTCCAGGAAATTATGTTTCTCAGTGTGAACATTATTGAATCTTTTGTGCAATAAAGATTCTGCACCAGCAATGTAGTTTGGCTTTTTGTGGTTTTCTGAATGGCACAGTTGTAACGTAGATTTGTTAGAAGAGGCCTTTTTGTATTCCATATTTCAAATCTTGCTAGTTCTTGTATTCAAACGGTTGCAGATAAGGCTTCTGTGGTTATGCTTTTGTAGGCTGAGGAAAAGATGCGAGTACTTCATGACAGGAAGGTTCGTAAGCTGAAACGTCTGGATGAAAGGGGCGCTGAGCCTCATAAAGTTGATGCAACACGTTCTGTCATTCGGAGTCTGTCAGTGAAAATAGGAATGGCAATTCAAGTTGTTGACAAGATTTCGGTGACAATCAATAAGATTAGAGATGAAGAGCTGTGGCCACAGATAAATGAATTAATTCAGGGGTATTTTGTTTGTGATCCTCTCATTTCTATTTTTGCTGGTTTTTCATCTTTTATTTGGTTCTATATTTTTTGTTTTCATGACCCTTGAGTTGAATACTTAGCTGATAAACTGATGTAATCTGGTGATAATATTTAGTCTGCTATCTGGAGTACATCAAGTCCTTGATGCCTGACATATTTGTTACATATTTTGCTTCATGGGTTCATTTAGTTGAGTGGGTGTTTTGGGAGGTTGTGAGTGGAGGGTTTTCAAGTTGGATTTTTCAACTGAATGCTAATGTTTTCCTACATTCTTGAGAAAAAGGGTGTGAAATTAGTGCAAAAATCATGTGCTTAACTGAAAGGGAACTAGATATGGTGAGGACAAGTGAAGAGGAAAAAAAAAAGTCAACAAAACATCGGCTATGTTGTTAAAGATCCATGATGTCTGATGCCATAGACTTGGGCTAGTGTGTATAATGTTGCGTTCAGGAATTTAAGTCCAAGCTGGGAGATATATACCTCAAATTTAAATGACCTCAAATTAAAATGAATTCAACCGTGAATTATAGGAATTCATTCATCTGTGGTTGGAATATGGTTTTCCAAGTTGCATATGACCAGCATTTGAGTAATTATTTCGGCGAGGTGCTCTTTGGTCAATCCATTTGGAAATGTTTTAAGTTACGGCTAAGATTCAACTTGATGTGCTTCAACCAAGATATATATGTATCCCAGTTGTTTGCTTCCATTGTCAAATTTAGTCATTTCACGTAATTAAATATTCTATCTTAAAATGCCAAAACAGAGTGAAGAATAATGACATTTTGAGATATGAATGTTTTTGTTTTCTTGATGGTGGCTTGTTCCCGATGTCTGTTCTTGGTGGCATTGTTGCATGTGTTGATTATTTTTGCCAGCTCTATGCTTTATATTCTTTTGCGTTGGTTTGATGGTGGTTTATGTTGATCCTGTTTACTTTAGGTTAACCAGAATGTGGAAAAGTATGCTTGAATGCCATCGCATTCAGTGTCAAGCAATTAGAGAAGCCAAAAATTTAAGTCCCAGCAGCAAGAAACTTGGTGATGCTCATCTGGATGCAACATCGCAGCTTGAGCATGAACTTCTGAATTGGATTGCCAGATTCTCTACTTGGATTGGCTCCCAGAAGGGTTATGTGAAGGCCCTGAATAGTTGGCTTCTAAAGTGTATTCTGTATGAGCCTGAAGAAACACCTGATGGAATAGTTCCTTTCTCGCCTGGTAGAATGGGTGCACCTTCTATTTTTGTAATTTGTAATCAGTGGTTTCAAGCTTTAGATAGAATATCTGAGAAGGAAGTCATTGATTCTATGCGTGTCTTTGCAACGAGTGTGCTTCAACTTTGGGAACACGATAAATTAGAAATTTGCCAGAAGATGGGGGCGAATAAGGATTACGAAAGAAAAGTTAGGAACTTGGATAGAGAGGATCAGAGGTTACAGAAGGAGCTTCAGGCATTGGACAAGAAAATCATTCTGGTCTCTGGGGATGGTGACAATCACTTGGTATCTGGACATGCTGTGTATCAGAGTGACGCTAGTAGTGGTAGTCTCCAGGGGAGTCTGCAGCGCATATTTGAGGCCATGGAGAGGTTCACAGCTGAATCAGTGAAAGCTTATGAAGAGCTCTTGCAACGTGCTGAAGAAGAAAGACTTGTTAGAGAAAATGAAAGAAATTCATAGGGTCATATGGTACAATTGATTTCTCTCTCTTGGGCAAGTGCACTGACCTGGTTTCTTTGGCTTTTTGTACTCCAATTAGAACATAGTATGGAGATGGTAGCCAAGAGCTTTGAGGGGTTGTCATAGCATCACATTTGCTTTGGCCCCTTACTGCTAAGCCAGTGTTCTAAGTTTTGGGAGGATAGTTGGTACGATGGTGGCAATTCTTGAGTCCGGTTGAAACATTTTGGTGATTTAGAATTTTGGAGGATTTCAATCAGCGGTCATTGTCAAATGAAGGAGCTAGACCTGCTGAATTGACACCAAATAAAGCCCAATGTATTTTAGAGATTGAATCAAGAGAAAGCCGTCGCTGGATGATTTGGGGCTGTCATGGGTAACGCATATGAGCCGCAGCATAATCTGGGTTGCTGTGGAAAATATAAGGCGGTTTTTGGTGACTGAAAAGCTTGAAGGTCCTCATGACCAGGCAGAATTATCCGAGTGAGTGAATTTCACAGTTTTGCACGACAATCATCCGAATTTAGGCTTATGGGGTGGGCTATTTTGAGGTGACGTAAGTCATGAAGTAATGCCCGGATATCGTCTGTTTTATAATAGAACAGCTGTTTTTCTTTTTCTTTTCTCTCTTTCTTTCTTGTAGATACTAGATAGAGTATTTTATTTATTTTGTGTACATATAAGACCTTTGACTCTTAAGGAAACTGAAAGCACCCCCGTAAGGGTCCTGTATTAATTAATCAAATTAATTTAATTCTGTGAATTTGACCCCTACCAAACACCTAAGAATGTGACTGTTAAAGTCTTCATTGTGAATGAAAAGAAACAAGCATCCTGAATAAATTACCTGGGCAAGGCATCAGCAAAGTGGCACATCATCATTTGCGCTACGACGATAAAGAAAATTTATTGGGGACAGCTCCCGCGGGAGAATATATGCCTTTGCAGCGCTTTCAATGCTGTATATATATATATATATAATTCATGTGACTTTTAAGAGTTGTTTAATTCAATTTGTATGTAGATGGATGATGCCCAATCGTGTCATCATGTTAATACATTTGGTACCTTAATTAGAAAATCGTCATAAATAACACAAAAGTAATACTACAATTTTCTACCCGTTTGATAGTAGATCAATGATTCTTCTGTGCTATAAACAGTCCAAGGACAGCAACAAAAACAAACGAGGCACTTTATTCTAATTTTTGTGTTTTGTGCCTTGTTTAAGAAATTAGGTTCCAATAAGCTTAGAATGACAAGTTCTTCGAATCTATCTGATAAAGTGATGTTAGGTAAAGAACATAGATCAAACACCTAATGCATATGAACCTGCAATGATTATTTTTAATCATATGGTACACATACCATCAGAAAATTAACTAAACGCACCTTTTATTTATTTTAATCAGAAGATTAATTAAATAGTCATATACTTTCTACATGTTGCATTTGTAGGGTCGTTACTGTTACTGCATTTTTATATTTTAACTAAGAAAAAAAAAACAGTTGAAAATTCTGTAACTGTTTGTGTTTGATACTACCTCAGCCAATGATGCTGCAAGCCAAGATCAAGAACTGAATAAAAGAAGGAACCCAATACACAGTTTTTCATTTTTACATCAATCACAAAAGATTCAACACATAATCAGTGATCATGGGGTGCTGTGAATCATCGTTCTTGAAAGAAACTCAGCGTGAAAGAGACGAAATTATGAACGAGCAGCCACTGACACAACGAAAGGAAACTTCTACAGAATCTGATACTGCTACTCCAACTGCAACAGTGCAACCGACAAATGAAGAAGCTCCGTTTTTCTCTGAATTCTCATTCTTGGACCTTAGAGCCGCCACCAACAACTTCAGTTCTGATAACATAGTATCTGAGAGCGGCGAAAAGGCTGCCAACGTTGTGTACAAAGGTCGTTTAGAGAATCGCCAGTGGATTGCCGTCAAGAAGTTTACTAAGGTGGCTTGGCCTGACCCAGAACAGTTTAAGGTAACATTAATGTTATTTTGGGTTTTAGTTTTTACTGATCTTTTATGTGGGTTTTGTGTGAATGAGGTGGTGATGGTTTTGTTGTGAGTGTTGTTTTAGGAGGAGGCCCAAGGTGTGGGGAAGTTGAGGCACAAGAGGCTGGCAAATTTGATAGGTTATTGCTGTGCCGGTGATGAGAGGTTGCTTGTTGCTGAGTACATGCCTAATGATACTCTTGCTAAGCATTTATTCCATTGTGTGTAATCTTTTTGTTTATTTTGTTTTATTTCTTGTTTTGTTGCATAGTGCATCCAAGATTGTATACTTTTGCACTCACTGCATTTGCTACATTCATGGAGTTTCGAATGGTTTGCTAGAATATTAAAGCTGCATCAGTAACTGTTTTCTTGTTTGGTTAAGTCTTGAATCTATTGTTTAAACTTCAACTTGTGTTCTCTGGAATTTATCACATAGATAATTGGCCGTGTTCAATCTTAAAGATTGATAGTTTCTCAGAGTTCTGACATATAAAATCTTCCGGTGAAGTGGTGATGTAAATTTATAATATGAATTGGTTGATGCTGATGGGCACAATTTCCTTTTGCCTGTGTTAAATGTGCTCTGAGCGTAAATCATATTTTCCTTTTCAGCTCACATGCTTAAACACAAAGCAGTGGATGCTTTGTTTAATCTCCCAGGTGGTATTTGGTGAATTGGTTTATTAATTGAAATTTATGAGTATGCTTTGGAAGGATCAGCTTATTTATCATTGAAGAATGAATTGACTGGTATAGGCCTATCATTACAAACTGGTTCTTAATGCATAATGCTAGTTGTTATCATCTTGATTACATTCCAGGTGAGAGCATTCTATCATAGATTATTGTTTTGATTTCTCTTCAGTCACTGATAAAATTAGAATTTCCTCTATTGGATATGCTTTCAGATTGAGAATAAATATATAAATTTCTTCTTGTGGTTGATTTCATTTAGCCCTTCTTCATACCTTGCAGGGGAAAAACAAACCATTGAGTGGCCGCTGCGTTTAAGAGTAGCCTTTTACATTGCTGAAGCCTTAGATTACTGTAACACTGAGGGTCGTCCACTATACCATGATTTGAATGCATATAGGGTTCTCTTTGATGAGGTATCACCTTCTAGGAATGATGTAAGCTTACTGTTAATATAATAATATTCTCCCTACTTCCTGATCAGCTTCCATTCTTATCTAGAATGATTTATGTACCTTGTAGGACGGTGATCCACGTCTTTCATGTTTTGGCTTGATGAAAAATAGTATGGACGGGAAAAGCTATAGTACTAATCTGGCCTACACACCTCCAGAGTATCTAAAGAATGGTAAGCTGCTTTAAAATTTTTCTTTCAGTTTTCTCATTTTTTATTGTTTAATTTTCTAAATTCTCAAACTAAGAGGATTCACCTTGTTTCCTTGTCTCTGGAACTTTTGTAGATCAAGTTCTGACAGTCAAGATAGATTCTAATTCCGCTACTAATCACAACAGGCTTCATGCCTTTTACTTTTTTCGATCAAGATGAGCAAAATAATCAAAGAGAAGACAACAATAATAGAACAATAATAATATTTTTATGTGATAACCCATCATTGGATACAACTACATTGTATGGAAATGATGATGATGATGACGACAATAATAATAATAATCATTTTATGTTCTTCCATCAAGTGTAGATCAAGTTCTGACTGTCAAGATACGTCCATCATTGGCTACAACTACATTGTATGGAAATGAATATGCCGGACTAAATATACTTGATTATAAGGTGGAAATCAAGAGACTGACTGATGAATCTGCTATTTGCAAGAAAATTTTACTATTTATAACTGGCCATTTATTGGTCTATGTTGTTTGAATTGCTAAAATTACTGAATTAACTATTTGTCTTCTATGCAATTAATTGTGCTTACGGTCATTGCCAAAATTTGTGAATTGTAGGAAGGGTCACTCCTGAGAGTGTTATATACAGCTTTGGAACTGTGCTTCTGGATTTGTTAAGTGGAAAGCATATCCCTCCAAGTCATGTAAGTTGTTTATAGTAGTTGTAACATCTGTTGTTTTGCATGCTTTATTTTTTGGTCTTGTTTGTAAAATCTTTTTCCTTCTCTGGCTTAATTTCTTCTTGAGTTTTGATTGAGTCTTTGTGTTGTATATATGATGTAAAAGGCTTCTATTAATAGCATGATGCTGTTTTCGCAATTTGGTTGAACCTTGAGCAAGATACAACTTCTAACTTTATCTTGCTTGTGGACAACATATGCAGGCTCTTGATATGATAAGGGGTGAAAACCTCAATCTCTTAATGGATTCACATTTGGAAGGAAAATTTTCTTCTGAAGAAGCAACACAGGTGGTTGGCCTTGCCTCGCAATGTTTGCAATATGAACCCAGGGAGCGGCCTAGTACAAAGAACCTTGTTGTGACACTTGCTCGACTGCAAACCAAATCTGATGTAAGCAATTGATCTCCTTTTTAACTATTCTATTTTCCAATCATCAGGGCAGCATTCTTTCCATGTGAGCCAGTAACATTTTTGATATGCAATCTTTCGACATGTTTGATTAAAGATGTATGTGAGTTCCATCGCTTCATAGTAAGAGGCTGATACATTCTTTATTTTAGGTTCCATCAAATGTCATGCTTCAAGTTTCAAAACATGAGGAAGCCCAGTCAACCCCACAGCGCCCTCTTTCGCCACTGGCTGAGGCTTGCTCACGGATGGACCTCACAGCAATTCATCAGATCTTGGTTATGGCACACTACAGGGACGATAAAGAAACACATGAGGTATGTTTGATATACAGGTCAATTTCTTAACTATCTCTACCATCGAACTTTATGTTAAGATTTCTATGAATGTGAATTGGCTTAGTTATCTTTCCAAGAATGGACACAACAGATGAGGGATATGCTAGAGGCCAGGAAGCAGGGCGACACTGCATTCCGTGACAAAGATTTTAAAACTGCTATTGACTATTACTCTCAGGTATGGTCTTTTATTTATTGTTCAGCTATGAATAATAAAATGATTACCTTATGAAATTGAACATGGAATTTGAAGTCAAAGGCTATTTCATGGGTGGGTGGCTGATTGGGAGAAAGTTGTAACAAATTGGATTTCAATATGAAAATTTGTTTTCTACAGATGCGTTATTTTCCTTTAACGCATCATTGATAGATGATTTTATGGTTATTGAAAATATTTTGCAAAAGTTGGTTTGGAATTTTAACTAAGCAGCATATTTTAGTTAATGGTCATCATGCCTTGTTGCGTGCTAGGTTTGGTCCTCATAAGCTTCCTCTTCTTTGTCCCTTGTGCAGTTTATAAATGTAAACATCATGGTATCCCCTACTGTCTATGCACGGCGTAGTCTATGCCATCTCTTTTCTGATCGATCAGATGCTGCTCTACTGGATGCAATGCAAGCCCAATGTGCTCATCCAGATTGGCCCACAGCCTTCTATATGCAGTCAGTTGCACTTTCCAAACTGGACATGCAGAAGGATGCCACTGACATGTTGCTTGAAGGAGCTGCACTTGAAGAAAAGAGGCAACGAGGTGCAAGGGCATCGTAAAAAATGGTAGTGTATAAAGTCAATACACAATTACCCCATTATTGTTCAGACTATCCCAATTTGCATAAATCCTGAGATGGAAACTAACAGTGTCTTCACAATTAAAATTCAAGTGTAGATAAATACTTGTTGGAGTTAATACATGTAAAATTTATTCTCATTAGTGATCATATATGTAGGTCATCAGATATGCATGTACAGAAATTGAAAACATGTAAATCCTTGCCGTCAATGGCTGATAAGATCCTTTTCATTCATAGATTGCAGTTTTTCAAACACTACCTGTAGTTGAGCTATCCTACATAGCGTGGGTTACAGTAGATTGTGATAACCTGTTCGGTACTTTAACTTGTGTCTGCAACGCATGTATGAGGTGTCTTTTAGATCAAAAATGGAAAAAAATGAAAAATTATTATATGTTTACAAGCTTGCACGAGTGGTGCTGAAATGTGGCATCTGTCTCTTTCATAACAAATTTGATATGTCTGTACTTGTTTTTGATTTCAAGGACATGAAAAAGTAGTAGCACGAGTGGCTCCACAATCTTCTATTTTGGCCATTGTGACTCTGAAATCTTGTCTTCTTATGAAGTCCTGTCCCAGCTTGATAAGCAATATCATAGGAACCACACCAACCGATGAATTCAGCTTATTTTATGATCATATTTGTACTGGAATAGATCAAGTTGTATCAAATTATCAGGTTACAATTTTATGAGGGGACAAGGTGGCATTGCGACTCCTCCACAATATATATTTTATGCATCATTTTAGAAAGTAACGCGTGTGTTAATTATATTAAGATTAAGACGATTATGAGCTCCAGGAACCGGATCTGTTCTAGTGCTGTGAGTACTGATGGTGGGAGACATCGAGCAAACATTGGCATGCAAATCGATAGATCCAAATCGAGATCATGCTGGAACTCATTGAGAAAATGCATAGGAGATTCCTCATGTCTCCCTCCTCAGTTATATATACTGAGCAGCGCAAATGAGGAAAGCGAACAAGCCTAGCCATATTGTATACTGAAGTTTTAAGCCTTCTAGGAGAAATGGCTATGTCATCCTTAAACCCAAAATCCCATTTCCATGCTCGCTCAAACAGCTTGCCATCTAGACCTCACCCGCTTGCTTCTCAAATTGATGAGTGTCTTAGCAGATTGAGGGCTACCGAAACCACCTCTTCCTCAATATGCAACAACGTCATTGGCCTTTCAGATCTGTATGATCTATTGAACAATTTGCTCCTGTTCCCTCTCACACAGCAAGCCTTAGCCCAAGAATGCAATAAGAAGCAGGTAGATGAGGTGCTCGATAGGTCTCTCAGGTTGATGGATGTGTGCGGCACTGCAAAGGATACCTTGACGCGAATGAAGGACGACACACAAGTACTTGAATCAACATTGAGAAGAAGAAGAGGCGATGAATCCAGGGTTTCAAATGAGGTTGGTGCGTACTTGAGATCTAGGAAGAAGGCAAACAAGGAAATCCACAAGTCCTTGAGAGTTTTGAAGACCAGCCCATGCTCTTCTTCAGAGAAGGAAACTATAGCAATGATCAGCATATTGATGGAAGTGGAAGGAGTTACCTATACAGTATTTGAATCGCTCTTGTCATATCTTTCTGGGACAAAAGGGCAATCATACCAAAGCCGGTGGTCCTTGGTCTCAAAATTGATGCACACCAAACGGGTAACACGTGAAGCAGAAGCAATTGCGATTAATGAATTCGAGAAGGTGGATGCTGCATTGTACTCTCTCGTTGGAAACATGTCAAGGAAATCAACTTTCTTGAATCCCGAGGATGTGCACAACATGCTGGGGGAGCTAGAGTCATGCACACAAGAACTTGAAGGAGGACTTGAAAGCCTTCAGAGGCGTTTGATTAAAACCAGAGTGTCCCTTCTCAACTTCCTCAGCCACTAGACTGGAATATGAATGTGGTTGCAATTTTTTTGTACATCCTTGCAAATGATACAAAAATGCATCTATAAATTGACTGCAAGTTAATGCACTAGTATTTACAAATCAATTTTTTTGTTCAAAATCTTTTCTGAGACAGGACGCTGAAATACTCACTGCAATTATCTAAACCATATGGACACGGTCATCAAGGTTAAGTCAAACATTATCTTCTTCCTTGTGAACATTACTGCTAAATATTTAATTTGACCTTATATTTGCCAAGGACTAGCTGAAGTGTAACTCAAATTTTCCCCGGCATGCGAATGAGAGAAAACTACACGACAAGCCTGCGACCGCCATCAGGAGTTATAAATTGAGCAATTATGCAAGCTGATTATGTGGCTTTAGCCTTATCTTATGAAATTATGACTGTCAAGGCCATTCGCGCCCTGCATCTTTTGTACAACCAACTTTGGCTCATATGAAGATACCCTTTTCATCTAAAATGTGAAAATGAAAGGTTAATGAGTTGTGACATCGGGTGGTGGGGAGAAATTAATAACATAAAATTTGCCTGGAGAGGATATCAATCTTTAATTCGCAAGATACAAATATGCACGAGCCGAGATGATCTGCTTGAAAAATTGAACGATATAATTTTACATTATTGGAATTGTAGAACGAGTTGTACATGGTCTCCCATCACCCATAAAGGCATATCCCGTTTGGAAATTTTATTAAGTTTTCTAGAAATTAGGAGAGTTGTTTGAAATGAGTCCAAAGTAATTAATTGTATGGGAGGAGACAGGGTGTCAATGCCACTCGTGCACCTCATATATATATATGTAGTATAACGTGTTCTTCATATATATCGACACATTTTTATCATTTAAGTAGTTGATACATATATGAATTTGCAAGTTTGTTGATCTGAGGTGGTGGGAAACACCCAGCAGACATCGGCATAAAAATATTGAGATTGAAATCAGGGTCATGTTATGAGTTATTGAGATCTGCAGATGAGATTCCTCTTGTCTCCTCGCACAAAATATATATGTTGAACAATGATGAAAGGATGGAAACAAATTAATGACCAAATTGTACATTGAAAGTTTCGAGCCATCATATCTATCTGTAGGAGAAATGGCCTGTTCACCTTTGAATGCAAAATCGCATTTCCATGCTCGCTCAAACAGCTTGCCGTCTAGACCTCACCCTCTTGTTCCTCTAATAAATGAGCATCTTTTCAGATTAAAGGCTAGCGAAGCCACCACGTCTTCTTCCATAAGCAACAACATCAATGGCCTTTCAGATTTGTATGATCTAGTCAACAACTTGCTCCTTCTGCCTAACACACAACAAGCCGTAGCCCAAGAGTGCAATGGGAAGCAGGTTGATGAGGTGCTAGATCGGTCTCTCAGGCTGATGGATGTGTGCGGCACCACTAAGGATGCCTTGATGCAAATCAAGGAAGAGACGAAAGAACTTGAATCGACATTGCGAAGGAGAAAAGGTGGTGAATCCAGGCTTGCACATGAGGTTGGCGAGTACTTGAGCTCTAGGAATAAGGCAAACAAGGCAATCCGGAAGTCCTTGAGAGTTTTGAAAAGTGGCGCATGCTCTTGCCCGGAGAATGAAACTATGGTAATGATCAGCATACTAAGGGAGGTGGAAGGTGTCACCATCGCAGTCTTTGAATCTCTCTTGTCATATCTTTCTGGGCAAAAAGCACAGTCCAAGCAAATCCGCTGGTCCTTGGTTTCAAAATTGATGCATACCAAACGCATAACATATGAAGCAGAAGCAAGTGGGACTAATGAATTCGAGAAGGTGGTTGCTGAATTGTACTCTCTCACCGGAAACAAGTCAAGCAAATCAACTTTCTTGAATCCTGAGGATGTGCAAAACATGCTGGAAAAGCTAGAGTCATGCACAGAAGATCTTGAAGGAGGACTTGAAAGTCTTCTAAGGCGTCTGATTAAAACCAGAGTGTTCCTTCTCAACATCCTCAGCCACTAGATGGGAAGATGATAAAGGTTGCAATTTTGTTGTACTTTCTTGTAAACGATAGAAAAATAATAAAATTGATTATAAGTTAGTACACTATTATTTGCTAATCAAAATTCTTGTTCCTCTTTATCATTTTCCTTTTGGCTTTAGCAACCAAATGTCTTCATTATTGGATAATTCAATTCAAATTCAAGTGATACTAACATATAGGAAGAAAACTTAATGTTCCTGAAACATCATCCATCAAAATTTTCGAGGCTTTGTTAATTGTGTTTCAAGTTCTTGACTCCGTAACTACCGGTGCTGGTAAAAAATTTAACAAAATACTCATAACAGATTCTACTCGTTGCATAGAAGTATCTGCAACGTGTTAAATGAATCAAATTGTTAATCCTTTGTTGTTCTTCATTTCTTTCCTGTGAAGACAGCTACTGCAAAGCCTGTAATCATAATTTTGTGATTAACTCAAACTGTGGATAGATATATAAATTTCATGTAAGCATATGGTGGAAAAAATTACATAACAACCCTGTGACTGTCATCAAGAATTATAAATTGGGCAATAAGTTAGTTATCTAGCTCTAGCCTTTTCCTAAGAAAATAAAACTGTCAGCTCGCCATTCGTGCATCACATCTTTTGTATAATTATTTGTGAAATAGAATTTTAAGTTTTTGGCCTATAAGAAGATATGCTTTTGATCCTAAACGTGAAAATGAGCTGGTGGACCTGGTGGGAAGGTGGCATTAATCACAAGGAGGATATCAATCTTTTATAATATGCAAATTAGCAGGAGCATGTACCAACTTTTTTATTTGGAAAGCTTTACATGTACATAATTAGAATGTAGCACGAGTGGCACAGCAGTATATGTTTCACATCTCACATTGAAATATGTAGACTTGTTTGAAATGAATAATCCAGAGTACGAGGAAGCAAATATATTGATTGTATGAAAGAAGACACGGATCTAATGCCTCTCTTGCAACGAAATACTTATATATATATATATTTAAATTCTATAAGTAAAAACTGTTGCAGGGCAATAAAAGAAATTAAGTTAGATCTAAGAAAAGAAAACAAAATTCGTCAAGAGTGTAGAGAAATAATTAGAGTAGACCTAAAAAAATGAATTGGCGAGATGCTTACCACTCAATCAATAAGTGATATGCTAATTTGTATTTATGTTAGTGAGTGAGTTCTTAAAATAAGCCCAACAACTAAGTACAACTAAGTAGATATTATCTAGACACACAACATCTCTTCTTAGCTAAGAGAGCACATTATTTATAAATAAATTAGTAAAGAAATTCACTTGTTAGCGATATGGAATATTACATACTCCCCCTTGAAGACCTCTATTCCCTGTGAGGAGGGCCATTAGAAAAAGAACAGAACAAATGGATATTACATACATTCCTTATGGAACAAATTGTAATGATATCAATAGAACAAATTATAATAGTCTAGGCTCATCTTTGATACCAATTATAACAGTCTGAATCCAACAACCAAATAAATATTGTTCGCTGTGGGTACATAGACCATTATGATTTTGTTATTGGACTTTACAATTTTAACTACGTCTACTTAGTTTAGAGAGTCCATGGCTTATATATAAGTTCAGCAATTTACTCGCTGGTGATATATACATTAATAATTATGAATTATATGTATACGAGTGATGCATTCCGGTCATTGCTCCTTTCATTGGCATAGAAGAAATGTTATCGTCAACGCCACTCTTTTACATCAATTTTATATTACCATAGGGGAAATAAAATAAATCATATGAGCCTAAATGAAGATCCTCCCTTGATATAAGTGAAAAATAATTGGAATATGAGCTGGGCATCCTAGTTATGGGGAGACATTAAGCACGCGAAAAAAAATGGCTGAAAGAAGATATCGAATCTTTCAAAAAATGCTAATGAGCATGAATGGTTCTGCAATTTGGTGAATATTTTATCTTATTCTCAATCTCAATCATGCGCAAATAAAATTGTTGCACGAGTGGCACTGCAGTTTTGGCTCTTATCTCCCATAAAGGCATATCTCAGCTATGTTATATTAGATGTTTAAGTGTCTTCCTAAGAGACAGGTTGTTAATGCCACTCGTGCATTAGTATATGATAATAATTTTGTGCATATGAGTAAGGATAGTGGGAAACATTGAGCAAACATCGGCACAAAGGATGCTAATTAAGATCGAAAGCCAGATCATGTTAGTCCTTACTGAGATCTGCAGATGAGATTCCTTGTGTCTCCACTTCCAAATACATATTGAAGTGGAAAGCAAGTTGCTTAGCCAAATTCAGAAATGGCTTGTTCACCTTGGATGCAAAATCCCATTTTCATGATCGCTCAAACAGCTTCCCATCTAGACCTCACCCAATTGTTTCTCAAATAGATGGGCATCTTTGCAGATTAAAGGCTAGCGAAGCCACCACCTCTACTTCCATGGCAACAACTTATATGGCCTTGCTAATTTGTATGACCTAGTCAACAATTTGCTCTTGTTGCCTTAGACACAACAAGCCTTAGCACAAGAATGCAACGAAAAGCAGATTGATGGGGTTCTTGATTGGTCTCTCAGGCTTAAGGGCGTGAGTTGAACCACTTAAAAAGGCCTTGTGCAAGATGTAGGTGTAACACCCCAAACTCAACACATGCGGAGCACGTGAGAAAAAAGGTTACCTACTAATCAAAATCCTTGCACCAAAAATCTCAAACTGAAATACCTCAAATACTTTAATCAATAAATCCACAAATTCATGTGTCCAACTCTAAATAATGTCTCTCTCAAAGACATAGGCATAACAAAAGTTTCAAAAAGACTTCTCAATTACAAGTTCATAAACAAATAAAATTAAAAGGAACAGAAGTCTATCTTTCTCTCCTAATTAAAAACAGAAAACGAATCTTTAACTTCAATGATGGCACACCTCTCAACAAGATACTTAATCTGCAAAAAGTAATGACAAGGGGTGAGCCGTCAACTCGGTAAGTAAAACCATTCTTAACACACTAGGCCTATTACGTATTACGTACAAAAAATATTGCAAGCCTCCCTTTTATTAAAACATATATATTATAATAGAAAGGTAGAAATTCAC
The DNA here is from genome assembly GCA_030449905.1 of Luvunga scandens. Taxonomy (NCBI): domain Eukaryota; kingdom Viridiplantae; phylum Streptophyta; class Magnoliopsida; order Sapindales; family Rutaceae; genus Luvunga; species Luvunga scandens. Next base: position 655,576 of record JASUUG010000714.1, read on the forward strand.
TAAATAATTCAGAATATCAAAAGCTCATAATTTATAAAAGAAAACAGATCATATAGTACATATGCACAGAAAAACCAAAGTTAGCTCATGTCATATAGTATCACCTATACTCCCGGTGACCCAGCCAGAAACAGAAACAGAATATTGTGCGCACACTCAGAACAGAAACCCAGTACTGATCCAAAATAGATATGTATCGTATTATATGATTAGAATCAGAATCAGAATAACTACGGACAATAAGCCAAAACATTTAAATCAGTCTTTCATATATAATGACTTGTACATGGCACTTTGCACTGTATGTGGCACTTTGCGGCGCTTTAGCCCTCAAGAGGTGGCCCCCATATAGTCTCAAGAGGTGGCCTCCGTACAATCATAAATAATTTAAATTGTACACAGGCACAAAACATTCGTATCAAATTCATAAATGTCCATAATAATAATTTGGGCTTGCAAGATATCTTATAAATAAAATCATAAAACGTAATCATATAACAAAATAAATTATATATTTAAAAGCATTTATAATATTTTGTTGAAACCATAAGAGTAACATAATTTTCATATTTGAAAATATTTACATAAACTAATTTTTTTATGAAAACAATTGTTTTTGAAAGAGCTATAAAAACGTAAGTACTTATAGTAGTATCTAAATAATCATACTTATTTAGTACATTAGGAATGAAGTTACTTACCTTGACAAAAGCAATGATCTAAACTCCTCTAGGTCTCCAATAGCCTCAAACACCTTAACAATTACAAGAAAATCCTATTAACGACTTATTTCAACCTCCTAATTTCCCTAATTCGTACCCGTATAGGGCTGTTACTCTGAATTTTAACTCTTAATCTAGAAATTTGAAAGACCCAATATTTTGCAGAACCAGTCTGGACATCCATGGGTATCTCACATAAAATTTTCAAGAAGATCCGATATCAAAAACATCTTTAAAACTATTTATTTCTTAATAAATTCAAAATTGTCTTATAGAGCCTTAACTGAACAGCAGATTTTTATAAAGTCATACATTAATTAGAAATTTTCAAAATTAAAACTAGAAATACTAGACACACATAATAACCTCCGTTTAAAATTTCAGAATTTTATGAATTCATTTGATACCCCAAATAATTTTATGAAGACAGTCGTTCTGTTAAGCGTTGTAGATTTAGGGTTACAGAAGAGAGAAAAATATGAATTTATAGGGAGTCCTAAGAAATCATATTAGGTTTTGAAAAAATATAAGTGTTTTATAAAATTACCCAATGAGTAATCCTTATTAGTGGGGGTAATAGTGCAACTTATATATTCTAATAAAAATAAAATTCTATAATCTAAAATTCATAAAAAAAATGGCGTTACAGTAGGAAAATACACAAGAACTTCAATCAATTTTGTGGTGAAGAAGAGGCGATAAGTCCAGCCTCGCAAATAAGTTTGGTGAGTACTTGAGCTCTAGAAAGAAGTTAAACAAAGCAATCCACAAGTCCTTGAGAGATCTGAAGAGCAGATGCAAAGCCACATCCTCAGAAAATGAAACCCTGGCAATCATTGAGATTTTAAGAGAGGTTGAAGGAGTTGCACTTGCAGTGTTTGAATCTCTCTTGTCCTAGACTTCGGTGGCTGGTACTTGGTATCAAAGTCGATGCATTTCAAACACATATCATGCGAAGAGAATGTAGTAGAGAATGATGAATTTGATAAAGTGGACTTTGAATTAAACAGTATTATTCATCAGAAGACAAGAAAATCTAATAGCTGCACAAGTGCTAAAAATGCATTGAACTTGCTGGGGAATCTGGAGTTCAGCATTCAAGATCTTGAACAGGGCCTGAAATCTCTTCAAAGGCGTTTGATCGAAACCAGAGTGTCCCTTCTCAACATTATCAGCCATTAGTTCTGTTTGGGGGAGAAATGCACAACGACCAGCAACCAATGAGCAGATTCATGGTCGCCTCCTAAAGAATGTGCTCTCTTTGGTTATAACAGCCATTCATTGAAATTTAATTACGAAGAGCAGCTTCTTGGTCGATTTAATCTTTTCCTTGGATGAGTCTGGTCAACGAGAGGTTTTCGTCGAGTTAGTTTATAGTTTTCGTTAATAATGGTTGCTAGAATGTAGGTGCCTACATGAGAAGTACGGGCATGATGCCCACATAAAAATTGGTTTGAGTCCTTATCTTCCCACAATGGGCAGCCAGCTCAACAAGGATGGAGGGAAGTGTGGACCGAATATTGCGGATTGGATATAAAAGATGTAAGAGACGCTGGTGAGGGGTTAGACAAAAATTCTCTTGAACTTTATATAGTTATCTTATCGTATCAACGTATTCTGGGTTTTTGATTCTCTTCTTCATTTTCCACTCTTAAGTTTTTTTTTTGTGAATTAAATTACTTATTTTGGTGCAATATTAAGACAAGGCTATAAAGTTGTGGTCTAAGTTTTTCTAGAAAAAAGAGTTCGATTACTGACTTGAGCGTCAGAGGGTTATCGTCGGAAAAACATACAATGCCCTCTCATTGAGAATTATGGATGTAGGTATACGGATAAAACCTGGTCGTGGTCGATTTAGTTTGTTCAGTAGTTGCAAGGGTTGACCAGGATTGTGCTTTGGGCATTTCAGACCAGCGTACAGACGGAGTTATTTGGTCACTTCTATAATTTATTTTGTAACCCAAATGACTTCTGAAAATTCTAAGAATTTTATTGTTGTACAAATATATGTCTAGTTTCTATGTTTTTAATTTCGTAATTTTTGGCTTTATATAAAAATCATTAAAAGTCATAGAGTTGGGCTACCGCAATCTTAGAAACTATTTTCAAGAATTGCGAGGGCTTATATTAAAGCAAGTTTGGGTTACTTTTCATCACTAAATGCCTTATAAAATTTAATTATGCCTTCTTATCATCTCCTTTAATTGTCAAAATTGGAATCAATATTTTTGAATATGTATAATTGAAGTTATGAATTTTTGAAGTAGCAGTCCTTTATTTATCTCATTATTGAACAATTTTGATATCTTTGTGAAAAATCAGTTTTTAGAGATGATTATGAACTCTTATTAATCTTGTTAAATTTTATATTGAATGCCAACATGTTCACAGTAGCCTTTTGTGATATTTATGATTTTACGACATATTTATAATTTGTTAGAAATCGACTCCTATATGATGGTCTAGTATTGTTTAGTGAATTAATGTGCTTAAGTAAGAGTGCATGGTTTAAGGATTTTTGGATTTTCCTACCAAGGTCAGAATTGAATAAGATATTGATAAGAATCTTGTCTTGATAATTATAGGCCAAGAGTAAGCTCGTGTGATTGTGGTTATTGCTGAATGCTTTGGATCGAGATAAGTGAATTCATGCATAATATTTATTATAAGTATATATGTAAATATTTATTAATAAAATAATGTTATTCAGATGGATTAGCAAGTTATGGTTTTGAAGCTATTTTAAAATGTTTTTCTTAAATTATTTTTAAAAAATAACTTTAAAATACTTATTTTTCCATAAAAGGTTTTCCTGAAAAAAATTTGTAAAGCTTAGCATTTTGTTGAAATATTAGTGAATGAATGATATTGAAAAACTAAAACTATTTTTTTTAAAGATTTTGGCTCATTATCCATAGTTATCATTATTGATATTATTAAGCAGCTAGTTGTATTGTGCACACCTATTGATGATTATTGTGGGGTAAAGTACCATGATTGAACTATTGGGTGGGTCATCAAGAATACAGGTGACATATTGAACTATTGACCGGGTCACTGACAGTATATGTAATATATTGAACTATTGGCTGGGTTACTAGGAGTATAGGTGACATATTGAACTATTGATCGGGTCATCGAGAGTACATGTGATATATTGAACTATTGGCTGGGTTACCGAGAGTATAGATGACATATTAAACTATTGATCGTGTTATAGAGAGTACATGTGACATATTGAATTATTGACTAGGCCACCGGGAATAAAAGTGACACTATGTGGCATGAGCAAATTAAATGAAAGAAAAGTTTTGTTGATAAAAAATTTCTTATACAATTAGTTATTGAAAATTATTATCACGTTATGACTTAACTGATTATAAGTTTTACCTCACACATATGATTATAAAATAATTTTTGTTTCCTAACTTATTGTACTTCATAATAATGATTATATACCTTTTTTATTATAGGTAACTTTCTGCATGAGTTTGTTTACCGAGTTGATGGCTCACCCCTCGTCTCTAACATTTTGCAGATTGATTTTAGAGATGTGAGCTTTTGGTTTAGAGGAGAGGATTTGTTTGCTGAAAAACTTTGGCATTTTCTAGATGAATTAATTGTTGCTACTTTGACTATCGTTTAGAGCTGGATTTTATTTTAGAGAATTATTGAGTTGTTTATTATTTTAGAGACTATGCATTGTGAATAGATAACATCAACTTTATTTGAGAATAATAATAAGATTAATATTATAAGGTTTCATTCCAAATTTCTCTTGAGATTTTTGGGTGAATTTGGGGTGTTACAATCAATTATTTGATATTCTATCAATAAAATGCTCTTATAAGACATTTATTTGGCAAAGCTTTTCAAATATTTTTAAGTAAAACAATTTGTAGAAAATCCAGTACTTCTTTTTTTTTTTTAAATTCACTTGGAAAATAATTTTTAAAAAATACAATTTTTAAAAGAAGTTCATTTGATTTAAATATACTTTAATTGATATGCATATTCAATTTCACATAATATATCATAGTAATAAACCCATAAAATTCCAATTCATTGCATAAACAGTAGTCTTTTCATATATATGTATATATTAAATTTTATGAATGAATTTATTTCTTTTAATTTATCATGCAATCAATATCCCAATCATAGCATGAGCTCACCCATCCCTATAATCATCATAATAACATTCACATCAATATCATCATCAATTCCTAACTTAACAATATTCCTCAATGCCTCAATCTTCTTAGACATGAAAACATCAAACCGACTGAACAATTAAAATTCTGATCACCTTATACGTTCTGAAATTCATCCTCTAATCTATTACCCAAAGAATTCCAAAACTTTGTAGAGATCTTGTTCTGACATGTGGGATTTGAAATAAAAATATCTCATAATCTAAAGGGTCTTAAACATAATTTAGAAATCGTTAATTTAAGTTCAACAAAACAATTTTTACTCTGCTCAGCAACATTTTGAAAATTCGTAACGTTTTTTCTATAACTGTAAAATCATGCCGTTTTAAATTATAACAGGAAACGTAATAGACATTGAAAGATAAAAATATGAGATTTATTTCAAACAAAAAGTACTTGAAATAAATTTTTATTTCATGTATCAAAAACCTGTCCCAAAAATTTTAGAGTTGCGGTCACTTGACTCAAAAATTCATAATTTAGTTATAAAATCAAAAAATAGTGAAAAAAACTCTATGTGACATTAGAGACGTAGAATAAGACCTAATAAAAATTTCATGACCATTCACAGATTCTCCTGTCTTTAAGTAAATTTTGTCCTTGAAATTTGTGTATGTCATTGTAAACTAAAAATCTAACCTTAATAAAAAATAAATAAACTGTCATTTATCCGAATTAATCCATCAGTAAAAAATTTGAGACTCCATAAAAATACACGTCAAGTTTTTTTTAATTCTCACAATTCAATGCATCAGATTTGTAGTTGTTACAATATCAGAATGCTTCTTTGGATTATTTAGAAACATAAAAATATGTCATATTCTCATGTTTTAAGTTGAAGCTTAGATGCTATGTTGCTACTTTGATTTATAAGAATCCTTGATACTGTAATAACTATAATTCAGAAGAAAAAAACAATAACAAACAGTTATCAAACATAAAGATCACTAGAAAAACCAGAAGAGGACATTGAAGAACTTTCCCAGATGATAAAAATAAGCACCTATAAATAAAAAGCCCACGGGTGTCACAGCGATCCTTTTTCGTACAAGGAGGCAAGCCAAGCTGTAATGCTTCTTCTATGTCGTATTGAAGGTGATCGAGTCAACTCCGTCCATGTCTTGCAAGTTTGCAATTATTTCCAGATCAAATGTATTAACCACATGGACGCACGAGTGCCACCACCATACTGTTTCGTACAGGGAGCCAAGCCAAACTGGATTGGCCTCTCACTTGTATTCTTGCATAGAAAACAGAGTAAATGCCGTCCGTATGTTGCCTATTTTCATGGATCACTCGATACTAATGTCATTTTTATATTAAAAATTAAGATGGGTAGCTGTGGGGGGAGACAATGCATAAAAGTAGCTGATATCATTTTAGATTGTAGAATTTTGTTTTACTAGAATTTATAAGTGATACTATTACCCTATAAATAAGGATTATTTGTGGGGCAATTTTAGAAAAGATTTACATTTTTCAAACTTAAGACTTCTTATAAATTCATATTTTTCCCTCCTCTGTAACCCTAAGTCCACAACATTTTCTTGTATTTTCTCTGCTGCTCAATGCTCTCTTATTCATACCCTAGGATTCACATCTTTGCTTAGGGAAAAACTTTAAGGATTGGTAAATTCAACTCTCTTTACTCTTCACATGTTTTTCTATCACTCGGGGTTTTATTGGCATGATTTTAGATTGTTACAGACCATTATACATGATTTAGGATAAGTTTAAGCTGTGTTTAGGGCTTTGGTTTGTTGCTGATTTTTGTTTATTAATCTTGGACACAATAAACATACTAGACAATTCTGAACCGCATGAATATCTCAAAATTAAACATATATCTTACGAATGATTCTTGAAAATAAACTTATCTTTCTGAAAACTAGACATGTAGGGATTATTGAATAAATTTTGTTTCGTAAAATTTGAGTTTGTTTTTGATTTTATATGGATTTTCGAATCTGACTCTGTTGCACTGGAAAACCGTGATTCCAGCAGAATGACTAGATTCACAAAATTATTTGTAGTGCCAAATGAACTTGAAAAATTATGAAATTTTAAAATGAAGTTATTATATGTGTCTGGTACTTCTAGTTTTAATTTTATAATTTATGTATAATTTTATAAAAATATCAGAATCCATATTATCCAGTTAAGGCACTGTGAGACAGTTTCGAATTTATCAAGAAACAAATCGTTTTGAAAGTGTTTTTGGTGTCGGATCCTTTTGAAAAATTTATTGGAGACACTCATGGATGTCCAGAATAGGAATACAAAATATTTTATCATTCTAATTTCTAGATTAAGTGTTAAAATTTTAAGAATCAGACTCGCACGAGTATGAATTAGAAAATCAGGTTTTTAGAATAAGTTGTTAATGGTTATATCCTGTATTTGTTTAAGATATTGGAGGTGTTTGAGGCTGTTAGGGGCTTAGAAGAGTGTTTAAAGAATTGCTTTTATCTAGGTAAGTAACTTCATTCTTAATGTACTAGATAAATATGATTATTTTGATACTACTATAAGTACATGTGTTTTTATAGTTCTTTGAAAATTAATTATTTTTCATAACAAAATTAGTTTATGTAAATGTTTTCAAATATAAAATTTATGTTTTTTTTAATGATTTTAACTTAATATTATAAATGGTTTTAAATATATAATTTATTTTATTTTATGATTACCTTTTATGATTTTATTTATAAGATATTTTGCAAGCCTAAATTATTGTTATGAATCAGATACGAATAGTTTGTGCCCATGTACGATTTAAATTATTTATGATTGTATGAGGGTCACCTCTTGAGATTATATGGGGGCCACCTCTCGAGGGTCAGAGCGCTTGGAAGTGTCACATATAGTATAAAGTGCTACATACAAGTCATTACATATGAAAAACTAATTTGAATGTTTTGGCTCATTGTTCATAGTTACTCTAATTTTGATTCTAATCGTATAATATGATACATATATGTTCTGGATCAGTACTGGGTTTTTGTTCTGAGTGTGCACACGATATTTTGATTATGATTCTATTTTTGACCGGGTCACTAGGAGTATAAGTGACACTATGTGACATGAACTAACCATTTTGTTTCTGTATATATGCTATACTATTTTCTTTCATAATAAATTATGCTTATGATAATTTGAATTACTATGAACTTATATGATCTTATTGTAATACGTTGTTTTATGAATTATAATATTTGCTTTGATAAAAGAATGCTTGCAAATATTTTGGTATCGTTAAGCATAATGTGTTAGGAATGATTTTACTTATCGAGTTGACGGCTCACCCCTCTTCATTACGTTTTATAGATTAGGTATCTTGTTGAGAGATGTGCTTATCATTGGAATTAGAGATTCATTTCTTTTCTTCTAGTTGAAAAAGAGAAGGATAAATTCATGTTCCTTTTCAATCTATTTATTTATGAACTTGTAATTAGAAAGTTTTGAGACTTTTGTTATATTTATGCCCGAGTCGGCTTTGACCAAATGGGAGCCTTAGGCGAAATTTTATTTTAAGCATTCTGATGTTAAGATATCAACTCTTACAAGAATATGAAATAGCTCAAAAAACTCTCACAACAATATCAAGTAGCTCAAAATTCAACCATAGTCAATAATATCTTGAATTACAATAGTTATTTACAAGATCCCAAAAAAAATATTAATAATAATAGTGGGAAAGATATATATTTATTACTAGTTGTGATAAATTTATCAAGTGTTCCTTTTTTAGATTCAACTAACTTTTCTATTCTCCTTTTTTTTTCAATTTTTCATATTCTGATGCATATTTTCTAATTGACGTGCTTTCAAATTTAAAAAACAAACACAATTTTTTTTCTAGATTATTCAATCCAAAATCAATACAAAAAATTAAAAATAAATTAACTTTAAAAAGGATAAGAACAATTATAATAAAAAATAGAAAAAATAGAATGATAGCACCTAGAATTAAGTTAATTGACTAGTTGAGATGAAGATGATGATGACAATATTTTTTTGTAGAGAAAGAAAAGAGAGCACGGAAGTTTTTTGCTGAAAGTATTTTTGATTCAATGTGTATCGGTTTATAGATAATGAGTTTTTAAATATATTTTAATAGAATGCTAAAAATTAGCTCAAAAATCTAGCATTATTAATTTAATAAGAGTTATTTTTGGAAAGGGAAAGCATTGATTTTTTTTTTTGGGAAACAATAAAAACAATCAAGAAGTAACATTCAAAATAATTATTATACTATAAAAATATATCTTATATTTAAGGTAAAGATTATCAAATAAGAGAGATAATTATGAATGAGAGTAACTTAATTTTTAGGCTTTTTGCTATAGAAGAAATGTATACGTAACTTATTTTTTTTAATGTTAAAAAAATATTAATTATACTAATTAATAGATAGATACCTAAAAATTGGGGCCTTAGGCAACCGCTTAGTTCACCTAGTACTAAAGATTCCACTTATTTATGCTTTCGGGAGAGATTATCTAGTGTCAGACACATGGATTTATGAATTTTATTTAATTAAAAATTTGAGGAATATTAGTTTGGGGTTTTTGTGTAAGAATATTGATTTGTTAATAACCTCCTTCATTGCTTGCAACGCACATGTTGGGTTTGGGGTGTTACTAGACACTCCCTCCTCCTCGCATTGATGTGGGTGGGCTGAGTTGCATCCTTTGAGAGAGATTATCTATTGTCAGACACATGGATTTATGGATTTTATTTAATTAAAAATTTGAGGACTATTAGTTTGGGATTTTTGTGTAAGAATATTGATTTGTTAGTAACCTCCTTCATTGCTTGCAATACACGTGTTGGGTTTGGGGTGTTACTAGAAACTCCCTCCTCCTCGTATTGATGTGGGTGGGCAGAGTTGCATGGCTGCTGCAAAGTCCCATGTCTTCCCCTCCTCTGGTCATCAAAGTCACAGCCATATGAGTGAGTAACGAAGTGGAATTATAAAGAAAATAGAGAAAATAAGTTTCTGAATAAAAATTTATAGAATAATTGTGTCTGAAAAAGTTCTCAAAATAATGACAATACCTCTCTATTTATAATAGAAGAAACCCACTTCCCTAAGTTAATTTATAAAATAAAATATATTTTCCCTAAGTTAACTTAAAAATGAAAAACTAAATCACAATTATAATGAAAATAAAAGATACTTCCCTAAGTTAACTAAATCTTATAACTTAATTGACTTTAATGAAAATAAAAAATCTTAAAATAATAAACTACCATAATGGAATCTAATTAAAATAAAAAGTCCTAAAATAATAAAATTTTAGAATCTTAAAATTCTTAAAATTACTTCCTACATTAGTCCCCCACACTTGGAAAGGAACTCGTCATCGATTTTGGCTTGTACAATTCCTCGTCTTTTGGATAATATAGTACAAATCAGCACATTAAAAGAGTGAGAGATTGTATAGTAATTGGGGTACATAAGCATTGTTATAGATCTTCCGAGCCACCCGAAATGATCCATATTTGTGCTTCTCCAATTTAGTGCGAATACTAGGAAAACGAATCCGCTGCAAATATGTCATCATTAAATCTCTTTCTGAAAACACTTTCTTTTGTCGTTATTTATCCGTTTTAGCCTTTTATTTAGAATTGGTAGCCTCTAAGTGGGCCCGTACCTCTGCATGAATCTTTAGAGTCTTTTTCGCTGCATTGGTAACCAATAATAATGATGGTTGGAGAAAGCAAGGCGGCGGATAATGTAGGAAAGTACTATTAAACTGTAACTGTATATCAAACTTGTCCTAGAGATGATGCCAAAACTTGTTGATAAACTTCATATCCCTATTAGAAGTGATATTTTTGGAACACCATACAAACGTATTATCTTCTGAAAAAACAAATGCGCTACTGAAGCGACATCTTTAATCTTTTTACAAGTAATAAAGTGCTCAATTTTTGAAAACTTGTCAATCACCACCAATATAGAGTCTTGACCCGTCCTTGTGTGCTAATCTTAGCACAAAATCCATGGACGAATCGAACAAAATATTTTTTAGAATAGGCAAAGGCATGTATAAACCTGTATTTTGTGTGTGTCTCTTGCTTTCTTGGCCAACCTAACAGCTTTGCACGATTTCATATCTTTGTTCAACTGTGGCCAATAATAACCCTTCTCACAAGTGCCTTGGTCTTATCTCATCCAAGATGTCTATTTAATCCTCCTTCATGCAACTTGCAAATAATATGCTCCATTAAAAAACTTTCAGGCACACATAATTGGTTGGCCTTGAATAAACATCTATCCTAAATAAGGAAATTTTCTATATTCTGATGATTGATGCAGTGATCCTTAAGGTATTAAAGACATGGAAGCATTACTTAATTAAAAAAGAGTGTGTGCTCTACAATGTCCATCAGGCACTGAAGTACTTTAACAATCAGTAGAACTTGAGCAAGATGCATGCGAGATGGGTGAGCTATATGTAGAAGTTTACTTTTGTTTTGAAGCACAAATTTGGGTAGTAAATAAAATGGAAGTTCAGACATCACTTTTGTCATGCCTTATTCAATTTTTTACTCATGTACTCAATTGGTTGCCCTTCTTGGGAAATAATTACCCCAATTTTATTGCTAGAAGCATCACGCTCGACCTCAAACAACTTGTCGAAGTTTGGCAAGGCTAATACAAGAGCGATGGACAACTTTTGCTTCAGTAAAGCAAAGCTCGCCTCATCATTTTCTCTTCATTTAAACTTCCTTTTCTTCAAGCATTTTGTAATAGGTGCGACTATAATGTTAAAACCGTGAATGAACTCCTATAAAACGTTGTCAGCCCATGAAAACTTCTAACTTCACCTACTGTCTTGGGCATTGAATTCCATTTGCACCAACTATAAAACCCAAAAATTCACATTAATTTACAGAAAGCTACACTTCTTTATATTTACATAAAGTTTAGTTCTCTGCAACACCTTTACAACCATTCTTAAATGCTTCAAATGCGTCACCACATCAGCAGAATACACTAAAATATCATTAAAATATACCATAACAAATTTGCAAGAAAATGTCTTAAGAACCTAGCTCATTAAGGGCAGAAAAGTACTTGGAGCGTTTGACAATTCGAATGGTATCACAAAACACTCATACAGTCCTTCCTTCGCCTTAAACACAGTCTTCAACTCATTTGAAGGCCTAATTCGAATTTGATGATATCCACTTTGCAAGTCTATCTTTGAGAAAACCCGAGCTCCATCAAGCTAATTAGTAAATCTCGAAATATAGGAATAGAAAACTAGTATTTCATTATAATCTTATTAATCCGCCTGCTATCCACACACATTCACCAACTTCTATATTTTTTTGCCACTAACAATGCTGGTATAACACATGGACTCATGCTTTCACAAATAAATCCTTTCCGTAATAATTCATCAACCCGTCTTTGTAAAATCACAGCTTAGAAGAGCTCATGCGATAATAAAACAAGTTAGGTAAACTTGTACTAGGGACTAGGTCTATATGATGCTGGATATCTTATAAAGATGATAGCCCATCTGCCATATCTAATGGTGTAATGTTAACAAATTTGGCTAACAATGGTTGTACCTCTTCAGGAACATAATTTACTTCAAACTTACCTTCCTTCTATAACTTCTTTCACCCATCACAATCTTTTTCCAGATGTCTCTTTACAATAGTATTCATCGGTTTGATGTTGACAACAGGGAAAAACAGAGCATTTGTACGGAGAAATTACTTTGTGATGAAGCATACACTTCTTTGCAAACCAAGAGTTACTGGAGGTGCCAATCGGAGAACGTTAAGCGTGTAAATTGCGAAAAGTCATGCGGGAATCGGGAGAGAGGGGAAGGCGAGAAGTTCAAGAAAAGTACTAATCCTGGGAAAGATTGGTGAAAAGTTCGTTCTTCTGAAGATAAGATGAGCAATGAAGAATTTAAATGAAGCTTTCATTGCAAGGCAGTTTCGAAGAGAAGAAGAGCTAGACTTACCCAAAGCAATAGCATAATTAGAATGTTCCTTTTTCTTTTCACTTCATATATTTGTATGTTTGAGTCTCTTTTGTACATTCTTTATATCATATATGCAATGGAACATTTCTAGTTGCCCCATTTTTCTTCCTCGCTTAATTGTTTCTACAACTTCAATTTTTCTTAAAAGCGATTGGTTGATGTCAAAAGCTAATGGATAGTCTTGTCGGTGAAGGCACTTCTTGAAGATTTGGATATGCGGATGAGAGAATGGGGAGTAATGATGTAACAATTTTGACAAAATTAGCGAGGAATGTATTCCTTTTCCAAATCTTGTTACATCATAATATGCTTTGGTGCCAAAAATTGCTGGCCATTTCAAATTCCAAATGAAAGATTAAAGAACAATGCCAACTATTAAATCTGAAAGGCATATCCATCTTTTAGCCCATATTAAGGCGAAGACTTTAAAGCAAGTTCTATTCTACGAAAGTATCACGATGAGTTGGAGTTTATGCTTTTTCATCGGCATTAAGATTTTTAGTGAGAATATGCCGAAAGTGCTAAACGTCACAAAAGAAAGGATCATTCATGAACCATGTATATATTCATTCGATAAAGAAATGGGATGTCATTGGAAAAATACTCATCTTGAAATAGGTTGTAGATTCCAATCAACAGAGTAGGTTTCACAAGAAGTAACAAAGTTTTTTATGCTCCAATCTTATTACTAAAATGTAAATACTATATTTTTAATTGTAATAGTAATACAAAGAAGCCAAACGGTTATATTTATTCATACAAGGAGCGTCATCTCAATACTTCGGATGTAAGTATTGTGATAATGTTTATATAACAAACAATTTTATCGATAACAAATTTACTACCCATTCGGTATTGAAAGTGCATATACGGTACCATAGTTAGCCATGGCTAAAAGCAATCCATTTTAAGAAGGTTTCCATGAAGACATGGTGGTGGAGTATTCTTGTCACTGAGGAACTTGGATATCTGTCACCATTCACATTATCTGCTGAAGCAATAGCTTCAAGTTCAGCCATTTCTCCTGGAGTTATTAAAAATTCTTTCTTTTAGCCTTAGGGTTCTTCTTCTTTGATAAAAGGACTAAATGAACCATTTACTATTCCACTAAAACTCATACACATTATCCCTTCCTTTATGCACTGCGTCCACATCCAACTGCCAAGATCTACCCAAATAACAGATAGCATGCATCCATATTTATTACATCACATCAATTTCATAAATCTTTCTAATGGAGAAAAGAACACGACACACCTCTGTTACTCGCATTTCTATCCCTTTCTTTATCCATCCTATTCTGTAAGGTGCATGAAGCTTCTCTGTGGAAAGCCTCATCACGTCAACCAATGCCTTCAAAATTATGTTCTCACTGCTGCCACAATCAATTATCATGTTGCACACTTTATCATTGATGGTGCCACGTATTTTAAAAATTATGTTACGCTTGTCACCTTTTTTAAACTGTGGTGTTAATAAAATTTTTTACACGATATAATTCAGCAACGCTCCTTCATCTGCTTCAAATTCCAAGGCTTTTTCGTCATTCCCATCTTCATTGTCATTCGCCTCTACTTCACCGTCTTCAGCCTTTATCAAATTTAAATTTTTAGAACGATGGTCACTCAATCTATGTTTTGGTTCTCTACACTTAAAACAAGTATTTGGTATAGGCTTTGTGTAAGGATTATTCTACTATTTAGGTGGCTGCTGCCTTAACTACTACTGTGCTGGTTGTTACACTTGACTACTACCAATCCAAGTTTTTTGCTTGTTTTTAATCCCTACACTGTTTGGTCTATTTTACACACCAATGAGTTGTCTTTGTTGAACTTCAAAAACAACATGTTGCTTCCATTCTTTTAACTTCTTTTCCCCAACAATTACTATACCCATATCTCAAATCACGTCTATAATCTCATATTGTAATTCTTACTTTAACCCGCAAAGATATTTTGTAATTGTTCAAAACTCTAGCTCATTCTATTATTTATTGTATGTAAACAATAAAATTCTTCTGTATATTCATCAACATTGCGATTTCCTTGCCTGTAATTCTAATATTTCACGTACAACTTCCGTTGATAATCCATCGGTAGAAAGTACTCTTTCATCATCCTGTGCATTCAGGGCCATGATTTGATCAATGGCTTTCTCGCAACTCTTTTTCAATTCTGGATGTTTTGCCACCATGCGAATGCTGCATCCTTTAACTTAAATACCACAAGTTTAATTTGTTTATCTTGCGGAGTCTCCATATACTGGAAGAAATTTTCTACATCTGATATCTAATCTAGAAATTCCTCAACATGCATCCACTATAAAAATCTGTAATATCAATATTAATCTTGTAATCCGAATTCTTTCTATGCCTCCTATCATAATTCTCAGCATCTTTTTCTAAATCACTTTCTAACTCTTCATACACACGCGGCTGCACTCACCTTCCGAGTTCTTGGTTCTATGGTACTACTTTGCGATTGATGCCCTAAGGTGCTACTTCGCGATTGAAACTCCATTGAACCCCTTTATGGTGATATTCTTGAGGTTGTTCTTCGTGATTGACTCCTTCAACAACCTTTTCATGATTAAGTTTTTGCCGCTACTATCTCTTTATATTATTCACGGAAAGCACGAGACCTTTGATTGCTTGCTTCATCATTGCCATTCTCTGGTGAAATGCATTCTCCATGACTTGCAAGACTACTTCTATGAGCATTTGTTTGATAGTCTTCACAATCATTGCCTTCATCCTTTCATCAGCATCTTTGGGACAATTGTTCCTTTGTTCGTGTGGCCGTACCATAACAAGTGAACTTACTTTGATACCAACTAACGAAGCGGAATTGTAAAGAAGATAGAAAAAATAAGTTTCTGAATAAAAGTTTATACAATAATTGAGTGTGAAAAAGTTCTCAAAATAATGACAAGACCTCTTTATTTATAATAGAGGAAACCCACTTCCCTAAGTTAACTTAAAAAGGAAAGCTAAATCACAATTATAATGGAAATAAAATATATTTTCCCTAAGTTAACTTAAAAATGAAAAACTAAATCACAATTATAATGAAAATAAAATATACTTCCTTAAGTTAATTAAATCTCATACACTACAATGGCTATGCTCTACTGGTGTAGAAAAACGATATTGAAGACCTGGAGGGTCGTACTCTCACTGATCTGGTGAGCACTTTATATTTTGATGCATATGAGCTAAGCACCATCACTTCTGCTTATAGTAGGAGAATTGCCTATTACAATAAGAAAGTACAAGCCAAGTTGGAGGAATCCCTTATTTCAGGGCCAAAGAATCCACCAAAACTAAGAGACTTGTCATTGGTTTCAAAGCTAATCCGGTCCAAAAAGGTAGGATACGAGGAAGATGAAACATAAACTAATGAATTTGAAAAGGTGGATGCTGCATTAACTACAATCGTTAGTCACAGGACAAGCAATTCAGATAACATCCAAAACTAGCTTAAAGAATTGGAGTCCAGCATCCAAGATCTTGAAGAAGGTCTAGAATCCTTGTCTAGGCGTTTGATCAAAGCTGAAGTCTCTCTTCTAAACATCCTCAACTATTAGCTAGAGTACAAAATTTTTAGGGTCTCTTATACTTGTAAATAATGCATGAAATATCCTATTGTATCATTCTATAGAAAGGAAATTAAATACACATATAGCATATTTCTATGATATGAACATTTCATCAGTATCAAATATCAATTGATTTTACAGCTTAAATGCTGGTAGATGGTACTAGATTTTCAATTCTCCTTGTATGGAGTAAAAATAATCAAACAAATAGATTGGATGAACAAGTTAAAATAAGCTGTAAATTAATGTTTCAAAAAGAAATTTGCCATTAAAGTATTATTGGTTCAAAATTAAACAAATGCATCTAAGAGAATCCATAATTTATTCAAGATAAATTAATTACATGTAATTTATAATAGAAATAATAGACGTGGAGATTCTTACTGTCTCGTGATACATTTATGCAATGAAGGCAAAGACTATGAAATACAAGAAAGGCTAAATATGTCATAGAAATAACCTATTTGCATATATAATTTTCTTTCGATAGAATGATACAAGTATATTTCATTCATTTACAAGTATGACATCACCAAAATCTTGTAATCTAATTGGTGAGGATGTTGAGAAAAGGGACTCTAGCCTTGATCAAACGCCTAGACAAGGACCCAAGGCCTTCTTCAAGATCTTGGATGCTGGACTCTATTTCTTTAAGCTGGTTTTGCATATATATGATGTTATCGGATTTGATTGTCATGTGACCAACGACTATAGACAATGCAGCATCCACCTTTTCAAACTCATTCATTTCTGTTTGGTCTTCCTCGCATGCAATTCTTTTGGGGCGGATGAGCTTGGTTACCAATGCAAACCCGCTTAGCTTTGATGGAGTCCTAGACCCGGAGATAAAGGACAAGAAGGATTCAAACGCAGCCAATGTGACAGCTTCAACCTTCTTCAACATGCTAACATGTTCCTGATCGATTGAAGAGGAGCAGTCGTTTTCCATGCCTTTCAAAGTCCCCAAGGTCTTTTTGATTGCCTTTCTCACTACCTTCCTAGAGGCTAAGTTTTTCTTAATGTCACTTATAAGTTCAGTTTCATCACCCCTTCTTCTGCGCAGCACTGATTGAAGTCCCAGAGCAGATTCCTTCATCTGCAACAAGGCATTCTGAGCAGTGCTGCAAACGTCCAAGATCCTGAAAGATCCCTTCAACAGCTCATCAACCCATTTCTTTTGGTTGCCGTGAGCTAAAGCTTGTTGAACGAGGGGCAATTGAAGTATTTTTTTCAACAGAATCGTGTAAATCTTGAAGGCCATTTAACTTATGGCCGAGTGATGAAGTAGAAGGAGCTTTAGAAGACCTTAATCTTCTCAAATGCTCTTCAACTTCTAAGGTCTGCGGGTGTGATCTTGTCAGAAAGCTGTTTGAGCGAGTATGGAAAGAGGCAGCCATTGCTTTTGTTGCTGTGAATTAGAAGACTAGAAGTTAATTTTCAAATTCAATCTAGCTCGTTGCCTTCATTTGGTTACCGTATGCTCAAATCTCAATATATATAGCATGAGATGAGGGGAACAAGAGGAATCTCATCCTCTTAAAATATAAAACAATAACATGATTTCGATCTTGATCTAAATGTTATATCAGCTAATTTTATGCATTGTCTCCTGCCACACTAGCGTTATCTTATATTTTGAAGTGCAACTGACACTAGCATCTTCTCAAATGCTAATGCTATATAAATTAATGTTTCTGAGTGATCCATGAAATATGCAACATGCGGATGGCATTGGCAACGTCTCCTCTGCAAGAATAAAAGACAGGCCATTCCAGTTTGGCGTGGCTCCCTTTGGGGAACACGATGGTGGTGGCACTCATGCATCCTTATAATTGATTTATTTGATCTGGAAATAAAAATTAAAATTTGCAGCACATGAATGAAGTTGACTCTGTCACCTTCAATACCACATTGGAATCTTGACATTACTATAATTTGCAACATACGAGTGGTATTAGCACTTCCACCTGTACACGTAAAGGCCATCCAGTGAGACACATTAGCCTTTGGCTAATAATTCAAATTGACACATTTGCATTGCGATTCATACTGTTAATTTAGAATACACTGTGAGATCAGTACACGTGTATGCTACAGAATTCACACGAGCCAGAAAATTTGTCGTTACAAAGGCATGAGAAATGTGTCCACCTCTCATTCATTCATAATACTCAAACCTCAACCAAGAGACAATTCGAATCTTGACAACTATATATATAATGACTACTTAAAAATTGCATGCATTTAACTTGCCTTAAACAAATTATGGATTCTCTAAGCTGTGCTTAATACTTGAACCAATGATTTAATGGGAAACGGTCTGGAACTCTAAAGTATAAATTGTTCATCCTTTATTTGTTTTAAGTTTTGCAATGTTTAATCAAAATGACTGGTCATCAGCTAAAAACTTGAAAAGCTCAAGAATTGGTTATGGTAGAAAGCTATAGTTGTTTCTGTAGGTGAATTGAAAATCAAGTCTCATCATCTAGGAATATTTGAAAATAAAAGAAAATAATATTGGGATAGAAGAAAGGCCAAAATATTACAAAATAATTTGTTCATGTAATTCATTTTCTGTCAAGAGAATGATACAAGTGTGTAGGTTTTTCATTTACAAGCTTGGCAGTATCAAATCTTGTGATCCAATAGTGAGGATGTTACCCTAGTTTTGATCCAACGCCTACACGAGGATGCAAGGCCTTCTTCAAGATGTTGGATACTGGCTTCCAATTCTGTCAGCTGGTTCTACAAATAAAAGATGTTATCAGATTTGCTTGTCTTGTGGCCAACGAGTATAGACAAGGCAGCATCCACCTTCTCAAACTCACTAATGTCCTCTTCATCTTCCTCGCATGCTATTCTTTTGGGGGGAATGAGCTTGGAAACTAATCACAATCTGCTTAGCCCTGAGATAAGGACAGCAAGGATTCAAATGCACCCAAGTTGACGGCTCCAACCTCTTTCAACATACTAACATGTTCCTCATTAATAACAGAGGACCATTTATTTTCCAATCCTTTCAAATTTCCCAAGGCCTTTTGGATTGCCTTTTTTACTACCTTCCTCGGAGGCAAAATATTTCTTAATCTCACTAGTAAGTCCAATTCATTGTCTAACACTCCAAATCTAACACATAAGGAGAGCGCGTAGTAAAAGGAGGCTATTTATAAATCGTAATCCTTACACAAAATCTCAAATTGAAGCATCTCAAATTTTATTCAAACAAATCCAGAAGTCCAATGATAAACATCGTCTCCCAAAGCCAAACATTTAAATAAAAAAGTCTCAAAACTCTTGAATTACAAGTTTAGAAGATAAGCAAAATTAAAGGAAGCATAAGTTCATCGTCCTCTTGTTTAACTAGCAAAAGTAAAGATTTAAAGATAAGCACATCTCTCAGCAAGTTGACTCAATATATAAAAAGTGTTGACGAGGGGTGAGTCGTTAACTCTGTAAGTAAAATCATTCCCAACAAACTAGGATTATTGGGTGCTAAAATTATTGCAAGCCCTTTTTATCAAAACATATATTAAAAACTTAAGTTTCACAAAATGACATATTATAATAGAAAGACATAATTCATAGTGATTCATTACATTAAAAGTGTAATTAGTTATGAAAATAAATTGTATAATATGTATACACAGAAAACAAAATGTTAACTCATGTTATAAAGTGTCAACTATACTTCTAATGACCCAACCAAAAGCAAAATCAGCATCATAGTGTATATATAACTTAGAATCATAATTAATATGAACAATGAGTCAAAGCATTTAAATTCATTTTTCATATGTAACGACTTACTAGTGGCACTTTCTATTATGTGTGGTACTTTGTGGTGATTTAACCCTCAAAAGGTGACCCCTATACAACTTCAAGAGGTGGTCATGTACAAATTTTCATAAATAATCTTAATCTTATATGTGAACAAAACATTCATATCGAATTTATAAAAGATCATAACAATGATTTAGACTTAGAAAACAAATTCTATTATAATATTTTATAGACAATTTCATAAAAGATAATCATTTAATAAAATAAATTATACATTTAAAGACAATTAGAATCTTTTATTAAACCCATAAAGATAACATATCTTTTGGATTTGAAAACATTTACATAAACTAATTTGTCATGAAAGTCAATTAATTTTTAAAGAACTAAAAAAAAAATAGTACTTATAATAGTATTAAAATAACATATCCAATATACTAAGAATAAAGTTACTTACCTCAACAAAAATAATGATCCAAACACACATCCAAGCCTCCAATAGCCTCAAACGCCATAAACAAATTCAAGATTTAACTATTAGCAACTTATTTTAAGATCCTTATTGTCTAACTCATACTCATATAAGTCGATTCTCTGAATTTCTACTCATAATCTAATAATTAGAATGACACAATAGTATACAAAACTTTTTTAGACATCCATGGATATCTTCCATTAAGTTTTTAGGATGATCTAATATCAAAAACGTTTTCAGAGCTATTTGTTTTTTGATAAGTTCAAAATTATCTCACAGTGACTTGACTAAATAATATATGTTTCGAGATTTTTATAAAATTATATATTAATCAGAAGATTAAGAAATTAAAACTGAGAATGCTGGACACATATAGTAATCTCTATTTAAAATTTTAAATTTTCCTGAGTTCATTTGACACTCCAAATAATTTTTAAAAATTGGTCATTCTACTTAAATCACATCTTTCCCATGTAATAGTGTTTGTTTCGAAAATCCATATGAAATCGAAAAGAAGATCGAAACTTATGAAATAAAATTTATTTAATAAGCCCTACATGTTTTATTTTAAAAAAGATTAGGCTCTTCTCAAAAACTATTTTTAAAATATATGTTTTATTATGAGATATGCATGCTGTCCAGGAATTGTTCAGTGCGTTTATTATATCATGGATTAACTAATAAGAATCAACAATAAACTAACTTACCAAACACAACTAAAGCACATCATAAATTATGCATAAAAGTTTGTAACATTCTAAATCATGCAAAATAAAACTGTTACATAGAAAACAAGGATAGGAAATTTAGTAAAGTGTAGGGAATCAAGAATTATTAACTGTTAAGACTCTCCAATAAAAGTAAGAGTTCAAATCTTAAGATATGACTAAAGAGTAATGAGCAGAGAGAATAAAAAAAAATGTCACTTGTGAATTTAGAGTTATGAAAGAGTGAACAAAAATGTAAATTAATAGGAAATCATAGGTTAATTATGGAAAGAATAAAATTTTCAAAATTATTCCATGAATCCTAATTACGAATATACTCATCCTTAATCTTATTAGCAATTATGTGATTCATGATTTCCCTTGGAAAATTTTCATAGTTAACATCATAGATATCTAGCATCACGCATTGCCCCTTTTCCGGCACAAAACTGATTAAAGTCCATGCACAGACTCCTTAATCTGCATTAAGGCATTCTCGCCAATGGTGCAATTGTGCAAATATCCAAGATCCTCAGGGATCCATTCAACAGTTCATCAACCCATTTCTTGCAACATCCTTATGCTAAAGCTTTCAAATTAAGGGCAATTGTAGCATTTTATAGACAGAATCGTGTAAATCTTGAAGGCCATCGATGTCAAAGCCAATGGATAAGGATGATGTAGAAACCGCTTGAGAAGACCTTAATCTGTTCCAATGCTCATCAACCTCTGAAGTGAGTGGGTGTGATCCAGGGGGAAAGCGGTTTGAGCGAGTACGGTAAGAGGCAGCCATATTTTCTTGATGTGAATGAGAGTAAGGCAGTCATATATATCATGAGAGATGAGGGGAACAGGTACTAACATGTTTTTGATCTTGATCTAGACACAATATCATCTTCTTTTATGCCACTGTCTCCTCCCACCAGTTCCCCATCTTTTTTTCTTTTTAGCTTCAAATCACACTTATATCTTCTCAAAAGCTAGTACCATGTAAACAAATGTTTATGGGTGATCCATAAAATATGCGGTACACGGATGACATTGACTCTGCCTCTGTAGGAATGCAAGAGAGGCCAATACAGTTTGGGTTTGCCCCCTGTAGGAAACAGGATGGTTGTGACACTCATGCGTCCGTGTAGTTGATTTATTTGATTGAGGAAATAAAATATAAAATATAAAATTTTCTATGCATGAATGAGCTGGCTCTGCCACCTTCAATACAGCATAGAAGAAGCAACACAGCTGACAGCTTGGCTTGCCTCCATGGAAGAAATAGGTTACTCTTGTCATCTAGGAAATCTCATTAATGTACAGGTCTGTTTCTTCTATTAATCTTTTTGTTTGATACATTTTTGTCATTGTTGTTCATGCATGCATTTTTATTTTCTAGTAATCTTGTCAAACTTTTTCTTTTTGGTAAGAACTAGATACTGTATGGAAGAATTCTCAATAACCATCTCATATATATCGAAGTAGCAAGATTCTTGTATGTCTAAGTAAGCTAAATAACCATTATGATATTCATTTGTGTACTAAGTTCACCTTGACACATTGGAAATATAACATGCAGCAGCTATTTTCTCCAAGAACCAGCGCTAAAACTTGAAACTTTCGTATGCCTGTAAGCATCTATGTTTCAATTTTCATTCAGGTTAGGTTCCCAGCTCTTCCCCATGTTTTACATAACCATTTGAGATTAATTCGTTAGGGATATCTTTTTTCTATCGAATTTCATTTTTTTTCCAAGGCGATTTCACGGACATAGAATAATGGTAGTCTGTAGGAGTTTGATTGATTAATTTTCTAAGCATATGAACAATTTGATTAATTTTCTAAGAAAATGAACAATTCATTGCCAAACATTAATCAGTCTCCTTCCACCATGTTTCCAACTCATTTTCCAATTTCAATGAACTTCAGCAAATCACATTTGAATCTTAACTTGATAATTATTTGCAACACAAAAGTGGCGTTGACCCTTATCCTGACCATACGCCTAAAGGCAATAACCAATTCTATGATCCACATTTGCATGTGGCTAAATAATAATTCAATGGCATTGCTATTCATCATCATGAAGCTCGTTGCGGTAGAGATTATAAAATTTTGATTAGGTATGCTGTCCAACATGGCTTGCCTCTCACTTGGAGGAAATTCCTGGCAAACGACTCATGGATGCATGAAATTATCATGAAGTTAATACGCGTATTGCTGCAGAAATCGCCCTAACACAAAGACAGCCAGAACACTTTTGGTTACCTTAGCAGTGGGAAATGAGTCTACCATGTGAATCTAAATAATTGATAATACTTGATCATCTAGTAGGAGAAAATAGGAACCTTCACAACTATGATTCTGTTTTAAAATTGCATACAATTTGCCATAAACAAATAAGGGACTCTCTAAGATATGTTTAATATTTTGAACCATGATTTAATGGGGAAAAGAATCTGAAGACTTTACCGTTAAGTTTAACCTGTTCATCCTATATATTCATTTATTTTTACTTCAAAGAAGGTGAAATGATAATCAAGTATCAACTAGCGATATTTTAAGAGTAAAAGCAACTGATACTGAGGTGGAAGAAAGGTGATATATCAGAGAAACGATTTTTTTTTTATATATATAATTTTATTTCTATAGGATGATACAGGTGTATGTCAATCATTTATAAGTATGACAACAAAATTTTGTAATCTAATTGTTGAGGATGTTGAGAAAGGAGACTCTAGCTTTGATCAAACGCCTAGACAATGATTCAAGGCCTTCTTCAAGATCTTGGATGCTGGGCTCCAATTCTCTCAGTTGGTTTTGCAAATAAATATTGTTATCGGATTTGAGTGTTAATGCAGCATCCAGCTTCTCAAACTCATTCATTTCTGTTTTGACTTGCTCGCAAGCTATTCCTTTGCGGCGGACGAGTTTGGAAGCCGATACAAACCCACTTAGCTTTGATGGAATCCTAGGATCCGAGATAAAGGACAGCAAGGATCCAAATGCAGCTAAGGTTACTGCCTCAACCTCTTTCAAGATGCTAACATTTTCCTCATTGATTAGAGAAGAGCTTTTGTGTTCCATACCTTTTAAATTCGCCAAGGCCTAGTGGACTTCCTTTTTTACTGCCTTCCTAGAGGCTATGTATTTCTTAACCTCAGTTGAAAGTTCAATTTTATCCCCTCCTCTTCTGCGCAAAACTGATTGAAGTCCTTGTGTGGATTCCATAATCTGCGAGAAAGCATTCTGAGCAATGCTGCTAATTTCCAAGATCTTCAAAGATCCATTCAAAAGCTCATCAACCCATTTCTTATGCTGGCCTTGGGCTAAAGCTTGTTGAACAAGATGCAGTTGAAGCATTTTATCATCAGAATCATGTAAATCTTGAAGGCCATTTAACTCATGGGCTATTGATGAAGATAATGAAGTAGAAGCAGCTTAAGAAGACCTTAATCTTCTCAAATTCTCCCCAACATCTGAAGTGAGAGGGTGTGATCTTGTAAGAAAGCTGTTTGAGCGAGTATGGTAAGAGGCAGCCATTTTTCCTTGCCGAGTGTAAACAGACTGGAAGTTGATTGTCAAAATTCAATCTAGCTCGTTTGCCTTCATTCGGTTAACATATGCGATATATATATATGGCATGAGATGAGGGGAACAAGAGGAATCTCATCCTCTAGGAATACGAAACGGTAACATGATTTAGACCTTGATCTTAACAATATAACACCTTATTTTATGCAATGTCTCCTCCCACTAGCTACCCATCTCATTTTTTATTCTACAAATCACAGTAGCGTCTTTTCATAAGCCAATACTTTATGGAATTAATGGTTCTATGTTATCCACACAAATAGGGCAATACACGGATGGCATTGACTCTGTCTCCTCTGGAAGAATGCAAGAGAGGGAAATCCAGTTTGTCTTGGCTCGCTGTAGGAAACAGGATGGTGGGAACGCTCGTGCATCCTTATGGTTGATTGATTTATTTGATCTGGAAGTAAAATGGAAAATTTGCAACGCATGAATTGAGTTGACTCTGTCACCTCGAATGCGTACAAAAGAAAGCAATACAGCTTGGCTTGCCTCCCTCTCCCTGTAGGATATAAAATTACGTTGCCGTAGGTTATTACTTATATGGCTCGTTTCTCGGTCATCTGGGAAAATTATTTATTGTCCCCTCTTTTGTTTCGTTCTTTTATTTTCCTTTTTTTTTTTTTCAAATCTTTATGCTTGAAGCCTTTTTGTTGAGCGTTCATTTATGCATTTCTTCACACAGCTTTTTTCTTCAATAGCTTTTTGTGCAAGTGCCTCAATTAGTAAGTTATATTACAAGCTCTTTCGGGGGGGCTGCTTTTATTCAAGCCCCGGCTGGTGATTTAGGATGTTCCTCTCACAATGGTGAAGCTTATCCCACTTCATCTCACCGGCTAACCTCAACCCATGTTGGTGATCATGACAATGATGAAAAAATACAGGTGATAATTTATTTATAGTTATAGTCGTCAGTATGAATTTCATCAAATACAAGCTTCTGCTTTCCCGTCAATATAAAACAGGACACAAAATTCTCTTGGCAAAAAAGAAAAATAGGCAGATTGAACAGACATCATGCCTACATTAATGTCTAAAATCAAGTCAACAACATCGATCCATGGCTATTTGACACCTATGTCACTTGGATGCATAAACACTTCCATGAAGAGCTCCCAAATGGGCCCAAAAACAAAAAAAAGATAAACTTCTTCGCTAGACGGCCTTACTATAATACAGATGCACCTCAACCTATAACATTATAGCGCAAGAAAAAGGGCCGCAAAATGGAAGTTTGAAAACTACCATCTACTCAGCCTTTGGTTCTCATAATTGTGATACTGCCTTTTCCTCCCTCAGTGCGAATTTTAGTTTTACCAACAACAGGCTTCCCAGAAAAAGCTGATTTTGGATAAGCAGAAGGATCTTCAGTATTTTGTCTTAATGTTGATGCTGGAGAGTGAATCCGCTGGTTTATGTCCTTCAAAGTAATGTCTCCATGGACTCCACATGGCTTAATGAAAGCAAATGGATAGGCAACTGAAGAAGCTAATTTCGTTGGGGTTCTTATGAGAGACTTTCTACCTAAAGCGAGCAGAAGAGAGAGTCAGACATAGTCATTTGACAGAATTTTAAATAAAAATCCACAATCATACCAGACAAAATGTTCTAGAAGTCGCTACAAATGTAAACGGCGTGTGGATCATGATGATATAAAGATAATAATAATACAAACAATAACCAAAATAACACACCTAAACAACACAGTTTATAAATGATTCTATCCAGAACTGATTTATTGTACTATTCATTAGTCTGTGCATGTGAGAGAGTAAGAGAAAGCAGATCAACATGGAACAAAAAGAAGACTATCAGAAATGATCAAATCCAGGAAGTTGCCATATTATCGTAATATCACACAATAATTAAAAAAATAACAGCACATTAATTCAGAATTAACAAACTTCAAAGTGAAACCAAAAACAGGCATTTACCTCTAAAAACAACATTGCGGGGAGTTTTAGTCCAATGCTGTTGAACAATGTTAGCATCATAGGCAGGCAGTGAATTGCTGAATTCTGCAACAGTGAACTACTTTTGATAAGCTTAATGCAGAAAGGGGAAAAGAAAGGGTGAAGGAGAGAGAGAAGTGCACATAAAATATGAGAAACAGTGATAGATATTGCAAGAGAAGTATAACTTCATGCACGCACCTGAAATATCAATTTGTATATCAGATGCCCCAGAGAAGTCGCTGAGTCTAACATGATAAAGAAATCAGATTATAATCAAATGGCAATCAAAGTAAAAAGCAATAGTCAAAAGAAGCATACAGTTCATCAGTGCTGAAATTCATCTCAGGATCATTAAGGCATTCAGAAATCCACCCCTCTAATGACTGATCTGTACCACCACAACTAGAGGCAGATACACCTGCTAAGATATGTCACAATATGATTAGTGAACTAGAAAATAGACATTCAAGTTCTTGACTGTATCATAATGTTTCTTTCCTGTATCATAATGTACTTGCAAAATACAAACCTGAAAACTCAGTAGTCCACTGAGATGCTTCAGGTAATACTTCTTCGACTGACTCCTCCCTCTCCTACACAGAATGAAGAACACAAATATTAGCGATGTTCACAGGACAAGCAAGGAGCAATTTAGACATATGAAAAAATAACTAAAATGTGCTCCATAATATTGAGACATGATGCTATTACAGAATGATCACAGAGAAGAGATGTGGCCTGCACTGACATTTGATTTAAGGAACGGAGATGGCATTTCATCACTGCATAGGGAAGAATCTACCACTTGAGTGTCAAATTGTAACATTCGTCGCCTTTTTATTTGGGAATAAGTCTCCCTACAATCTTTCGGTTCCTTACTCATATTACCTGAAATCAACTCTATCAAATCACAACAACATTGTCCAACAGCATGATCTTTCAACGCAAGAAAAAGAAATTGTGAAAGTCAATGAATGCTAGCAAAACAAACCCCTACTGTTATGAGTGGCATGGTAAGCCAAATCCCCACATGCCTTAACAGGGGTTGTTTCATCATCAAGCATGTAGGAAAGATCCTCCCCGTTCAGAGCCACTTCATTCCATTTTGACCCAGACATGTCTGCTAAAATAAAAAATGACACATACTCAGATATCACCACTCTCATTCTACATGCCAAGTTTGGCCAAAATCACTAGTTACTATAACACACTTGACTAACATGCAAACTACACATCGGGTCCTTGCCAATTCCAAGACTTACCATAACCAACCTATAAAGCAAAAATGTAAGAATTAACAATTACCAAATAGATTTCCAATGCACAATATATAAACAAATTTTTAGAAATACAAGTCATGAAATTTCTCCCAAAAAGAAAATCCAATTTGTATTGAGTCAGCCATTGTGATTAAGCTTTCTAAATTCTAATAGCATTTAAGTCAATTTTATAAAACAATATACCAGATTAAATTTACTAAAAGATTAACAAAAAATAGAAATTCAAATTACATATGAAACCCTAGATTGTCTATTTCAACCAGAGTAAGTAACTTCTAATAAAATAAAATGCAGATTTGAGAACTCAAAAATACCACAATTGAATTAGAGAGTGTTATTAATTAGGGTTTTAATGAGAATGAAAAACACCAAGGAAACTGGGAACGTGCAGAATAAAAAGCATTACCAGTGGAAGCGTAAGATAGAGAACGGCAAGTTAACGTCCGCCTCGAGTAATAGAGAGAGAGAGAGAGAGAGAGGAGCACCCCAAGCACTCTAAGTAACTGGGAGTGGAGAAATGGCACGAGTGGAAAATAAAGGGATCGTTTGGTTTTGTCGTCTTCTACTTCCACATTTTGTTTTTGTTTTTGTTTTTTTTTTTAATTTTTTTAATAAGTGCGGCTATTTAAATCATTCAAATATTTTTTATTCTATTTATAAAAATAAATTCATTATTAAAAATTAAAAATGTCAACATTACCTTTTACAAATTATTTTTTTATTTTATAATTATATATACTCTCTCTACTTTCACATTTTATAAATTAAACACTCAATTTTACTCTTTTTAAATTTATTTTTTAGCCTTTCTTAGTATGTCATAATCTATATTCATAGTTACTAACTTTTTTGTTTAGTAAAAATTAATTTATTGATATTCATTAATTTTCATTACTGATAAAATTTATTAATATTTATTTTTAAATAGTGAGTTTCTTTTAGTTAATGAATAGATAAATAAATTGATGAGAATTTGTGAAATAAAAAAAAAGAGAAGAAATAGTTAATGTAATTTTTTAAAAATATTCAAATAACATAATTTTTAAGGATGGGACTATTTGAATCCACCAATTTCCTCTCTACATCTTTTTTCTAATTGAGGATTTTATTATCTAAATTATTTTTAATAAAATTACTTAATTAACTATTTCTTCTCTTTCTCATCTCAATTTCACAAATTCTCATCAATTTATTGATATATATTATTTTAGCTATAAATAATTAATATCACAAACTAGGAAAAACAAAATCCACAGATAAATTTGAATGTCAACAAATTTTATGAGTCATGAAAGTTAATAAATATTAAGAAAATAATTTTTACTAAACATAAAAGTTAATGAATATCAAGAAAAAGTTCTTATACATAGAAAGCATGAAATAAAGGTCATGATCTACTAGAAAAGACTAAAATGAATTCAAAAGATAGTGAAATTGAGTCTTTAATTTATAGAATGTGAGAATAGAGAGAGAATTTGTAATTGTGAGGTATAGAGAAAGATTAATGAAAGTTAATCTTGATATTTTTAAATTTCAAATTTTTAATAATGAATTTATATTTTAAAATAGATGTAGAGAGGAATTTAGTGGGATTAAATAGCCCCACTTCTTATTTTATCAGAAAGAGTGTGTAGAGAGAAAACTGGGGATTCAAATTGCCCTGCCCTTTTTTTAATATTGGCATTGACCCCGAATATTTTGTGATTTTCTCCTTTTAGTCAATATTAATTGTTGCTCCTCGATTTTTCCCTGAGACGTTGAGCGAGCCCATAATGCTCATGCTCGACGACTTCCATGCCCTGAGAACCAAGCCCAATAATCTTGAGGCCCGTGCAGGTTTATCCAAGAAATGTGCCTCTGTTAAGAAAACTCAATTGGGGTTTTGAGTCTATTTTCAGCCTAATAACAGTGTAGGGTTGGCAATAAAATCCGAATTTGGTCCGAATTCGTATGTTAAAAAATATGGATTTGGATCTTAAAAATTAATATTCATGCGGATTCGAATCCAGATCCGAATGTACTTGCATCCGAAAAATTGGATATCCAGATCCGTATTATTATATTATATTATTTATTTATTTAATCAATTTTTAATTAGAAAATATATAAATTAAAATATTTATAAGCATAATTAATTCTATAATCTTCATTGACTATGAAAAGTATGTTAAAAAGCTAAAAATTATAATAATAATAATTAGATAATATTATAATGAATTAGTTTACCTTAGTTTTTTTTATTTTTTTATTTTTTATTTATATTGTGAAATTATCAATTGTGAATTTATGGTGATATTGTACGTTATTTATATTAAATTGATGTTAAATTGTTAATTATTAAATTATAATTGAATTTTATTTAATATTATTAAATAAATTATTAAAGTTAAAATTATATTTAAATTTACAAATATGCGGATTCGGATATCCAGAAAATCCGCCCGCAACCAGTGCGGATCTTACCCGCATCCGATCCGCATATTTTTTTCCAGATCCAGAATTTGCCAACCCTATAACAACGTACAGTAATGATCTTTGACAAACATCAAAAGATCAATTAATATAAAAAAAGGCGGACTATTAGCACCCCCCAACGATCATATGGAAATCCTTTTTTTTAATTATATTTTATTTAATGTCAAAATTATCTTTTTTTTAAATGAATTTTTTAATTTGTAATAATTTTCTCACTCTTCCAGTCTTAATATTTCTATTCCTCTCTTTAAACTTTCTTTATTATTCAATTTCTAAAGAAAAAAATCTAAAAGAAAAAATAAGAAAAATATTACACTTAGAAAATAATGAATATTTTATGGGTCTAATATAATTTTATCCTACCTATAGATTTTGGGTTCTGCAATTAGTTTGAGAGTTCTCAAAAAATTATTAGCAGTGGGATAAAATTTTATTTAATTTATTTTTTCACTATGTTGCATCTTAATTAAATTGTTAGTTTATTGCAAGAATTTTATCTTGACTTAGAGAATTACTCCTTAAATTCATATTATTTTAATGATAATAAAAAAATTATATTGTGTACATCAACAAAAATTGAAGAGAGCGAAAATATAAATGACTTTATTCTATTTATATTTGTCTTTAAAAGTAATTTTAATATGAAATGGATTTTATGAGATTAATGAAGGGGTGTCAATAGTCCAACTATAAAAAAAATCCATTACAATAACCATGTGTGTGAGTGTGAGTGTGAACGTGAGTTATTTTAATTTCTAGGCATTTGTTGCGTCAATGAAAATGACGACGTGCTCGTTTTGCATGTGTTATAATTGTTACTCTTCAGCCATTTTAATCTCCAGCATTTGTTGCATCAATAAGAATGAAATGATGCTCGTTTTGCATATGTTATTCGTCAGTGACGTCCTACTTTTGCGTCTTTTGTCTTCACGACAAAAAATTATCATTAACCTGCAAGCATTCATGCACCAGCAACCAAAAGAAACCTAATATCATCGCCCCACTTGCTCTTGTTTTCAACCACAAAACCAATCTTAGTGCATTGGGATAAGACGAGAAGCAGAAAACAGCCATTGCCAGCTCTAGAGGATGCGACATAAAGAAGACCATCAAAATCCTCATTTATTGCTCGTCTATATCCTTGTTTTAAAGACAAACAATCTTGATAGGCTCTCTCACGTAAAACATATAGATCCAATGAAAACTAGATGAAACGTTTAGACACAAGACTTTTACTTTGATATCGTATTAAGAGTATATTTACGATACAATGTATTGCTTGGTACATCGTTTCTGTGTCTCAATAAAAAATTTGAAGTTTTTCGTGACTAACTTCTTAAATTTTCATGTATTGTATATAATTTATTATGAGTTGGGAGTCATAAACTCATAAATATGAAAACTTACGGGTCATAAAGTGGAAACATAACATATAAAAAGTTTTAGATTGTTTAATAACTTGTTTAGGTATTTTAATTTAGAGAAATCTATGGAACTGCTAACTTACTCAAATGTTAATTTAAGAGTTAAGGATTGCCCAAGTCTTCATATACTTAAGATAAAATTTATTATCAAATAATGTGAGATATTACCCCTAACCCTCAACTATTGTAGAATACAATCCTTAGGGCCCGTTTGAGATTGCTTTTGAGATGGTTAAAAGTGATTTAAAAAATTTAAAAACTAATTTTGGTGTTTAGTAAAAAAAAAATCAAAATTACTTTTACTAAAATCAGTCCTTCCTACAACTGATTTTGAAAAACAGAAAATGAGTAGCTTTTAGATTCTGATTTTGAAAATCAATTTTGTCTTTTAATATAATTCCATAAATATCCTTACAATTATTACCTGAACCCCAAATTATCCTTATTTAAATTGGAAACAAAATCAATACTTCAATAATTTTTTGTTCTAAGAAATAATATTGCTGCAAATTTAATGTGAATATAATATTGCATGACAATTTATTATTTGTTTTAAAATAAAAAAAATCAATGTAGTATAAATTTTATTTTTAGTTAAAATTATTATAATACACAATTAAAGATATTGTATGTGCACATTTTTATGTGTAAGTAAATTTTATTCTACATTATGTATATTTTAGTCATTTATTTTCTTACAGCAGTTTAACAGTAAGATTTACCAAACACTCATATCTGTTTTTAAAATTCACAGTACTTTTGAAAATAAAATTTACCAAATACTTAACTGATTCTCTTCACAGCTAATTATTTTTACAGCACAGCTAACAACAACTATTTTAAAAGCTACAACATTACCAAACTGGCTCTTAGTGACATATTCCTTTCAAGAAATTTAAAATAAAATTTAAAAAAAAATTCTTAGGTATTTCAAAAAGTCTTTACGCATATGTTCTATAAGTATCAACCCTCTAGCCAAAGATGTGACACACACCAAGTAGACGATCACTGATATCATTACTTTTGCTTTCAAAATGAGGCTTATTGGGGCCTTACTAATTTTCTCTCTAGTTTTATCTTTTGTACTGGGAGGCTCAGCACAGAATTGTGGAAACGGCGTCGTATGCCCAGGCGGGGAGTGTTGTAGTCGATATGGTTGGTGTGGCCTAACAGTAGACCACTGTTGTGAAGGCTGCCAAAGTTACTGTGGTCAGATTGTTTGCGGTGAATGTGATGCCGGCGGCGGGACGGCTGGTGATGGCGGTGAATTAGGCAAGGTCATCTCAAGGGAGATGTTTGAAGACTTGTTTCAGTATAGAAATGATAATCGATGCCCTGCCAGATGCTTCTACACTTATGATGCTTTTATTGAGGCGGCCAAAGCTTTTCCAGCCTTTGGTAACTCTGGAAATGAAACTATGCGCAAAAGAGAAATTGCTGCCTTTTTTGCCCAAACTGGACATGAAACTACTGGTTTGTTTCAATTCCTGATCAGCTTCATTAAATTTAAAGATTCCTTTTTCCGGTGCACCAACAAGTAATGTGCAATCATTAGATTATAAATAAACAGTATCATCCAATCTCAAATCCGTATTTTAATTTGTTACTAATCAATTTGGTGGCTGATAAACTTACAGGGGGATGGGCAGACGCACCTGGTGGCGAGTATGCTTGGGGATATTGCTTTAAAAAAGAAGTTAACCCTACAACCGACAACTGTAAAGATGTCTGTCCATGTCCCTTGCCAGGGAAATACTAAGGCCGAGGTCCAATTCAACTCACTTGGTAGGCTGACCATTTTGAATTAGTATATCATTTTCTGATCTGAATGACAAAGTCTTGTCCCAAATACTTGTTAACTGTGCATTTACACTCTATCGAACATTAATTATTAACTAATTTGTTGGTGTTCAGGAATTACAATTACTGTTGGTGCGGAAAAGCACTAGGGGTGGACTTGCTGAACAATCCAGACCTTCTTATTACTGATCCAGTACTATCATTCAAGTCAGCGATCTGGTTCTGGATGACTGCACAACCACCAAAGCCATCGTGCCACCAAGTCATTATCGACGAATGGAGACCATCACCAAATGACATAAACGCCAGCCCACTTCCGGGATACGGTCTAACCACAAATATAATCAACGGTGGCGTTGAGTGTGGCCAAGGTTGGAATACTAATGTAGCGAACCGTATTGGGTTCTTTACCACTTTTTGTGGCAAGTTTGGGATTCAGCCTGGTGACAATCTTGATTGCTACAAACAACAGCCTTATGGCCTTAATTTGATGGCACAATCTATGTGATCATCATGATCAACGTTTTAGTAAAATAAGCTTAATAAAAGCCACTGAATAAAAACTTTAGATGTCACACTCGTAGGTGGACAACTAAATTGTTATGCTATTATTGTGAGTAAATTAAATGAGGTTGATCCAATAAGGATCAATGAGTTTTATCCATCTTTCATCGTTTGATATTTTTGAGTTCTTTTTTTTTAAAAAAAAATTTGTACATTTGTGGGTTAGTTATTTTAACAAAGTAATTAGTTAGAGAAAGGTAAACTTGATATATATATATATTCATGTACATGAGCATAACCAACTAAGGCCTAGGAGAATAGTCCATTATTTTTCTTTTAAATGTGCTCCGAAACCCTTCTAAAAAAAAAAAGAATTTAAGCACATCTTTTATGTAATAATATATCTGTAGTTTAATGATAAGAGTTTTATTTAATAATATCGAAACTTGGTTCAAATTTTAATAGACACATAATTCACTATTTAAAATAAATAATTTTTTAAAAATATTAAAAAAAAAACCTCAAATTAAATTAAAATCTTTTGAACTAAGTCCTAAGTTCCTAATTCAATATAGGAAGAATGTTGAATAAATATAAAGTAAAATAATCAAATAGTAGTTTTATTTTGACTACATACATGTTAGAATATAATTTTATACTAACATTTTTTTTAAAGGAAATTATCCACCGACCACCTAATGTTTCGAACTTTTTAAAAAATACACAATTCCTTTTTTTTTTTTTGCCTGAATTACACCTGAAGTTATAATTTTTTGCATTTTTCCATTTCCATCTATTGACCGTTAAGATTCTGTTAGTTTTTTTAACAAAATGACTGGTTTGCCCCCCAAAATTAATGCTATATGATGAAATTATAATTTTACATTTGGGGGGCAAAATCATTATTTTGTTAAAAAAACTAACGGAATCTTAATGGTAAACACACGAAAGTGGAAAAGTGAAAAAAATTATAACTTCAGGTGTAATTCAGGTAAAAAAAAAAAAAGAATTGTGTATTTTTGAAAAAATAGAAAAAATCAAGTAGTCGTGGATAATTTCTCTTTTTTTAATTATCTATTTGCTTCCATTGTACATTAATAGTAAGACTTACATTACAAAAACTATAGATTTTGTAAATTTTCGATGGATGTATCCTACTAAAAGTGCACTATCCATGTTATTATTTATATTTTCCTTATTTGATATATCTCAACTGTGCTTGATATTTTTTTGTTATGGAGAATTACTAAATTTGAAAAAATATGTGTGAAATCAAGCACATCTTGAGGGTATTAATAACCAATGGATACTTAATGGTGGAGTGCATAACTAGTTATATCAAAGTAAGTTATGCAGACATCAAGTGAGCAAGTGTGGACGCTATAATACCTTTTGATTTCAAATATATTCAAACTTCCAAGCATGGTAGCACGAAGTTGCCACCAGCATGTTCTTCCCTGACTTGAAGGTTTTTAACTCAAAATTTTTCCTCAAGGCTTCCATGAAAAGCACTTCTTGTAATCTATCTTTCAAATCGAACAACTTGTTTCCCATTAATCCATCACTATCATTAATAGCTTCCATGCATGGCAAGTTACTACTATTAGAATAAGAGTTGTCGTTGTCTAATGAATTGCTGCACACAAATAAATTGACTCTAGGCATATATCCACTATTGGGGGGGAGAGGGAACTCATATTGCAAGGCACTATTTTCCATACTATTGGATCACTAATTTTAATCCTGTCAAAATCATCATGAATAATAACATTCATACTTTCTAAATTCAACCTCTTATTATTAGGTTGTGTTTCATAAACGAATTCGGTTACTGACAAATCTTCAGCAAAAAATTATTTGGGTTTAAACCATCATCTTCAACATACAGCTTGACAGGTTCTTGCGGATAGTTATCAGGCCAGAAGCTAGGGTTAACATCAATAAAAGGTGTCATCAAAATCTGTTTTCGCTTATAGGTAATACAAAGAAGAATCTTTAACTCAGCTCCACTAATCGTTTCCTCTAGAAAATAGTCTACATCATCATTAATTATAATTGGAATGGGTGGCATTAGATTAAATAGTTTAAACTTGAACTCCATTTCAATGTCAAATTTAGAAATATCAATACAAATAACTTGCAATACTTTTTCTATCAATTGTGCATACATTGTAGAATAGGACACCATGATCCCTTTTGCTTTATACCATTAAATCTATAATGGTCGTTTTGCTCAATCCATTCACTACAAAACATAGTAGGCACATGTACAGAAGTTATTTCTTGTAATAATACAACACATGATTATACAAAAAATACAAAAAAATTAATACGGCATATAACGAAATATAAAATCATCTGCGTATTTACATGACTGTAATTGTGTAATTGCTCTTTTACATGACTACTTGGTAAAATACACAATTATAATCCAGTAAACAGCCAAAGGATAAATTTAGTAAAAAAATGTATTCTTTACACTAACAAAATGCTAGGTGTCATAACAATTATTATATCTTTCACACTTGTACAACTGTTGTCGTGTAAATTCATACATACATGACAAAATTCATGTAACTTGCAAAAAATACACGACTATAGCCTAATAAATAGTTAGAGGATATATTTCTTTCTAAAAAAAATCTTTTGTTTGCACTAATAGAATACTAGGGTTTCATAATAGCTTGAACATTTTACAAATATGCACAATTGTACTGTGTAAGTTCATACGCACATAACAGTAATCATGTAACTTGTTAAAATACACAACTACAGTCCACTACTAGTCAGAGGACATATTTAGTGAAAAAATATATTTTTTGTACTGATAGAATATTAATGTGTCATAACAATTAGAATATTTTACACACTTACACGACTATACTAATTGAAATTCATACTTACACAATTGCAGTTATGTAATACGGGTGCAGAAAAAAGATTTTAAGAACAAATGATTTCAACAAATATAGTTAGAAAATCCATCACATAGCAATAATTTGATGCAAATGCAGCCTAAATGTGAGTTGTTTTGTTGTTTATCACCAACTAAACAAAACCCTAAAAATAATATAATGTCAAAAAAATAAATGTTTAATGTACCTTATTCATTGAATGAATAATACATCGTGTTGCAAACTAAAATCTCAATACATTAGTTGTTCATAAGTGATTTTGAGAATGTGGAGAGATTTTTTGTAGTGCGAGTGAAAAAGTGTGTTAAAGATGATTTGTGTGTGTTTTGTATTTTTCTTTAGGAGCATTTTAGACAATATACTACATAAAATGCCATATCTACTTACCCTATTTTTGGGGTATATTTAATTAAAAATCCCCAAAAAGAAAGTCTAATTAACATTTTCCTTAACAGTGATTTGTGAACCTTTGCATACACAAAAGCCATAAAGCTAGAAATGTTCCATCAGCAAGAACAAATCAACATGTATATATATAGATTAAACTTATTAAATATTTATTGTGAGTTATAATTAGTTGTAATGTGTTTCAGATATGGAAGAGTCATATTTTTCAAAAGTAATGAGAATGAGAATAAATTAGGTTATATATAATATCTGCAGCTTCCTTAAAGTCTTGTCACATAATTTGAAAATCTCAGAAGTATGAAAAAAACGCTTTCGGTGAAGATGAGGGGAAGTCAAGTTCTCACACATCTCACTATTTTCTTTATTAACTTTTTTATTTTTCAACAATGAAATACAATAGGTATGTTAAAAATGAAAGCTTTTGAGAAGACAAATTAAAAATATTGTTAACAAAATATAGAAACATAAATAATGATCTATACAAATAATTTTGTTTTCTTATGTAAGGGTTTGGTGAAAGAAACTGGTGTCTAAAATTTTGGTTATGGGAGAGGATAGTTGCAACAATACGATCTTAATTTGTTGTATATAGATATTGGTGATTTGATGATGTTGTTGTCTTCCTACAAAATAAATTATTTTTTTCTCCCCCTTTAATTATGTTATTTAATTGTAAATCATGTTCTAACAAAAAAAATTAATTTTCACACGAGAGAGATTATTAAGGTCAATTATAGGAATAGAATGCATGTTTTATTATTGAATGGTAAGATTAAATAGTTCCTTCATTTCTATTTAATTTCTATTTGACTTTAGCCATATCATAATTATAAGTCATTGACATTAAATGTATAAGCCATTAACTATAATAATGTATTTTCATACAAATAAATTTCACCTTGTTTTCTTCAATAAATGGAAGGTTTTGTATTTCTGTTAAACAGTTTCTAATTTAGGTAATCATCTTAAGTTAGAACCCTACTCTTACAATTGTGAAGGTACTAGTTCGAGCCCCACAAAAGCATTGTGAGATTTTAATTTCCTTCCTTAATTATGATGGAAGATAGCTTTTCCTTTTTGAAATGTGGGTGGAGTAGACGTCCTCTCTAAAGTGAAGTAGATGTGCCTCGAATATTAGATAAGGCGGACATTATAAATGGATTTAAGAAGAATTGTTAAAAATGGTAATTGCTTGAATTTAGTTGGTGTCCCTCAAATATTACAAAGCAGGCATTTTAAAAAATGAGTAGACTCTGTCAAATATTAGGAGTAAACATCCTGTCTAAAGTAAAGTAGATATCCGTCGAATATTACAAGGAATATACATCATTTCCAATGTGGGGTAGACATCCATCGAATATTACAAAGTGTAGACATCCTTTTTAAAATAGAGTAAACGTCCTTCGAGTATTAGAAAGGGTAAGCATTATAATATCAAATATGAATTTAAGAAGAATTGTTAAAAATATTAATTTCTTGAATTTAGTAAACAAATTTAGTAGATGTCTCTCAAATATTTGAAGGCAAATATTAACCTTAAATATTGGTGCTCAGGTGATTGTGTGAACATTTGGCAGTCACGTTTAGCAGTCACGTTGATGCCATTCAATCTCTCTCTGTATCTATTACTCAAGAATCCCTTGTTTCCATTTCAATTGATGGAATGACCAGAGTCTTTGAGATTGTAAAGTTTCGATGGGCAAGCAAAACTCCTTCATACTCATTCAAGTTATTTTTTTATTTATAGTCAGTTCTTGCAACTTAATGTAATATTGTGACTATGTCCACTAGATAATTTTTTTAAAAATAATTAGATGAAAATAAAAAATAACAAAAGCAAATCACGTGGATCATAAGGCATTTAATGTAATCAATTTAATAACTACATTAACACCTTTCAAGTATTCTCTTAAAATCCCTTTTTTAATTAACATATCGGGTTATAAATATTTAAGAAAAAATAATTTTCTTTAATAATAATTGTTAATCTCATCAACAACTTCCATTTCTTAATAAGCTTTAACCCTTATTGCAAATGAGTCTTTTTGAGATTCTTGTGTTTTTATCTTGTTGCACAATGCTAGTGCCTACATTTCTACATTTAAAATTTGACTACTTCTTTTACTATATTGGCTACACAAAAGTTACAAGGCTATAATTGGAAGAGAGAAAATCGTAGAATCTAGTTGTTTTTTTTTAATTCAAGAAATGTTAGTTAAAAAAAAATAATTTCACAGATTTGGTTTCATAGGAATTTGAGACGAGGTCAACCCTCTAGAATGAATCATAACAATACAATTGTTATACACACACACACACAAAAATAGCATATTCTAAAATTAGTTTATGGTGTTGAATGGAGAGAAATGGTCAGCAAATCCAAATAGGTCGTCATTTACTTAGTTGAAAGGCACAAAATTATTTTCTCATTTTAGTTAAGAGAAGAAAAATTAAATTCCTCAGGCTATAAATTAAAAGGGTTGAGAATGAAGCAAAGTGTGGTTGTTAATTAATAAAGGCTTGAAGATGGTGAAGGCAGGTGCTTATTCCCTTGTGCTGATGCTTTTGCTTGCCTATGTTACAGGTGGTATGAGCCAAAATTATTGCAAGGAGAAGCATAGACTGACGAACTGCCAAAAGAATTCATGCCGTGATCTTTGTCTATCCAAGAAGTATGGCACCTTCTATAGTGAGAAATGTTTTGATGGTAACAATTGTGAGTGCAGTTACCGCTGTCAAAATTCGCCGCAAGCAAAGCAAGCACCAGCCGAAGCCGATAGTGCTAAGAAGCATTAATCATCCGAGCTTTTTATCTTTAACAAATCCACGCTAATTATTCTTATAAGATCAGATGAGATGTTGATCATTAATATCTGTTTACATATGTAATCAAATTTGAGTTCCAACATCTACACAACTAAATTCTTTTGGACTATATACTTCAACCTTTCTGAGTGACAATTCTTTATGACTCACTTTTATTTATTAGTTAACCCAAATGCCGAAATTGTTAGGTAACAGTTGAATTTGATAATTAAGGTTATTATGACGACAGGATGTGATGGCACAAAGGGCTATCACGTCTATTGCCTAAAAACCACTCGTGCCTGACTGTGCATATGAGATAATATGTCTAGGTTAACATTTTCCATGTATCTTGCTATCTAAGCCTCCAATTTGGGCACCGTTTACGCCATTTGATCCAAAATTTAATTTTCTATTTATTTTTAACATAAAATCAAAATTTCTAGTTATTTTTTTAATAAAATTTTAGATTGAATATATAAAATCTCATGGATCTCATTATATGTTAATAAATATTTCGCTTTAATGGAAGCTTATATTAGTGATTGTTAATAAATGAATAAACATGAGATACAGTCAAATTTTAACCAATTTCCAAGGATGAGCATTATATGTTAATAAATATTTCACTCTAGTGGTAGGTCAAAAAAAATTTTCTATGGAAATTGGCTAAAATTTGATTATATCTTGTGTTTAGTCAATTGTTAATAATCACTAATATGAATTTTATATTATTTGTCCTAGATGCCTCCTATTAAAAAATTGTGGACTAAATAAGACTAGTTAATGACTTATAGAGCTTAGTTTGCACCTGTTGATCTAATTGAGACTAATAATGACTTATCTTATGAAGAACTTGTGAAGAAATAGAGAAGTATAAGATAGACCTTGACCACTCTATGTGTATGAATATAGAAGACATTTATGAGGTCTTTATGCACTTAATGTGTGGAAAAGCGAACACTAAGTATATAGACCAGAATCATTACAACAGTGCTCATAAATTCCTTACCTGATGATGATAATACACTTGTTTTAAAGGCTCATATGTTAAAGGAGATTGAGTATCTCTCAAGCAAACATCATTCACTGAGGTGTGAAATTGAGCTAATGGAGGAGCGCTGTCTTGCTTAAAAAATCAGGCGAATCTTTGTGCTTAGCATTGACATGAACCTTTGGAATGGTAGAGAAGCTAGTCACCTTGAAAGAAGGCAGAAATTATGGTATGAGAAAACCATCCACAAAATCATCAAGAAGCAACAATTATTTTTTTATGAAGATACACGAGTATAAGTCAGCATCCTAATTTTCCTCCAAACACTTACCAATTATAGCTACCACGGTACCACCATTACTGTTAATTAGCCTCATTTTTGTTTCCTCTCCATGAGGTAATTATAATGATAATATATATATTATCTATGTTCTTTTATAATTAATGTTTATAATTTTATTCTTGTTTTATTTGCGTGGCCAATTAAATAGGATTTGAATAATTTGACCGCTAGTTGAAATACTTAATTCGTAATTATCTTGATATTTTAATCATTAGTGGCAAATTGGAATCAGTGATTGCAATTGGGAAACATGACCTAAATTAAATAATCAGAGCTATATGTTTATTGCTTGATCAACCTAATATATTTCTGTACTTAATGTTTTCATTGTCTTAAATTTAGAGATCTTGGTTTAAATTATTTAATGGTTAGAGATTAGGCGAAGACTTGTTTAGCCTAACAACGTATTACCGAAAGATATAGATTAATAGATCTTATTGTTGTCTACGCACTACAAAAAAATGACCTATAATGACAGTTTCTCATGTGATAGTTTTTTATCAAAAGGTTTTATATCTTATACGTATGACACACATGCAACAGAAAATTTTTTTATCAAGAATTTATGACAAAAATATGATAGAATTTACTATTGTCAAATATTTATGACCAACTAGTGATATATATTTTGTCTATAAAAAATTATGATAGAATTTTATTTTGACTTCAAATTTGACCAAAATTTTAAAAATTTTAGAAAATAAAAAAAATAAAACAATATTAAAACAAAGAAAAAAAATGAAATGACGTTATTTTACTCCCTTATTAGTCTTTCAACCTTTCTTTTTCCCCACGTGTTAAGACCTCACTCACTCACTACCATGAAACTTCTCTCTCGAACGTAGCTCGCTCCTCGTCGGCAATGACAACCTTCACTGTCGTTGGCTCATCGTTGACCAGTGTTGTCTCTTTTTGCCACAACAGAATCGAATTCAATTTTAAATCGAAACCAAAACCTCACCTGTCACGACAACCCAAACCTTACCTACCAAGAATCCCAGAAACCCACACTCATTCACAGGCAAGCTTTACCTTTCTCAATGATTTCCAGCAAGTTACGGTGAACTTTGCCATTGCCTAAACTATTTTTGACACAAGCTTCACGGTTTTCATCTCTTTGAAACCTTAAGTTTTTTTTTTTTTTTGAAGAAGCT
This sequence comes from Luvunga scandens, assembly GCA_030449905.1. Lineage (NCBI taxonomy): Eukaryota > Viridiplantae > Streptophyta > Magnoliopsida > Sapindales > Rutaceae > Luvunga > Luvunga scandens. Next base: position 698,731 of record JASUUG010000714.1, read on the forward strand.
AGTTTACTTCATTCTAAGTTATTAAATTGAAGTTATATTGGAAACCACTCGATAGTTTAACAATTAGCACTTTCCTTTCAACTTGGCATTATATATTGTTATACCCATATTTTTACCAAACCTGACCCCAAAGATCCACATCTAATAATATGACCTAATCTAAACAAGAATATAAAATATAATTCTTAATCCTTGTCAAACTCTAATCCTGTAGGATAAAAGATAAATTTTCCTAACTTAATTATACTTCTAATCATTTCTCTTATATAAAGAGGCTACCACTTTAAGATAGGGAGATAGAAGATATACATGAGAAATTGACATATTCGAGGAAAGAGTACAACATCCTCTACGCCATTTTCTCTTATTTTTATTTATTTATTTGTTATCATGACGCTCTCAATTTCTGACTTAAGCATCAGAATGTCTGCGACAATAACACCTCTTACAGCCCCTAATTATTTATTATTTTAATATATTTTAATTACCAAGATTTTTTATCCTGAGAATACCAAATTCTCTCATAGTCCATTCTCCAAATAAACAAACTCTCTTTCAACACTTATTGTGGATACAAATTTATGCATATATGAACTCAATGCCAACGGTACCGGCATCCACTTAAGGCAGTAGCAAACTAGCAACCGCGTGGAGGAACACTGAAAACGGAACTGGGACACGGTGCAAGAATTGATTTCCTTGGATTGTGACAATTCATTTTACACGACGACGTACCTCAAGCTTACGTATGTTGCAGACTTCGTTTCCCTTCTGTTTAAACTTCAAACCAAAAATTTCGATCTGCATTTTCTTCCTTGCCACATCAGGTACTCCTCCGTTGGCCATCCCAAATGTCAAACTTCTAATGCCTAACTCCGGCTGCTGATTCAGTGAACTGAGGAATGGACTAGGGTGTTCTGGATTGTAATTTAAATAACTTTCTGATACACAGGATCTTCATAGAGGCAAGTGTAGAGCATACTTGTTATCAAAATGAACTATTATGAGGGATCTCCTTTTGTTTTCTTTAGATCTCTAGAAGATAATAGTATTTAGAAAGACATGGAGAAGAGAAACTCAAAATTTTTCTCAAAATGTTCCTTGCTTTCTTTAGGAACGATGCTTCCTTATATAGGAAAAACATTAAGGATGGGATTAAGACATGAAACTTATCTCCATCCAACACACTACACATTTTTTCATCGATAGGATAAGATTAGGAATCTCTTTTTAAAAGCAAACCATAATTAAAGCACTCACATGATTAAAGTAAAAACATATTTAGAACATGATTAAAGTAGATCACGGGTGTGCCAGCTTTCTCAAAAGCTGTGAGAGGGGGACAGGTTGTCCACGTCGTTGTCAACTTCTGTAAAAGTTTCTTTCCACCATAGTAACTCAGTATAATGTTTCTCAAAATCTATCGGATGAGGATGACTGGTAGGCTCCATTGCTGAATCCTTGTTTTGAGAGTGTGAAGACGATGGTCCTGTGTCTGTATTATTTTGTTCTTCATCATCTGGGAATAAGGAAGTGAATGATTCCCAAGGGTCTTGGGAGTCTTGGAATAGTATGTCTGTATAGTCTGGGCATTCTTCTTTGAGAAGGGTCCCACTAGTCTGTGACAAATTGCTTGGCCCTGGTGATGACTTGATGGTCATGAGTTCATGCTGAGGACCCAAGGAAGTATGCTGGATTTTCAAAGACGGTTGTGGAAGATGATTGAGTTCCATAAGGTATCCTTTGAGATTAGTGATGATAGCTGGATTATGTGTGAGGGGAAAATCATGGGGGAAAGTCTGCCATTCATAAACTTGGTTCTGATTCCAAAAAAGCTTGGTGATAGAATGCTGGAAGTAGGGACGATGGATAATGAAAACTATAGTAAATTGCTTAGCATCTTGTTCAGGGATTGTGAGAAGATGGTTTTTCCGAACTAAGCCTTCAAGTTGCTTTCTCTACCAAGAAATTGGAGAAAACCATTCGAGCATGGTCCACAAAAGAGAAGAAGCTTGGGAACTGCAGTTGAGACATTTCTGTACGTCTTGAAGAGGAATAACTAACTTGGTAGCATATAGGACTGAAAGACACCAAATGTACCATAGTTCATTCTCTATGATATCCTTTTTTGGTTTGAGGGTGAGACCAGTAAGAAATAGATGATCTGGGTGGAAACTGGGGAAATTCCATGGTTGTTGGTGATAGATGTTCATGAATTATCAAAAGATAAATTTTTTTGCAAATTCTTGGATTTGGTGAGGAGAAGAGAAGGTAAGGTTGAAGGGAAAAACTTTCTTGGTGGTGGCAAAGTTCTCAAGAGATGTCATGGTGGCTATGATAGGGATGATAGCCGTAGATGTTATCAAGCTGGATGAACGTGGCCTGGACAAAAAATCAGGGACCAGATTTTTATCTCCTTTTATGTGTTGAACTGTGAACTCGTATTTTGAAAACCAAGTTTTCAAACGAAGAAGGTGCATGTCTGGTAAGGACTTATTTTTGAACTCAAGGATTTTTGGGAAAGAGGAATTGTCTAAGCGTACAATGAAAGTGTGACCTATGAGGTGGAATTCAAATTTTTTAATTCCATTCTTCACTGCAAGTATCTCTTTATAAATCACATGGTAGTGCTTTTCAGAATCCTTGAATTGTCCACTTGCATGTGGAATGCGCTGTCCATTAGTGAGAATTCTCAACGGTTGTGGTTGCTGTGCAAGCTGTTTACCCATCACTATTGATTGATCTTCATTCTCATTTCTCACCAACTGAATTAATAAATTGGGTTTGGTAGTACCACCAAGTGAATAATGGGTAAATAATTAATAGCCTTTTTTAACGAGTTAATTAACTGGATTAAGAAGCTTCACGGTCATTATGAAAAACTGATGTGGCATTAATCAACACCATCCAATTAATTAATTGATGAAGATACGTTACCATTGGTGATTCGCTAGCTAGCTAATTACGATTAAAACCAAATTACAAGCACACAGCAAGTAGTGCAGTGCAGCCAAGTCCTGGGCACAAATGGGGAGACAGTGAGTCGGTGCTCCTTTCTCTTGGTCATTCGGTCCAGCGCCGGCCAATCCACTTGCCATGAATTTCCAAATATTGGTGGCATCTTTTCCTTTTGTAATCAGCCTTTTGATTTTTTTTTTTTTGTTGGTTCTTTTCTTAGATTTGACGACGCATTAGATTTATTAGTAGTTGGTAAGTTCAAGCCAAAAAGAAATTAAAAGAAAAAAAGAGCAGAAAAAGGTTGGCCAGGTTGAAAGAATCAATTCTAGAACTGGAAGCCAGTAATTTTTTAATACTGTATTTAATAAAAAAAACTAGTGCCCTGTTTGATTTGGTGAGCAATTTACACTCATTGTTTACGATATTAATTTAAAGCAAAATCTTTCTCTCAAAAAAAAAAAAAGGTAAAATGTTATGACAATAATTTTAGTTTATTATTTCACCTTTAAATTTTTGCCGAAACATCAATTTTGGATTAATTAATTACACGTAGTTCTGTTCCACTGAAATTGGGATATTGCATCGGAGAGGGCGAAGAAGATTGCATACGGAAGAAGACCACCCTAATTGCGTGGACCACTGCGATCAAACCCATCCAACATCAAATCAGAGCAGGACACAGTTAAGACCAGACCCTTTTCGGGGGCACAAAACCATCGAAAGTCAGAAGCTTGCGTCAACAATATTGACCACTAAATAATCCCCACGTATCAGCATCTCCTTCTCTTCTCCAGCTGTCACTCTTCCGCTATAGGCCGGCGGCTCCCCCCTCTTTACTGTGTTCCACATCCAAACAGAACCCATTTCTTAATAAATGATGAGTTATAAAAATGATATAACTTACTATTAATTAGTCCACTCTTATATGATACTGCACAAAATATGATGGAATAGTACTCAGCACAGTATGATACAATGCAGCCGAGAAATGTAGTGCAATCAAGATTACGTTTCTACACAGCTGATAGCATATAACACCTATAATTCATTTGTACTTGCAGCTACCAATTCTATTCCACCACAACTGAGAATTAAAAGGCGAGTGTGCCCTTTTGCAGCTCTATGTGAAGAGGGTAAAAGCAGTGTGCTAGATTGGATGACCATAAGAGTATCAAGTATAGTTTTGATTAGATAATATTGTTGTCTAATTTATCAATGATATGCTACTCAACTAATTAGAAGCTTAAAATTGGCAAGCGAAGAAATTATTTGGCATTCTGAAAAGTTTTCCTTACAAAATAAAGTTATCCTATATATCAATGTTCAATAAGTGGGATTGACTTTCATATTAGTGAGTAGTAACTACCTTGAGAAATGTTTGTATCTTTATGAAATATATTAAAAAAAAGTTATTGACGACATTAAGCTATATCTTTATGGTTGTAAAATGTTGGTGTGATATGATGCCATGGTTATGGTTCACAATATGTAGGGAATTTGGTTATTCAATTACTTCATTCTAAGTTATTAAATAGAAGTTAACCCAAACAATATGGTTTCTCTCAACAATTTGGCAGCCTAAAATGCTGTAAAAAATAAAAGAATAATGAAAAGCTTCAATTTTATTCAATGGTTTTTCATCATTATATAAACAAGTGAAGTAAATTAAAAAGGAAAGTTTGACTATAGACAAGCTATGTTGCAGGAGCAATTTACGTAATAGCGATCAATATACAATTTGGAAATTGATAAGTCAAAGCTGATAATCATGGAGACCATAATCATTGGGATATGTTTGGTGTGGAGACCATAATCAGTGAGATATGTTTGGTGAGGATTCATCCTTAATATGCCCTCACAAGATTGAGCTTCCATTAAGAACACCAATCTTGGACCGCAAATAATCAAAACATTGGGAAGAAAGTGGTTTAGTGAGAGCATCAGCTAGTTGATCTTTTGTGGAAACATGAGACACACAGAAAATGCCTTTAGACACTTGATCACGAACAAAGTGATAATCAATGGCAATATGTTTCATTCGAGAATGAAATATCGAATTTGCACAAACATAAGTGGCACCAATATTGTCACAATATATCTCTGGAGGGGAGCTAAGTGGGACGTGTAATTCTCTTAAAAGAGATTGCACCCAATTGACTTCGGCAGTAGTAGAAGCTACAACACGATATTCAGCTTCAATAGAGAAGCGAGCTCCAGTGCGCTACTTCTTCGAGTACTAAGAGATTGGATTTTTACCAAGATATAAGACAAAGGTTGTGGTAGAAGTGCGATCATCACGATTTCTAGCCCAATCGGAATAAAAAAAACCATGAAGAATTAATGGAGACTGTCGATGTAAAAGGAGACCATGATGGAGTGTATGTTTGAGATACCGCAATAGCCTTTTTATGCTAGCCCAGTGAGTTTGTAAGGGAGAGTGCATGAACTGTGAAAGTTTATTCACAGCATAGGAGATATTCGATCGAGTCAAAGACAAATATTGAAGTGAGCCAATCACGCAACGATATTGAATAGCATCTACAGGTGGAGAATCATCCTTTACGACTAAGGTAGTTAAAGTAGACAGTGGAGTAGTGTTGATTTTAGGCCCATCTATTTTTGTACATTCAAGGATATCTCTAATATATTTTTATTGGTTGAGGAAGAGACCATTCTTGATTGAGAGAACTTCTATACCTAAAACATAGTGAAGAGCACCCGTATTTTTTACCAAGAACTGAGAGGAGAGAATCTGAATGAAATGTGTAATTGAAGCAGAGCAACTCCCAATAATAATTAAATCATCAACATATACAAGAAAGTACATTATGATGCCATCCTTGTGATAGACAAATAAAGAGGTGTTTGCACGTGAATTAACAAACCCATATGCGAGTTAAAAGGAATTCAACTCCTTGTACCAAGCTTGAGGAGCTTGTTTGAGGCCATAAATAGCCTTACACAACTGGCAAACATGGGAGGAAAAGTTAAGATCAACAAAACCAGGTGGTTGAGCCATATAGACCTCCTCTGTTAGACTTCCTGGTAAAATTCATTATTAACATCTAATTTACGTATATTCTAGCCTCGTACAAGAGCAAGACATAAAACCATCCGAATAGTTGTAGGTTTAACCACATGACTAAATGTCTCAATAAAATCAAGGCCAGGGCATTGATGAAAACCCTTGGCAACTAGTCTCGCCTTGTATCGCTCAATACTCCCATTTGGTTTTCGTTTAATTCTGAAAATCCATTTGCAACCCACAATATTTTGAGATGGATTTGGAGGCACTAACTCCTATGTGCCATTTCGAACAAGTGCTATAAACTCATCACTCATAGCCATTCTCCATTTAAGATCCTTTAAAGCTTGAGAAACACAAGATGGTTTGTATGATAAAGGTAACGGGTGTTTGGTGGTTACATGAATTTTTTGGGTTTGAAGATGTTATTTTAGGAACAAGTTGTCATTAAGTGAGTTCGTAAGGGCACAAGTAGGGGTGATGGTAAAGGCGGCTCAATAGGTAATGATAAAGTAGATTCAACATGTATAGAGTGAGTAGTGGATGAAGATGAATTATGAGAATTTGTGCAAGAGGCGACATGATCAGAGGAATTAATAGAGATATTATCGTTTTAAGATGCCTCAGATGAAGCATGAAAATTACTAGCATCATGTGCAAGCATTTGTGGTGGCACACTTTTAGGCAGCATGCGTGAAGCACTAGGAATAAAAAAAATGGGGTGGAGTTAAAGAAGCAGCTAAAGGCTCAGGTAGACCCCACGAATTGATGCTAAAAGTAGTGACCTATGGTTTGTCTTTATCTATCAATTGGAAGGGATATTCATTTTCATTAAACTGAACATGGCGAGAGACAAAGACACAGTGTGTGATGGTGATGAAATGTTAACTAAATACTTGAGGACGACATGTCATATGTCAATTGCTTGTGAGAATGGAATATTGATAATAGAAGTTGATATTGAAACCGACATTGTCATGATTGTCGTCCAAAGGCAGCAAGTGTTTCACGTGATTAGAGGTAAGATCTTATCATTTGAAACGACTGGGGAAATTGCTGTTTCTTAAGCTTTGTTACGAAGTCATGTTGCAAGCATGTGATCAAAGTGAGACAGTTAAGTTTGGCGGGAAAATACCAACTAGGAAAAGAAGCCCAGAAAGCTAGTTATAAAGGCTAAGTTTCTGGAGTTCAAAAACAGGGTCATATACTCTAAAAGATATTGTAGAGGAAAGAAAGGAGAGTTTGTCACTTGTAATCTTTGTATTCTACATTTTCTGTAACTCTTGAGATCAATACAAGTGAAAGCACAGTACTAATTCCTCAGTGGATGTAGGCATCATGAATTGGTGCTGAACCACTTAATTCTTGTGTGTTTTTGTCTTGGATCTGATTTTGTTTTCTGTTTCTTGATTTTCATTGCTTAGATTTGTGTTACTTGGTTAAATATGTTCTTGAATTGGAGAGTCATAGGTCTTAGAATGAGATAGATCTTAGTAATTGAGATCTAGATCACTACAGATGGGATCAAAACACTTGTATGCACTTTGTGAAGAGGAGTATCCAATAAAAACACACGCACACAATTTTGGTTCAAGTATATTTTTAGTGTAAGGTTTTAGCCATGGATAACATAAACACCCAAAATTCTCAATTTTTGGTAATTGGGTGATAACCCAAAAAGTTTTTTAAATGGTGTATGATAATTAAGTAGCTGTGGGAAGACGATTAATCAAGTATGTAGTAGCTTGGAAGGCATGACTCCAAAATGAAAAAGGCGTGGAGGCTTCACGAAATAAAGTTAGCCTAGTTTCAACGACATAGCGATGTCGACGGTCAATGAAACCATTATGTTGAGGTGTATGGGGAGGAGTGGTTAATTGAGAAATTCCATGGGAAGTAAATAATGATTTTAATTTTTTTATCACCCCCACCATGGGAATAAACTAAAATAATAGGTGTTTTGAAAAAATTTTCTACCAAGGTTTTGATCTTGAGAAATACGTCACACACATCAGATTTCAAACGAAGTGAGTAAAGCAAATATATTTAATAAAATGGTCTACAAATACTACATAATATTTGAAGTCATCAACAGATTCTATTGGAGCAGGACCCCAAACATCGATGTAGAGAATTTCTAATGGGCCTTTCTTATGAAGTGTTGACACATGGAATGGAAGCCGATGGCTTTTATTGCAAGAGCAAGACTCACATGAAACTAAAGAAAAAGTAGAAAACAGTGACGAAAGAGAATGCCTTTTAATGAGAAATTACAAAATTCAACTAGATGGGTGACCAGATGGGTGACCAAGACGTCAATGCCAATTAGTAGCTGGGTGTTTCACACCCACAAAAGCCACTAGAGAGGTACTAGTAGATTCATGCCGCATCGATCGCCACTCATAGGTATTGTTCTTATTTGGTCCGTTGAACAGTGTCGCCCTCGTGCGCAGATCCTTCACCAAAAAACAAGTAGGTGAGAATTCAATAAAATCATTATTAGTTTTACAGAATTGAGAGACGAAAATTAAATTTTGTTTCATAGAAGTCACACAAAGAACTTTTTTGAAGAAAAAAATGTGAAAGGGTGAAGAGAGTTAGGTTGTCCCAACATGAGTTATTTGTAACCTAGATCCATCACCTAATATAATATCATCAGGGCCTTCATAATTTGAGTGAAGAGATAAATTTTGTAAACCTCTAATAACGTGATGGGAGGCTCCTGTATCAAATAACAAGTTTGGATTCTGATTCCCAGAAGAAGTGGCATAATTGACATCTGGAGTAGGTTTAAGAGCAAGATTAACATGAGGACATCGTTTTGCGGAGTGACCCATTTGATCTCATAATTGGCACTTCACTTTAGACCAATCTACTTTGCCATTTAGTTTTTTGGGAAAATTGTTCTGAATATTAGATGGCCATTGGTTTCTAGCCTTGCAATTTCTGGATCCATTTTTCTGGGTTTAATTGGCTGTTATAGGAGAAGAATCACCTTTGAAGGATTCACGATAGAGAAAATTTTCATGCTTCACAAGCTTGTCATAAAGAGATTCAAAGGATATAGGTTGTTCTCTGGCACGTATTGCTCCAGCAATTTCTTTGTTCTCCGATCTAATGTCAATAAGGTAATGAAGAGTAATATCATCGTCATCTAACTGGGCCTCAACTAAAGCCAATTGATCTCCAATAATTTTGACTTCTTTGTTACCACGAATTATGTTAGAGAGCTTTTCTTTGAGTGACATAAGTCTAGACCGAGAACGATTTACATAAGTTTGCTGAACAATAGGCTGCCTCAGGCCTATTACCTATAACAATAATATACTGAGTAGTGGGAACATTTGCAACAGACAAAAGTTGTTTGCCCTTATCTCTAGTATCTCTACCCTTGGGCTAACTAATAGGCTATTGAGGCAAGAGAGAATAGAGATGATTTGCAATTAACAAATTGAGTAGGCAAGTATGGAAAAAACACCCAAACCGGCATAACTGAGGATTCTTTGGAACATAAAAAATAAGTTGTCCATTAAAAATACGCATACGCCTGTCATTAACATATCAAGTCCGTTGAATCCAAATTATAAAGTAATATTCTTCCATTTTAAGCTAAATAATGATATATCTATTATCCAACAATGAAACCTAGAATTCCCTTTTAACCTAAGGCACACAAAAAACTTACGAATGACATTCATATATAGGCGGGCAGCCAAAAGAGATCTTATTAAGAAAAGTTAATTTAAAAAGTAACCCGACCTACTTTTTTAAAGTTAAGCGTAAATATATAAGAGCAAAATTAAGGCATGCACATCATTAAGTGTGACTTTATAACTTCTCCCACTCCCACCCACAACATGCCTGATGCAGATAATTTATTAATAAGGTAAACAACAGTGGCATACGCACAGCTTCATTGAATATTTATTCATTTTGTAGCTTAAAGGGTTGTGTTGCGGCGCAAGTACAGCCAAACATAGATAATTAAATCCTTGTTAATGATATATTGAGTTCAAATTACTGAAACGGCAAGCAAATATATTGCAAAGATTTGTAGTGGTGGTGTTGGATTACATATATAAATGTATGTATATTCGTTGTCAAAACCTCCCCCACGCCTAAGGTAAGTATCAATCACCGATCTGCCTTCTTCTTAAAATTAGGATCTCAATTTTCACTTTTCCATTCATTCATTCTTTCTTTCCTTAACCTTTACCTCTCTTCATTAATTTCGCTAACGCGCGGCTGTGCTGTGTACTACTACTATAGGGATGATCATCACTTTCAGAACACATCAGGATGTATAAGTGATAAAAAGTACATGCATAAATATGAAAGGTGTATGTGTTTTCATGATTGATCATTTATTCGTTTGTTCTTTCTTTTTTTTTCCTTAGTGCTGTCTTGAAGTTGCATTAATTTTGGTTATGTTGGACTTTTTCTTAATTTGCTACTCTTCTTTCGTTTTTTTCTTTTCAGCAGTAGGCTATCAAAAGTGTCTTTTTCTTGATTTATTAGTATTATTACTTTTTAAAGAAAAAGCTAAACCTGTCAAATTGCTCAAGGATGAGGTGATTTGAACCCACTAAATTTCTCTATATATCCACCTAAAATAATATTAATTATTTAAATTCAAAATTTCAAAATTACCTTTCACTCATTTTCTCTCTTTGCTTTAAGGTTTGTATTTTCTCTCTATTATTATATTATGCGTCTTGAAATCTAAGTTTATTCTTTGGCCATTGATTCTTTTCTTTTCTTAGCAAATCAAACTTTATTTCTTTTTTCCTATTGTTATTCTTTTCCTTTTGTTCATCTTAATTTTGCTATTTCGAGAATAAATATGAAATTTAAAGAAACTTCTATAGTTTTCATGATCAGTAAAAATTAATTGATATTCTTTTTATTATGGTCGAATTTTTAACTACCAATTTGTAATAGCCATTGTGCAACTAATTTTGAAAAGTTTAGAAGAATGTGTCAATGTTTATTTAAAATTGAATGGGAGAAGTTTGAATTATGTACAGTGAAATTGAGAAATTGGTTAATTAAGTAATTTTATTAAAATTTATTTTAGAAATAAAAGCTTATTTTAAATATAGGATTTAGAGAAAAAATTGGTGGGTTCAAATAGGCCTACTATCATTTAGTGTATTTTCTCAATTTTCTTTTTCAGTTTTGGTGATTTAACAGAAAGCGCAGAAGATCAATTAGAGGCCTCAGGGCAATAGAGTTACCATTGGAGTCTATGACATTGAGGAAGGATGTCCATATGAATGTGATGCATAATAATAGGTCATTTAATTACTTAACTATACCTTCTAATTACAATTAATGATTTACAAAAACTCTTTTCATATATATAATTTTGGTGGTACTAATCAGGGATAATAATTTTTCTTGTTGGGAATCCTGCAGGATCTCATCCCATTTAGAATGTGATTGAGACATATTTTTATCTCAAAAGAAAATAAAGGGACGTAAGTGGAATATTTTTTTATTCCACTTGCATAAACGAGATAGGACTAGAATTGGCAAATCTTGTTCCATCCCATCCTATTGCCAACCTTGTTAGTTTGGTTTATTATCATATTATTAAATTATTGGATATTTTAACATGGTCGAAATTAGTTACTGTTCAAATCTATAGTTTTTGTAATGTAAGTCTTAATATTAATGTGCAATGGAAGCAAATAGGTAATTAAAAAAAATTTAGTATAAAATTATATTCGAACATGCATGTAGTCGAAATAAAACTATTATTTGATTGTTCTACTTTGTATTTATTCTACATTTTTGCTATATTGAATTATGATGATCTTTAAAAAAAGTCAAAATTTATTTATTTACATTTGAAACTATTCAAGACAATAAGATGAGACGGGATATTTAATAGGACGGGACTAGAAAAAAATTTTATCCAAAAAAGAAATAAAGTGATGGGAATAGAACATTTTTTTATTTCATTTGCATGTACGGGACAGGATTGGGATTGACAAACTTCATCCCATCCCATCCCATGCTATTGCCAAACCTAAGTTGATTGGTAGTACCAATCAACTATAGGTGCATGAACTAATATAATTAAACTTACTATTCCTTTTATGATATTGATTCCCATAATAATTTAGGCATATGGAAACCAACAATAGCATATATTATAGACCTCTAATTTATCTTTACTACATTAATTGGATGCCATAGCCATGCCATGCGTGTATCATTCCTTAATTTGTTCATCCCAAAATTATTGGAAATTATTCAACCATCCCTCTATTATAAGTGTTTGTTTTGAATTGTGTATTTTTAAAAATTAAGCAAAAAATCAACTTACTACTTATCTAAATTTGTTTCAAAACCTAATTCCAAACAATTTGGTTCAAGAAATTGATAATAATTGAAAGCCTCACCTCACCAAGTTTCCAATATTTGGTGGCTTACTAAATAAAAGTATCTACTGTATTTATTTATTAGATATCTTGAAACTTTTTGGCGATACAAAATAATAACTACATTCATATATGTGTCTTAAGGTAATGAAAATTAAGATTTGCTGCCACCAAAATCAAACCTTATGATCAAATTTACTTTTTGATTAAAGCAAGAGAATAACAATATATATATATATATTCTACCCTACAGGTCAAATACTATTAGTCAAACTCAACTAAAATATAAAAAAAAATTAAAAGACAAAAAGTTAAGCACCTATTAAATACAAAAAAGACTAGAAACAAGACTTGGTGGGTCACTCAAATTAATTTCGGCGTCTTCTTCATATGGTTGGTATTTCAAATATGGTTTTAATCTTTAGCTATTAACTTTGAACTTGACATCTTTCTTTAGATTCTTAATTTTAATGGCCCCATGCGAAAAAATGGTGTGACCAATAAATAGATTAAACCATCAAAAGTGTAATTTATTTGGGAATAAATGCAGGTATGAGTTGAATAAAAACACTTTCTATCTTAGTGTAAAAAGATTTTCTCACGATATAGTTGTCATGAAAAACTTTCATTCATTGCTTGCAATTATTAGCATTTTCATAAGCATTGTTGCGAATCTCCTCAAGTTCATTCAATGTAATTTATGCACATTACCAACATCATCAAGATTTGAATTAAAAATTTTAATAACCTAAAATAATTTATGCTCAGGTTCAATTAATAAGTGGCAAGATTTATCATAAACAAGATTTATCATAAACCAACCAATAGAATGGCATTTCTAAAGATGTTTTAAATATAGTATGGTAAGACCAAAGTGCATTAGTAAGTTGAATAGAGCAATCTTTGTAGTCTAGGTTAACCATCTTTTTCAAAATTTATTTTATCTCCCTATTTGCTAATTCAATTTGACCACTTGTTTGAGGGTATAAAAAATAGCGACTTTATATATAATTCCATATTTTTTCATTAAACATTAAATGACTTATTACAAAATTACTTATCTCTATCACTAATGATGGCTTGAGGGATTTTAAATGTGCTCAAAGATTCTCTTTTAAAAAATGGATCATAGTTTTGTGATCATTGAACTGACAAGAAATCACTTTAACCCATTTTAAAACATAATTAACAACAATCAAAATATATTCAAATCCAAATGATGATAGGAAATGGCCTATAAAATCAATTCCCAATAATCAAATATTTCAATGAAAAGGATGGATTTAAAGGCATTATATTTTGCTTTAAGATGGACTTAAATATTGTACAATTCTAACATATTTTACAAAATGCATGTAAATCTCTAAATAAAATAGGTCAATAAAATTCATACTATAATATTTTTGCAGTTGTCTTTTTTGAAGAAAAGTAACCATCACATGCTTTTGAATGACAAGATTGAATGACACTACTTATCTAGTCATCTAGTATATTTCTTTGAAAAATTTAATTAGAACAATATCTAAACAGGTATGGATCATCTTAGTAAAGACATTTCACCTCTGTTAAGAATTTCTTCTTGTCCTTAAAGTTCCAATCAGATGGCATTTTACCTGTTTCAAGATAATTAACAATGTTAACATACTGAGGCATATTGTGTATAGAAAACAAAAATTTAGTATGGAAAGAATCATTGATGGGGATTGTATTAATTGAAGACTCATTTGTAAATTATCAATGACCTATAACAATATTTTCGGCACCCTTTTTGTATTTGATTGTGAGGTTGAATTCTTCAAGCAATAAAATCCATTGTATTACTTTTGCCTTAGCATCCTGTTTAGACATTAAATATTTAATAATAGCATGACCAGAATAAACAATAGTAGATGAAACAATTATATGTAATCGAAATTTGTTTAATACAAATACTACAGCAAGTAATTCTTTTTAGGTTGTGATGTAATTCATTTAGGCACTATTCAAAGTTCTACTTGCAAAGTAAATAAAAAAAGGCTTACCTTCTTTTCTTTATCCTAAAATAGCTCCAATAGCATAATCACTTACATCACACATTAGTTCAAAGGGCAAAGACTAGTAAGAGGTTGCATTATAGAAGCTGATGTTAAAAGACTAATTATCTTTTCAAAGACTTTCTAACAATCTTTAATCCACTTGAATGGTATGTCTTTTAATAAAAGGTTACAAAGTGGTCTGACAATAGCACTAAAGTGTTTTGTAAACCTCTTATAAAACCCAACGTGTCCTAAAAAGGAACAGATTTCCTTAACTATCTCTAGTGAGGGTAACTTTATGATGACTTTGACTTTAACTTTTTCAACTTCAATTCCATTAAACGACATGACATAGCCTAGGATAATCCCAAAAATGATCATAAAATGACATTTTTACCAATTTAAAACAAGTCTTATTTCTTTGCACATTTCCAAAACTCTTTCTAAATTATCAAGACATTTATCATAACTTCCAAATACAGTTAAATTATCCATAAAAACCTCTAAACAATTTTCAACTATGTTGTTACTTAATAAGCATCTTTAATATGTTGCAAAAGTATTACAAAGTCCAAAAGGCTTTCTCCTAAATGCAAATGTTCTGAATGGGCATGCAAATATAGTCTTTCCTTGATCCTCTAAGGCTACAGGTAGGCAAATACCCGACCCCACTCGACTCGAATCGACCCGACCTAACCCGAAAAATATTGGGTTCGGATCGGATCGGGTTGTGAATAAAACCCGATCGAATTTATTTGTGTCAACCCGATCAGATCATGATCGGATCAGATGAAACCCGATCAGGTTGACACAAAATAAAAAAAAATAAAAAAATTAACAAAAAAAAATGAAAACCCAATTAGATTAGATTACCCGAATTTCTAAAACTGAAACTAAATTGCTAAAGCAGCTAAACAATCATCTTAATTCCTAAACACTCATACTATCACACACACCATACGCTCAAGAATCTCACAAAGTTACAAAGTATAAACCATTACAATTTGCAGGTTTACAACAAAGAACAAAGTCAACAAAACCTTCAATTCCTCATATCTAAAATAACAACAGCTGAAAAATAGCACACATACACAACCTCCTTCCTTTGCTCTGTTGTTGACTCACTCACATCCTATTGAGTACTAGAAAATGTGTATTTATAATGGAGAAAATCATCATTCTGCACTCCAAGCCTCACTAATATCCCTACTTTTATATCTTTAAGTCCCTTGTAATTTAATTAAGTATGTTTTATTTTAAATTACGTATTTTATGTATTTTAGGGGATATCATGGTCATTTCACAATGAACGAGAGATCAGATAGAAAAACGGACAGCAATTTTAAACTCAGGACAGTCGAAAACCTTAGGAGGAGCATAAAAAGATAAATGGTACTGTTCACAAATACGGTACTATTCACATATACGGTACTGTTCACACATACTGATGATGCGGTTGATATATACGATCTGACACTTTGTACCGCGACCATTTACGACGCATTCACGATGCTGTTGCATTCACACTGCATTGTAAGATGACGTGGCACTGTAAGATGACGTGACACTATACGATGACGTGTCACGATCCTATTGGACCCAAAATGTTGACTAGTGACGTGGCAGAATGTTAGTGAGCCGAAAAAACGTGTATACGGTACATGCATATACACAGAATAACAGCCCTGATGATATGTTCCATCCAATAAGAACTTGCCACGTTACGCAATCCTGAGCGTCCAAATTATTTTAATCCGATGGCCATTATTTACTCAGTGTATATATAAAAAGGGGGCTCTCCCCCTAATTTGACACCTCTGAATCCATTTTTGAGCTCCATTTTCTATAATTCCATCTCTATCTTGTATTTTCTACGTATTTTAATAAAATTTCTATTTTATCCCTAGTTCAAATATGAGTGGCTAATTTCCTTTCAAGCTTGGGTTGAAGGTGAAGTCTCAACATGCTCTATGGGCTTAATTTGGTAAATTTACTTTTCCTTCCCCTTTAATTTATGTGGATGTTTTGACTTTTCGTAGTCAGATAGTAATAATCTTGTCTGGATATCGGCTGAAATAACCGCCTCCCTAAGCAAGGTTATTACTATTTGGCACGGGAAGCCTTTAGCACCATATCTATTAGAGTGTGGTTCATGAGGAGTGGAAAATCCCCCTTCATGATTTAATTGGCACTAATAATGAATGTTGAGCCGATGGTGCATGTTAAGTACAGATCCAGAGATCTAAACATTTCATTTTAATAGTTTATTCCAACAGCTTTAATTTAAATTAAAACATTGCCTACATTATTTTCATTATAAATCTAATCACCCTTCTAGAAAATTAATTCTACAAGCAATTAAAATCCACCTCCTCATGGGATTGACACTCGTCACTGTTGATCTATTCTACAATAAATTCGTGCACTTGCGAGTTCAATAAAATTTGCACAACACATCCCATACGTACACAGCTAGTACAACAACACACGCACACAGCCTCCCTCCCTCACTCCGTTGCTCGCATCCCACATGTACACGGTCGGCACAACAGCACACGTACACAACCTCCCTCCCTTGCTCCATCGCTCGCATCCCTCAAAAAGCCACACGGCGTCGCAGCTCACACTCACAAGGGCCACATCCAAACAAACGAACACAAACAGTCAAACACACATACAAAGCTCATAGGGCAAGCTAGATCCGGCCACCAAATAGAGCAACTATCCAGGGCTGACACCAACTGAAGCTGCTTCGTGAGGATCATGACCCGATTCATCGATCTACTACACCCAAGTACCAGATCTGCTGCGCCACTTCCATGCCTCCAATCCTCGGCCATCACCCGATCTGATTCAAGCTCCATTTGACCTAACAATCTCCATCTGATTCAAGCTCAATTTGGCAATTGGTAGGCTATTGAGTTTGAGTTTTGGAAGCTTTGGGTTGTTACCGATATTGATTGATAAATATGGTATATTGTATCCATTACATATTATATGTGAAAGTGAAATGTTAAATTGTTAATTGGTAATTTGGTATTTGATAATTGTTAATAATGTGTAATTATATATTGTTAAATTTTAACAATAAAATGAAGAAAATTCAGGCATTGATTTTTTTGGTCACTTGTTAATAATTGATTTTTTTTGTGTGAAATTATGAATAGATTAGGTAGATAAAAAATTAAAATTAAATATTCTGTTATAATATATATGTTATATGATATGTGCACTTGTGTAGTAGCTTCAACTTTAACAAGAAATTAACTAATTTAATTGAGCAGTGGTTAATTTAATTGAGTAGCTTCAAGCCTTTAACTTCAACAAAAAATTAATCAATTTAATTAATTTTATGATAAACAATAAATATATGTTAAGTCATGAAGTAGTAAATACATAGAATGCAGACATGAAATTTAGGGGTTTATAGTAAGAATTAAGGTACGGATATGTAAATAATATTTTATTATTTTGGCCAATGCGTAATTGGATATTGTAAATCAATTAATTACATTAATTTCTTGGTTTTCTTTTATGAAATATGCATAGTTTTGAATATATATATATATATATATATATAGTTATACTCTTAAATCTTAATCATATTGAAATATTATGATGGAAATTTGAAAATATCGACTTAAAAAAGGATCATTATATATGTTAATAATTATTTGAATTGATTTGTAATACTAAGTAGATTAAGTTTAGACTTTGTGTTAATTTTAATTTTCATTCATTTGAATTTGATTTTACAGTAGCTTTTTCTTTGGTTGGTTGAAAATTGGTAAGATATTATTGTAATTAAGAAAAATAGTTGAAAAAACAATCTAAAAAGCCCAAGAAAAGAAAAAAAACAGCTTAAAATTGCATCAATCCGAATTGACTTGAATTAACCCGAATCTGATTTCATTCGACCCAAATTAACCTGACTTAACTTGAATAACTAGAATTAACTCGAATTTGGTCCGATCCAAATATAATTTGAATCTAATTTAATCCAAATTCAACTTTGGGTTGAGTTTGAATGAATTTTTATCCAACCCGAAACTTGATCGGGTTGATCCAAACCCAACCCAAACCCGATTTTGCCCACCCTTATCTATGGCTATAGGAATTTGATAATAACATAAGTAGCTATCAAGACAGTAGTAGGGGAGGTGTCCTACTACTCTATTGAGAATTTGATTTAAAATTGAAAAGGAAAAATGGTCTTTTCTAATGGCGTCATTTAACTTTTGTAGTCAATGCACATGTGCTAACTAGATGGGACTTGTGTTGGGACTAGCTCATCTTTTTCATTTTTCACAATAGCTATTCTAGATTTCTTTGGTACTACTTAGTTAGGCTTATCCATTTATTATTAGAGATAAGATAGATAATTTCTACATCTAGCAGCTTAAGGACCTCATTCTTTACCAATTCTTTTATACGAGGGTTTACTTTTCTTTATGGTTAATGAGTTGTTTTGGCATTTTCCCCTAAGTGTATTATGTGTGTGCAAATTAAAAGATTAATGCCCTTTATATCTTTCAAGATCCAATTAATTATAGTCTTATGCCCTTTCAGAACAGTCAGTAGCTTACCACTAGATATGTTTGCTAATCTTCGAGGTATGCATACTTTAATTCTTCATGTAAGAGCTTCAATTTAAGCTTTGATGCTTTGTTGTCCTTTGTCTCTTCAATTTACATCATGTCTTCCAAGTTTAATTGGCCATTGTCGTTTTTAGGTACTTGTGTAAAATCAAGTATAAAGCATATGTTAGCAATATCACATTCTAATTCTTTACTTGATTCAAAGGAACCAACAAAATAAATTTCCATAGAGTTTGTAAAATTCTCATCTTGAATATGTTCCTTAATGATTGGTTCAATGAGGTCAATATCTTCATCCTCACTATATTTTCTTTATCACGAGGTCATTTACATATATTGAACACATTGAATTCCAAAATCTTATTGTTGAAAGAAAAATTCCGTACTTCTTTCATGCAATTAATCAAAGTGTTAGCAATAGCTAGAAATAGTTAGCCTAATATAATAAGAATTTACTTGCATTCATCATCAATTGGATCAATTTCTAAGATAATAAAATCTATAAGATATATGAATTTATTAACTCCGACTTAAGGTGGGCAAAATCAGGTCTGAATCGAGTTTGGATGAACTCGATTAGATTTTGGGTTAACTGAGTTGAATAAAAAGTCAAGAAATCTTAACCCCATTTATGGATCAAATGAAATTGAATTAAATTTGAATATGTTTGGATTAGATCGGGTTAGATTTAGATACGGATCAGATCAAGTTCGAATTGAAAACATATTCAACCATTTTTAAGATAGAAGCTTTGTTTTGAGTTGTAGTATAGCCACACTATCACTTTCCACTATAATGTCATCATTAATTCACCAACCACACACTTCTCAAGCTAAGCCAATCACATGCACATTTCATATACTTTCATGTTGCCAATTCACTCTTTCTTTATCACACTGACCAACTTTTCTCATTAATAAGTACACAACTCAAAGTCATTAAAGATAAAACTACTTAACACTATTGTTCCTTTTCATTTTCTTTTGTTCTGTTTTGATTCTCCTCCCATTATTAGTTTTTGCAGAATACAAGTATAACATTGAAACCTTGCTCATGGCTCTGCTTTTGCATTTTTAGATGCTTCCAATTTTGGGACTTGTGATCTTTTCCAATATAACAGAGGTATCAATTGCTGTGACTTGGTCATTTACTTCCCCTATTTTCCTCTATGTTTTGCCAGCATTTTAATTCATTCTTCTGTTCAGTTTGTATTATGCCATTCTGCATTTCAAATTAAGATCTCCCTTTCATGGGTATGTGTACTGTGTCTAGTCTGCATGTGTGTTGTGTGTCGATGATGATTAAGTAATTTAGGCTTAGTTTTGTTTTACATTTTTTTAACCTAACCCGATCGGATCATGATCCGATTTAAGTTGGGAAAAATTCATCCAATCAGATTAGGCTAATAATATAGTCTGATCTAAATCTGAATTTTTCCGGGTTGGGCTGGTTTAGGTCGAATCAAATCGGATTATTTGCCTATCCTTACTCGGCCTACTACTGGTAATTTCATTAGGATACACCAAATTTAAAACCTTACTAATAATAAAAACAACTAGCATAGAACAAGTAAGGATCGATCCTACAAAGGTCACGCTAGTTTTATTTATCATCAACTCTAAGATAAAGACTTAAAATAAAATGGTAATAATAATATAAAAAATAAAAAATATAAATTAATCTAACTACACAAAATGCCAACTGTATATAAAAAAGGGTGTTTTTATGACTTTTTGAGTAAATGGCGAGAAATAAAAAAACTAAAACTACGAGAATAATTAGGGTTGGCAAAATCTTAGGCCAGGTTCGGGAATTGCAATACCCGGACCCAGCCCGAATGCTCATTTTTTTTACCCAGGCCAAGTTTTAATCCGAGTACTCGGATTTTGTATTTTTTAATATTATAATATTTTTTATTTTTTTGTAATTTTATAAGTTTCAAATTTATTTTAATAAAATTTGATATGAAATTATAAACTTTAAATGTTTAAAAATTTATATTTGTTTAATAAATGAGTCAAATAAATTTAAATATTTAAAATAAAATATATTTTATAATATTTTTTTAATAAAATTCGGGTTTCGACCCAAGTTCCTGGTTTATCAAGTGATTCTCATACCTGGCTCACCTTCACACCCGGACCGGGTATTTTTGCCACCCCTAAGAATAATCCTTTAATAGAAACTCAAACTAAAGAAAAGGAAATAATTAATGAAAAACTTTGGTCAAAGAATTATTCGCCACCATCAAGCATCCACATAGTCAATATCAATTCTATCATCAATTTCTATTGAAACTATCAATTGTAGATAATAATAAGCTCTGTTAAGCTTTATCTTTCCTTAATATGTCATTAGGCAAAACAAGTTCTTTACATAGTCTCTAACCATTAAATAATATAAAACAAATTCTCTAAATTTAAGATATAGAAGCTTTAAGCAGAGAAAGATATTAAGTTGATCTAGGCCATAAACATACAAGCTCAGATTGTTTAACTTAGATTATGTCTTCCAATTGCAATCACTGATTCCAATTTGCTACTAATGATTAAAATATCACGATAATTACAGATAAAATATTTTAATTTATCAATAGAATTTATTCAAGTCCTATCTAATTGGCCCCTCAAATAAGACAGGAATAAAATCATAAACATTAATTATGAAAGAATATAAACAATCCCACTTCAATAAATTGAATGATAGAAATTAAATTTTAATAATATAGCATGTTTAGGATTTAGAATTCACCTTCAACTAGATAGAAAATCCAGCCTAACATAACCAAAAGGAAAGTCAAAATAAAAGCTTCTGACATTCGGAGTTCCAAAGAATTGAATAAAAAAGGAAAAACTAGAGTGATGAAACAATATAATCACAGACTACTCTTTTTTATTCTCCACCTACTTCTCTCTCTTTTTTCTAAGAACGATTGTTATTTTTCTATTGTGGCCACCAAGCTCTCGCTCTCTACCCTTTTAAAAAGCCAAAAGCTTCCTTTATATAATGCTTGGCCAAATTCTTGTCGAAATAAGGTTGCTAGTAAGCCACCTCTCATAAGCTAAATATCCGCCACTTGTACCAAGCCAAATTAAACCATCAAATTAATTTCAATCCCCACGTGCTGGCCACTGGTTATTAATTAATTTTCTTTTTTAATTTCCTTTGTCTATTTTTGTCTCAACGTGCAAGATTAATTCTACAAATTAAGTGATTTTGCTTGGCCCGTTCAAGCCTTGATTGGAAAATATTCTTTGTTTCTTTAATTCTTTCCAATTCTTGATCTTTTATGCACTCTTTATCCTCGATGTCCGATTGTTTCCTTGTTCAATAAAATAAGTCAGTTAACTAAAAATAACTAACAAATATATAATAAAGGGTAAAATATGTAGATAAATTATGCCCATCGAATACCTCATTCCTAGATTTTGCTAGTCCCTGAGCAAAACTAAAAACTAAAAACTAACAAGATCACTTTCATAGGTAATCACGATTCCATTTAGCAAATGCAACAAGCCTTTAAATCCCTAGGCACCCTGGTGGACAAGTTATAGTCTCGTGAGAACTTCAATGATAATACCCACAAATATTATTTTTTTAAAAAGAAGAAACAATCAAAAAAGAACAAAACTCTAAAAAAAAAATAAAACAAACCTCAAAGATTGCTTAAGTTATATAGGTCAAAGAAAATTTCAAATATTGTTGAAGCTTCTAACTTTATTTCAATAGTCAATCCCATGTCTCTTTGATTCTTGTAGATTTACAATTGCCATGCATCTTGTATCAATCAAAATAAAATTGACCACCTAGAAGATAATTTCCCAGAAAATAAGTGCAAACAAAAATCGTACAGAAGGATTTTTTTGGCTAGGTTGAAAGAACTTCCTTAGAATGTTCTTATCATGGAAAAGTTTCACTCTATCCTTATCTTGTTTAGCACACTCATATGCATCATTCCTAATTTCGTCTAACTCATTGAATTATAGTTTTCTATAAGAGCCTCCTTTATCAAGGGAAAATTTGAGTTGTTAAATAGCCCAATACGCTCTATGCTCTAATTCAACAGGGAGATGACATGACTTACCATACACAAGTCTATATAGGGACATTCCAATAGAGGTTTTAAAAATGGTACAATAGGCCCATAATGAGTCAATAAATTTTAAGGACCAATCTTTTCTATTCAACTAACTGCGTTTTTAAGAATCTACTTAATTTCTTGATTTGAAAATTCTACTTGGCCACTTGTTTGTAGGTGATAAAGAGTAACAATTTTATGTGTAATTCTATATTTTTTTATTAAATTTTCAAAAGGCTGATAAGCTTAGAAGATCTCAATGTGCATACATGGGAATTGTAGACAGTTTGCATGAATAAGGTTTGCTTGCATAGATAGAAGATGTGGCTTAATAAGTTGGGGATTAGATACATGTGTTCAAGATGTGACTGAGTTGTGAGGTTGAGTTCATCATGAAGACTTGGTCTAGCCTATTATCTAAAGTTCTCGTTATTAATTATTGATAACTCTATAAAATGAGAGTTATTATATCACTTTTAGACTTAAATCAAGATTACTTAGAGAGTAAATGACATATTTTTTTTATTGTATTTTTGTTAATTTTTGCATAATTACATATTTTACTTATTTTTAATAAATAATGTTTTTTTAGAATAAATTGTGTGCTTAGATCATATGTTTAATTGTAGGCAACCGGAAGTGAAAATTTCAAGGAAGGAACGTTGTGCAATAGGCTTGCAAAAATGAGGAAAGAACTTGGCTACAAAGAGTGGAAAAGCAAAGTTTTAGAAATTGGAAAATTAAATTGGGCTAGCAAGGGATACTCTCCTATTGCTGGAAGTTCTATTGCAACACATGGTGAAAAGGTTTACTTCTTCTTAGATCTATTTCCCGAACGTTCCTTCGATGAACCTAGTGGTGCAACAATTGGTTGCTTCTTCTTCTGGTGGCAGAAATTATAGTATTATCTTTGATATACTTTTCATTGTAAAAAGTCAATGTTTTATATAACCTTAATAGATATCACTAACTTTTGTCTTTTTGAAGTTTTACTATTTTCGAGTTAGAGCTATTTTAATAGCATTAATGGTAGAAGATGCACTTATATATATAATCATCTATGAATTAAAACAATATTATTTACATTTTTTGTAGAGAGTAGAAAGAAGAGGACTTATTATCTACAGTCTAGTAGTATCACCACATGGGATGAGATGAAGAAACTTTTCATTAAGAAGTATCTATCTGCATTAACGTTACAAACATTAGAAAAGAAACATATGGCATAAAACGGCAAAGTACAGAGAGTTTGTATAAGTATTGAGAGAGGTTCAAGAAGCTATGTGCCTTTCGCCCTCATCATCAAATTAATGAATAGCTTCTAATTCAATACTTTTACAAAGAACTTTTACCAATAGAGTAAAGCATGATTGATGCTACAAGTGGAGGAGCTTTAATGAACAGTACACCTTTGGTAGCAAAGATTTTGATTGCTAACATAGCAGTTAATTCACAACAGTTTGGCAATTGAATAGATTTGCCACAACCAGAAAGATTATCTCCTTGCACAACTCTCCGAGCCAGCCTGTTTACGAGGAATGGTGAAATTAAAATACTTTCAAAAGTTAATTCACATGATCGTTGTTTCCTATTTGTTATGTGAGCCCAACAACCTGGTTTACTACAACCCTCTTTGCAAGCCCCCATTTGCACATTTTACGAAAAAAGGTTTAAAAGCTCACCCTTCAGAAATTACAATTTTTCCAATACTAGGTTCACCAATTAGCACAAGATTTTTCTTTGTTCTCTCGGAAATAATTTGGATACACCTTCGTAAGTGTTTCTCGAATATTTTCTCTTATTTCAGAATACAAGTGTTAGGTTTTCCTTTTTTAGCTTATTTCATAATTTTTGTGGTTCCAATCTTTGTTTTTGACTTTTTGTTGGCTAATGAAATTATGTTCCCTTTTTCTTTTTTAACCAGAAGAAAGTACACGTAGAAAAAAAAAGAAATATTATTTAATATTCTAATTCATTTGTATTGCAATTAGAAGAAAAAAGAATTCAAAAGATACATAAATTAAAAAGAATGATGATTTATTCTGGTGTAGTAGAATAAGTAAAAAGAGAAGAATTATTTTCTAAAGTTTGTTTGCTACATTTTAAGGAATTTCACTTCTTTTTTTTATTTTGCCACATATAACTTTTTGTATTTTTTAAAACTCCCTTGCCATGACAATTAAATTTGAGCTTCTTGGTGCTAAATATTTGTTTTATGTCATAGTATGTGTTTTTGTTCTTAGTTTCAGGCTTGTCTTTGGTTACTGCTACTTTATAAAGTTGTGGATTTTCTGTTTTGTAAATTTTGGAAAGAATATGTTTCTTCAAAGACAACATCCTATCTATGAGTTGGATCTCCTTTTCCTTTGTAACAGGTAAGAGTTGGCGTTCAAGCGAAATCCATAACTGTTGTGCACTTTCGACACTGACAATAGAACTCAACATGTCTCTTGTCATGAGCCCCAATAACCATGAAGTTAGAAGCCCATCATTGCTTTCCTATGAAGCCAATTTTGGATTAGTGACCTTTTTTCCATCATAAACATGAATTTCTTTTGGAGGAGGTGTATCATCCGTAATATGATGGACTAAGCCCAGACTTTTTATCAAAGGTTGAATTTGTGAACGCCACAAAAGAAAATTCAAGGAATTTAGTTTAATAGAGATGAAACTAGAGCATTGGTGAAAGGATTGAATAGTCAAATTTGGCTCACTTGTGTTTGAGAAAGAAGAGGATGCTTGAGCAGTGTTCATTGTTTCCTTTTATGATACCATGTAGAAACAAACATAACAATAAAAAAAGTTTTTCGTCTATTATTCTTAAGAGAAGTTTACATTTATACACAAAGAATATATAATAAAAAGGAAACTAAATATTTACATATAATGGTCCTATGATAATAGCTATGTACAGTTGTAGCTTAATAGTAATATTGAGTAATTTTTTGAGAGATTCTAGTAATTGAATATCCTTGTGTTAAAGCATGGTTGTGTATAAGATTTGCCAAGTGATGCTGTGATATTGGTTGCCTATCAATACCAACGTATTTTATTCTTATATACTTGTATGTAATTTTTTTTTTAAAAAAGTACCTTTTATCTTATTTAATTAAGTTTACTAACCTCCCATTAGCTTATTTGTACTCAACTTCCCCTACTTCTATAACCATCGTTAACTTTCCTTTATATGGAACTAAAATCATTTTTTTTTATTTTATTTTTGTTGGATTATATGCCATTCACTTTCTTACTTCAAATTCCCTTTAGAAGCATAAGCATTTTGTACTTCCAGCGATTATGAGAGGTGAATTCGTTTAATAATTTTATATATCGTAGAAATTTCTGATATGGTTTCTTTACTGATTTATTTCTTTTATAATTGATGTATTTTGGGTATGAACTTTTAAAAAATTTGTTAATCACATGTTAGACTATGGTCAGTTTAATTCTTGTACATTTTAATATTGAACATGAGACTTAGAATTTCTTTACTGTTTGCTGTCATTCTTGACCTTTAAGCAATGGAAATTTTATAACTTTGGATATATGGAGGATAAAATGTTGAATCTTAGATATACCTAAGTACACATATGGAAAAGTCTATGAAAATTTTCATAATTTTTGGTAGCATTTATTAAAGATGAATCCTCACCAAACATATCTCAATGATTATGGTCTCTATAATTGTCGGCTTTGACTTATCAATTTCCAGATTGTATATTGATCACTATTACGTAAATTGCTCTTGTAATATAGCTTGTCTATGGTCAGGGTTTCCTTTTTAATTTACTTCTTTTGTGTATATAATGATGAAAAACCATTGAATAAAATTGAAGCTTTTCATTATTCTTTTATCTTTTACATGGTATCAAAGCATCAAAGATCCAACAAGCGATTTAACCCCAATTTTATCATGGCTGAAGGAATTGTCAATACCACTTAAAATTCTGAGATCACCACTCCAACAACTGTGGCTACTTCCAACATCAATTTACCTCCCTTCATTATCATTAATGGAGTCGTTCAATTGCCATTAAAACTTACTTGAACAAACTACCCCTCTTGGTGTGCTTAATTTAATTCTCTTTTACATGGCTACAATCTTTTGGGTTATTTAAATGGTGATAATCCATGTCCAGAAGCTATTGAAACCCAAAATGGGGTCATTATTCTTGACCCCCTTTATTCTCATTAGGTTCAGTAGGATCAACTTTTGTTCCATGCTATTTTTGCCTCATTATCTAAGCCTCTCATGCCCTTCATTACTTTCACAAGGGGTACTCTTCTGGTTTGGCTAAGCAGCTTATTTCTAGTGAGGTGGTTCGGTTTTGACGCCCAATGTTACTGTAGGTGCATCTCCAGTGCTAGAATCCTTGTTTCCAGCGCTCGAGATGATGAAGTAGATTCACCTGGCCAAGTTCAACCTAATTTTGATTGTACTAATGATCTT
Source organism: Luvunga scandens (assembly GCA_030449905.1). Taxonomy (NCBI): domain Eukaryota; kingdom Viridiplantae; phylum Streptophyta; class Magnoliopsida; order Sapindales; family Rutaceae; genus Luvunga; species Luvunga scandens. Next base: position 726,244 of record JASUUG010000714.1, read on the forward strand.
GTTGTTGATGATATTGTCATTCCCATTCAATCTGATATAGATGTTGAGCCTTCGGATCATGGTGATTCTCCTTTGTAGAGCCCAGTGGATACGATTGGTGATGGTGATGATATGATTTTGGATGATCAGGGTGCTCAGAGGGTATCTGCAATATCCACTTTTGACAAAGCAGAATTGTAAAGAAGATAAAGAAAACAAGTTTTTGAATAAAAGTTTATACAATAATTGAGTTTCAAAAGTTCTTAAAATAATGACAATACTTCTATATTTATAATAAAAGAAACTCACTTCCCTAAGTTAACTTAAAAAAAGAAACTAAATTGCAATTATAATAGAAATAAAATATATTTTCCTTAAGTTAACCTAAAAAAAGAAAACTAAATCACAATTATACTAGAAATAAAAGATATTTTCCTAAGTTAACTAAATTTCATACTTTAATTGACTCTAATTAAAATAAAATGTCCTAAATAATAAAATTCTTACATCAACTTTTTTCCAATCTATGGTGGATGATATTTACACGATGGTTACGAGTTTCAATTCCCACTCTGTAAAGATTCCTTTTCATTCTGATGAGAATTTTAGTTTTGAAGGAAATGTTGTGGATGATGAATACCTTTTATATGAGTCTGAGGTATTGGAGGCCATGGTCTTAGCCCCTACTTTTACCTGAGCCTGAGGTTCAAAAAAGGACTTTAAATTAGTCACTAAATGCCAATGTCATAAGCAGTACTCTGGGCATTAGCTCACCTTCATAAGATTTCTTTTGTCATGCTTTGCCTTAAGGTGTTCTCTTGTTTATTCTTTGTTTTTTTTTCCCTATTTTCTTTTCCTATTTTTTTTCTTTGGCTTGAAGAATTTGGTCTATGTACTCCTCCCAATGTTTTATTTTTATTTTTATTTTAGTGTACAGGTAAGGGAGTCCCGCCTTGGCTGTATCATTCCTAATTCCAATCCGGCCACTCCATTGTAAAACTAGTCCAGGCTTTGCATACATGGCATAACCATTTAAGGACGCATATGTCACAGGTTTGTTGCCACTTTGAAACTCAAGCTCTGATGCATTCACCCAAGTACCTCCACTACACTGCGACAAGAAGACCTTCCATAGTTCCCCATTGAAGTTGCTGATCCTCAATGTCACATGCTTCCAGTCACCAACATGTTCAACTATCTTTCCCAATGGAATCTTATTAATAAACTCAACTTTAGCTCTCGCTGGTCCATTAAAAGGGTAGAAGATCCATATTGCTATGTCAGTGTATGTTGTTCCGAGCATGGGTTTAATGTGTAAATAAACCTGTGAGTTTTGTAGGTCTCCTTTCTTGACTCGCTCTTTGGCCTTGTCATCTACAGGAAGGTCCAACCAATAGGCACCATCATTGGAGCCTCTTGTGGAAGATTTGAACCCATCAGCTCAATTGGTATTGGTTTAGACTCCTCTCCCTTTTTGTATGGTAGTGCCCCATTGTCAAAATACCAGCTTACTGAAGATGGAAGGTATTTTTCGTCAGGATGCAAGTAAATATAAGGAGAGTAAGCTTGAACCATCGTCTCAATTTGTTGCAGATTAGGCATGTAATTGTAGGATGACAAGTTAGACTTGGCCATATGGGAGTTGTCTTATGTGCTCATTTGAGAAGCTAGTTTATGACACGACCCACCCTGAATCCACAGGGCGAGTCTGCCCAATTCTATATAATCGTTCTCATGTAATTTGGTTAATTGGGATTCTACCGAAAAATTTGGCAAAGTCTTTCATATATTTATTATAAAACCAAATCTGCAAAATTATAAATCAAACACTCCTAAATAATTTCCAAATACAACCAACTTCGTCAATCAATTATCTCAACCAAAATACCAAATCACTCAATTATTCAATATCAAATAAAATACATATGTTATCCGCAATCCTCGAAATGTAACAAATTATATAATCCCAAATTATCTCAATAAATTAATCGATAACTCCTAACATCATAACATTGCCATAATTCTGAAATTAACTATTGTTGCTGGTCAACTATTGTACCTGCGAATCTCCTGTGGGGGGAAAAATATAATAAAACAAGATGAGTATAAAACTCAGTGAGCTTAGTGAATGGATAGTAGTTTTTCAACATAACTTTATTCTAAAATAATTAATCATATCAAAATACCAACTAATCGAAATATCACAAAAACTTAAATAACTTATTAAATCCAATTCATGTACTCAAATAACGATATCGCAAATATACTGCATAAATCAATGGAATTTCATAATGCTTATAACATCAATACTGAAATACCGAAAACTATCACCAAACAAGTACCCAGGGGAAATAATCTCATCATATCCGAACCTCGATGGACGGGCAATGACGTACTATCTGGATACAATCACACCCTGGAACTACACGGATAAACAGGGAAAAGCCATATCATATCTCATCATATCCGGACCTCAACAGACTGGCAATGATGTACTATCTGAGTACCGTCACGCCCCGGAGCTACACGAATAGTTCAAAAATATCATCTCATCAGTATCATCTGTATTTCAATACAATTATCTCTGTATTCATCATACTACATGCATATGTCATCTCATCTGTATCAATATATCTGAAAGGGAAGGGTACTGTCTAATGATTTTGCAAACAACCTTTATACACATATATAAACATAGAATCTCATCTGAAATCTCATTCGAAATCTCATCCGAAATCTCATTTCTTTTTTCATTTAACATATCTTAAATGATCATTTGTAATAATGTTGAAGACTTAGAATTATTATGTTTTCATGTTTCATGTATTTGGAGGTTGTTTAAATTTGATCATTTGTAATTTTATTTTTAAATTTGTATGTTCAAAATTATAAATTTTTTGAAAAAAGAAAGAGACTCGAATATTCAAAAATTATTTTTTAAAAGTATTCATTTTTTTGTAAATAAAAATTAAATGGGATCGGGTCCTCATTTTAATCCCCACTCAATTTGGGGATTTTTGGAGATATACATGAACTATCCCCAATTAAAATTTTTTGGGTATGGAGCGGGTTCAGGGATTGCTTCTAAGTTGCGTTCAGGTTTAGGTTCGGGTTCGGGGATCATAACCCCACCTGAACGCGCCTCATTGCCATGACTAAAAAATCCACTATATAAAAAATTATTATAATGCTGTTAGTATTTTGCTCATATCCCAAAACCCAATAACAACTAATCTCTCAATAGATCTACCATTTTTATCATTACTAAAAAGTGTCCACTTGCAAAGAAAACTAAGTGATTAACAAGTGATCCCAACCTCCTTATGTATATTGATTATTTCTTATATGAGAAATATTTCTTCTGCCGTACAAATTGTTTTCCTCCTTGAATAAGTAAGCCCATTATTCCTTAAATAAGAATCTTTTAAAATAAGAAAAATATCTTAAGAAATTCTTATTGAAAAATAAGACATATTCCCTAACACATATTCTACACATGACTGTGCACATGGTGAGCTCCTACTAAGGAGCTATGAGCCTCCAATGAGGACTTGCCACATGCACAAGTGGGTACACCAAATAAAGTCTATATAAATATACATATATATATTCACAGAATTTTTCTTCAGAATGGATGTCCATATTTTTAAAAATATAGAATTGGGTTTCACACCATTGTCAAATGCTTTCACAATTTTGTAAAATGATTTTTCAGTAATTTCCTATATTGTAAAGACATTTGATAACGGTAGAAAAATCCAAATTTGATTTTGCCTCACCAAAGAATATATATATAGTGCAGAGAACGGATTAATTGGTCGGTAGCAATGTTTGGTACCACTTCGCCAATTCACCTACTGCATTAATTTTGCTCGTTAGTCATCCATATAGGAGGATTGTTCTTTTTAGTTGCAAGGAATTGACAACAAGAGTGAAGAAAACCTGACCTTACACCTTTTGTAAAGCTCTTTTAAACTACCCCCTAATTTGTTTATTGTTTGCTAAGCAAATTCCTTTTAATGTAGCCTTCAAATTAATTTTCTCGCAGGTGATCATATTTTCTGCTCTCACCATTTTTTATATTACTGGCCGACCTAATAAAACTAAAATACAAACAGCAAAATTTTTCTGTTTTAAATTGGAAATGAGAGTAGTGATCCCAGTCCCAGGAAACGTCATTTTGTTATTACCATGTCAAAAAGAACAAGAAAGCAGCCACTCAACTTTGAACTTGTGGAGGATTCCTATCATATTCCTCTCAAAGTGAAAGATGCTTCTGATGAGCAAGGCGAAGGCGAAGTTGATGGAGGACAAGAGAATATTAATATTGATCATAAGAGTTTGAAGCAACTGATCATCAATGGCAATGAAAATTTATCAAAGGTGAATACAGCTACAGGTGAAGAGAACAGAGAAGGCAGCAGGAATTCACTTGGTGAACACTTCACGGAAGAAGAGAAGCAGCTTCAACATCAACTGGTCAATAAGCAACAGCAAAACAGTATGCAAGGAGTAAAGCTCTAAGGTATGGTTAATCGTTATGTCAAAGTCTTGAGCCATTTGATCAAGGTCAGGGGTATTGGATCCCGCAAAAAAAGGCCTCTTCTTCGGTTAACAATGTAGAAATCCAATACGACAAATTAAAGCTATCATCTTCTTCTGCGTCTATATGCTGGTAATCAATACAATGTATTATGTATTGGTCTCTTCATCCTCCTCCTTTGGAGTAATATTTACAGTTGCCGGCGCCTTCTTATTGTATGATATTCCTATTTGCAAAGGTTTTCCTATCTTCATGTATCCGTTCATGCACATATATATACTTAAATTCCAAGTACTGGAATTGCACCAAATTCTTCCCCCCAACTCGATGTTGTGAATAATCATACCATACATATGGATAGATATAGAATTAGACATCGCAGATCGTTTAAAAGGAATTCATCACTCTGATGAGATGACATGGAGCCCTACTGCCACGAAAACTGAGTTTTCTTCAACCTTGTCACTGTTAGCTAAGACGTGCACAACGAAGCTATTAATTGAATCGATATGTCATAATTTTGTAGATGAACAAGAATAAGATCTCTTCCTTTACATTGAGAATCCATACATCTGCAACCAGTGACATTTTGGCGTGTATAAATTGACTTTATAAACCAACATTGAATACTATGATATTGTCCTGGATAAAAACTCCTCAATAAACACTTCCTACATTTCTGTTACAAGATTTGGCTTGGGTCTTATTCCAGCAATTTGTTCACTTGTTTCGGTGGCTGTTACATGCACCATGAAACTGCACACGCCATAGTCGAAACCTTTGGTGGAGCCACTTTTGCAATGATGTCCAAAACAAGCCAATACACTCATCTAAAGCTGCCGCCTGTTGAAGTGTTTTGATCTCTGATCATATATAAAGAGATCAATATGATGGCCTTGCAATTCTGCACACGAAGGATCAAATATTTAGCGATATACTAGGCTTAACTGGTTCAGGTGATCCTTTATCTGCATTTTTTGAAAGTCATTACTGCCAGGATTGCAGGATAATGGATATTATGTAGATGGGTGACAGTATGGAGGAGTTGTTATCCAGGACTGTGGGTGACATACCTGCAGCAAAGCTTATGCAGTCACATAGAATTTCTCATAGCAAACTAAACATTAGTATACGAGGATGGGAAGGCAGGAGACAAAACTGGGCACCTTACAGAGTATTCTTAAAACATAGTCCGCATAACTTACTTTGATATGACTGAAGAACATACGCGGCAATCCCACATGACATTTTGTCCAAGAAGCTCAATGTTCCGCAAACAAATACACAGCCATTCAGATCTTCACCAACCAGCACATTTTGCATGCTTATTCCAATAATCTGCAATGATAATTAATATATGAAAACTGACAGCAACCATGAAACTATGATGCAAAACCGACAAAACATTCAAAAAGAAAATAAGGCTAAATGTAAATGTTCTACTAAAAAGAATTTTGAAAGGACAGTAGAGGATAGTCACAACATACCATCATTAAAGCATTTGCTGTGCCAACAAATATTGCTAAGACATACATGAAGGCACTCATGTAGCACATGTGCTCTTGTTTTTAAGCACAAAACCAATCTTAGTACATTGGGATAAGACGAGAAGCAGAAAACAGCCATTGCCAGCTCTAGAGGATCCGACCTAAAGAAGACCATCAAAATCCTCATTTATTGCTCGTCTATATCATTGTTTTAACGACAAACAATCTTGACAGGCTCTCTCACATAAAACATATAAATCCAATGAAAACTAGATGAAACGTTTAGACACAAGACTTTTACTTTGATATCGTATTAAGAGTATATTTATGATACAATGTGTTGTTTGGTACATTGTTTCTGTGTCTCAATAAAATATTTTAAGTTTTTCGTGGCTAACTTTTTAAATTTTCATGTATTGTATATAATATATTATGAATTGGGAGTCATAAACTCATGAATATGAAAACTTACGGATCAGGAAGTAAAAGCATAATATATAAAAAGTTTTAGATTATTTAATGACTTGTTTAATAGTTAAGGGTTACCTAGGCCTTCATATACTTAACTCAAAATTTATTATCAAACAATGTGAGATATTATCCCTCAACCATTGTAGAATACAATCCTTAGTGACATATTCCTTTCAAGAAATTTAAAATAAAATAAAATAAAATAAAAATTCTTAGGCATTTCAAAAAGCCTTGACGCATTTGTCCTATAAGTATCAACCCTCTAGCCAAAGCTGTGACACACACCAAGGAGACGATAACTGATATCATTACATTTGCTTTCAAAATGAGGCTTATTGGGGCCTTACTAGTTTTCTCTCTAGTTTTATCTTTTTTACTAGGAGGCTCAGCACAGAATTGTGGAAGCGGCGTCGTATGCCCAGGCGAGGAGTGTTGTAGTGGATGGTTGGTGTGGCCTAACAGTAGACCACTGTTGTGAAGGCTGCCAAAGTAACTGTGGTCAGGTTGTTTGCGGTGAATGTGATGCCGGCGGCGGGACGGCTGGTGATGGCGGTGAATTAGGCAAGGTCATCTCAAGGGAGATGTTTGAAGACTTGCTTAAGCAAAGAAATGATGGTCGATGCCCTGCCAGATGCTTCTACACTTATGATGCTTTTATTGAGGCGGCCCAAGCTTTTCCAGCCTTTGCTAACTCTGGAAATGAAACTATGCATAAAAGAGAAATTGCTGCCTTTTTTGCCCAAACTGAACATGAAACTACTGGTTTGTTTCAATTCCTGATCAGCTTCATTAAATTTAAAGATTCCTTTTTCCGGAGCACTAACAAGTAATGTGCAAGTATTAAATTATAAATAAACAGTATCATCCAATCTCAAATCCGTATTTTAATTTGTTACTAATCAATTTGGTGGCTGATAAACTTACACGGGGATGGGCAGACGCACCTGGTGGCGAGTATGCTTGGGGATATTGCTTTAAAAAAGAAGTTAACCCTACAACCGACAACTGTGATTATAACTATCCATGTCCCTTGCCAGGGCAATACTATGGCCGAGGTCCAATTCAACTCACTCGGTAGGCTGACCATTTTGAATTAGTATATCATTTTCTGATCTGAATGACAAAGTCTTGTCCCAAATACTTGTTAAATGTGCATTTACATTCTATCGAACATTAATTATTAACTAATTTGTTGGTGTTCAGGAATTACAATTACTTACGGTGCGGAGAAGCATTAGGGGTGGACTCGTTGAACAATCCAGACCTCCTTGTTACTGATCCGGTACTATCATTCAAGTCAGCAATCTGGTTCTGGATGACTGCACAACCACCAAAGCCATCGTGCCACCAAGTCATTATCGATGAATGGACACCATCAGCAAATGACATAAACGCCGGCCGGCTTCCGGGATACGGTCTAACCACAAATACAATCAACGGTGGCGTTGAGTGTGGCAAAGGTTGGAATACTTATGCAGAGAACCGTATGGGGTTCTTTACCACCTTTTGTGGCAAGTTTGGGATTCAGACTGGTGACAATCTTGACTGCTACAAACAACGGCCTTATGGCCTTAATTTGATGGCACAATCTATGTGATCATCATGATCAACGTTTTAGTAAAATAAGCTTAATAAAAGCTACGGAATAAAAACTTTAGATGTCGCACTCGTAAGTGGACAACTAAATTGTTATGCTATTATTGTGAGTAAATTAAATAAGGCTGATCCAACAAGGATCAATGAGTTTTATCCATCTTTGATCGTTTGATTATTTTTTTGAGTTTTTTTTTTTGTGTTAAAATTGTGTACGTTTGTGGGTTAGTTATTTTGATAGATATATATTCATGTTTGTGGGTTAGTTATTTTGATAGATATATATTCATGTACATAAGCAGACCCAACTAAGGCCTAGGAGGATTGTCGATTATTTTTCTTTTAAATGTGCTCCAAACCCCTTCTTAAAAAAAACAAAAAAAAAAAAGGAATTTAAGCACATCTTTTATTTAATAATATATATGTAGTTTAATGGTAACCGTGTTATTTAGTGATCTCGAAACTTGGTTCAAATTCTAATAGACACATAATTCACTATTTTAAATAAATAATTTATTACAAAAAGTTTAAAAAAAATCCAAATTAAATTAAAATCTTTTGAACTAAGTCCTAAGTCCCTAATTCAAGTGTACAGGTCCACCACTTTTCTTTTGAACTAAGTCCTAAGTCCCTAATTCAAGTGTACGGGTCCACCACTTTTCATGTATAGATAAAGGTGTAAAATAGGCATTACAATATTTGATCAGGTTATACGACTTTTATGTACTAGATGAATCCGTGGAGAACGAGCGGCTTTACATCAGGTAAGTCGTTATTTTTTATTATTTTACTATAAATTATAAGAGTGATGTGACTGATACAAATAAATATTTGCATTACCAGACACTAATTTCGGAAACCCGATGAGAAGCCTAGCATTGCTGTTTCCAAATGTATCATGTACGTATTTTGAACAATCAATTACGTTTACAGATTTAGGTTTTATTTACGGATTGAGGACTTGCTATCAAAATATGTTAGATCCTGAAAATGCGTCAGCATTATTGAACAATTTTAAATGCAAAATGTTAACTAAGGGGGACTATGCTTATCAAGTGAATTAAATTCAAAATCCCAGCTGAAACCAAAGCTGGTCAAAACCTCTTGATAAGCGTTCAAGTTTTCTCAGTGAGCAGGAAATTACATAAAAAGTCACCAATAGGATGACAACAAAATCTATCTACAGGTTGCAGACCAAAATTATTGAGAGAAAAACTAGCTAGGCATATGATAGTACTGGTCTCAATTAAGAATACTAGCATAAGGGGTCAAATTTTGTGCAATGTTTTGAAGCCAAGGACTAAGCTGTGACCAAAGGGGATCCTGGCTCCAATCCGTATTCATTTTCGGAACTTGAAGCTCTGGCAAATTTATCTTCCCTTGTGGCAATTGCAAAGATGTGGCTGTTGTCACATTTTTCTCTTCCGAACAACTTCCTTGTACCATTGACACTTCTTGTTCTTCTTGCTTGAGCGTCACATGGGGTAGACTCATCGGTGCCAATAATTCTTCCGGTCGGCCGCAAAAAGAGCTGGTATCCAACGTCGGTGATGGTGGAGAAGGTGAAGTGAAACTTGTCTTCATTTGATCTTCCTCCATTGCAGCTCTTTGTTCCAGGACCTTTAGAGATGTTGCCTTCCTGTATATCTTACAAAGTACAATATCCTGCATTTAGAAATTTCTGATGTGAGTAGAATTCAAATCCTAAAACAATTCATGCAATCCTGAGAGATTTTAGTTATCTGGTGAACCAGCGAAAACAAATTGAAAAAAACTTGGTACCTTAGGCAAGGGGCAGCCATCTGGAAGGCGATATTCGTTCATAACCCAGTCAGTTTTGTGACCTTTTGGTGCTCTGCCTTCATAGAAAACAAGAGTTTTTCTCAGGCCAATTACGCGTTTCGGATCCGATAAGCTCACAATTTTCCTGTCAGAACCTGTAGCTTTCCAGAATCCATGTTCAGTTGTCCTGTTTGGCCTTCCACCACTTCCGTGCTTCCTGTCTCTTGGGACAAAAAAGTACCACTCTCTCTCTCCAATCTTTGACAATCCTGTAAAACAAAACCGAGTGAAAAAAAATGTTTCAATATAACCAAATGAAACTTTTCAGAAACGTAACAATATGTATGATTATATATATACCAGGCAACTCCCAGGGATCATGGTGATATATGTTAAGGAATCCGATAATATCGAAATGTGATTTTTTTCCAAAAACAATGTTCCTGAGATAGAAATTGAGAAGTTCATCTTCTGTAGGATGAAACCGGAACCCTGGAAGCTCAAGCTCTGGTGTCATTTCATCTACTAGAGAGTTCAAATTTTGTCTGGATCTGGAAGTGAAAGTGAATGTGAATGCTGATGATATATGTAAGCACATACTGAAAGGCTATATATAAGTTAGATATTTTAAAGACAGAGAAGACTAAGTCATGAAAGAGCAGGGAACTTGGAAAATGAAGTCTTGGAAATTTTGGAACTATGTGGGGCTTGGAAAATGGTGGAGTCCACACGCTTATTAAAGTCTGCAGTGACTAAAATTGATTTCATCCTGTGATGTGGACAAGAGAACACGTTTTCGTTAGTTTTTGGTGTTTTACTTGGAAATTCCAGGCAGTAGGGGTTTTTTTCCAAGAAAATTTCTGCCACATAATTTGATCAAATTTTTTGAACAATCAAGTATGCCATAGGAATCAAGAAACATGTAATGAGGACCTCATGTTGAATCACCTCTTTTCTTTCTTGTACTGGTAGGAGTTCAAGTCTCATGGGTATTAGCAAGTATTGGTATATTTTCAAATGCAAGGGTCAGATAGTCTTGTCAGCGCAATAGTGCAAGTAATTTCAACATTGAAATGGTCATAATCCTTAACTTTGCATCATTAGGAGCTTCTAGGTTTGCAGACTCAACCTCAGTCTTTCGAGAATATATATATATATATATGCACAAACATATAATAATTTTTTATTTAAAATTTTAAAATATAAGAAAAGTTTTGAAAAGTTTTAAAAGTATGAAATTTAAAAAGTTTTAAAACTTAAAACATTTGAAATTAGGAAAAATTTTTTTTAAAACTTAAAACATTTAAACTAGACAGAAAATTATTTTTTATTTAAAATTTTTTAAGAAAAGTTTTGAAAAGTTTTTATGAAATTTAAAAAGTTTTTTAAAAATTTATAGACAGGAAATTATGTTTTTTTTTATACATAAGTTCAAAGGCAAATTAGATACTTCCATTATTGGTGGGTATTGATAACTAAAACAAAAGTGAACCTATGCGACAAACTTATTAGTGCATCTCTGGACAGGTTATTCGTTCCTTTAAAAACTTACGTCCTCTCCAATTCTATTATGAGCTAATTTGAAACTCAAATCCTTATTTTTGTTTTAATAAATTTTATCGATTAAACGAATCACTACTTATAAAAAGCATTTCAATATGTTAATTGAATATGAATATGCCCAAGTTGGTCTAATCTCAACAAGGCTCGATCTTAACTTCTTCATTTAAAAAATTAGAAAATGAGAAGAACTCAATCAAATAAAAAATGAACGTGCGAACGGTTTGAATAAATTTGGTAGAACAGTTGTACAATACGTCGACATAGTTAATTTTAAATGGATTTAACCTTCAAAGCATATGGTTTGAACCTCAAGCTTATTTTACCAATTAAAATAAGACCTCCCTACAAATTTTATTAATTAAACTAATTAACACTTTACTGTATCACTTAACTTAGAAGGGAATGCCTGTTTAATGAATAAATTAAAGGATCACATAATTGGTGCACGTCATAGTTTTAAAAGAATAAATAATTTGGAAAGTGAATGCGATCGATGTATCATCAGATTTGTTGCGTTGGGTCAATTTGTTTATATTTCACAAAGTCTTTAAATATAGCGACCACAATCAACCAGATAATGTTACAAATTTTCAAAAGCAACTCCGCGTTGTCAGCAATGTTTTGTTTTGTTACAGTTGGAAATCAAAATATAATAATTTTTTTTTATGGTTTTGATTAGTGATTTGACTTGGAAGTCTTCTCCAAAGACTAAAAAAGAAGTCTTCCCATTCCATCTTAAGGTGAATGATAATTGATTGTCATTCCCGTTTAGCCGTAGACTTTCTATTTTATTCTAGTAATTCTCTGTATTTAAGTCTTTGCCCAACAAAAAGAAAAAAAAAAGTTGATGTTCTCTTGAGTTTTATTTATTTTGGACTAAATCAAATTAATTATATAATATATAACTGTTAATTATCACAACGCGTGTGATTCAGGTTTGTATATCTTTTCTAGTTATATAATTAAGTCTTGTTTACAAAGTTTAACTTAATTATGTTTGAGGAATTAAATTTTATTTCGAACAGATGTTGGGATGCCCTCTTGATTTTAAGCTTCTATTAGTTTGAGCAAAGATTGCGATTATAATAAATCTTTACGTGGACAATAATATATATACACATTATATAAAGCTTTTAAAAACTTAAGAAAAATTCGGATCGGAAGAAAGTAGAACATATCCTTACAAAATATCCTAGGACTGCTGAGAGGCCAAATTCTTCTTCTATCCTTCTTATTTATTATTCGGAAGAAAAAAAAATTGTTAGTTTTCTTCCTATTTATTGTCGTTACTTTTAAACTCTAATTTGGTTGAATTGAAACAACAAAAAACAATAGCTTCTAAGAAACTTCCATGCAATTTCTTGGAATCTTCATGATTCTTGTTGCTCTTGGCAAATGGCAATGTTACTTTCTGGTACGCATATCATGATCTTGCCGCTGTTTTTTCAATTAAAAAGTGTAGTGAATGGTATTAAAGAAAACACGGTATCCCTTTCTCGAGCACTAATCAAAGTTCACAGTTTCTATTTTATAATATCATGGATCAAAGCAACTGTGTGTTAAATTAATTTCAATTCAATCGACAATCATTATCATAGACATTTCGCGTTGTGTTTCCTTTGCCCTCAATCCTCACGACATTAAATCTTGTGATTGTATTTAAGACAAATAAATTTGCATCGGTTAGAATTAGAAGCGAAAGGGGGTTTTTGGATGGGCCTAGCTAGCTCATGTTGAGGCGCAAATTGTGTCGAATCCATCAATTAAATTGCCCCAGTTTGAGCTCAGGAGCCCCATATTTTCAACCTACAAAAGCCATTTCACATGTCTACGAAAATGACACATTTGCAACAAAGAAAATGATGGTAGCTTCCCCTATATATTTTTTTTTAAATGGAAATTATTATAAATCATATCGTCTAAAATTATAAAGATTACAAGTAAAGTGGAATGGAAAATCTTCCAGCCTAAAAAAGAAAATCATAACAACTCAAAATTCTCATGATGAATATGAAAATCTTGCTTTCGCACCATGCATGACAAATCCAATTTGACAATCATTAGAGATAAACTAATCTCACCATCAAGCCGCAAGGTAGCTACTTCAACAAAATCAATATCATTCGAATACTTCCCCACCATTAAAAAAAAAAAACAAATAAGAATACAGAAAAAGAAAAGAATAAGTCACGTCTACAAAAGCTCTCATTGGAGAACCTACAAAAAACCATCCCTACAAGGCCATGAAACCTCTACGCACCACAACTAGGGCTAATACAACAACTTCCAATACTCTTCCATTCTAAACTCCAGAGTGGTCTTATCAAGAGATTCATTGGAAAAAAAAACTTGAGGAATTGAAGAAAAATTTTAGAAGGAAACTTGAAAGATAGGAATGAGAATGAAAATACGTTGGTCGAAGATAAGAATTCACTCCCCAGCCAAAAATGGTTGCTGGATCTGAGTGATAAAAGGATGAAAAAGATAAAGACTGTTATTAGTTGATTTACTTATTAAAGCGGCTAAGTTTTTAGAATTAAGGGTGGGTAAATAACCCAACCCGATCCTATCAGATCTAACCCAATCCGAAATTTTTGAATTCATATCATATGCGGATCAAAGCTATAACGGGATCAGATGAATTTTTTGCTCAACCCGATCAGATTGTGATCGGATCAAATTAAACCTGATCCAATCTGAAAATCTAATTTAGGTTGAAGAATATTAAAAAAAATTGTTTAAACCTAAATATCCAATCTAATCGACTGAAAACACATAACACACACAAACTCACTAATCTAACCTAAACTAACACACAATAAAAGATCAAAAAAGTGAAAAACAATCAAATACAATGCACACACACCTGGTTAGGCGGCTAGCCCAACCCAGCCATCTCACCATCGTGAAGCCAGGCCACCACGACGCAACCTTTTCTCCACCGCGACACGACCTCTGCTTCACCACGACCTCGCTGCAATCTGCTCCACTACAATCGCTGCTGCAGCTTATTTGACTTCGATTGTGCCATCTCGAAGTTGTCCGACCACCACCTTCTTAGATCCAAGCCTAATCGACAGCTGCCTAGCACCAACAATGAACATTTGTTTCATGCTATATATTAAATAATTAATTTCAATTTTCAATGGCATTTTTAATTATTTAAATTCAATATTTTTTTATGCTTAACAATTTTTGGTCAATTGCTTCTTTATTATTATTAGCTTCCTTTGGATCAATTGTAGGTTCCTCAGTCGGTTTTGGTTTAAAAATCTCCACCAAAAGATAATTAGTCAAGTTTCAATTAATTTTTTGTGATTATTATTATTATTATTATCATTATACCAAAATTAAGAAACAAAAAATGATTATTTTGCAAAAATGAAATATACCGTCTTGGTGGTGCAGCAAGTTCTTTTTTTGGAGTGCTAAGGACTATTGTAGCTTCCTGCTAGTGTTTATCCTTAAGGAACAAAAGCAAGAAAAGCAACTCATTTTAATTTTTGATTATTTATTACCCAAACCCGACCCAATGCATGTATAATCCCCATCGGATCCTATCCGAATTCGATCCAAATTTTTTATCTGGTCCGATCCAACCCGAATAATATTCAGATCGGATCGGATTGGATTAGATTATAAATTCAGATTAAGTTCAGGTTATTTTTTCCTTAGCCCAAAACCCGATGAGGTTCAAACCCGAATTTGCCCACCCCTATTTGGAATTGAAGATTTGGAATCACGACAATAAGAAGTTGAGAATTTGATAATTATGTTGTAGTTTCCCAATTTTATAAACCATTTTTAGCTTGAATTTAATTTTAGGAACAAAGTAGATACAAGTGTTTAATTAGAGATTGATGGTTAAGTAATTTTATAAGTTATGAATCCAACATCCAATAGATGAGTGATATGTATCATTAAAACTCAAGTAAAGACTCAAATGTTAGGATGTCTAACATTATTGATTTTAGGAAAATGCCCTTTAATATGGTTAAAATAAATAAATAAATAATGAATCAGTATTATTATTTTACCAAAAGTTCACATAAACTTCTTCATTTAAATAAAAGCACACACTAAAGACGTAAAAACACATATTTAAAATGCTACATAATAAAATATAATGCATTATTGTGTGTTTTTTGTCTTTTAATTTATCCTTAATTTTAATATGGACAATAATCTCTTATAGAAATAATAATAATAATAATAATAATAATAATAATAATAATAATAATAATAATAATTCAAATATTATTTAATTGTTCTTGAGATTTTTATTTTACAATAATTTGTATTTATTTAATTGAAAATCTTATTTTACCCTCAATGAATTATATAGGAAACTAACTGTAAATTAACAGAATGATGGTTTGCACTTTTTAAATAAAAAATAGGGATGGAATGAGTGATTGTTTAAAAAATAAGAATGTAATTAGATATTACATTAAATCCAAGGGAGAAGAAGGAATTTTTTACTTGATTTTAAAATTGTTTTATAAAACTTCAATCCCCAACGAACCCTAAGTTACTAACCCATCATCAGCCAACTTGTTATACAAAAGTAATTGAGGTTGCATCTAAGTAATTTTTTTCTCTATTTTTTATTTTTTTAATAGTACATTATAAATATATTAATATTACAACTTCAAATATGTTGAACTTGTTTTGATCAATACAAGCCTAGAATGTGATGAATACAATCAAAAAATCAACTCTAAAAATTGCAGGAACCTACACCAACTAGTCATCAAGAAATTGATTCACATAGCACGACTTGATATTAGAGCCTTTTCATTATGACTAAATTTATTTCAAAATAATTTTAAAAAATTTTCTATTCATGACACGATCTAACCTGAACCGTTTGTCGGATCAAAGGCGAATCATGCAATAGTCACTATATTACCTGTTTCATGCTTATATCTAAAACTGATTGCATGACCTAATCCATGAATATATATGAAACTGACCAACAACCTCCATTATAAATGTATAAAGGGGCTTTGGAACTCGTCCAAAAATATATTCAAAACGTGGACATTTAACATCTTGTTATACATGCATACATCTTAAATATATACATATGAAAATAAAGATGCTCAAAATGCAAAATGTATAGTAGTGCATGTTGTGACCCAACCTCAACTTATCATAAATTGAGATGTACTAAACCCTGCTAAAATCTAGGAGAAATGGGTAAATAGAAAAATATTGGGCTTGCCGTTCAGCGAATGAATATAATTTATATATATAAATAAAGTAGTGTTTATACATAATTATATAACATGACTCTGCACTAGACATAATACATAAGTAAACATGAGGTCGTTCATAAGCAACACAATATTGTACCAAATAGCACAAAGGAGAAATAACTATCATACACATCAAGAACACCATGGCACAAGCAAAGCAAGAAAAAACCTCTTATATCCGCTAGAATAACTTCATCGAATAGGCAAAGTAATATAATTCTTAGTTATTACTTCTTAGTACGAATGCGCAGGGCACCTAACGGGAAGAGCACACATTTAGTAACTTGCAATCACATTTCATGACATTATAAATCATATAACATATATAAATTTAATCATATCATGTTACTAAATCATTCAATCAAACATAAATATATCACAAAATACATAACAATAATAGTAATAATTTACTCACAGATCCTTTTCCACTCACAAGTTCATTGGGGCTCCTATAGATTCCTATATATATTGATTTCTCTTAAAATACAAGATTAAAAAATAAACCATTAGAACTGATAAAAAAACTAATACATATTATAAAAAACTATGACATAACTTTTTGAACTTCATAAACATTTTACCCAAAAATTCTTCATATATAAAACTAAATGCCGAATTCCATTTCCAGTAACTTTCAACTTTGGCTTCCTGTTCCACTCTCATTTTTCAATTTCCTCTCGTTTCTTTTCTTCTCTTTTTCCTTTCCCTTTTCTCCCGGTTTCTCTGTTTCAATTGTTCTGTCTGGGCTTCAATTTTGTAAAACAATGAGAGCAGATTGAATTTCTTGACATTATATATGCTCACCGAGGCCAAGTAAGCATGACAAGCACACAAGTGAAGCATGCTCGTGGTCTAAATGAAGTGAACAGCTCGCTGTTTCTTTGATAATTAGCCACATGCGGCCTTATAAGCATGCAAGCGCGTTAGAATACAACACTGTTTGAATGAAAATTAAAAGATTTTTTGAATTCCTCAACACACCACACCACCTCCCCGCCCCCCCCCCCTGTAGTTGTAGCGTTGTATATACATATCATAGGCCTTTTGAGCCGAGACTAGCTTAAGGTCAGAGACCCTAACAAAGATTGACTTGCCACAAAAAGAGAAGAAAGAAATTAAAGTAGAATTGACTTGCAACTAAGAGTGTATGAGAATCGAAGACCTCATGGAATTGAAAATTTTCATCTATTGACGGCCCAAATGTATCAGTTGGGCTACTTTTGTAAAATCCAAAGCCTGCTTTAGATTTTGGTAAAAGCCTCCCAATAATTTATCTATAACACCTTCGACTCAAAAAGATAATCACAGAAAGTATATTATTTTTAAATTTTCAAGTAAATAACAAGTTTGGACTTTGCACAATCAATAACTTACACTCTTATTACCTAATTAATTTTTTAAAAAAAAAATCCCTGCATGAAAATAAAATTAATCTAACTTTGTTACACTTTTAAGATAAATGTACCACAAATAAGATAAAATTATTTTAGCTTCAGCATTTTTTTTAATTTTATTGAAACGTACATATTTCTAATGATTCACAAATAAGATAAAATTATTTTAGCTTCAGCATTTTTTTTAATTTTATTGAAACGTACATATTTCTAATGATTATTAGTTTACAAATAAACTAAAAAAATGCCTTTACAACATAATATCTCATGAAATTTATGGGTTGTCAAACTTCTATCACTGATGGAGAAGTAAAAATTATTGGCTTCATTTTAAAATATTAGGTTATATAGGCTATACACTAAGGTAGCATTTACTTCTCAAATTGGATTATAAATTCTCAAGAGTGGGAATTGTGAGAGTGAAGTGAAAGTGAGAGTAGATTATTTATTTACACTGAAATGAGAATGTGGAAAAGGAATTAGAATTTCATTTATTGTTTACTTTATCATGAATTGAAAGTGAATTATTTTAAATTACAGTTCTACCTTTATTTCAGGAATTGTAATTTTTGCCTATAAAGTTAATAAAAAAATATATTTAGAAAATAAACGATTTATTTTATTATCAATTGTAATTATAGAAGTTAATAATAAGTATTAATATTCTTAATTATGCAAATCAAAATTTTTTATTGGTTTTATTTTCAATTATGTAAATTATAAATTATTGATAAGAGCAACACATGAAACATTATTATAATAATATAGTACAAAATTAATATTTTCTTATAATAAAATCTTTATTATTATTAATTATTACATTAAATAAATATAATACTTTTAAAATTAAATAAATATAAAGTAATATTATTAATTTTCTATTAATATAATAATATTATTTTTAAATAACTTTAACTTAGATTAAATAAATTATTATTCTTAACTAAATATAATAATGTTATATTTAAATAAGTTTAATATTATTATTTTTAATAAATATAATAATATTTAAATAAATATAATCTTGATATTTTTAAGTAAATATTATATTATATTATATTTAATGAAAAAAAGAGTAAAAAAGAAAGAGGTGGTAGTGAATCCCTCTATGAGAGAGAGAACCCCACTACACATTGCAAAAATAAGTGGTACTCTCACTCCTCTCCTTAAATAAGTAAATAAACATTATAGAAAAAGAAATCCACATACTCACTTCTATTCTAATAAGTAAATAAAATATAAATACTTAAATTATTACAATAATTTAGGAAGAAAATAGTTTAAAAAAACACACGTTTTTTTTTTTTTTGGGGAGGGGGGTGTTTAGATGGCCTAAAGGCTTGAAACAACATAAAATGGGTTTGGGTAGGGGCCAGTGGGGTGGTTTGGATAAATGGCTTTGTCGTTGACTTGTTGGATTGAAAGATCATGAACCAAGGCAAGTGATTCACACCACTTAAAAAGTTAAATAGTTAATAGTACAGATGAAGAATGGAAGAGACAGTGAAACCTACCAATTCCCTTCCCTTTCTGAGCAGCAGTATTGTCGTTGAATCTTTTCACATTTGTTAGCTACATTCCTCATTCAATCTGTCTGAGGCAACCATTCTCTCAAAACTATTTGAGCATCATCAAAGCTTTTGAGTGGTTAGAATCTTAGGCTTCTACTGTTTGGACACCACCACCTTGACTAATAAAACTGTTTTCCTTTTTGTGTTCCATAACTTTTGGCTTTGATTCTGACTCACATAATGCCACTTCACTTCAATGTTGTTCAAAATTAGTGTCTGCTTTTCCTAGACGCATCGTTATCGAAAGAGAGAGGGAAAAAAAAAAAAAAAAAGAGCTGCAGTAATTTACAATCTACGACCTCAAGTTTGAAAATTTTTCTCTTTAAATAAGCCGGGGATATTTCTACTTTCCAGGCTCATAATTTTCGGAAAATTTACAAAATTAACCTAAAAAATTTTTAAGTTTTCATACTTACTCCTTCAAATTATTTTCTATCATAACGAGCTACGGATAACTCTTTTGTCCCAAAATGCCTTCTTTATTTAAGCCAAACCATAAAAGTTTATGGTACCATTGTAGACTGCATCCTATCGCACCAAATTTGTGAGACATGGTATCTGTCGCACTAAAAAACAGTTTAAGTGAGTATGTTTTTTGGTGCGACAAGTTGCTTGTCGCTCAAATTTGTGCAACAAATTACATGTCGCCCAAATTTTTACGACATACTGCTTGTTGCACCTAAAGACAAATGCACCGAAACTGTCTCATGGTGTGACATGTTATCTGTCGCCTAAATTTATGCGACAAGCATGCCCGTCCCACTTGGGCCGCACTTGTCGCACGGCTTAGTGTTGGCAGGCGCAGCAACGATGAGTTCTCTCACCATGCCCTAACCCCCCACGAACAACATCACTCACACCACAAACATTACAACCACTTCCATCCTCCATCATCAACACAAAAACATAACAACATAACCCACAATAATTTTTTGTAATAATTTAGAGTTTTAAAATTAATCTTCAATTTGTTAGTTTTAACCGTAATCTTGGTACTGTTAGCTGCCGTAGATGGATTTCAACGTGGTGGGAAGCCGCCGGTGATGAGAAGCTCAGTTTGAGGAGAGAATTCGATCGGTTTGGGAGGAGAGGAAGTTGGTGAGAATGATAGGGATAAAAATGTCACTTGAGTTATTTTTTGGCTAATGTTGATAGAAATAAAGTTTAGGGGTTGGTTTTAAAATTTGATAAAATTTTATAGTTAATTTTATAAATTTCCCATAATTTTCTGAAGTTTTTCTCGAAACAAGGTCACTTGTTCCACATTCGGGTTCACGTAACCTTGGCGCCTCAAAGTCAAGTTTCCAAAATGCTGCGAGAAATATTTCTTAGCTTCCTGTCCCAAAATTATTACAAATTCTTTGTGTTCCCCCTTATTTCAAAGGAGTTTAATGGGCTTGGTCAGCTGGTCCCCTACTATTCAGTTAAAAACGACCACCTGCCCTTCAGCGAGTTGACCTATAATCATAAGAGATGATAAAGCTTCAAGGGGCGGCACTCTCCGTGTCATTATTGCCTTTATCAAAGGGAAGGACCAACTAGTAAGGAGAGGCCAGGCCACAACCACAAGGCTAAAAAGCCATACAAAGCTACACAAATTTCTTAACTGGTCCCCAACTGTTGACACATTGCCCCAAAATCCTGGACATTCTATAATTCTCATGCCATTCTCTTTCACTTAGTGAATGTTTTGTACATGCTATATCTCAAGTATGTTGCATGTTTTGTTACAATTTTCCATTACAAGCTCCAAATTTTCTGTTTTATAACCCATAAGTTGATAAATCTAATTGAGGGTAGCCTTAGGCACATATGCTTTATATAAGTTTCTTTAAGTAGAGAAAGTAGTACTCAAGAACTCGTCAATGATTCTCGAGGGAAATTATGACCTCAAATCAAGTTATTGAAATACGAGTGTGAGATTTATTAGATTATTGTACACATGCTTTTGATATAGCGAGATATCCTAATCTAGAGAAAATGGTAAGAAAAGACTGAAGAGGAGAAAAATTGGGGTTTCAAAAGTTTGTCACAAAATATCAAACGCAACACTAACTTCCATTTTTGAAATCTAGTTAGTAACTATCACATCACATCATGTACAAAATAATATGAAACTTTCCTTTGGGCAATAGATTAAGCGATGAAAGGCCAAAAGGGGGCGTGAAAAATGACCCTTGCCTTAACCAAGGTCTTTGTCATAGTATAGCTAGTGGTATACTGATTATTTGAGTAACGTTACTAAAACCATTAACGTTTGCCTATTACGGATTTGCTATTTTTGTGATAATAAAAGATGAAAAGCTTGGTCTGGCGATTGTTATGTCACCATTGATTGATCAGTTTTTTCCATTTTTTTTTTTCTTGATCTAATTTTCCAGGTCATCATCTCTCTTTCTCTCTCTCTTCACATTTGCTTTTTGGCAGTAGCACCAAAGCAAACAAAAGCCCGGGCTGCAGCAAAAGTTCAAAAACTCACTGGCCCCTGCTGCAGCATGAGCTGTAGTGGTACTCTGATAACACTCAACCATGGATCCAACCAAAAACAAACACGAGTTTGGTATAAGAAAAAGTGGGTAGTCCATACACCACAACACCTAGGCCTCACAAAAATTGAATGTTGCTGAAGTGATGCAATTGCATACAGCATCAAAATCAATGACAGTACCTTAAAAAACTGGCAGAGGAAAGAGAGAACTTGATAACACCAGCAAGAAGCTATGCATCGTGCATGATGCTGCTCAAAGAAAGCACACACTGCATACAGAATAAAGCTGCTATCTTTTGGATTTAAGCTTCTTGTTGTTAGCCATAATTCCAGATACCAAAATACAAGCTGCAAAATGCTTAATGATCACATAATTCATACCCACCAAAACACATAGCTTTTTTTGCCTTCTTTGAGCTCCTTTTAACATACCCCAAAAAAATAAGACCCAACTTTTGTCACTTTCTAATCTCCTTTTCTCTCGCAAGTCATTAATTCATTCAAACCTTACATATACCATTATACTACAGTTGGTATATGACCCAAAAGCATCAAAATAATAAAAGCAGAAGACCTAAAGTCACTTTTCCCCCCATTTTTTTCTTCATCTTTAGATATCTGTCTCTCTTTCATAGAGCGCTAGCGACCTCAGTCTGCAAAGTTGTAGCATTGAACCCCACTTGCTGCTGTGATTGTTTGTCAACCTCCCATCTTGCTTTGGCTATCACTCCATCATGCACAGGCACGTACTCCTAATCAAAATTAACCAAGACAATGATATCAGACACTAATTAAATAAATGTTTGATGAAACAAAAAAACAAAAAAAAAGAGTAAAACAAGACATCCCCACCTCAAGTTTTTGAACAAGTTCTTTGGCGTTTGGTGCTGAGACAATGATGTTGCGCTGACAAGGCTTGATAAAGCCATCATCAACGGCTTTGTCAATGAACGTGAGAAGATAGTTATAATAGCCATCAACATTCAATAAACCCACCTGCTCATATCATTAAAATAAACACAGAAAGTTCTCAAGTTATTTAACCAAAGGATAGGATTTCTACACATTTGGGTTTGTTTGCAACACATACAGGCTTGTCATGGATACCCAGTTGAGCCCATGTGATTACTTCTAACAACTCCTCCAAAGTTCCATATCCACCTGTACAAACGCATAGATCATAAGGAGAACAAAAAAGCTAAAATGTTGCGTCTGATAAGAGCAAAAAGGGAGAAAGATGGGACCTGGAAGGGCAATAAAACAATCAGAGTGGCGGGCCATTTCTGCTTTCCTTTGATGCATGTCTGCTACCGGCCTCACTTCTCCAACCGTTTCACCAGTTATCTTTGTTAAACATCATCATATTAGTTAAAGGACCAAAATTTACACCCGAAAATCAAATATTCACAAAACCCAAAGAAAAAAGGATCTTTTTTTTTCATACCTCTTTGTTCATCAAAGTTCTTGGAATGATCCTGGAGTGAACATTAGCCCCCAAAACAAACACTTAAGGGTTAGTTGATGTGATGAGATGGGAAAAGAAAAAAAAAAAGGTGCATAACTACGAAAAAGCAGTTTCTTTCATGAATATTTACCCAATAACATTTCCTCCGGCATGATGAACAGCTTTAGAAACCAAGCCCATCAAACCAATGCTACCACCACCATAGACAAGATCCAGCCTCCTGGCAACCTTTGCACATACCAAAAGGAAAAATGAAAAGTACACAATGTTAGAGAGAAGAAGAGAGTGTTAAGCCTTGAGTATTGTTTGTGAATGGGTGATAAGGGTACCAGCTCATGTGCTAAGTCAATGGCAGCATCACTATAGCAATTTCTCTTGCCAGCGCTGCTGCCACAAAACACACAAACCCTCTTGAATCTTGAACTCTTCTCGATTTTCCCCTCCATTTCCATTGTTTTCAACAAAGATTTTTGCTTTAGTGGGTTTTGTTTTGTTTTGTATTCACACACTACCCAGAGAAGTTTGAGACAAAGTTCTAGCTTTTCTTGTTACGCAAGGAGATAGCTAAATGCTAAATGGTACAGGCCACTATTTATAGACTCCAAAAATATTTTAATACCGGAATTCAAAATATTGACTTTCTTTTTATTGAGTTCATAAAGTTAATAAATATAGAGGACAAAAGACTTAAAACTGATACTTAAATATAAAAAAACTGTTATGTTTTATAAAGATTTTTCTTAAATTGTTATAAAAATCTTAAAAAGAGAGAAATGTGGATAGAGGTGATGAGGTAAGACAAAAAGTCAAAAGACGGAGACAAAATAAGAGCTCCTGAACCATTATCCCATGGCTTACACGTGTCCTAGTATGATGCCAGATCATGAAGCTTCATTTAATGACCATAATGCTAGGCCTTGTATACTGTTAGAAAATACACGACATAAGAGATCCAGAATCTGAAATACGTATTATAATTGGAACTATACAAAATCATAAAATTTACAGCTAAAACAAAAATAACAACAGAGAAACATTAAGATAAAATACAATAACAGAATGAAAAGTAAATTTAGACATCTTCTTTTTAAATTAATTATATCTTATTTTTTTATCGAATTACTTTAAGATTGTGTGGTGTTTATTTTTAAAAAAATATCGGTGTAAAATAATTTTGACGTACCATCAAGTTATTTTTAATAAATTTTAGCTGTCCATGAACTCTATCAAATCAACTTAACGTTAAAGGAAAAGGAAGAAAAAGTGTTTATCATAAGAATTTACATGTGTTTTGTATTATCTCTTGTTGTATATCTTTAAATGAAGGGAAATATACTAATTTATAGTCATTTGTGTGAAGCATGTAATGATGTAATCAGGAGCAATCCTATTTGGATACTAAAGAGAACAATACGGAGTCGTGTATTTCATTCTAAATTTTATTTAAAATACAGGAACCTTTCGTATGTGCTGTACGCGAAGTTGTTATTAATCGTGGGGATGTTTCCTTTGTAAGATCAAACTGTGATAGAATCACCATCAATATGGAATCAATTTTGTTAATTTTTTTTTTGTTTGGTCCACACCCTAAATCGCGTCATCCATTTCGCTGGATGCTATAAACCAGATTCCTCGTTGTGGAATGACGTGGCGCGAGTTCCATTATGAATTTTTTTAAAAAAAATATAATAGGGATGAAAATATCTATCAAGGATACAGAAGTTTAGGTTGCTTTCTAGTTATAAATATCATTATTATCACGAAAGCTTAAAACAAAGCAAGGTAAAAAGTTTTTTCGAACTTTTTTTATATTAATAGCATTGAATTTTATAATTGTAATTATTTAAACAGAAAACGTAATCATTGGTGGCTAAGTACACATGCAATGCCTTTTTGGTTCAAATCAACATTAAAATTTGTACAAATAGATAATACTAATGCTTTGTCATATAGGCTGAAAAGTGCTATGCTTGGCCTAACTCCGAGCGCGGATTATCTATCTATGTATGTGGCATGCGTGTGGATTAATTGTATTGGGGCTCTCATGCATGTCGGTATATGATTGGTGTTAGTGATTCCAATGAGCTCTTAATCATAACACGGCTCGTCTCCGCGGCAGGCGTAGCATGTAGTGTGTATTAGCCATTTCTTTACCATTCCCAAAGACCCAAAAAGCCTATTTTACCTGCTTCAGGTACACCAGTATTTTGTCCACACACTAAAGCAATGCTCTCTCGCAAGTAATCTCTTTGTTTGCAAGAAAATCATGAGAAAAATACACCGTCTTGAATTAGCGAAAACAACTTCAAGTATTTATAGATAGAGAACATTAATTAGTTTGATTTCCAGCTAATTTAATTTTGTTAAAAGATGCCACCGAGGTCAAAGAGCTCCGATGATGAACCAATATTCTTGATTATTGTTTAAAGTATTTTTTTTTAAATTTATTTAAAACCACCCTAGGGTGTGGGTTCGGCAGAACCCCTTACCTATAGATTAAGGAAAGAAAAAAAAATGTATATAGAGAAAGACACAAACCAAAACCTCCAATCAAAAGATCAACATAACCAATAAATAGAAAAAAATAACAAAAACATTATGAGAAAAAAATAAGAAGTTAAAGATAATTAATTAATGCAAACGCTAGAGAATCGGCTACAATTCCCACGACTAGAACTAATGTGAAACCTTTCCTTGAACCAGAGGAATAAGGACTAGTAACGCTGAAGTTACGGTCAAGATCACACCCTCCAAAACCCTTAGGCTCAAAAGAAAAATAATAATCAACCACATGATTCCCATCAGAGCTAAGCTCCTTATCCAATTGAAAATGGATATCTATAGAACGGGAATTAAAACCCGCGGCCATGGATAGAATATCCTCTACTACAATTAGAAAAAAAGTAATACCAGTGGAAGCCCTCTGAATACTTAGATCATCCTGAATAGAAGAAGGAGAATTAGCTACCTCAGCACATCCAGCATTATCTCTCAAAACATCATTATCCTAAGCTCTCTGCTTATAAATCGGATAAGACCTGTCTTCTACAATATCTTGAGAAACAAGTGGTCGAGCATCTGCACCCTCACTACCATTAGGCCTCCAAGGTTGAACCTTCTCACAATCCGCCCTTGGGTGCATAGCAACACTAGATATAGACGTCTTGCCTTTATCATGAGCAACAATATCTTACATCTGGCCAATAGGCTAGTAGGGCTTCCGAAACCCAAGATTGGTAACAAAACAAGCATTAGCAGAGTGTCCAAAATGCTTACACAAAACACAATATAAAGGAACACGCTTGAAAATGATATCTTGCCAAAAACCATCATCACCCTCACCAATCCAAAGTTTGAGCAACAACGACCGCAAAACATCCTGCTTAATCAAAACTCTAGCGATTGAGGTAGGTTTGGCAAAAAAATTCGAGCTAGCCCAGTCCGATTAGGCCCGCCCTGAGCCCACGGGCTTTAAACCTGGCCTGCATGATGAATTTAAGTGTATGGGCTCAAAAATTTAAAGCCCATTGATAGTCGGCTTTGTTATAGGCTTAATCTATAAAGCTAGGGCCAAGCCCGAGCTTTATATTATATAAAATAAAAAATTTTAAATTAAATAAAGAAAAAAACAAAAAAATTAAATAAAAATATCAAAATCTAATACTAATTTTCTTTTTATATTAGTGTTTATGGTTTATTATGTTGTATTATTAGTATTTTGTATGTTGGATAATCATTTATCGTATAATCATTTATAATTTAAGTTTTTTTTAAGTTTATAATTTTATACTTTTATTAAAAATTTATTTTAAAAAAATTATAAAAACCCAAAGTCTGGCCCAGGCTTAGCCGAAGCTTATCTATATCCATTCCGCTCATGATTGGATGGACTTTTAGTGGGTTTGAGCCTATTTTTGAATGCATGGGCGTAGGATTGGGCTTGTAAAAGCCCCGCCCAGGCCCGTAAATTGCCAACCCTAGATTGAGGGCATATTAACAATAGTAGTAGCGTGGTCAACCCATAGAAGCTTTCCAATAGCATTATCAACAAAAAATAAGGCATCTTTTGCAGTGAATAAAATGCATTGACAAATAGGGCAAAGAAACCCAGATAAGAATAACAGGAGATTTCCTAGAGCACTGAAAAGAATTAGTCGAGTTAAAAATCTTGTTTGATATTAAAGTACTGTAATTTTTAAACTATAAAAATAGTAGAAAAAAATTAATAAATAAAAGTTAATGGTATATAGTAAATATATTTTTTAAATAATAATTTGAATAAAAATAGTAAACATATTATAGATTTTTCATTATACAAATAATAAATCAAATTAACATAATTTTTAAGTCACAACAAGTATTGTTTACTGAATATTTTAATACTAAGCTAAAACTGTATAACTTCAATATTAAGCCGGGCTTGAAATCCTGTGCGACTCATTCATCTTTTAAGAATGTCTAAAAATATGAAATAAATGTCATTTTTTAAACGGAGATTTTTTTAACTCTTCTCTATATATTTTATGGATTAAACTCAACTTTTGAGCTATGCTCAGCAAATGAGCTCATCCATGTCCACTGTCGAGCCATAGTTGGTTGTATTTTAGACTCCAAATAATTGTACTATCGTATTTTTTTTTTGGCCGCCGCGGGGGAAGATAACAAAAA
The DNA here is from genome assembly GCA_030449905.1 of Luvunga scandens. NCBI lineage: Eukaryota > Viridiplantae > Streptophyta > Magnoliopsida > Sapindales > Rutaceae > Luvunga > Luvunga scandens. The sequence continues at coordinate 754,509 of JASUUG010000714.1, forward strand.
CAGAAATCCGGATGAAAGATTTGAAGCCGGATGAAGTGCATCGTTCCTCAAATTGCCTTTTCACAGGGAGTTGGTAGAAGCAAATCACAATATTGCCTTTAATCAGACACTCGTTAAAAGCAATCAGGTTTCGAGCTGAAGTTTTCCCCAATTCTAGTTAAGTTATCCCAACATCTGAATTCTTTTTGTTATCCCAAGAAAGGAGGTGGTATATTATTATTATTAATTTGTTTTATTATGTAGCTTCAGATTGCCCAAACCCAGCCACACGAGCCAAACGGGTGCGTGAGAAACATTCTCCATTGACAGATGAAAGATGAAACGTTCATTCATTCCCTGCCCATCCCTCACAGGAATGAATGTTAAGTCATCAATCAGGTCATTTCACCGATTTGTCCAAGCCATTCATGCGCCAGCCATGCGCTGCCTATGCTCTTAAAGAAAGCGCCTACGCCCATTTACGTTCACACAGAGCACAGATGATAATCATCATCAATTCAATGGGTCCTCCCGGAAGAGTCGGATGGGCAATTACAATGGTCCTTTATTTCGATTCAATTTAACTACTTATAATAATCAACTAAATTGAGAACATTTGTGTGAAAGAAAAAAATTGATAAATTAAGTTGAACCGATTCAGCTCGGGCTGACTCATTAATCAAGACTAGTACTTTCAAAAATTCCAAGTTTGGAACTTCATAAAAAAATATCCACGTATTAATTTAATCGTACTTGGTACGTTGTCAGCTCCAGGAAATAATTACTCAAAATTAATTTAAAACTCACACGAAAATTAAATAACTAATACTTTTGTTGAACATGATACATTTGGTTATTGGAGAACGTGGTGTGATGTTCCTCTGGGTTGTCGATGGATTCATTTGCTTTGCCTTGACTCTTGAAGTGACTTATAAAATGGATCATTAAGAGGAAGAAGTGACTTATAAAATGGACATCGGCGGGGAGGCTATGTAATTTAAAGCAAGGAGCTATTTATTGCACGTTCGCATCTCATTTAATGCTGGAACTGATCCTACAACTGCATTACTTTATCTTTCCACCATGCCTCAGCATCAATGACCCATCAATTCCAGAATATCCAAAAGCTTGAGGTTTCCGGATTTGATACGGGGATCCCTCTACTATCAGTAATTACTTGAGAAGGCTACGCTTATGCTTCATGCTTCTTCTCTTTTTTTCTTTTTTCTTTTTTTTAATGTTCAAGTACTGATTTTTATTTTAAATTTTATTATAAATTTTTGTTGCATGTACTGTTTGTAAGTTAAATTGTAAGATTTGAATTGCCTTTTTTTTTATTAATTAAACCATGTGCCTTTTTTTCTTTATTCAATATAAAGTTAATATTGAATTATTCTCTCTTATCTTTAAATAATTTTTTATTTTTAAAAATTGTAGTTTTATCTCATATCTTTTGTTAAAAAGATGAAAAAAATTCATATCAACCTATCTTTATTTTTCTCTCTTATCTTTTAAACAAAAATAAGGTAACTTAAATTTTTCAAAAATAAAATTATCGATCTATAGATAATCAATTCATCAGAAAATATTTCAAAATTTACCATTCAATACATTATATTGCTTTTATGTTTTTTAAAAATCTTTTTATTGATCCAATTGGATAAGCCTAGCGCCAGCTGGGCTTGTAATCTAATGATGCTCTCACTATTTGTTGAGGGAAAGAATTGGAGCTCATGAAGCTCATTTTTTGAGTAAAATTTTGTGGCCGTGAATGCATTTTGCACATGTTGTCGCTAAATTCGAGTAATATTGAAAAAAAAAATCGTGTTTAGTTTGGAAAGTATCCTGGCTATTTTTTCTTTTAAAGGAATGGGGTAAAAATGAATTCAACTTCAGTTTAAAATTTTCCAAATCCAACTCGATTTTGCGCACTTTTAATCGTGAAGGAAAATTTTCTCCAAAAAGGAAAAAAAAAAGGAAAATTGTAGGAGTGAAAATGTCTATAATGACTGCGATACAACTAATTAAAATGATTTTACTCCTATTTATAAGCTGGTGTCCCCACGCCTAGTAGGCAAAATGGACAAGGCTGCAAAGAGAGGGCTCTTAATTAATGTTGTTACTATACATGTTGCTTTTCAGTCCAATTTTTAAGTGTTGCTTCAATCATATATATATATATATATATATACACATTCTTCTGAAGTACATATACTGTAAATAAATAAAGGGCAATTAATAATTAATAAAGTAATTAAAGATGGCAAGAGAAGAAATGAAATGTGAAAATGGTGGCAATTGCAATGATTGTGCTGCGCCGTCTATCGATCTCATCCATTTAATGATCATCCACTTGCAGGGTTCCGTTGTTGAATTTAATTTAATTTATGGCATTACCTTTCCGGCTTCACCTTTCAAAAACGATCAGACAACGTAGTAGTAAATCATGGGGACCTCTCTAGCTTAATTATCCAAAATATTAATATCATAGATCAAATAATTATATGCTATTATTGTCCTACAAAGCATTTTCACGGCGATGGACGCAGCAAAGAATGTTTGATTAGGCAAAGGACCACCAATCGTTGTTCAACACCCAGTTAACTCATATATTGCACTTACCCTACTCTATTGTATACACTACTAGATCGCCTTTGCTATCTTTTAGGGATTTGGTCTGCTCTAGCCTCTATGTGAAAAGTTGATTACACGGTACTCGCCACTCGGCCTTGGTAGAGCCGCTGCCTTACCACTATAAAGCCAGCTGTTTAAATTTTTATAAAAATATAAAATAATTGTTTAGAAGGAGTTTTTTTTTTCTTTAAATGAGAATAGAATAGGTATTTTTTAAATATTTAAAAAAATTAAAATTAAAATTTTAATTTTAATAATTATGTAATTATAAATATACCAATAAATAATCTCTTACAATATAAATTATAATTTTAAATATTAGTCCTTTTTAATAAACAAAAATTACATGGTACTCGTGCAATTATGGGGGCTTAAAATTCATGCCATCATGGAATGACGGTCGGCGATATCCATACTAGTTATTTCTTATAATTGTTGTACGCTATACCTGTGATTACACTGGTCTTTTCAGTAACATTTTATTCGAAACACTAATGTGACGCACAATTATCTCGAATTCGATCTCTCTTTCTCAACTTACACTGTGACTTGTGAGGGAGAGGTGGCTTAGTGTGTGGTCAATATTCTCTACGTAAACAGACACAAATTATTGCGTACTAAAAGATACAACTTGAAAAGAAACCTAACTTTTAAGTGGGTATATATATTACCATAAAGACTTTAGATCCAATTGCATTTTATATTTGTGCATTCATTCTTTCAAAAGGTGTTTTATATATATATTCATGGAACCGTGGAAAAAGTGAAGGAGTGTGTAAACAATATTTTGGATGTTCAAGTTGCCCATGGTATGCTCCGGATCATTGAATAATCAATAGATTCACCCGAAAAGAAAACTTTGAATAATCAAACTCGCTATCAAAGGTACTTACGTGGAAACCTTTCAATTTCTTAATTTGTAATTAAAATATTCATAATGGGGCATCTTTTGGGTTGAAAGCATGAGCATCCCTTTGTATTAATTAATTGGTGTGTTAATCATGGTGAACTCCGCGTATATGTGATTGATTATCTTCTAGATTTTGAATATGTAACTGAAAATGAACATGTATCTTCTGTACCTTTCTTTCTTTTCTTTCACTTTAATCGTAGAATAGTTTGAAATTGTTAATGGTATCAAATGAAAGCTTGTGTGAATAATGAAAAGAAAAATATCATAAAGAGTAACTAAGGCACTAAGCGGTTCTGCCTACCAATATTTACGCAGTACATATTCAGTTTGTTACCCATCCACTAAGCTTCCCTTAAAATAACTTATCTGACTTGGAGTCAATACTTGTAAGCTTGACTGAGTCTGAGATTCGACATTTATCCGTCTTAGCTATAGCTACCAGCCTAATTATAACTAGCATATGAGAAAATATTCCCAATTGATTAATACTTATACGCTCTTAATTATTAACTGATAGGCTGCCAGTTGAAGCTTTGATTTGAAGGCTGGAAATCAGAATGCGGCTATATGCAGAGATTCTTGAGTCTTTTTCACTGAATATTATAACCATGTTTAGGTATGTATCAATATCTATTGCTGCAGCACACGAAAGCCAATACGGAACAGTGATAGTTTGAAACTTAACTAGAGCTCGCAAAAATGACTCGATCAGTTCTTGACTTGGTGGCTCGGTTTCGGGGTCGAGGGTAAATAATTGTATTTAAAAAGATATAACACTAAAATATTTAATAAATATTAATTGTTGTAATTTAAAAAATTTCAGTTGATTTAATTTTATACATATATAATAAAAAAATCTTTATTATTTTTTAAAAATTATATTTATTACATACTACTAATTTTTACTTTATAATTATAATTTTTTTTACAATAATTATAGATTAAAAATTACGTCTCCTCAAGACCAAACAAGACCATCTCAAAATTCCACAATTTTAGGCACGCACCGATCAGCATCAAGTTTCAATCTGGTGGTGCATTTGAATTTCTGATACGTCCCTTCCAAATAGTAATCGCATTGTAGTTGAATTCTGTTCATCCGAAATGTCGACTATCATAACATTGATGTACCTAAAGAGACAAGCCACCTTACAGCAATTGCGTTTTACAACCATTATTAAGTTAATTTTTGTCGTTGGTCACAAATTTTTCATTACATTGAACAACTTGTGCCTGAACTTACGATGTGTGATGCAAAAATTTGAAAATTAAGACAGAAACTTTTTTGTTGAATAGTGAAAAACTTGTGACATATATAAATAAATTGTTGGAAGATAGACGGACCCCAAAATAAATCCACCCGCTAATCCAAGCAAGTAAATAAATAGATGCACCCCACATACATTTCAACATTTTAGTTACACCTATAATTGATGGTGATAACCGAATGGGTTGGGATTAAATTAGGTTTGTTTGACTTGGGTTTGATGAAGCCCACAAGGCACAAATTCAGCCCATTATAGTTGAGAAAAGGACCTATGACTAGATTTTTTTTTTTTTAAATTAAGCCCATGTGAAGCAATAATCGGTGCCATGATGACAATAAACAAATCGAAGAATCTTGTTCAAATGAGTTGAGCTTTTAACACCCCTCTATACTCTTTATAACACTGCTACTGAACTTTATTTCCAAATATTCTCAGTATAATTTATAATTAAAATTAACCATTGTCTTATCAAATGTTTTTACCTAAAAATACTTACTTTTAAATTTATTTTATAAAATATATATAAAACCTAAAACCTTGAATTATTTACTTCTTATTATATAGTTTCTATTTTTGAAATTAAATTGTCATAACTTTATCAAAAAAAATTTATTAAAATTAAAATATAAATATAAATTATAAAATTGGGTTGGTGAAAATTTTTTTTGTTAAAAGAATAATTTATTGAAATGTTTAATTAAAATTTTTATTTAAATAATAAGAAACAAATTAAATTTTATCTAGTTGTTTTAGGTAATTTCAATTAAAAGGAGTTTTAGAAGGATTCTTATAACAGAGTCTACATCAATTGGCATTTTTTTGTGAAGGGATTGTAGTCAGAATGCAGTAGAGTTCTTATAGCAGACTCTTTGAATTGGGTTACTTGGTCCATACGAAGGCCTTATAGCTAAAAACAATTCGATCTCTCTACTCAGCCCAATATGATCCCAACAAGGACCTTTGATTTTGGGCAGGCTTCAGAACGGAATCCTGAAGCCTAATGTAAAGCGAATTATGTTGTTAACATTAACAAACGAGTGAGAAAAGAGAGACAGGGAAATTCTGAACAATTGGGCATTTTATTACTTTAGCAGCAAAAGAACAATGTTCCATTAACAAAGTTGAGGGAGAAAAAAGAAAAAAATTCTAGTATAGATCTTTCCAATCTACATGTCTTCACTTTCTAATGCTCTAAATTATTTGATCATATTGATTGTATGTGAAAAAAATCAAATCAAAATTTATGTGCATCGACATAAATAAGTAGTGGCAATCAAACTTATATCATCATTTCCAGCTTCCATCATCACATTCAGATTCGGAACATCCCTCTTGTGCAATATCAGTAATCTGAACTCCAGTGTCATAAATCATTCCAGGTTTCCAATCAGCTGGAAGAACATTTTGTGCCCAAATCCACTTGCCATCATAGCCTGATGTTACCACAAATCTGAACTGCAATGCCCCATTTGGCACTCTACTTGTATCCCAAACTGCCCCATAATTTCTGCTCATGTAACCCCAATTTGAAGAACCAACCTGCAAAAGTTGCAACAGCAATGATAATCATCATCAGTTTTTGAACTATATTTGCTCGATGTAAGCAGGCATTTGGGGCCATGTAAACTAAACGATGTGCACTTATCATGTGTGTTCTTTTTCTTTTTCGTTTTTGGAAAAAAAACCAACCTGAGCTACATCCATTCCTACTATTTCTGTTTGACCACCCTGATACAACACTTTAACTGCTAGATAATTTGGTTTTTTACTTGATTCTTCCACACGCACAGCCAAGTTCTGGTTTTTGTATTCACATGGAACCCTGAAACATTAACCCAGAAGAGCAAATGCATTTATTAGTATGACTACTCTATGATAAGATGCAAACTGGAATTGGACCGTTATAAGCAATTAATATGTGCCTGAGATTTTGTCCCTGGGTAGGGAAAGAGGCAAGTCATGTGGGGCGCGATATATATATAATTATGTTGGTATTACATTTTTTTCTTTTTATATGCGGTTGTGTGTGACAAAACTATGATTAAAAAATAATAAGCTACGCTGCATTAACAATTAATAAAGAGAAGTTGAGAATATTTGCTTGCCTTTTGTATTCTACATCGACAAGTCCAAGTTTTAAAATGTCTTGGCCCTTGCCCTGGTTGGCCAAGGCCATGAAAGCCCTGCTGCTGATAACAAAGTCTGTTTGGTTGTTGCGATTGAGATCAGTCAGAATCACTCTGGTTCCTTCGCTGCTACACAGAGCTGGGTTCTTGCATCTCATCTGATCAGAACAAATATTGGTACCCAAATTAAGTTCAAAAAACCAATTTTGATAACACAATCAATAACAAAAGAATGGAAAATGAAATTGAAAGCTAATAATACATACTTGAAAGCATCCACCACAGCCAGCTCCATCTTTGTAAAGGGAAGGAACACCAGCAGCAAAGTGTCCACCATTGAATCCTAATGCCAATGAACCATACCCACATGCCCCAGCTACATCAAGTCAAAAAAAAAAATACCCATTTAAATTCTACAAAAATACGAGCTGGGTCAATGCCAAATTTGATTTCAATAGAGTAAGAAAGAGTGATCATAGTTAGTGCTTACATGAAAGTACAGAGGCTTTGGAGAAATAAGCAACTTTGGTTTGGTGCACACAGCGATCGCAAGCAGTAGCAGAAGAGAAGAGAAAGATGAGAAAGCAAAGAAACAAAACCATTGTTTAATGAGAAAGATAGGTTACAAACGCAAAAACTTGACGAGAAATCAATAGAAAGGCTTGAGCTATATATAGAATTTTTGAAGTGTTTACTATGGACTACAGGTCAGCATTTCCAAAAAAGCCATGGACAATTTTTTCTTTTGTACAAATCTTTAGGATTGTTTATTCTGTTGTAAGTACGAAATGCGTATTTGCGGAAACGCGGAGGAACAGAGAGAGAAAAATAGTGGGGCCTGTCACCGACTCTTTGCCTGTACACCAACAGCTGTGCTCCGTGCGACAACACAACACTTGCGTTTACTGCCCCTTTTTGTAACTTTGTGTTTCCATTTGTGTAAATCTGTGTGTGCATTGGAACTCTTGGATCATAGAATTTGTTTTTGGAAAGAATTCTTTTTGTTTAGATCACAGAATTAGTAACCCATGAACTGATAAAATTGAATGTCACTCAAGTGTTTGTAGGATCGGAATCATCCAATACCTCTAGGCACATATATCCATTACAGTGTTAGTAAAATTTGTAATGTAAACCAATTTATGAGTACTAATTAGTTTAATTAACAAATCTTGTAATGTTAGAGCTTAATCGGCCTCATAAATAAGGTTTTTTTTCTTAATTTTAATTGAATGTTTAATTTATAGAGGTGGTTGGGGGGTCAAATAAGAAATTAAGATGATAATACCAACTTAACAGAAAATAATTGACATTTTGTGGGGGTCATTAAAGGCGCTTACGTGTATGGTCCCAAGAACAAAAAGGTGAAAAACGAAAGAGATAAGCTCGGTGTTGAAATTATTGATGATTGCTTGTTAATGAGTGGGAAGATAAGAACAAATTCTGCACGACTAACTCCACTTGCCAAGCTAAACAAGAAAGAATATCTAAAAAATTTTAACAGCAAGCCATTCTTTCCTTCTCGGGGATTTGTTAATTAATTGATAAAATTTAATGTTTTTTATCCATTTCCTTATGGAGTTGTTAAGAGGAATCGCATTAAATGTTTTTGAACTTTGGAGAATAAAGCAACGGTTCTTTTTGGATTTAATATCTAGCGAATGGCCTTTTAATAATTCGTTTAGTCTACAAGTCAAAACATGCATTTGTTGTCTTGGTGGAAACCACTATGCATAGACTTCGTGCATCTGAAGCGATTGCATCCAGCTACCTTGAAATGGTGGGTTCACCTTTTGGGTCCATCCGTGCCGAGCCTTGGTCCTAGGTTACACCACCAATCATGAATTTTAGCAATGGAGCTTGGGACAGGTTCATATTGGCCATTAGTCTAGCTTCACATAAGCTAAGGGTTGAGAATTCTCAGATACCAACCTTATACGCGTTTTAGAATACGGATTAGTGGGATTGTGTTGTTTAATTGTAATTTTAATATTATGTTATAAATAAACAGTATTAGTTGGCACCTCAAAAAATTGTATTCTCAAAATATGAGAACGTCAACATTGAAGCAAGACTTTATTTAGGGTACATGTTTGTGAAGCTCGAGTAGGATCAACATCATCTATGTGCTATTAACACATAAATTAATTTGACGTTTAATATATTACTAATTTGACATTTACGTTAAGAATTCGAAACTTCTATATTATAAATTTAACGTTCGATAATGTCACTTTGAAGTCAAGCAAATCTCTAGCAAAAGATAGCACACACACAGCAAAATCAAAAACCCGTGTGTAGGAAAATCAGACCAAGCTGCGTGGAGAATAAGAAAGAATTTCAAAATTTATGACTGTAGTATCATTAAAAATTTTATATGATTACTTAATTTTTCCATCATACACAGGTTCCGTGTCTAATGTCAATACATAATCTCACGAAGTCTCCGCATGCAAAATATTGAAACACAAATATATTGTAGTTGCAAAGCAATAATGCTTGTTAATGTTAATGAATGATGGGACAACTAAAATTTTATACATACGCATGGTTATGCTGTCGTATCATTGCAAAGTTTCAAAGCTTAAGCCTGCACATGTAGTAGAGTGAAGTGGCCAAGAAAATAATTAATCATCCACCATGATATGCAATTATGCACTGATTTGTGAACAAATAAGAGATCTTGGATGTGGAAGATAAAACAACATGATAAATCAAATCCCATGACAGGCCATAATTGCCCACTTTGAAGAGCACCTTATGCCCGCCGACCAATGCTCTTGATTGGCTGCATCTTTTACAAAATCTCTTTCTGATTTTGGAAAACAGCAAATCGTGAGTTTGCAGTTTTGGATCAAGCCGCATGAATTGACGTCATATATGAGATCACGGGTTATTGGGCTTTTATGGCCTTTTCAATTGAGGTCCATAGTTTATTCCAAAAATCTTCGGAGGCCTTTTAAGAGGACATGTGGAACTCACAACTCAACCTAACATCTATAAGCGGGAGTAACTTAATGTAAATTCATTAAATGTCCCAAATCTTAACTTGTATATCAGTAACACACACGTGACATAAAATTTTTTTAAGAAAAAAGAGAAAACTAAAATATGGATATGATCCTCATTCAATTTAATTCAGTTTCCTAGAAATCTACCAAAAACCGACCACCCAGCATAGAAGTCACAAGTGAAAATACTGAAGGGTGGAAGTGGAACCGTGTTCGGGCAATTAAGTTGAGAAAAAAATTATGGTACTGGCTGGAGTTTGGCACATTATTAGAAAAGGCTGAACAAACACTCGAAAACCAATTATATTTCTTAATATCTAAATGTGTCTGATTTTCTTTATTATATGAAGAAGATGTCATCTCTTGGAGATCATATCATCATCATAATGATAAAAATATCTCGATTCTTTGGCTTGTCAGATGGAGTTTTCTATATTGCAAGACGCAATATAGACGGGCTGTGTATGAGTTGTGGATCTTTTGAAAGCGTTGGCTTGTGATTGTTGTTCGGGGTCGTTTTTGTTTGATCAGAAATTATTTTGAATATCATCAAAAAAAAAAAAAACAGAAATTATTTATTTTGAATATCAAATTTCAGAATACGGATGCGGATTTTGCGGAGTTCATTTTTAAAAAAAGGTTGAATTATCAGTATAATCTACAAATTGCGCGGTTGCATCTACAATGTACAAAGAGAATAGTTATGAGGGTAGTTTTGAATTTTCCTTTGACAGAAAATTAAAATTAACTTGTTTTAACTTGAAAAGATGTCGAAGAATACTACGGGAAGCTGTATTTCACTTTTATTTTTTCCGTGGGACATATGAAGAGTTTAATTAATCAGTTATTAAGTAGAACTCGAAAAGTCTCAATTTAACGGTATATAGAATTCCTAATACTAACAGAAAACTGACTTTTAATACAGCTAATACATAAAAACACTTAGCTACCCTTGTCTTCGTTATAAGTCCAGAGAAGAGGATGGTTGCTTTTGTTTATTATATATGATCAAAAAGATGTCGTTGGCGCTACGCTATCCAGATTTCATGGAGATGTTATTGCGGCGGCACAAAAGTAATAATATTGAGGAGGCGAGAAATTGGGAGCAACTTCCCTCAGAATTAGTGGTCCAAATTGTACAAAAATTGGATTTAGCAGATTCTATTCGTCTGAGTGTTGTTTGCAAACATTGGAGATTAATTGTGAAAGAAAATAAACAGCGGAATGCGCGGGTGCCGTGGTTGATGCTTCCTCGTGTTCGCCATGACACAAGCAATTGCAGTAATTTCTTGAGATTCTTTGACATGTCTGATGGCGTTCTCTATAATATCAAGCTACCACCTAACATATTGCATGGTGGTGGGTGGTGTTGTTGCGGATCCTCTAAAGGTTGGCTTGCCATTATAAGTATGGTTGACGAGGGTCGTCCTAAGTCTAAATCTAAATCCATATTCGATCCGAAATTATTCCTTTTTAATCCAATTTCAGGAATACAAGTACCACTCCCTTCCATAGCCACTATTCCATCGTTTGCAACCTTTTTGGATAATCTTGTAGTTGAATATGATCATAACAATGTTACCGAGTTGGCCAACTTCATTAAAAGAGTTGAGTTATTACCATCATCGTCGTCATCAGTTGATGTAGATGCTACAAATTGTATAGTCGCAGCAGCTACTATGACTACATTGTACAAAGACGATGAATTGGAATTGGCACTGTGCAAGCCAGGAGACACGAAATGGACTATCTTTGATAAAGAAACAGAAGAAAAAGAAGATGATAAGTTCATCTGCGACATTTTATTCTATAATGGAGAATTGCATGTCTTGATGCCTTGCAAATATGAGGTAATTTCCTTTGAAATACATACTAAATATATCAAGGTAGGAGATCATGGTCATCAAGTAATTCTTAGATTAATCCCCTCTAACTGGATGAGCTTATTACCGGCTATAGACACGATTTTGGATCCGGAGGATGAATCTGAACATTTAGTTTGGACTTTTCCACATTTTGTAGAATCATCGCTGGGTGAATTGTTGGTTGTTCATAAAATAATGGAAATCGTGTTCGGCGATGATGAAGATGAAGATGAAGATGAGGATGATTTCGAAGAAGAAGAAGAAGAAGCAGCTGAAGGTCAAGGTGAATTGAGATACAAAAAATTAATTAGATTTGAAGTATTCAAGATTGATCCGATTTCCAGCAATACCATGCGGTTTACCAAATTAAATAGCTTGGACAACCAAACATTATGTGTGTCAAAAACAAGTACTTCACTATCTGTTCCTGTTACAGCAGGAGATGATGACATCGGAATATTGAAAAAGAATTGTATTTACTTCGTGGATGATTCAAATTATGCTCCAAGTATGTCTCGCGAATCCGGCATGTTTCACCTTGAAGATGGAAGGATTCAACCGTTTATTCCTACCAGGATTCCAATTCATTATCCTACCAATTGCATGACGTGGTTCTCTCCAAATTTAAAGATAGCAATTATGAGAGATTAATCTTCTTTCTTTTCTCACTATTACTATTTCCTATCAACCACCAATTAGACTTATTATTATTTTGTACGCTAAAAACATGCGATAAATAACAATTTCTGAAATTCATAAAATTTGTTTATTCATTATTTATTTGAGCATACATTATTAGCCTTTATTTATAAAGTATGTAATTAATGTATTGAATATATGATGTCAATACTAGAAGATAAAAATCGTAGGTTTATTATAAATAAAAAATTACTTGCAGCTAATAATGAAATGGACATGTGATGATGTAAGGTTGTAACTTTTTTACTTCTATTGTGAGTGATTTTATCTTAATCATTGAAGTGGATATTTCGACTAAAATATTTAATACGTATATGTGATATGCATATTGAATTGGGCTATAGTAATTTATGATCTAGTTTAACAAATATCGTTGATCATAAATCACATAGGCTTTAATAAGCTTAATCAACCTTAATCCTGAGTAGATAATGAACTTGCATTTATGTATTATCTCTTTTGAGTTATCATAGAGTGAGATCACCATAAATGATAAAAATAACTCAATAGATTGGAGATGTAATCTTTGGGAGCATAAGAACACATACTTACAATATGTGATATATACTAATGATGCTTATCTTAGTTATTTGAACTACTTGATCATTTGAATTTGTGGCCACAGTTTATTCAATAAATTATTTATTGAAGAATAATAATTTTACAAATATGGCTATATTGAAAATTGATCATTAGAACAAATAATGACTTAGGGGTAAATGTGTACTTATAGAGGCTCATTGGCCTATCTTTAATTACAAGCATTAGATAGAGGGCCAATTAAGTGGTTATTAGTGATCTAAGAAGGCTAAAATTAATTAAAATGAGTTTTAATTAATTGGGCTATTGTCTAATTACATGGGTTACCATAATGCAACTTTAGGCTTTCAGGGGAATAGCCTGGGGTAGGGGCGGTCATTTAAACTTGATTGTGGGTTTGGCTCAGTTTGGATTGAAGCTTGGAATCTATTTGGATTCAGGTTATGTTTCAACTCGGGTTGAACCTAAATCGAATAGTCAATCCAATTGGGTTAATTAAGAAATTGAAAAAAATTTAAAAACTTATTCCTGACCCTAATACATCTCTTCTTAGCCGCCACCTAACTCCTCCTCCCTCCTCCTCTCCTTCTCTTCTCCTTCCATTAATTAATTGTTAGTTAATTTCTTATTTTTCTTTTGTTAATTGTTAAACATAAAAATTTTTATATAAGAAATTTATTTGATATTTAGTTAATTATTTCTTTTTTGGATGGAGGTAAAATTAGGGTTTCTAACCTAAATGAACCCTAATTTATAACCCAAATGGTACCAAATGAAATTTGGCTCGGTTTGGTTTTATAGTTCAAACTCGATTGGGTTGAATTCTCCATATCGAACGGATTGAAACCAAACCAAAATCCAAACAACCCAAACCGAAACTTGATTTGCTCACCCCTAGCCTAGGGTTAACATAATAGTTTGGTGTGTTATAAGACGATTGAACCTTAACTATTAAGTTGGAGCTAGAAATTCTATGGGTCAACAGTCTCTCTAGTAGCTCAATTTTTAGGCAAACTCCTACTCTAATAAGTGTCAATATAAAGGAGAGGAAATTAGACTAGAAATATAACTTTAGTAGTTTTTCTGAAAAAGGAAAAATACAATTCTAGGGTTTTCATCTCCTTCATGGTAATTAGAGGTTCTTTACAAGCCCACATGTGTAAGGGAGATGATTGAGGACAATAAAGAAGACTGCAACCATATTCTACAGGTCCCAACAAAGGTGGTGGAAAAGATTGCAATCATCATCTTTAGATTTGCAACAAGAAATAAAGGTATTTCTCTAACCCTATGCGTATATACATAATCAATAAAAGTTCTTGGCTTCCGCTTATTTTATAAAATAGAAAAATTATATTTTCTAGATCTGATTTACCAACACCACCTATTGACTTCTTGTCGTACAAATAATTGTAGTATTTATGATGATCAAGCCGGCAAAGAAAAAAAAAATCTTACAATCAAACCCAAGGTTGTTATAGGGATGAAAAGGGCACAGGAAATAAATCTACATCCGATATTATAACCTGATTCAGTATTTTGTTGTTAGCTTTAATTTACCATATAGTTCAATATTATATATTTCTTGAATAATATCTAACGAAAATTTTTATGATCCCACATTTCAGCATCGCTGGTGCAAGCTTGTAAACCAAGCAGGTTATCACAATCTACTGTAACATTCGCTATGTAGAATAGCTCAGCTACAGATAGTATTTGAAAAACTGCAATCTATGAATGAAAAGGATATTACCAGCCATTGACGGCAAGGATTTACATGTTTTCAATTTCTGTACATGCGTCTCTCAAGACCTAAATATATGATCACTAATGCCAAAAAAATTTACATGTACTAACACCGACGTATATTTATCTACACTTGATTTTCAATTGAGAAGACTGTTAGTTTCTATCTCAAGATTTATGCAACTTGGGATAGCCTAAAAAATAATGGCGTTATGGTGTATTCACTTTATACACTGACATTTTTCATGATCTCCTTGCACTTTGTTGCTTCTGTTCTTCAAGTGCAGCTCCTTGAAGCAACATGACATGTTAGTGGCATCCTTCTGCATGTCCAGTTTTAAAAGGCAACTGGCTGCATACAGAAGGCCGTGGGCCAATCTGGATGAGCACACTGGTCTTGCATTGCATCCAGTAGAGCAGCATCTGATTGATCAGAAAAGACATGGCGTAGACTAAGCGGTGCACAGACAGTAGGGGACAACATGATGTTTACATTTGTACACTGCACAAGGGACAAAGCAGAAGAAGCTTATGAGGACCAAACCTAGAAAGCAACAACGTATGATGACATTTAACTGCAACCAGCAGTATAAACACTTTTAGATAGAATTCCAAAAATATAGAAACAAAAAAATGGGGAAAATAGAACCATCTTTTGCAAAATATTTTCAATAGCCATAAAACCATCTATCAATGATGCTTTAAAGAAAAATAATGCATCTGTAGAAAACAATTTTCATATTGAAATCCTACTTATTACGACTTTCTCCCAATCAGCCATCCACCCATGAAATAGCCTTTCACTTAAAAGTCCATGTCCAATGTCATGGGGTAATCGTTTTAACTGAACTATAAATAAAAGACCACACCTGAGAGTAATACCTGACAGTGACAGTCAGTTTTAAAATCTTTGTCACGCAATGCAGTGTCACCCTCCTTCCTGGCCTCCAGCATGTCCCTCATCTGTTGTGGCCATTCTTGGAATGATAACTAAGCCAATTCACATTCATAGAAATCTTAACATAAATTCGATGCTGGAGGTAATTAAGAAATTGGCCTGTACATCGAACATACCTCATGTGCTTCTTTATCATCCCTATAGTGTGCCATAACCAAGATCCGATAAATTGCTGTGAGGTCCATCCCTAAGCAAGCCTCAGCCAATGGTGAAAGAAGGCACTGTGGGATTGACAGGGCTTCCTCACGTTTTGAAATTTGAAGCATGACATTTGATGGAACCTAAAACAGAGAATATATCAGCCTCTTACTATGAAGCGACGGAATTCACGTATACCTTTAATCAAACATGTTGAAAGATTGCATATAAAAAATGTTACTGGCTCACTATGGAAAGAATGCTGCCCTGATGATTGGAAAATAGAATAGTTAAAAAGGAGATCAATTGCTTACATCAGATTTGGTTTGCAGTCGAGCAAGTATCACAACAAGGTCCTTTATACTAGGCCACTCCCTGGGTTCATATTGCAAACATTGTGAGGCAAGGCCAACCGCCTCTGCTGCTTCCTTAGAAGAAAATTTTCCTTCCAAATGTGAATCCATTACGAGATTGAGGTTTTCACCCCTTATCGTATCCAGAGCCTGCATATATCGTCCACAAGCAAGCTAAAGTTACAACTTGTATCTTGATCAAGGATCAACCAAATTGCAGAAATAGCATCATGCTGTTAATACAAGCCTTTTACATCATATGTACAACACAACCAACCCATGAAGAAATAAAGCAAGAGAAGCAAAAAGATTTTACAACAAAACCAAGAAATAAGGCATGCAAAACAACAGATGTTACAACTAGTATAAACCATTGACATGATTTGGAGGGATATGATTTCCACTTAACAAATCCCGAAGGACTGTGCCAAAGCTGTATACAACACTCGCAGAAGTGACCCTTCCTACAATTCACAAATTTTGGCAATGACCGTAAGCACATTAAATGCATAGAAGACAAATAGTTAGTTCAGTACTTTTAGTAATTCAAACAACATAGACCAATAAATGGCCAGTTATAAATAGTAAAATTTTCTTCCAAATAGCAGATTCATCAATCAGTCTTTTGATTTCCACCTTATATTCAAGAATATTTAGTCCAGCATCTTCATTTCCATACTATGTAGTTGCAGCCAATGATGGACCAAGGATTGTCACTTAAAATTATTATTGTTGTACTATTCCCATTAATTATTTTGCTCGACTTGATTGAAGAGTGCAAAAGACATGAAGGTCTATTGCGATTAGTAACAGAATCAGAATCTATCTTTGATGGTTACAACTTGATCTAACAACAGTTCCAGAGATAAGGAAACCAGGTGAATTCTATTAATTTGAGAATTTAGAAAATTGAATGATAAAAAATCAGAAAAGTGAAAGAAAAAGTTTAAAGCAGCAAAATGATTACCATTCTTTAGATACTCTGAAGGTCTGTAGGCATGATTAGTGCCGAAACATGAAAGATGTGGATCACCATCCTACAAGGTACATGAAAATACACATTCTAGATCAGAATGAATGGTGATAAAGAAGTAGAAGAATAGTATTATGTGATCAATAAGCTTATTTCATATCCTAGACGCTGATACCTCATCAAAGAGAACCTTATATGCATTCAAATCATGGTATGGTGGAAGACCTTTGGTGTCAGAGTAATCTAAGAATTCAGCATTGTAAAAGGTTACTCTTGAACAAAGCAGCCACTCAATGGTTTGCTTTTCCCCTGAAAGGAATGAAGAAAGACAAAATGAAATCAACCGCAAGAAGAAATGTATATTTTCATTCTCAATCTGAAAGCATATCTAATAGAGGAAATTCTAATTTTATTTTTGACCCAAGAGAAATCAAAAACAACAATCTATGGTAGAATGCTCTCACTTGGAATGCAAACAAGATAGTAACAACTAGCACAATGCATTGAGAACCAGCTTTAATGATAGGCCCGTACCAGTTCAATTCATTCTTCAATGATAAATAAGCTGATCCTTCCAAAGAATACTCATAAATTTCAATCAATAAACCAATTCACCAATTACTACCTGAGAGATTAATCAAAGCATCCATTACTTCGTGTTTAAGCATGTGAATTGAGAAGGAAACGAGCGCATGAGAGAGAGATCACAACCTAATTCCTCCTACTCTAAAACAAAAAGAAAGAATCTTTTAACTTGAAACCTTAATAACCTAGTTCCTCCTACTCCACGCTAGATTAGTTCCCTAATTCAGTATTCCTAATCTTCGCGAAGAAAAGACAGATGCCACCAAAACGGCTGTGAAAATTAATGTCTTCACTCTGTTTTCACAAAACACTGGAGGATTAAGGCATCTGTTTCTTCGCCTGATTCGTCTTTTGGACTTTTTGATTAGTCTGGCTGGTGGCATCGTTTTGTTTTCCGCTTGAGGGAATATGTGTTAAGAAAATTCTCTGATTGGTTGAAAAGTACTATTCGATCAAAAACCCCTTCTTCTTCCCTTTCCGCTTGCCTTTGCCTTGTTCTGTCTGCGCGCACAGAACGTTGTCAATTCTGAAATTCAAACAATGCCAAAAACGGCACCGTTCTCACTTTCAATTTCCCAACTGACTTCTCCCCAAGAGCCAAACATCAACTCGCCACCAATAAATGTAAATTTTGATAATTTTTCAGCTTTTATTAATTTACTACCAAATCTTTACTAGAATAGTAGAATCTAGGTAAAAGACTATTTTTCTTTGAAACTATTTAAGTGAAAAAAAAATTGATATTTTTCTCTTCAATAAAAAATTATAAAATTATTATTGATAAATAAATGCACTAGAAAAAATTAAACCAATAAAAATGGCTGAATGAAAAAATCAATAGATTTAGAGATTGTTTATTAAACATCTAAAGTTTGAAATTTTATTAATTTTAGAATTTTAAAATAACAATGTTAAGATGCCGCTTATATTCATATACTAAAAAAAGGAAAAACAAACATATTATTAAGATATTTGTATTTAGAAAAATTTAGATCTATTTAGATTTCAAACAAAAAAATAAACACTATTTAGTAATTTGAATAAATTGAAACTAAGAGGAGAAATTGTACTGGTACAAACTAAATTAAAAAAAATAATTGAGTTTTAAAACTAGTATGTATATATATAAATTAATTCGAATAAATTGAAATTAAAGAGCGAAATTTAACAAGTATTAAGGCAGCGTTTGTTTTTTCTATTTTGACTTTGAATGAGTCTGAATTTTTTTAAAGTATGAATTAGCCTGAATACAAAAATCTAAACAATATGTTTGTTTTCATCTTTTAATATATGAATATAAATGGTATCTTATTTATCTTTATAATAAAAAAATTTTAACTTGGTTGTTTGATATTTATGTTCTTGTAAATCAAAACAAAAAAAAAAGAAAAAAAAGAAAGAGAGATTAGATTTTATAGTTTAAAAAATAAGTTATCTTATGGAGATATTTTTAAAATATAATATTTACATCCCATTCATATAACAGTCACAAATTTTTATTTTTTTTTAATTTAGATACAAATGTCTCAAAATCAAAGATGAGATAAAAAAACAAATAAGCAAATTTAAAAAAAAATGATGTTTAATGAACGAGATCTAAGTATTGTATGCAGAAAAGTATCATCTCAGGTAAACCCCAGCAAAGACGCTACCATGCTCACTGTTCCAAAATCTTACAGGATGTAAGGAAATTTGTTAGACTCGGGCACAATTTGGAGAAGTCGTAGTGTAGTTACCATGAATGTTGAATTGATCTGATGCCTTCCAATGGAAAGCAATTGCAGATTGACCATTTTGCAAATCCCAAGCATGCAGAACCAGCACCATCTGTCCCAGTTTTTCGCCAAGTGAGCCTCAGTAGCTAAGGAGCACAACCAGATTTATTTGAGATAAAGCAAAATGCCAACTACGAGAATAAAGAAATTGATGTTGATCCCAGATGTGCAAATAACATATAATTAAAGAGGAACCTTATCAAATTAAATTGCTTTGAATTGTTTTATTTCAAAAAAAAGAAAATTGCAAGTCGCTGCTTTTGAAACACCTACCATCAAGCTTTCCCTATTCCCTAAGGAATTCAGTTCCTTTATCAAACAGGTTAATTTGAAAACTCTTGTTAATTTATATAATACCTAATACTAGTAGAAAGCTGACCAAACACTTCAAAACTAATATATATATATATGTGTGTGTGCGCATGTGTGTGTGTGTTCATCTCCTTTTACCTTTCAATCGTAGCGAATCTTTTTTATCTTCTCAATCGTTCCCCTGCCCTTTCTTTTGTTTTATAAGTCTATTACAGAATTAGATGTTTGATTTTCTTTGTTATATGATCAAGAAGATGCCATTGGCGCTTCGTTCATATTTTTTGGAGATGATATTAGGGCAGCAGAGAAGCGATAAAGAGGAGACTAATATATTATGGCACAAAAGTAATGATAATGATCAACAGGAGGAGATTATTATAGGGTCTTGGGACCAACTTCCCTCGGAATTAGTGGTCACAATTCTACAAAAATTAGATTTAGCAGATTCTATTCGTCTGAGCGTTGTTTGCAAACACTGGAGATCAATTGCGGAAGAAAATAAACTGCGGAATGCGCAAGCGACATGGTTGATGCTCCCTCATGATCATGATGAATATGCCTTAAGATTCTATGACTTGTCTGACGGCGCATTCTATGATATCAAGCTACCTAAGACATTGCAAGGCGGGTGGTGCTGTGGATCCTCTAAAGGCTGGCTTGTATTCATGGTTAAGGGTCGTTCTAAATTTGATCCGAAATTATTTCTATTCAATCCAGTCTCAGGGAAACAAATTCCACTCCCTCGTATAGCTACTATTCTACCGTTTGCAAATCTTGTGGATTATTTTGATTTGGATAACAATGTCGCCGACTTGGCCACGTTCATTAAGAAAGTTGAATTATCATCCCTAGAAGTAGATGCTCCTAATTGCATAGTTGCAGCAGCTACTGTGTCTAAAGAGGGTACCTTGGATTTGGCCTTGTGCAAGCCAGGAGACAAGGAATGGACCGTCTTTAAACGAACGGATCAGGACGAAGCAGCAGACATTTTATTCTATAATGGAGAATTGCATGTCCTGTTGTCTGGCGACTCTGACTCTCCTCTTGAAACACAGACTATCAAGGTTGGAGATCATGATAATGATGATGATGTAATTCTTAGATTCATACCCAATAATTGGAAGAGCATATTGGACGCTCCAGATGTTATCTGGAATCCTGAAGATGAATCTCAACAAATTTGGATTGGTAAGGACAATTTGACTGCTTCATATTTGGCAGAATCATCGGATGGTGAATTGTTGATTGTTCATAAAACAATGGATGGCATTCTGTACCATGGCGGGGACGAGGAACACGAAGCTGAGGGTGAGGGTGTTATTGAAGTAAAATATGAAAAAGTAAGTAGATTTGAAGTATTCAAGATTGATCGTGATCATCCTAATAGGCAATTTACCAAATTAAATAGTTTGGGAAATCAAACTTTGTGCTTGTCAGAAGCAAGTTCATTATCTGTTCCAACAGGAGATGATGACATAATTGGATTGAAAAAGAATTGTATTTTCTTCGTGGATAATACGAATCATGCAGAGATGTCTTGTGAATCGGGCGTGTTTCGCCTTGAAGATGGAAGGATTCAGCGGTTTATTCCTGGAAGGATTTCGATTCCTATTCCTACCAAGTGGTTTATTGAATGGTTTTTACCCAACAGTCGCGATTCAATTCATTACCCTATGACATGGTTCGCCCCCAATCTCAGTCGCAGCATTACATAGAGAATTTTTATTTTACTATTAGTAGCAAGCCAGCTAACTTCTTGTTATACAAAAATTATATTAATTTATAGATATCTATATGAGAATAGTACGTTATCTTTTTGTTTGAAGTACCATTAGTTTGTTTAAAAAATTATAATTGCAACAGAATAAAAAAGTAATGCAAAGTTGCAGAACAACTCAAAGAAATAAAAAAATAGGATGAACAAGTCCGTGAAGAATTGAGTTATTAACGAGCATTTATATATCTACACTTGATTAGTTTCCATCTCAGAAATTATGCAAATTGGGATAGCCTCAACAGAAATGGGGCAATGGTGTTGACTTTATACTCTGACATTGTTCCCGATGCCCTTGCACCACGCTGCCTCTTTTCTTCAGGTGCATCTCCTTCAAGCAACATGTCAGTTTCCTTCTGCATGAGCACATTGGGCCTGCATTGCATGGACTACGCGGTGCATAGGCAGCTGGGGTCACCAGGATGTTCACATTTGTAAACTGCACAAGGGACAAAGCAGAGGAAGCTTATGATGACCAAACCCAGCACGCAACAATGTATGATTACATTTTACCTAAAATCTGCTGTTTAGTTAAAAGAACTGAGAAAATAGAACCATCTATCGTAAAATATTTTCAACAGCCATAAAACCATCTACCGGTTATGCTTTAAAGAAAGATAATGCATCCGTAGAAAACAATTTCTCATATTGAAATCCAATTTGTTACAACTTTCTCCCAATCAGCCACCCACCCACGAAATAGCCTTTCACTTAAAAGTCCATGTTCAACTTCATGAGGTAATCATTTTATTATGCGTAGCTAAACAATAAATACAAAACCATACCTGAGAGTAATAGTCAATAGCAGTTTTAAAATCTTTGTCACGGAATGCTGTGTCGCCCTGCTTCCTGGCTTCTAGCAGATCCCTCATCTGTTGTGGCCATTCTTGGAAAGATAACTGAGCCAATTCACATTCATAGAAATCTTAACATAAATTCGATGCTGGAGGAAATTAAGAAATTGGCCTGCACATCAAACATACCGCATGTGCTTCTTTATCATCCCTATAGTGTGCCATAACCAAGATCCGATGAATTGCTGTGAGGCCCATCCCTGAGCAAGCCTCAGCCAGTGGTGAAAGAAGGCACTGTGGGATTGACAGGGCTTCCTCACGTTTTGAAATTTGAAGCATGACATTTGATGGAACCTAAAACAGAGAATATATCAGCCTCTTAGTGTGAAGCGATGGAATTCACGTACCTCTAATCAAACATGTTGAAAGATTGCATAAAAAAAATGTTACTGGCTCACTGTGGAAAGAATGCTGCCCTGATGATTGGAAAATAGAATAGTTAAAAAGGAGATCAATTGCTTACATCAGATTTGGCATGCAGTCGAGCAAGTGTCCCAACAAAGTTCTTCGTACAAGGCTGCTTCATGGGTTCATATTGCAAACAATGCGAGGTAAGACCATCCAAATGTGAATCCATTAAGAGATTGAGGTTTTTTCCATTTATCTTATCAAGAGCCTGCATTTATTGTCCGTAAGCAAGCTAAACTTACCACTTGTATCTCGTTGAAGGTTCGATCAAATTGCAGAAATAATATCACGCGATTCATACAAACCATTTACAGTACATATACAACAAAATCAAAACTCATGAAGAAATGATGGCCATGGAAGCAAAAAGATTCAACGACAAAACCAAGGAATAAGGCATGCAAAACAACAGATGCTACAACTAATATAAACCACTTACATGACTTGGAGGGATACCCTTTCCACTTGGTAGATCCAGGACAGTGCGAAAGCTGTATATAACACTCTCAGGGATGGCCCTTCCTACAGCACACAAATTATGGCAATGACTGGAAGCACATGTAAATGCATAAGAGAAAAATAGTTATATGTTCAGTACTTTTAGTGACTCAAATATGAGGGACGAAAATCTACATTCTACATTTTATTAGTGTCCCAATAGAAATTGAAAACAACAATCTATGACAGAGTGCTCTTACTTAGAAAGTTGTCGAGATGGTAATAACTGGCGCAATGCATTCAGAACCAGTTTGTAATGATAGGCCTATACCACTTCGATTACTCTTTAATGATAAATTAGCTAATCCTTCCCAAGCATACAAATAAATTTCAAAACATAAGCCAAAACACGAACACTATCTCATAGATTATCCAAAGCAGCCACTACTTTGTGTTTAAGTGTGTAAACTGAAAGGAAAATGTGATTTTAAGGAAACTTTGTGTCAGATCTCCAAGCAACTATCAACTCTTAAGGTTCAAAACCAATAATTATAAAGGGGATGTGACAAATCCAAAGACTATGAACCAAAAATACAGCCATGGGAACACGTTTGACCAAAGAAGAAAATCATTACTGAAACTCCGGTAGGAAAAGGGACCAACTAATATCATTCAATTAATTAATGTATGCCTTAAATCAAACAGTCTTGCTTCCATATTTTATGCACGCAATTTTAATATTCTATCACGGAATAAAAAATACAGTGACTGTAGCAAATCCGTTGACAGCAAAAAGATACAATCTTCGATGCACTTTGCAATAAACAAGAAACAAACTAAACAAGATATAAACCAAAATAATGAAAAAGATTAAATACCGTGGAATAGATTCTTGGCAGGAGTATCATTAGGCATGTACTCAGAAACAAGAAGGCTCTCATCACCACCAGCACAGAAATACCCCATCAAATTTGCCAACCCCTTATGCTTCAACTTCCCCACGCCTTGAGCCTCCTAAACAATACTCACAACGAAACCACCACCATGTTATTCACACAAAACCCACTTAAAGACCCTTAATTAAAAGCAGATCGAACAAGAACCAAAAAGAACATTAATGTTACCTTAAACTGTTTTGGGTCTGGCCAAGCCATCTTATTAGTCAACTTATTGACAGCAATCCGCCGGCGATCCTCTAAACGATCTTTGTACACAACAATGGTAGCCATTTCACCGTTCTCAGAGACTATGTTATGAATACTGAAGTTATTGGTGGCCAAGAACGAGGGTTCTTGGGTCATTGGAGAAGTGAAAAAAACAACTAGTTATGTGAATCTTGACACAATCTTTTAACCTAATCCTACCTAATTACCTACGTACTATGCTTTCTATATTAAAAGATGCTCAAGATAAAGCCCACAAGGGCTGAAACGGCCATTATTGTCAAAAAAAATATTGAAAAATCTCTTGCAAATTTAGACACCATCCGTTTACCAGCGTATCGGCGGGCAGATTTTTCTGTTAACCGTTGTTCAGCTTGCTCTCTCTGGCGAGGAGTTGGATATTTGACGAAAACCTTTTTTCTGCTATGAAAACCGGTGGCGAACATGATGATCTCTGTTTGGCTCCCAAGAAAAAGAAAGAGAATAAAAGCACAATTATGAGTTTTATAGATGAGAGTGAGAGGGCGGGAAAACTTTGTAACTAACTAACTAACAGTGATGGCGTGTTACTCATTACTATTGTTAACGAGAAAACTCCGTTCTGTTAAAAACTTATTTAAAAATAAAAACGCAGCGTTTTAACCTACACATTCTAATAATGATTTTGCTTCTCTCTAACTTGGAACTAGTTGTTGCTGTTAACCTGTGAGGCTGTGACAGAGAATAACAAGCACTGTAACGCCTGAGATCATAAGAAGCTAACGGTGACGAAGGTGGTGGTGATGTTGGGCCATAGTGACCGGAGATCTCCGTGTCATGATTCATTTTTTCCATGAAATGAAAACGTTGAGTTTGCGAGTTTGAGAGTTACATACTTACCTTCAACTGTGGCAATTTAGGTTAGAATTCGGTTATTCAATTTGGTTTTGAGTCAAATTAAAAGGTTTGAACTTACAAAATTAATTTTTTTAATAAATAGATGAATTTTTTATTCTATTCACTAAATAAATAAATCAAATCTGAGTTTGAAAACTTTGATTCATTTATTCGTTTAGGATTGATTTAATAAATGGTTTTATAAATGAATTGAATATGAGTCTCTTCGTTATATTATTCATTTGATTTAAAAAGTCTTATTTACCACTAAACCTTTATTCATAAATTTAAAAATTTGGAAGCTAAATTTGTAATTATAAGCTATAATAACAAGACCAAAAAAAATAAAATCTGCATAAACAAATTAAACAAATCTAAATTCAATTCAATTTATATAATTTTGCACTGTACATGAATTAAATAAATATCGTTTTATAAATGAATTGAATTCGAATCCATCAAATTTTGAACATATTCTTTTATGATTTGATTCAAATTTCAGTGGTTTATTCATTTTGCCACCCATTATAATTTATCAAAAAGGTGACAATTATGTATAAAACACTCAAGTGAAGAATCTATCTGGTGAAAATTATAAATAAAATGCCAAGGAATGTTAGAGACTTTGTGCTAGACACACTGTAGTTACTTTTAAGGCTGTTGGAATTCATCTGCATGTTAACGATATGAATGACATGTAGTGTGACAAAAAAATATACAAACAAAGGTTCATCCAGTCGATGCACCAAAGCATCTTCAGTTCGGGAATTGAAACGGAGGGCTAGTCATCTTTTGGTTAAAGACACAAACATCATGTTTTATGTATATATAAGATAAATGATGAGTCATCCTACTTGTTGGTTCTTAAAATTGAGATGACTGTCATGTCGTCTTGGTTTTCTAGAAGTGGTTGTCAAGTCGTTTCCTAAAATAATGATAAACCACGTGTCATCCAAATGATGCATCGAGTCATGCTGTTTACACCAGTCGATTATAATAAATTTAAGTATAATTTACAATAATTAATTTGTTGGTTATTTATCTAATACTTTTAGGGTCAGTTTGGGAATGCTGTAGTTTTTAACAGGGATATTATCATTTTTCCACCGAATTTATTCTAATATATCAAGTCATTACCATGGTTTGGTGAAAACAACATTTTACCACCAAACATTTACCATGTTAGCATTTTTCTACAATTTGGTTAACTAGTTAAAAATTTTGTTGATGTCATAACGGCATTTTGGACATTTGCCGTGAAGCCAAAACATTGTGTTTGTAACATAAACAAGCAATTAGTCATACAACCCTAGAAATCGAAATCAACCCCTCTCTCTCACTGTTCTTGCTCGATCTCCAACCTCTCTTGCTCACCATTACCAACGCATATCTCTCTCACTCTCGCAATAGACTCGTTGCTTCAGGGGTAAAATAGACTTATTATTCATTTTTTGCTAAATATTAACTAAGTTTTAACCGAATGGTGGGAAAATGCTAACAGGGTAAACGTTTGGTGGTAAAATGTTGTTCTCACGAAACCATGGTACTGACTTGATATGTCAGAATAACTTTGGTGGGAAAATGATAATATCCCTTTTTAAAATAGTTATTATTAACTGTGCTATCAAAATAATCAGCTGTGAAGAGAATTAGTTAAGTGTTTGATAAATTTTATATTTAAAAGTATTGTGAGTTTTAAAAGTAATTATAGATGTGTGGTAAACTTTACTGTTAAATTACTGACAAAAAAATGACATAGATGTACATAAAGTAGGATAAATTTTACTTATACATATAAAAACATGTACATACAATATTTTAAATTATGTATGATAATAATTGTAACTAAAAATAAAATTTAAAATATATTGATTTTTAAAAATGGGAGCGATTTTAAAAAGGGATAAAAAGGGATGACGTTTTCTATATTGCAAGACGGGCTGTGTATGAGTTGTGGATCTTTTGAAAGGGTTGGCTTGTGATTGTTGTTCGGTGTCGTTTTTGTTTGATCAGAAATTATTTTGAATATCATCAAAAAAAAAAAACAGAAATTATTTATTTTGAATATCAAATTTCAGAATACGGATGCGGATTTTGCGGAGTTCATTTTTAAAAAAAGGTTGAATTATCAGTATAATCTACAAATTGCACGGTTGCATCTACAATGTACAAAGAGAATAGTTATGAGGGTAGTTTTGAATTTTCCTTTGACAGAAAATTAAAATTAACTTGTTTTAACTTGAAAATATGTCAAAGAATACTACGGGAAGCTGTATTTCCTTTTTATTTTTTCCGTGGGACATATGAAGAGTTTAATTAATCAGTTATTAAGTAGAACTCGAAAAGTCTCAATTTAACGGTATATAGAATTCCTAATACTAACAGAAAACTGACTTTTAATACAGCTAATACATCAAAACACTTAGCTACCCTTGTCTTCGTTATAAGTCCAGAGAAGAGGATGGTTGCTTTTGTTTATTATATATGATCAAAAAGATGTCGTTGGCGCTACGCTATCCAGATTTCATGGAGATGTTATTGCGGCGGCACAAAAGTAATAATATTGAGGAGGCGAGAAATTGGGAGCAACTTCCCTCAGAATTAGTGGTCCAAATTGTACAAAAATTGGATTTAGCAGATTCTATTCGTCTGAGTGTTGTTTGCAAACATTGGAGATTAATTGTGAAAGAAAATAAACAGCGGAATGCGCGGGTGCCGTGGTTGATGCTTCCTCGTGTTCGCCATGACACAAGCAATTGCAGTAATTTCTTGAGGTTCTTTGACATGTCTGATGGCGTTCTCTATAACATCAAGCTACCACCTAACATATTGCAAGGTGGTGGGTGGTGTTGTTGCGGATCCTCTAAAGGTTGGCTTGCCATTATAAGTATGGTTGAGGAGGGTCGTCCTAAGTCTAAATCTAAATCCATATTCGATCCGAAATTATTCCTTTTTAATCCAATTTCAGGAATACAAGTACCACTCCCTTCCATAGCCACTATTCCATCGTTTGCAACCTTTTTGGATAATCTTGTAGTTGAATATGATCATAACAATGTTACCGAGTTGGCCAACTTCATTAAAAGAGTTGAGTTATTACCATCATCATCGTCATCAGTTGATGTAGATGCTACAAATTGTGTAGTCGCAGCAGTTACTATGACTACATTGTACAAAGACGATGAATTGGAATTGGCACTGTGCAAGCCAGGAGACACGAAATGGACTATCTTTGACAAAGAAACAGAAGAAAAAGAAGATGATAAGCTCATCTGCGACATTTTATTCTATAATGGAGAATTGCATGTCTTGATGCCTTGCAAATATGAGGTAATTTCCTTTGAAATACATACTAAATATATCAAGGTAGGAGATCATGGTCATCAAGTAATTCTTAGATTAATCCCCTCTAACTGGATGAGCTTATTACCGGCTATAGACACGATTTTGGATCCGGAGGATGAATCTGAACATTTAGTTTGGACTTTTCCACATTTGGTAGAATCATCGCTGGGTGAATTGTTGGTTGTTCATAAAATAATGGACATCGTGTTCGGCGATGATGAAGATGAAGATGATTTCGAAGAAGAAGAAGAAGAAGCAGCTGAAGGTCAAGGTGAATTGAGATACAAAAAATTAATTAGATTTGAAGTATTCAAGATTGATCCGATTTCCAGCAATACCATGCGGTTTACCAAATTAAATAGCTTGGGCAACCAAACATTATGTGTGTCAAAAACAAGTACTTCACTATCTGTTCCTGTTACAGCAGGAGATGATGACATCGGAATATTGAAAAAGAATTGTATTTACTTCGTGGATGATCCAAATTATGCTCCAAGTATGTCTCACGAATCCGGCATGTTTCACCTTGAAGATGGAAGGATTCAACCGTTTATTCCTACCAGGATTCCAATTCATTATCCTACCAATTGCATGACGTGGTTCTCTCCAAATTTAAAGATAGCAATTATGAGAGATTAATCTTCTTTCTTTTCTCACTATAAATATTTCCTATCACCACCAATTAGACTTATTATTATTTTGTACGCTAAAAACGTGCGATATATAATAATTTCTGAAATTCATAAAATTTGTTTATTCATTATTTATTTGAGCATACATTATTAGCCTTTATTTATAAAGTATGTGATTAATGTATTGAATATATGATGTCAATACTAGAAGATAAAAATCGTAGGTTTATTATAAATAAAAAATTACTTGCAGCTAATAATGAAATGGACATTTGATGATGTAAGGTTGTAACTTTTTTACTTCTATTGTGAGTGATTTTATCTTAATCATTGAAGTGGATATTTCGACTAAAATATTTAATACGTATATGTGATATGCATATTGAATTGGGCCATATTAATTTATGATCTAGTTTAACAAATATCGTTGATCATAAATCACATAGGTTTTAATAAGCTTAATCAACCTTAATCCTGAGTAAATAATGAACTTGCATTTATGTATTATCTCTTTTGAGTTATCATGGAGTGAGATCACCATAAATGATAAAAAAAACTCAATAGATTGGAGAAGTAATCTTTGGGAGCATAAGAACACATACTTACAATATGTGATATATACTAATGATGCTTATCTTAGTTATTTGAACTACTTGATCATTTGAATTTGTGGCCACAGTTTATTCAATAAATTATTTATTGAAGAATAATAATTTTACAAATATGGCTATATTGAAAATTGATCATTAGAACAAATAATGACTTAGGGGTAAATGTGTACTTATAGAGGCTCATTGGCCTATCTTTAATTACAAGCATTAGATAGAGGGCCAATTAAGTGGTTATTAGTGATCTAAGAAGGCTAAAATTAATTAAAATGAGTTTTAATTAATTGGGCTATTGTCTAATTACATGGGTTACCAGAATGCAACTTTAGACTTTCAGGGGAATAGCCTGGGGTAGGGTGGTCATTTAACTTGATTGTGGGTTTGGCTCAATTTGGATTGAAGCTTGAAATCTGTTTGGATTCAGGTTATGTTTCAACTCGGGTTGAACCTAAATCGAATAGTCAATCCATTTAGGTTAACTAAGAAATTGAAAAAAAATTAAAAACTTATTCCTGACCCTAATACATCTCTTCTTAGCCGCCACCTAACTCCTCCTCCCTCCTCCTCTCCTTGTCTTCTCCTTCCATTAATTAATTGTTAGTTAATTTCTTAATTTTCTTTTGTTAATTGTTAAACATAAAATTTTTTATATAAGAAATTTATTTGATATTTAGTTAATTATTTCTTTTTTGGATGGAGGTAAAATTCGGGTTTCTAACCTAAATGAACCCTAATTTGTAACCCAAATGGTACCAAATGAAATTTGGTTCAGTTTGGTTTTATAATTCAAACTCGATTGGGTTGAATTCTCCATATCGAACGGATTGAAACCAAACCAAAATCCAAACAACCCAAACCGAAACTTGATTTGCTCACCCCTAGCCTAGGGTTAACATAATAGTTTTGTGTGTTATAAGACGATTGAACCTTAACTATTAAGTTGGAGCTAGAAATTCTATGGGTCAACCGTCTCTCTGTTAGCTCAATTCTTAGGCAAACTCCTACTCTAATAAGTGTCAATATAAAGGAGAGGAAATTAGACTAGAAATATAACTTTAGTAGTTTTTCTGGAAAAAGAAAAATACAATTCTAGGGTTTCATCTCCTACATGGTAATTAGAGGTTCTTTACACGCCCACATGTGTAAAGTTTAGTGTGTTATAAGACGATTGAGGACAATAAAGAAGACTGCAACCATATTCTACAGGTCCCAACAAAGGTGGTGGAAAAGTTTGCAATCATCATCTTTAGATTTGCAACAAGAAATCAAGGTATTTCTCTAACCCTATACGTATGTACATAATCAATAAAAGTTCTTGGCTTCCGCTTATTTTATAAAATAGAAAAATTATATTTTCTAGATCTGATTTACCAACACCACCTATTGACTTCTTGTCGTACAAATAATTATAGTATTTATGATGATCAAGCCGGCAAAAAAAAAAAAAATCTTACCGCCAAACCCAAGGTTGTTATAGGGATGAAAAGGGCACAGGAAATAAATCTACATCCGATATTATAACGTGATTCAGTATTTTGTTGTTAGCTTTAATTTACCATATAGTTCAATATTATATATTTCTTGAAATAGTATCTAACGAAAATTTTTATGATCCCACATTTCAGCACCGCTGGTGCAAGCTTGTAAACCAAGCAGGTTATCACAATCTACTGTAACATTTGCTATGTAGAATAGCTCAACTACAGATAGTATTTGAAAAACTGCAATCTATGAATGAAAAGGATATTACCAGCCATTGACGGCAAGGATTTACATGTTTTCAATTTCTGTACATGCGTCTCTCAAGACCTAAATATATGATCACTAATGCCAAAAAATTTTACATGTACTAACACCGACGTATATTTATCTACACTTGATTTTCAATTGAGAAGACTGTTAGTTTCTATCTCAAGATTTATGCAACTTGGGATAGCCTAAAAAATAATGGCGTTATGGTGTATTCACTTTATACACTGACATTTTTCATGATCTCCTTGCACTTTGTTGCTTCTGTTCTTCAAGTGCAGCTCCTTGAAGCAACATGACATGTTAGTGGCATCCTTCTGCATGTCTAGTTTTAAAAGGCAACTGGCTGCATATAGAAGGCCGTGGGCCAATCTGGATGAGCACACTGGTCTTGCATTGCATCGATGAGAGCAAAGATCATCGATTGATCGAGAAAAAGACATGGCGTAGACTAAGCGGTGCACAGACAGTAGGGGACAACATGATGTTTACATTTGTACACTGCACAAGGGACAAAGCAGAAGAAGCTTATGAGGACCAAACCTAGAAAGCAACAATGTACGATGACATTTAACTGCAACCAGCAGTTTAAACACTTTCAGATAGAATTCCAAAAATATAGAAACAAAAAAATGGGGAAAATAGAACCATCTTTTGCAAAATATTTTCAATAGCCATAAAACCATCTATCAATGATGCTTTAAAGAAAAATAATGCATCTGTAGAAAACAATTTTCATATTGAAATCCTACTTATTACGACTTTCTCCCAATCAGCCATCCACCCATGAAATAGCCTTTCACTTAAAAGTCCATGTCCAATGTCATGGGGTAATCGTTTTAACTGAACTATAAATAAAAGACCATACCTGAGAGTAATACCTGACAGTGGTAGTCAGTTTTAAAATCTTTGTCACGCAATGCAGTGTCACCCTCCTTCCTGGCCTCCAGCATGTCCCTCATCTGTTGTGGCCATTCTTGGAAAGATAACTAAGCCAATTCACATTCATAGAAATCTTAACATAAATTCGATGCTGGAGGTAATTAAGAAATTGGCCTGTACATCGAACATACCTCATGTGCTTCTTTATCATCCCTATAATGTGCCATAACCAAGATCCGATAAATTGCTGTGAGGTCCATCCCTGAGCAAGCCTCAGCCAATGGTGAAAGAAGGCACTGAGGGATTGACAGGGCTTCCTCACGTTTTGAAATTTGAAGCATGACATTTGATGTAACCTAAAACAGAGAATATATCAGCCTCTTACTATGAAGCGACGGAATTCACGTATACCTTTAATCAAACATGTTGAAAGATTGCATATAAAAAATGTTACTGGCTCACTATGGAAAGAATGCTGCCCTGATGATTGGAAAATAGAATAGTTAAAAAGGAGATCAATTGCTTACATCAGATTTGGTTTGCAGTCGAGCAAGTATCACAACAAGGTCCTTTATACTAGGCCACTCCCTGGGTTCATATTGCAAACATTGTGAGGCAAGGCCAACCACCTCTGCTGCTTCCTTAGAAGAAAATTTTCCTTCCAAATGTGAATCCATTACGAGATTGAGGTTTTCACCCCTTATCGTATCCAGAGCCTGCATATATCGTCCACAAGCAAGCTAAAGTTACAACTTGTATCTTGATCAAGGATCAACCAAATTGCAGAAATAGCATCATGCTCTTAATACAAGCCTTTTACATCATATGTACAACACAACCAAAACCCATGAAGAAATAAAGCAAGAGAAGCAAAAAGATTTTACAACAAAACCAAGAAATAAGACATGCAAAACAACAGATGTTACAACTAGTATAAACCATTGACATGACTTGGAGGGATATGATTTCCACTTAACAAATCCCGAAGGAGTGTGCCAAAGCTGTATACAACACTCTCAGAAGTGACCCTTCCTACAATTCACAAATTTTGGCAATGACCGTAAGCACACTAAATGCATAGAAGACAAATAGTGAGTTCAGTGCTTTTAGTAATTCAAACAACATAGACCAATAAATGGCCAGTTATAAATAGTAAAGTTTTCTTCCAAATAGCAGATTCATCAATCAGTCTTTTGATTTCCACCTTATATTCAAGAATATTTAGTCCAGCATCTTCATTTCCATACTATGTAGTTGCAGCCAATGATGGACCAAGGATTGTCACTTAAAATTATTATTGTTGTTCTATTCCCATTAATTATTTTGCTCGTCTTGATTGAAGAGTGCAAAAGACATGAAGGTCTATTGCGATTAGTAACAGAATCAGAATCTATCTTTGATGGTTACAACTTGATCTAACAACAGTTCCAGAGATAAGGAAACCAGGTGAATTCTATTAATTTGAGAATTTAGAAAATTGAATGATAAAAAATAAGAAAAGTGAAAGAAAAAGTTTAAAGCAGCAAAATGATTACCATTCTTTAGATACTCTGAAGGTCTGTAGGCATGATTAGTGCCGAAACATGAAAGATGTGGATCACCATCCTACAAGGTACATGAAAATACACATTCTAGATCAGAATGAATGGTGATAAGGAAGTAGAAGAATAGTATTATGTGATCAATAAGCTTATTTCATATCCTAGCGCTGATACCTCATCAAAGAGAACCTTATATGCATTCAAATCATGGTATGGTGGAAGACCTTTGGTGTCAGAGTAATCTAAGAATTCAGCATTGTAAAAGGTTACTCTTAAACAAAGCAGCCACTCAATGGTTTGCTTTTCCCCTGAAAGGAATGAAGAAAGACAAAATGAAATCAACCACAAGAAGAAATGTATATTTTCATTCTCAATCTGAAAGCATATCTAATAGAGGAAATTCTAATTTTATTATTGACCCAGGAGAAATCAAAAACAACAGTCTATGGTAGAATGCTCTCACTTGGACTGCAAACAAGATGGTAACAACTAGCACAATGCATTGAGAACCAGCTTTAATGAAAGGCCCGTACCAGTTCAATTCATTCTTCAATGATAAATAAGCTGATCCTTCCAAAGCGTACTCATAAATTTCAATCAATAAACCAATTCACCAATTACTACCTAAGAGATTAATCAAAGCATCCATTACTTCGTGTTTGAGCATGCGAATTGAGAAGGAAACGAGCGCATGAGAGAGAGATCACAACCTAATTCCTCCTACTCTAAAACAAAAAGAAAGAATCTTTTAACTTGAAACCCTAAACCCTAATAACCTAGTTCCTCCTACTCCACGCTAGATTAGTTCCCTAATTCAGTATTCCTAATCTTCGCGAAGAAAAGACAGATGCCACCAAAACGGCTGTGAAAATTAATGTCTTCACTCTGTTTTCACAAAAAACTGGAGGATTAAGGCATCTGTTTCTTCGCTTGATTCGTCTTTTGGACTTTTTGATTAGTCTGGCTGGTGGCATCGTTTTGTTTTCCGCTTGAGGGAATATGTGTTGAGAAAATTCTCTGATTGGTTGAAAAGTACTATTAGATCAAAAACCCTTTCTTCTTCCCTTTCTGCTTGCCTTTGCCTTGTTCTGTCTGCGCGCACAGAACGTTGTCAATTCTGAAATTCAAACAATGCCAAAAACGGCACCGTTCTCACTTTCAATTTCCCAACTGACTTCTCCCCAAGAGCCAAACATCAACTCGCCACCAATAAATGTAAATTTTGATAATTTTTCAGCTTTTATTAATTTACAACCAAATCTTTACTAGAATAGTAGAATCTAGGTAAAAGACTATTTTTCTTTGAAACTATTTAAGTGAAAAAAAAATTGATATTTTTCTCTTCAATAAAAAATTATAAAATTATTATCGATAAATAAATGCACTAGAAAAAATTAAACCAATAAAAATGGTTGAATGAAAAAATCAATAGATTTAGAGATTGTTTATTAAACATCTAAAGTTTGAAATTTTATTAATTTTAGAATTTTAAAATAACAATGTTAAGATGCCGCTTATATTCATATACCAAAAAAAGGAAAAACAAACATATTATTAAGATATTTGTATTTAGAAAAATTTAGATCTATTTAGATTTCAAAAAAAAAATAAACACTATTTAGTAATTTGAATAAATTGAAACTAAAAGGAGAAATTGTACGGGTACAAACTAAATTAAAAAAAATAATTGAGTTTTAAAACTAGTATGTATATATATAAATTAATTCGAATAAATTGAAATTAAAGAGTGAAATTTAACAAGTATTAAGGCAGCGTTTTTTTTTTTTTTTTATTTTGAATGAGTCTGAATTTTTCTAAAGTCTGAATTAGCCTGAATACAAAAATCTAAACAATTTGTTTGTTTTCATCTTTTAATATTTGAATATAAATGGTATCTTATTTATCTTTATAATAAAAAAAATCTTAAACTTGGTTGTTTGATATTTATGTTCTTGTAAATCAAAAAAAAAAAATGAGAGATTAGATTTTATAATTTAGAAAATAAGTTATCTTATAGAGATATTTTTAAAATATAATATTTACATCCCATTCATATAATAGTCACAATTTTTTTTTTTTTATTTAGATACAAATGTCTCAAAATCAAAGATAAGATAAAAAAACAAATAAACAAATTTTTAAAAAAATCTGAAATTAATAAAATTTCAGAGCTCGATGTTTAATCAACGACATCTAAGTATTGTACGCAGAAAAGCATCATCTCAGGTAAACCCCAACAAAGACACTACCATGCTCACTGTTCCAAAATCTTACAGGATGTAAGGAAATTTGTTAGACTCGGGCACAATTTGGAGAAGTCGTAGTGTAGTTACCATGAATGTTGAATTGATCTGATGCCTTCCAATGGAAAGCAATTGCAGATTGATCATTTTGCAAATCCCAAGCATGCAGAACCAGCACTATCTGTCCCAGTTTTTCGCCAAGTGAGCCTCAGTAGTTAAGGAGCACAACCAGATTTATTTGAGATAAAGCAAAATGCCAACTACGAGAATAAAGAAATTGATGTTGATCGCAGATGTGCAAATAACAAGAGGAACCTTATCAAATTAAATTGCTTTGAATTGTTTTATTTCAAAAAAAAAATTGCATGTCGCTGCTTTTGAAACACCTACCATCAAGCTTTCCCTATTCCCTAAGGAATTCAGTTCCTTTATCAAACAGGTTAATTTGAAAACTCTTGTTAATTTATATAATACCTAATACTAGTAGAAAGCTGACCAAACACTTCAAAACTAATATATATATATATGTGTGTGCGCGTGTGTGTGTGTGTTCATCTCTTTTTACCTTTCAATCGTAGCGAATCTTTTTTATCTTCTCAATCGTTCCCCTGCCCTTTCTTTTGTTTTATAAGTCTATTACAGAATTAGATGTTTGATTTTCTTTGTTATATGATCAAGAAGATGCCATTGGCGCTTCGTTCATATTTTTTGGAGATGATATTAGGGCAGCAGAGAAGCGATAAAGAGGAGACTAATATATTATGGCACAAAAGTAATGATAATGATCAACAGGAGGAGATTATTATAGGGTCTTGGGACCAACTTCCCTCGGAATTAGTGGTCACAATTCTACAAAAATTAGATTTAGCAGATTCTATTCGTCTGAGCGTTGTTTGCAAACACTGGAGATCAATTGCGGAAGAAAATAAACTGCGGAATGCGCAAGCGACATGGTTGATGCTCCCTCATGATCATGGTGAATATGCCTTAAGATTCTATGACTTGTCTGACGGCGCATTCTATGATATCAAGCTACCTAAGACATTGCAAGGCGGGTGGTGCTGTGGATCCTCTAAAGGCTGGCTTGTATTCATGGTTAAGGGTCGTTCTAAATTTGATCCGAAATTATTTCTATTCAATCCAGTCTCAGAGAAACAAATTCCACTCCCTCGTATAGCTACTATTCTATCGTTTGCAAATCTTGTGGATTATTTTGATTTGGATAACAATGTCGCCGACTTGGCCACGTTCATTAAGAAAGTTGAATTATCATCCCTAGAAGTAGATGCTCCTAATTGCATAGTTGCAGCAGCTACTTTGTCTAAAGAGGGTACCTTGGATTTGGCCTTGTGCAAGCCAGGAGACAAGGAATGGACCGTCTTTAAACGAACGGATCAGGACGAAGCACCAGACATTTTATTCTATAATGGAGAATTGCATGTCCTGTTGTCTGGCGACTCTGACTCTCCTCTTGAAACACAGACTATCAAGGTTGGAGATCATGATAATGATGATGATGTAATTCTTAGATTCATACCCAATAATTGGAAGAGCATATTGGACGCTCCAGATGTTATCTGGAATCCTGAAGATGAATCTCAACAAATTTGGATTGGTAAGGACAATTTGACTGCTTCATATTTGGCAGAATCATCGGATGGTGAATTGTTGATTGTTCATAAAACAATGGATGCCATTCTGTACGAGGAACACGAAGCTGAGGGCGAGGGTGTTATTGAAGTAAAATATGAAAAAGTAAGTAGATTTGAAGTATTCAAGATTGATCGTGATCATCCTAATAGGCAATTTACCAAATTAAATAGTTTGGGAAATCAAACTTTGTGCTTGTCAGAAGCAAGTTCATTATCTGTTCCAACAGGAGATGATGACATAATTGGATTGAAAAAGAATTGTATTTTCTTCGTGGATGATACGAATCATGCAGAGATGTCTTGTGAATCGGGCGTGTTTCGCCTTGAAGATGGAAGGATTCAGCGGTTTATTCCTGGAAGGATTTCGATTCCTATTCCTACCAAGTGGTTTATTGAATGGTTTTTACCCAACAGTTGCGATTCAATTCATTACCCTATGACATGGTTCGCCCCCAATCTCAGTCGCAGCATTACATAGAGAATTTTTATTTTACTATTAGTAGCAAGCCAGCTAACTTCTTGTTATACAAAAATTATATTAATTTATAGATATCTATATGAGAACAGTACGTTATCTTTTTGTTTGAAGTACCAATAGTTTGTTTAAAAAATTATAATTGCAACAGAATAAAAAAGTAATGCAAAGTTGCAGAACAACTCAAAGAAATAAAAAAATAGGATGAACAAGTCCGTGAAGAATTGAGTTATTAACGAGCATTTATATATCTACACTTGATTAGTTTCCATCTCAGAAATTATGCAAATTGGGATAGCCTCAACAGAAATGGGGCAATGGTGTTGACTTTATACACTGACATTGTTCCCGATGCCCTTGCACCACGTTGCCTCTTTTCTTCAGGTGCATCTCCTTCAAGCAACATGTCAGTTTCCTTCTGCATGTCCATTTTGGAAATCGCAACTGACCGCATATAAAAGGCCGTAGGCCAATCTGGATGAGCACACTGGGCCTGCATTGCATGGAATACGCGGTGCATAGACAGCTGGGGTCACCATGATGTTCACATTTGTAAACTGCACAAAGGGACAAAGCAGAGGAAGCTTATGATGACCAAACCCAGCACGCAACAATGTATGATTACATTTTACCTAAAATCTGCTGTTTAGTTAAAAGAACTGAGAAAATAGAACCATCTATCGTAAAATATTTTCAACAGCCATAAAACCATCTACCGGTTATGCTTTAAAGAAAGATAATGCATCCGTAGAAAACAATTTCTCATATTGAAATCCAATTTGTTACAACTTTCTCCCAATCAGCCACCCACCCACGAAATAGCCTTTCACTTAAAAGTCCATGTTCAACTTCATGAGGTAATCATTTTATTATGCGTAGCTAAACAATAAATACAAAACCATACCTGAGAGTAATAGTCAATAGCAGTTTTAAAATCTTTGTCACGGAATGCTGTGTCGCCCTGCTTCCTGGCTTCTAGCAGATCCCTCATCTGTTGTGGCCATTCTTGGAAAGATAACTGAGCCAATTCACATTCATAGAAATCTTAACATAAATTCGATGCTGGAGGTAATTAAGAAATTGGCCTGTACATCAAACATACCGCATGTGCTTCTTTATCATCCCTATAGTGCGCCATAACCAAGATCCGATGAATTGCTGTGAGGCCCATCTGTGAGCAAGCCTCAGCCAGTGGTGAAAGAAGGCACTGTGGGATTGACAGGGCTTCCTCATGTTTTGAAATTTGAAGCATGACATTTGATGGAACCTAAAACAGAGAATATATCAGCCTCTTAGTATGAAGCGATGGAATTCACGTACCTCTAATCAAACATGTTGAAAGATTGCATAAAAAAAATGTTACTGGCTCACTGTGGAAAGAATGCTGCCCTGATGATTGGAAAATAGAATAGTTAAAAAGGAGATCAATTGCTTACATCAGATTTGGCATGCAGTCGAGCAAGTGTCCCAACAAAGTTCTTCGTACAAGGCTGCTTCATGGGTTCATATTGCAAACAATGCGAGGTAAGACCAACCAAATGTGAATCCATTAAGAGATTGAGGTTTTTTCCATTTATCATATCAAGAGCCTGCATTTATTGTCCGTAAGCAAGCTAAACTTACCACTTGTATCTCGTTGAAGGTTCGATCAAATTGCAGAAATAATATCACGCGATTCATACAAACCATTTACAGTACATATACAACAAAATCAAAACTCATGAAGAAATGATGGCCATGGAAGCAAAAAGATTCAACGACAAAACCAAGGAATAAGGCATGCAAAACAACAGATGCTACAACTAATATAAACCACTTACATGACTTGGAGGGATACCCTTTCCACTTGGTAGATCCAGGACAGTGCGAAAGCTGTATATAACACTCTCAGGGATGGCCCTTCCTACAGCACACAAATTATGGTAATGACTGGAAGCACATGTAAATGCATAAGAGAAAAATAGTTATATGTTCAGTACTTTTAGTGACTCAAATATGAGGGACGAAAATCTACATTCTACATTTTATTAGTGTCCCAATAGAAATTGAAAACAACAATCTATGACAGAGTGCTCTTACTTAGAAAGTTGTCGAGATGGTAATAACTAGCGCAATGCATTCAGAACCAGTTCGTAATGATAGGCCTATACCACTTCGATTACTCTTTAATGATAAATTAGCTAATCCTTCCCAAGCATACAAATAAATTTCAAAACATAAGCCAAAACACGAACACTATCTCATAGATTATCCAAAGCAGCCACTACTTTGTGTTTAAGTGTGTAAACTGAAAGGAAAATGTGATTTTAAGGAAACTTTGTGTCAGATCTCCAAGCAACTATCAACTCTTAAGGTTCAAAACCAATAATTATAAAGGGGATGTGACAAATCCAAAGACTATGAACCAAAAATACAGCCATGGGAACACGTTTGACCAAAGAAGAAAATCATTACTGAAACTCCGGTAGGAAAAGGGACCAACTAATATCATTCAATTAATTAATGTATGCCTTAAATCAAACAGTCTTGCTTCCATATTTTATGCACGCAATTTTAATATTCTATCACGGAATAAAAAATACAGTGACTGTAGCAAATCCGTTGACAGCAAAAAGATACAATCTTCGATGCACTTTGCAATAAACAAGAAACAAACTAAACAAGATATAAACCAAAATAATGAAAAAGATTAAATACCGTGGAATAGATTCTTGGCAGGAGTATCATTAGGCATGTACTCAGAAACAAGAAGGCTCTCATCACCACCAGCACAGAAATACCCCATCAAATTTGCCAACCCCTTATGCTTCAACTTCCCCACGCCTTGAGCCTCCTAAACAATACTCACAACGAAACCACCACCATGTTATTCACACAAAACCCACTTAAAGACCCTTAATTAAAAGCAGATCGAACAAGAACCAAAAAGAACATTAATGTTACCTTAAACTGTTTTGGGTCTGGCCAAGCCATCTTATTAGTCAACTTATTGACAGCAATCCGCCGGCGATCCTCTAAACGATCTTTGTACACAACAATGGTAGCCATTTCACCGTTCTCAGAGACTATGTTATGAATACTGAAGTTATTGGTGGCCAAGAACGAGGGTTCTTGGGTCATTGGAGAAGTGAAAAAAACAACTAGTTATGTGAATCTTGACACAATCTTTTAACCTAATCCTACCTAATTACCTACGTACTATGCTTTCTATATTAAAAGATGCTCAAGATAAAGCCCACAAGGGCTGAAACGGCCATTATTGTCAAAAAAAATATTGAAAAATCTCTTGCAAATTTAGACACCATCCGTTTACCAGCGTATCGGCGGGCAGATTTTTCTGTTAACCGTTGTTCAGCTTGCTCTCTCTGGCGAGGAGTTGGATATTTGACGAAAACCTTTTTTCTGCTATGAAAACCGGTGGCGAACATGATGATCTCTGTTTGGCTCCCAAGAAAAAGAAAGAGAATAAAAGCACAATTATGAGTTTTATAGATGAGAGTGAGAGGGCGGGAAAACTTTGTAACTAACTAACTAACAGTGATGGCGTGTTACTCATTACTATTGTTAACGAGAAAACTCCGTTCTGTTAAAAACTTATTTAAAAATAAAAACGCAGCGTTTTAACCTACACATTCTAATAATGATTTTGCTTCTCTCTAACTTGGAACTAGTTGTTGCTGTTAACCTGTGAGGCTGTGACACAGAATAACAAGCACTGTAACGCCTGAGATCATAAGAAGCTAACGGTGACGAAGGTGGTGGTGATGTTGGGCCATAGTGACCGGAGATCTCCGTGTCATGATTCATTTTTTCCATGAAATGAAAACGTTGAGTTTGCGAGTTTGAGAGTTACATACTTACCTTCAACTGTGGCAATTTAGGTTAGAATTCGGTTATTCAATTTGGTTTTGAGTCAAATTAAAAGGTTTGAACTTACAAAATTAATTTTTTTAATAAATAGATGAATTTTTTATTCTATTCACTAAATAAATAAATCAAATCTGAGTTTGAAAACTTTGATTCATTTATTCATTTAGAATTGATTTAATAAATGGTTTTATAAATGAATTGAATATGAGTCTCTTCGTTATATTATTCATTTGATTTAAAAAGCCTTATTTACCACTAAACCTTTATTCATAAATTTAAAAATTTGGAAGCTAGATTTGTAATTATAAGCTATAATAACAAGACCAAAAAAAATAAAATCTGCATAAACAAATTAAACAAATCTAAATTCAATTCAATTTATATAATTTTGCACTGTACATGAATTAAATAAATATCGTTTTATAAATGAATTGAATTCGAATCCATCAAATTTTGAACATATTCTTTTATGATTTGATTCAAATTTCAGTGGTTTATTCATTTTGCCACCCATTATAATTTATCAAAAAGGTGACAATTATGTATAAAACACTCAAGTGAAGAATCTATCTGGTGAAAATTATAAATAAAATGCCAAGGAATGTTAGAGACTTTGTGCTAGACACACTGTAGTTACTTTTAAGGCTGTTGGAATTCATCTGCATGTTAACGATATGAATGACATGTAGTGTGACAAAAAAATATACAAACAAAGATTCATCCAGTCGATGCACCAAAGCATCTTCAGTTCGGGAATTGAAACGGAGGGCTAGTCATCTTCTGGTTAAAGACACAAACATCATGTTTTATGTATATATAAGATAAATGATGAGTCATCCTACTTGTTGGTTCTTAAAATTGAGATGACTGTCATGTCGTCTTTGTTTTCTAGAAGTGGTTGTCAAGTCGTTTCCTAAAATAATGATAAACCACGTGTCATCCAAATGATGCATCGAGTCATGCTGTTTACACCAGTCGATTTTAATAAATTTAAGTATAATTTACAATAATTAATTTGTTGGTTATTTATCTAATACTTTTAGGGTCAGTTTGGGAATGTTGTAGTTTTTAACAGGGATATTATCATTTTTCCACCGAATTTATTCTAATATATCAAGTCATTACCATGGTTTGGTGAAAACAACATTTTACCACCAAACATTTACCATGTTAGCATTTTTCTACAATTTGGTTAACTAGTTAAAAATTTTGTTGACGTCATAAGGGCATTTTGG
The DNA here is from genome assembly GCA_030449905.1 of Luvunga scandens. Lineage (NCBI taxonomy): Eukaryota > Viridiplantae > Streptophyta > Magnoliopsida > Sapindales > Rutaceae > Luvunga > Luvunga scandens. The sequence goes on from JASUUG010000714.1 coordinate 798,129, forward strand.
ACATTTACCGTGAAGCAAAAACATTGTGTTTGTAACATAAACAAGCAATTAGTCATACAACCCTAGAAATCAAAATCAGCCCTTCTCTCTCACTTCTTGCTCGATCTCCGACCTCTCTTGCTCACCATCACCAACGCATATCTCTCTCACTCTCGCAATAGACTCGTTGCTTCAGGGGTAAAATAGACTTTTTATTCATTTTTTGCTAAATATTAACTAAGTTTTAACCGAATGGTGGGAAGATGCTAATAGGGTAAACGTTTGGTGGTAAAATGTTGTTTTCACGAAACCATGATACTGACTTGATATGTCAGAATAACTTTGGTGGGAAAATGATAATATCCCTTTTTAAAATAGTTACTATTAACTGTGCTATCAAAATAATAAGCTGTGAAGAGCATTAGTTAGGTGTTTGATAAATTTTATTTTTAAAAGTATTGTGAGTTTTAAAATTAATTATAGATGTTTGGTAAATTTTACTGTTAAATTATTGAGAAAAAAAATGACATAGATGTACATAAAGTAGGATAAAATTTACTTATGCATATAAAAACATGTACATACAATATTTTAAATTGTGTATGATAATAATTTTAATTAAAAATAAAATTTATAATATATTGATTTTATTTTGTTGTCTTAAAAAAATTGATAATTAAATTTATAATATAGTGAAACAAATTTAATAATAATTCGGCCAGCAAATTGATATTAATAAATTTATATTGATGAATTATAATAAAAATTTATTCAAATATTGACTTTATTTCCAATTTGAATAAGGATAATTTTGGGTTTAGATAATAATTTTAAAGATATTTATGAAATTATATTAAAGGATAAAATTGATTCTCAAAATCAGAATATAAAAATTACTTATTGTCCTACTTTTCAAAATCAGCTGGAGGAGAAACTGACTTTAACACAAGTGATTTTGATTTTTTTTATCAAACATTAAAATTAGCTTTTAGATTTTTAAAATAACTTTTAAGCCTCTCAAAATCAATTCCAAATGGGCCCTTAGTTATATTAAAGCTTAGCTTTTTTAATTTTATTTATAATGAATATTGAAAGCATAATATTAAAGGGTGAAATTGTCTAAAAAAAATTAAGTAATTTCCTTTCCAACTTTTCTTAGTGAATTCTATAGCAAACCAAACATTAGATTTAAATTTCACTCTCCTTTCATTTCTCATTTCTTACAACCAAACACCATCTCAAGGTTAAGTAATATTGTTAGTCACCATACAATTCTTATTCCTTTGTATTGTGAATACTATAGTAAAAGATAACAATAATTTTGCTATATATATATTATCAACTATGCCCTTTGAATAGTGATCCAAGTGTATTCGTCCACATAATTGTCCAAAAAGAGGTATTTGTGGTAATTTATTTTAGTAATCGCATAAACTAATTTTCTTCATACCATTTTAAATTAGCAATAAAAATAAATAATAACAATAACAATGATAATAATGATAATAACAACAGTAGCAACATGAATTTTGGTTGGAGTGATGAGATTAAAAAGTTCATTTTAAAAAGAAAATATAGGGGTAAAAATTTTATAAGAATTGAAAAAGAAAACTTAATTTTTGATATCATTGATTTTGATCATAAATAAGTAAAATTATGAAATTAACAAAACATGCATAAAGATCAAAAGCTTAACTAAAATAAAATTAAGTTTAAGAAATCTCCTATAGTCAAGTGATCGCTAAGAAAATAAGATATTCCAACACACAAACACTCACACAAACCAAAAAATTTCAATATAAAGAGAATAATTAAGTTTTCAATCTTTATAACTTTAAATATTTAGGGCCCGTTTGGGATTGTTTTTGAGAGTCTGATCTTGAAAATCTAAAAATTAATTTTAGTATCTAGTAAAAATAAATCAAAATCATTTTTGTCAAAATCAGTTCCTCGTACAATTGATTTTGAAAGTAGGAAATGAGTAGTTTTTAAACTCTGATTTTAAGAATCAATTTTATCCAATTTTGATAATCAATTTTATCATTTAATACAATTCCATGAATATCCTTAAAAATTATTATCTAAACCTAAAATTATCCTTATTCAAATTGGAAACAAAATCAATAATTTAATAAATTTTTATTATAATTCATCAATATTAATTTATTAATATCAATTTATTGGTTGAATTATTATTAAATTTGTTTCACTATATTATAAATATAATTATCAATTGTTTTAAGACAAAAAATAAAAAAATAAAATCAATATATTATAAATTTTATTTTTAGTTAAAATTATTATAATACACAATTAAAAATATTGTATGTACATGTTTTTATATGTATAAGTAAAATTTATCCTACATTATATACATTTTAGTCATTTGTTTCTTCAGCAGTTTAACAGTGAAATTTACCAAACGTCTATAACTGCTTTCAAAACTCATAGTATTTCTGAAAATAAAATTTACCCAACACTTAACTGATTCTCTTCATAGCTGATTATTTCTACAACACATTTAACAATAATTATTTTAAAAGATACAACATTCCCAAACTGGCCCTTACTATAGCTTAAAAGAGGATGAAAAGTTTGGGGGTCATGTAGGTTCTTCAATTGGATTGACAAACCAACATCAGTTACTAGAGTTTAAAATTATCTCCATATAATTTATTAGGGGTTGCAATTTGACTCAGGATTCATCTATTCAATTCGATTCGAGTCAAATGAAAAAGGGTTTGTGTTTAAGAAAATTGATTTGTTTGGTAAATGGGTGAATTCGGTTGATTTCTCAATAAATGAATCGAATTTGGATTTAAAATCACTGATTTATTTAATCAAATAATAAACATTTCATAAATAAATTGAATATAAGTCTATTAATTTATTATCCATTTCATTAAGTTACTTATTTATTATTTAATTTTTATGCAAAAATTTAAAATTTTGAAATATATTTTCGCAATTATATGTTATCATAACAAGATAAAAATAAATAATTTTTCATAAACGAATTAAGCGAATCTGAAATTCGATTGGATTTGTTGAATTTTATACAATAAAGGAATTAAACTGATTAAAAAAATTTTGTTTAATAAACAGTTAATAAATAATACAAATTTAAATCCATTAAATTTTGACCATATTTATTTACAATTCGATTCAATTTGAATTTGTTCATTTGTTTTCCACTCCGACTCACAGCCATTCGGTACCGCCATAGTCGAGAAACGACAAACAAATCAACAAAAAGCAGCCGTGCGGTTTGCTGTCAAATAAAATGTGATGAGATCATTTCTTTTTATTATTTTATTATATTTTAATAAGCAAGTTTTAGTTGACAATTCAATTAAATGACGGGTTAACTCTTACCGCGAAAATAAGAGCCCATGATTTATATAATTAATTGCTTTGAGGGTGTTAATCATTTTTATTATGATTAATCAACTAAAAATGAATGTATATACGTGCTAATATATTATTAATATATGTTCATCGTACCTACAGCCGTTTCTAATCTGCTTTTGGAGGGAGAGAAGAAGGAAAAAAAAAAGTTATACTTCCAAGAAGAAATCAAAATTTAATTTACATACTTTTACAGTTTTACTTCACAATACTTTTGTCCAGTCTGTAACAAAAAATTAACAGGGCCACTCCCAAAGCAGCGATTCTCCCATACATAACCATACAATTAAATCTCAGATTAACTAGTCCTTGCAAGCTTCTCCACCATAGTCAGAAGAGAAGAGTTTCCTTCACAAGCTTCTGTTAATAACCCAAATCTCTTCTCAACATCATTTGATGGCAGTGATGAACGTCCATTTTGCACTAGCATTTGAGCTGTAGATGGCTTGTTATATCGTATAAGATCCAACATCATTCTCTGCAACGACAATGCAAACAAAAACAATCAAAATTAACCATATACCATATTATATATGCCTACATTTGATTTCTTGAATCTTAACCTACTCAATTAAGTGTTTTAATGTGCTCAAAAGTTTGCATACCTCATGATGTTGTTGACGCGAGTAGTCTCGCAGAAGAGATTTTACAAGCTTATTCCGCAGAGTTAACTTCTCATCAGCATTCGAGAGGAATATAAAAGATGAAAGGTGGTGAAGGGCCAGAGTACATGCCATTGAACCTCGTGTTGCGGCTCTATCAAGAGCACCGGCAGTCCAAGACTTAACATAAGCTTCCAAAATTTCTTTGTTATCCTGCACACAAAGTAACCAATCTCAAGTTATTTTCATGTACAGTACTTCCTGTTATCATTCCCAAATTGAATATTGTCAATAACTCAAAATGAATATTTATGACCAGAACTTGCAGATAAAGAAACGAGCATCTACATGCTGATAGAAGCATGCTTACACAAAGTGTAAAACAAGAAAAGTTGTACATTTAGCAAAATAAAGAAGGCAATAGTTAGTTGACATTACCTCAATTGGTTCAAGGTACCCTTCAGCCTCAGCAACACATTTATCAAGAGATGGCAGAAGTTCAAGAGCATGAACATTATGCAGTGCTTTCCAGGCAGAAAGCCGGACAGGAGCTTCAACACATCGATGTAAATAAACAGCAACTTGCCGGCTATATACCAAATCACCATAAGATATAGCAGCAAACTGCTCTACAAGAGTTTCTACAAATAATGAATAACTCTCATTAACTTCTGATTGAAACCTCAGAAGCTCTACATTACAGCTCTTTCCTGTATCAGGTAATAAATTCGCATTTTTCTCCAAATTCCGCTCAGCAACTCTACTTGACCATGCTTCATGCAGTAACAGCCCATAGTGCTTCTGTAAAGCTTCAAATATATCTTTACTCTTTTCTTCTTCAAGCACACCCATTCCAGCAAGTAGTGAAACAGATAAAGAATGCAGTTTCCAAAATAATGGTACACTCTGAACAGGGGAGGGGACTTTAGAGGATAGGAATGAGGCCATAGCTTCAATTCCGAGAAGAAAGCAAAGTCCAGCTTTTGCAACCTCAAGCATATTGGGATCTAGAACCATCATCTTGGGAATATTTTGAAGGCAACCATGGTAGCCATCAGAGATTGTTGCAATTGGACTGAGAAACCAATGCATGGGAAGGGGCAGTCTCTGGTGAGCCCACTCCACTGCCAACGAACTGCAGCAATGATCTTGGCCTCTAATATTTGATGGGTCCAACTCCTCAGGTATGGTATCCAGAGAAGTACTTCCTTTCTTAAATTTTCTATTGCCATAGCTACTATTATCATCAATTGCTTTGGATTTTTTCTTAATGCCCAACCATCTACTTTTGAAGTGAGAAGCCAATGTGTTGCCGAAGTGCAGGTAATCCTCTTCTTTAAATTCCCACCCAAATAATTTCATTCTCTCTTTAGACTGAAGAAAACTGCGCATAAACAGATCAAGAGACTTCAAAACAGGAACTTGAACCAAAAAATCAAATGCCTTCTCTACAATAACGTTATCCCTTGGCCCAGCAGATAAACATATTCCAAAGGCAGAATCAACAATGTGTGAAGCAAAATTCATCTCATCATTTGTAGATAACTCAGAGACAGGCATCATTGGAATAATTTCAAGCAATTCAATGAGCAACCGTGCATCTGTTTGTGCCAATAAAACAGCTCTGGACCAAAAACCACCACCAGGAGCACCCCAGCCAACTCCCACACCAGGAGCAGGGCCACCTCTACCAAACATTTCAATACACTGGACAAAGTGACACTCTGATGAAAACAACTCCACAAAATTCTTCATCAACCATCGCAAGTCAACCAGTGACGACTCAAGTATCCCCTCTTCAAGTATTTTTTCTTCTTTAGAGAGACTGCTCCCTCGGGAAGCGGTATAAGTGACTGCAGACTTACCTAACTGAATCAACTTATCAATAGAAAGAATAACCCGAACTAGTCCATGAAGGCAAGACACGGATGCCAAGGATGTTTCATATTCATTTTGTCGTCTGAAATGAAATAGTTCTGCAATAAATGAGCAGCCTGGAGCAATATGACTTCTGTACTCTTTCTCATTTGAACCCAAGGAACTCAAAAACCCATTCTTAATAATTTCAAGTCCAAGCTTGGGAACAAATTCTGGTAACAGTGGCAAATATTGGCCACTTCTACGCAATTTTATGACATCTTCTGCGATCACCCTCTCAAGAACTCTTGCAAGAAAATGCATGATAGCAGAATGCACCAACAACAATGGAGAAACAGATAAGTCTTGAGAAACTGACCAACTCCTGATACCTTCATGCCTGTCTTTAGACACAAGTAGAGTGTTCTTCAAAGCTAACCACTTAACCGCAGAATCAAGAATTGGAGCAACATGAGTCCAAGACCAGATTTCCATTTCAGCACACATAGGATGCTCCTGAGAATTGAAGTTTGGAAGCCACATAGCCAAAGCCTCAAGAACAAGGTAAGCCTCTGCTGAGATGGAAGCAAATTCCCTCAGAACATTATTCTCAATCAGTTTTTCAACTGAAGGTGGATTTAACCACAGGCATAAAGCAGGAAAGATATCTGGGAAGTATGATACACTACAGCCATTCTGAATGCAGACTCTCCAAAATCGAAGTTGTTCAACTATCAACCCAGATGACATTACACAGTTTTCCCTTCCCAACTTTAACCATTGCTCAAGGGAAGAAAAAGGTTGATATAAATGCCATGTCATGGCCCGGAAAAATCCATTTCTTATGTACTCCATACAAGTCTTCTTATCAGACAGAGCCAACACCTTTTTCAGGAATATAATAAAAACAATACGTAAGTTATGAACCATCCAATAAGTTGTTAGGACTAAACACATATGATAGTTACACCGTGTCATTCCTTATGTCACAATTATTTTCAGAACACAGGATAGTATGAACTCCAAAAAAGTGTAAAATTGCAATATAACTTACCTTTAAGAGGCAAACAGATTTGATCTTAGAAGGTAGAACTTTGGCACTATTGTTCAGTGTAAATCTGCGAACAACTGTTTCGATAAGTCTTTCGCAATTCAGAATTGCATCTGCACCTATTCGTGAATGCCTTGCAATAGCAATAAAAATAGAAACAACGATGTCTTCTTCCAAAGCCCCTGCACGGCATGTCTGAAACCATTTGTACTAGCTTAAGTTAGGGAAAATATAGAATCAAGTTAATCAAATGATGAAAGATAGATAAATAAATAATTAAATAAAAGTATCACCAAACTCATAAAGCACATCAGCATCCAAGACACACATAAAAATCCGTAGGGAAGAAGAAGAGAATGAATGTGTGAATTATTAATTCTCATTTACACATATTGTGTGGAAAACCAGTAATAATCAACAGAAGATTATGTTATGTGGCTTCCTTGATTCAACAAAACCAAGAAGAGAATTTTTTTTTGGGTATAATTATACTCACCTCCAATAAATAGAGAAGCTTAGGAAGAATTCCCATCCGAACCAAACCTGCAGCAAAATCTTGTCCAGCAACAACAATATCATCCTGAATTGTATGCTCCTCATCAGTCTCGTCAAACACGGTCTTGCCGAACAGAAGAATATTAGAAGGTTTGGCACTGTACTTCCAGTATCCACCATGAAGAAAACCAAGAGCAATCTCTGGTTTACTGCGGAATACAGGGGCAGTATAAATGTCCTTCCCAAAAGTTCCTATTTTCTGAAGCACAATACAAATTAAAATTCTCCACAGAATCATGTTTATATGTGGGTGAACAAACTATATAAAAATAAAACTTTACCTCTGAGATATCGAAGAAGTTCTCATTCAAGTCACAGCTCAGAGCACACTGAACAACTTTTAGACATTCTAAAACCACAGAATTGTGGTTATCATCAAGTGAAATCCTACAAACAAAATTTTAATTAAATGATGATAAAATCACCAAAGTTTTGAAACTTCAAGAGGGGCAGAGAAAAACTGGAAGGCAACAGAGCAGCAGAAATTGAGTTACAATTCAATATACTCGCAAATTCTTTAATAACAGCAAGGAACACAGTCAAGAACAGAATCATATGTTGCAAATTATAGGCAGACAATATAATCATTGTGGAAGGCTAGTAAGAACCAGCAAAAGAAGCCTTTGAATGCAATCTACCTTAATGATAAAACCAGTTCAGGCTCAGGGCCAAGTGCATAAGCCCAAACAGCCTCCCAATCACTAGATTTGTCAACCTTATCATCATATCTCAAGGTATGCCTGACTTGATTTTGATAGATATTGTGTAATGCCTTATCAAGCACAGAATGAAGGAGCTTTAATCCAAAGCCCCGTTGTCCAGGAACCTGAAACAACAAACAAGAAAATAGTAACACATGAGATTGATACACAAAAAATGATAAGTATACCAAATCATTGGTTCTAGAGAACCATGAATAGTTTTTTACCATTGACTCAAAACTTCAACCAGAAAAAGAAAAGGAAGAAGACAGCTCAAAGCTAGATAGATAGAAAAACAAATTCAGCCAAACAATAATAATAGAATTAGGAAGAAGTCATAATAAACTTACCACACTTCTACTAAGAGCCACAGCTTCTTTTATAGTGTAACCTGCCGCATCAGGGTCACCATCAGTCCTTAGGTAATCACGCTCACCAACATCATCAGCACCAAGCCTCTTTTGAGCAGATTTATCACCTGTAACACAAGAAACATATAGGATAAATCGGAGAATGAATTGATCAGATTCATTTGAACCATATCTTATCCCTCCGGCACAGAGCAAAAAAGACCTACTAACTTCATCAACTTTTTGACCAACTAACAAAATGTCAAACATAAACCCAGAGAAATTGCAAAGGAAAAGCATGGATCCTATCCCTTGTGGCATTCCAAACATCTTGAATGTATTTACATTTTGACTAATATATAAATCTTGATCAGAAATCTACAAAATTTACTGCTTGGTTGCATTGATTAAATGTCCCATATACTTGAAAAAGAATGATATTTACCCAAGTAAATTATGTATACAAGATGTCATTGACAAAAACTAAATAGGTGCAACAGGAAGATTAACAACAGAAACAAATTAGGCTTACTGGGCAAAGATTCTGGGACAAAGTCATGGGAAACAACAGACCCATCCAAAGAAAATCTTAATTCCCGAACAGCCTCTACCCTCTTGCTCCAAGCATTCCACGAAAAGCTACCAGATTTGCCTAAATTTTGTGCAACATTGTATAGATCACTTTGTAAAGGAGAGTTACCCCCAAGAAGTTTGTCCCTTATAGCTTTTTGACTCTCATTAACAGCATTATGTGGTTCTACAATGTTGCTAGCATTAACCGGGCTTGAGCACTTTTGCTGCTTCAATTTTTTCTCACCTCGCTTTTTCAATAAATTTAGTAATGTGGGGTTCATCTTGTCCATTATCTCCGCCTGTGCTTGAGCAATTTCATCAGGAGACATGCTCTGCAACAGGGCACGATTCTCTACATCAATCTCACTCTCAAGAGACAAGGACTCTTGTTCATTTCCAATATGATTTGACCTGGAACTGGAAACTGTATTACTAGTCCGAGATTTTTTATCCCTCTCATTCAGTGCCCTTATTATTCCAGCATCCATTTTCTCAAAATATACTTCTGCAGAAGTATCATGTGAAGGTCTTTCCACAACATGTTGGCTGTTTATGGGTGCATGATTAGAGCTATCGTCTTCTGCATTCTCTAAATAATGAAGTTTACTACTTTCATTGATCTCCATGCCAGCTGCTGAACCACTAGTCATGGACTCTTTAGTTTGATTTACAGCTAAGCACTTACTTGAATCATCCTCAACATCCATTTCCATGGCAACAGATGCATCCAAATCGACTAAGGATGGGCCAGAAGACTTTTTTTTTATTTCTATTCCGTGCTTCCTACATTTTCCAGTTTTCACTAAGTGTGAGACATTTGAATCATGATTCAGGGTTTGCTCTTTCCAATTGCTAAAATTTAAACCTTTTTTCTCTTTCCTCTCCACTGCATTAGCAGAATCTGCAAGTGACCGAGCATCAAAGTCGTCATCCTCTTCCTCATCATTATCATCATACTTGCCCTTATAACTGTGTAATGGATCCCAATACTGCAAAATCACATTCTAACATCAGTTTCAAGTACAATTTTTTTATGTTTTTAAGAGCAATTTTAGCATTTAAAAAAAAAAACAACTTTGTTGCAAACCAAAGGAAGCTAGATAACAAAATCGAATTAGCGGCTTACGGGACCGTGGGAGCAGTGGCGGGCAACGGGGAAAGGCAAAAGGGAGGGTTTCGGGGGAGGTGTGGGAGAAAAAGGCTTGTTTTGAGGCTCATCGGAGATTCCCTTTTCGATTATACTACCAACTATGTGAAACGCACCGTCTTGACTGATTTGAAGCTTGTTGGTTCCGAAAGACTTTCGGTTTTGGCTTGACGAGGAAGTGTTTTTAGCCTGCTGCTTCTTCTCCATTAGTTTATGGGGTTATGGGGGGCTTTTCGCTCTTTCGGAGTTAATAATTTACTACAGAGCATGGAGGGTTTTTGAACGAAAACGGAGTAAGGCTTTCGCCACTACAAACTTCACAAGCAGAGAGCGGTTGCGGTTGCACTTGCACTTGCTCTTGCACATTCTTACAAAAATAGTTAAAAGGACATTTATGCCCTTATACAAACAGATTGGGCTTAAACTGGATTCGGTCACTGGCCCAAACTCCTGCACCCACCGTTTGGAGTTTTGAACCACCGGCTGGCTATAAATTGTAAAAGCATCACGAACACTTCTTCATTTTTATTACTTTCCCTTCAATCCTCCTTCACTTTCCTGAGGAAAAAATAAAAAATAAAAAACAAAGAAATTCTCTTCATGGCAGACTGGTCGCAGCTCCCGAAAGACCTCCTAGGCCTAATTGCCAAACGCCTGGACACCTCCTTCGACCTCTTCCGCTTCCGCCACGTATGCTCCACGTGGCGCTCCTCCGTTACACTTAAACGCCGCCGTTTCCCCGGTCGATTCCCGCTCCTTCCAAACGAAAACAACAGTAGGAATTTCTTCAGCTCCTCGCTTGGTTTCTCCCTTTCGAAACGCACAGTTTTCGTCATCCGATCGCCGCAAAATGCGACGAGCTGGCTGATCAAAGTGAAAGAAGACGCGTCTAATAGAAAGCACTTGCTGAATCCACTGAAACGACACCGTTTCGATTTTGCTAAGGTATTGGATATCCAAAATCTCAGCTTGCTGGAAATTGGACATGAATATGTGCTGAATCACATAAATTACCCTCCGAATTCATTAAATGATGCTTGTACTTTATACATGGAGAAGCTAATTTTGATGCATTTAGATAAAAAAAGTGATCTCGATGGATTTGTGTTGCTTACCATACACGTGTCTGGTAAATTGGCTATATACACGAGTGAAAACAAAGATTGGGTTATATTAGAACAGATGCCCTCACCGTATGATGATGTGATATTATTCAAAGGGAAATTTTACGCTGTTGATAGTACGGGGAGGATTGTCTATGTTGATCATTTGTGTTGTGATGTGAATTTAGTTGCAAATCCTGTTTTTGGTGGTGATAAGAAGTATTTGGTTGAGTGTAAGGGTGATTTGTTGTTGGTTGATATGTATTTGAGCATTGATGCCACAGTGGATTCGAGTTTTTTGAACGAGTATTTTGAGCATGAGCCGCAACTTGCTTATTGCATGAGTGAGAGGACAGTGATGTTTAAGATTTTTAGGTTAGATTGGAAGCAGAAGGAGTGGATTGAGGTGACGAATTTAAGGGATGATATCTTGTTTCTGGGTGAAGATTCCGTATTTTCAACATCTGTTGATGATCTTGGTGTAAGTAAAGGGAATTGCATTCTTTTTGTAGATAATCTCTTTTATTTGAGTGGTGAAGGTGATGGTCGTGGTTGTGGTCATGGTGTGGGTGTCTTTGATTTAGAAAGTGGGTGTATTAAGACATTAGGGAATTATCCCGAGCTCTCCAAGCTGTTTTGGCCGCCTCCTGGTTGGGTCACTCCAAAAACATTGGAAGTAAGTGTTATCTTTTTGTTATGGTTCTTTTTGAATTGTTTTAGGTATATGTTGTTCAGGCTGTGTGCGTTCTTATTATATATTTGTTTCTTCAAATTAAAGCAACAGGTGTAATTTTCTAATCTGTACATAATATCATCTCAAATGTGACAATTTGGTCATTGCAACAGGTGTAAATCACATCAAGCAACTGCCCTAACAAAATAAAAACGCTGTTTTTCCTGCTTCTTGGCCTTCCTACATAAACTTGACCGATCTGGGACACATGTATTTTCAGTTCAGTGACATTTCAGGATTGGAAATCAGTGCTTGCAGATCTTGCATCTCAATTGGGATGACCAGACTTTGATGATGAAGCAACTGAGTAGTGAACTATATGAAGTTTGCTTTCAGTATGGAGTATTTACATCAGTGAATGATCACTGACTGCATCTGTGGATATTTGTGTTCTATTTCTGTGTGGTAATATCTGTAACTAGTTTGAACTCATCAGCTAATTCTGCTGGACTGGTGATTGCTAGAGTGCTCTGTAGTGTTTTATCTCTCACTTTGAGCACGGCTCCCAGAATTTAGTCCTTATTCTACTTCTCTTTTCTTTTGTCTTACTGAGTTTCTGAAACTCAAATCTCAGATTTGTACAAAACTGGAAGTCTGGAGCTTACGCTGTAAATAATGTTTAATTTTTCATAAGTAGAATAAGGACTTTGTTTTCGCTACTGGTCTACTGCTGTAGGGAAAACTTTGTTTTTTAAGTGTGATTGTGTATTCTCAAAGCATAGTTGTGCATGCTCTCTTTTGATAATCAAGAACTGTGTTGAGAAAGAAAAAAACGGTTGGTCAAAACTGAAAAACTGATATAATGTAATACTTGACTTAAAATGAAGAATTTAGGTGCTTCTGATATAATGTAATACTTGACTTAAAATGAAGAATTTAGGTGCTTCTGATATAATGTAATACTTGACTTAAAATGAGGAATTCAGGGACTGATTTGTAGTGAGGTTGAAGAGTAGTAGGTTAAAAATTATAGTATTAAAGTATTTGAAAAATACTAGTTATTGTAAATTAAATGTTAAATTGATTTAATCCAATACTTAAATAATGATATATTTATAACATTTTAATTATTTTTATTAAAAATTATATTAACTATATTTTATTAATTTTTTATTTATAGTTATAAACTTATAATTGTTTTTAACACATCAGCTGTGATAAATTTTTTTTTAACACATCAGCTGTGATCTAAAATCTACATCATCTGAATAACAAAGGGGCGCTAATCCATAGCCATGAGGGTAGAACTAAGCAGTAATCTAATCAAATAAGCATGTCCCGCATTGCCGACACAAGACATCAAATTTCCTCCTCGTCTTTGGTCGAAAGCAAGAATAATTGACTTGTCGCACACTCGTTACTATGTACTAGCGTCTTGTCAAACGTTTAGAAGAGATTAAGGAGAAAATTTTCACCGACATTAGATAGTATAATAACATAAAGCATAAGCTACAGTCCTTAACTACCACCAGACAAAAAACCATGATCAAAACATTCTTAACATGATATTTCCTACAGCTAAACAATATACATAGATTCGTTAGTCAAATTGTATTCCCCTCACTTGATGTTGTAGAAGAATGCTGAATCAGTTCTCATCAATCTCGCTCTGGAGCATCTCCAGAAACTCTTCTCGAACTAAGGTTTCCAGCATATGACCACACCCTCTCAAATTCAGCTGGACATGGCTTTTCCAACTTCCAGTCGGGTGCCTCCTTAAGACTGCTCCTCTTCTGAGCGGTTGGCACCCTTCCTGGACTTCCACCCACAGGAGTTGAAGAACAGAAAGTTGGAGTCCCAAATGGAGAGGCGTAAGGAGTGTGCTGGATTGAGAAGGGGCTGGGAGACATGCGCTTCTGTATAGGAAGGCCACTAAGACCTCCTCTGCTGAATAGAGAGATTGATTCAGCTGCAGCACACCTCTTTGTTGCATCATCAACGAAAAGCACATCATCTATTCTTGCCATGATATTGAAGGCCAAGCTCTCCATCACCCTTGAGTAGCTTTCAAGAATTGACTGCCCAACATCCTTTAAAAAAAAAAGGCAGTTTTACTAGGACATTATAACAAAAGAATTTATTCTGATTTTTTTTTTTGGACTTGGTCCTCTCCTCGATACAGCAGTAAGAAGGCAAATGGCAAAATTGCCAAGTTATAAAAATAGTTCCATAATACTCTCAAACTGTAACATCAGTGAACTCTAGATGCATGACATAGCAGCAACTACAGAACTCCACCTAGTGCTTGGAGTCACTGTTATAACTCAATTTGTGCTCTCCCTAAACATTTATAGTTACAACTTCTGTTGCATGCACAGGTCTCAAATGCTAATATTATGGAGATCTATGGTGGTGAAGTTGCCCAAAGCTTGTCTCAGTTCTAACATTCTAAGAAACTTCTAACTTTTCATGAACAAACATTCTCCATAAATAGATTGTTATTTGACAGTATTATATGTTATAAATGGTAAGAGTCAGTTATATGTAATAAGTCAAAAGACCAGATTCAATACCTTGTTGTACTGAATCTTGTTCATATCCAATGCAGTCTGTGGAAGGCCAGGAAATCGAAGCCTTAGGCTGTGCAAGAGAGTCTCAGCTCGATGGGCCAGAGAATGATTCTTTTCAGAGTCAGCAACAAGGCCCTTGACTTTGCCACCCCATGATGAGCGCCTAGATTTCGAGTGACTTAAATGTTTTCTCTGATCTTTCTGCTTCCATACATGCACTGCTGCCTCAATTCTGTTAGCTACTTCCAAAGTGTGATGCTCTGATGACAAGTCAAGGCAATCAAGAAGACATTCGGGCGAGAACTGATCAGCGGTTATGTAGCGATAGATGATATCACCAAGACACTCTTTTCCATTCTGTTAGCAGTTCAATTAACAAAGAGAAAATGTTAAAACCAATCCACTTAATGGAAACATGGAGTTCAGCAAATGTAAGGTGATTCAAAGCAGATGCTGAAACCAGTGTCATGCTTGAATCGTGTAATAAACATACTAGCACAGAAAGCAATACCTTGGGCAAGGTTTCCAGGTATGCAGTTGGTATCTCCATCTCTGCAAGCACACTACTATTAATTGCCATGGCTGCCTTAAGTATCTGATTTGTGCAATCCCTACATTGCTGCAATTTTTTCCTTGCATCCTCAGACAACCCATTTTGGGGCACTTTTGGACATGGCAACCACCACTTCTCTTCATGCCTAACCGATGGTCTCCCACTTGGAACCATTGATGAAAATGCATCACAATCACCTCCATCACCCACAACAATCCCTCTATCCACATACCAAAACTCCGTCTCACAAAATCCATCAAGCATACTAATCAACATAGCATCAAGCTTCTTAAGCGCAGGTAGATTCATGTATAAATCAGACCGTGGCCTTGTTGCCATTATTTCATATGTACCCCCACCTGCAAATTGCTGTATGGACGGTACAAGCTCAACAATTGAATCACTAACACACAATAGCCACTGCATTTCTCTACGCCACATTGCCTTCTTTTGGGGCGCTAATGGCTCTAATCTCCACAGCTCACCAAACACAGTCGCTGAATGTCTCAAAACAAAACATATATTAGAAATTTAGAAAAAAAGAAAATACTCGTACATATTTAACAGTATGTTCAAGCAGAAACACGACAGCTACCAACATACCCCAAGACTTGGATACATTGACTGAAAATTGACCCTAACCTGAGAGATTTGTGATTGCGTTTGAGATTGCAAGTGCAGTACAAACTCCTTTACCCCCACCGGACATATCTTCTCCTAAAAGAAGCTTGGCAAATCTTTCTTTCATCATCTCAACTTCTGGAAAAACATAGATGAATTAATTAGTTAATTAACAAAAATTATCAATGGTTAAATAACATATCACATACTGAGATCTCCAATTATTTCGCATTTGATAATATATTAAAAGAAAAAGAAATAACAGAATAAAAATAATTGAAATTAACACATAAATACTAAAAGGCGTCAATGCGAGATCCATAAAAATGCAAGAAAGGAAAAATATTTTTCTTGACGTTTCTTTCCCTCACCTTCTCGGCAACCAAACAGAGTCTTAGTATATAATCATTTCTAAATAAAATTAATAATTAAAATGAAAAGAAAAAACTTACCGGACAAGTCAGCGTCAGATTTATCCGGCTTCTCATCCCAAACAACATCTTTCCCGCCAATAACAGGTACCATAACCGGCACCGGAAAGCCGAATCCTCTGGCGACCGGTCGCGGGGATGACGTCATCGAACTTGAAGCGCCTTCAGCATCGAATCTCCTACCCGAGAAACTACTACTAGTACAACTCTCAGACTCACTGACATCAGCGCTCAGAGAGTAGCTACCACACCTCTCGCTCTGCTGATCAGAAACGTCGTCCTCCGACGACACGCTCCCCATTTTCCTTGGCAAAGATCGGACGGCTGACAAAATATCAAAAGATCAAAAGATCAAAAGATCTCAGTCGCGGCTAATGCAGAGCATTTCTAGATGAGAACGATAAAGAAGAAAGCAAGAGTTCAAACTGAAGCAAATGAAGTGTTATGGTTGATTAGTTCACTTCATTCATGTTGTTCGCTTTTTTGTTTTTCTTCTCTTTGCTTATGTAGTGTGTGATCCGTTTTTTTTAATTTTTTGTTTAGAGAAAAATATATGTATATATTGCTGCGGCCGTTGCCTGCTGCTGTCTGTTGTGTGGTACTGATGATGGCAAGGAAGGGAGGATGGTGTGGGAGCAAAAGCAAAAGCACAAGCAGACGGCGTTTGCAGACGTTTGTCCTTTTTTAACAGCTGGGTTTAGCACTCGACACGGCCTTTTTTGTGGGGTCCGCTCTGAGGCAGCTAATTTTCTTATGATTTTCCATGATATAATTTTACATAATAATTAGTAGATTCTGTTAAGAAAATGAGTGGAGTAATACTAAAATAACTTGGCCTAGAGGATCAAGAGTGGGTCCAGTGAGCACAAGCATGTAGTATTTAACGGCCGTTGATTTTTTGAAGGGTTTTGGTGGGAATGGCGCGTGAAAGAGACTTGAAAGCGGGGCCATTTTGCTGTGGCGGTAGGAAAATCGGAAGCGGGAAACCTCAGTTTAGGAGCCGTGGTCTCGAATCTCTAAGCGTTCGATTGAATTATTGATTAGCGAGTCAAAATGGAATTTACCATAATTAATACATCTTTTTCAGTGCAAAACTCATTCAATTCGTAATTTTAAAAATCGATTGAAATTATGAGAATTGAGATTAGTCAGGCGGGCCAGTATCTGGTCTTCCGTTCATGGAGGTGAGAGTGATACCCAAAGAAACCGACGGTCAAGATCTTGTTGAGGATGGCATCTTTTAGCGGCCAAAAGTCTGACATTGTGTGGAGAAGAAGCATACGGTGTCGGATATGATTACATTACGTGTACAATCCACCATAACAATGATATGTGGGTCGCAGAAGAACACGCGAAAATGTTTTTATTGTTTAATCCCAAAAGGCTCAACTAAACACGTGGCTATTTCTTATTCGTATGACCTCTTGGAGACGGATTTCACTTGCGTCATAAAAATCATTGGATCAGATGGTGGTAAGCCAACAGCCTTGATAATTTTAAAAAAGAAAACATTTAATGGCAATCAATTTAAATCACAGCCGTCGAAGTAGGTCCCACGTGCGCATGATTGATCGATAAAGTGAGCATTATATTTTGACGATATGAGTGAGGACCACCGTAGAGTTTCATGCACGTGATTAACTTATTAGTCATTAGACACTATAGGTCGGCTGGTTCGGTACGCCATGCGGGTAAGCCTATAAAATAGCTGTTAGTAACAGACTGTTTGGTTTTAACTTCAGTAAACGACACAGAGCGGCAGTAAAATTACCGTAACGACAAACATCGCTTTTTTTTTTCCACGACTTGATTGATAAGGCAAATGTGGACCCTTGATCCGAGTTTGACCATCGGGGATTTGAAGATTTAATTAACAATTAATTTTGTCTGACTTTGTAACAAGGCGTTTAATGAGACTACTGATCATGAAGGAAAGTTAAATCAGTGAAATAATTGAGAATCCCAACAGCAATTACGGGATTTTTTAAGCATTTGTATTGTTAAGTTGATTCAAATGTACTTAGCCGACGATCATCAAGCTATTTGTACTACTAGTGGTTTTACGATCTACTAATGGTATAACAGGCTGTATTGATATCATTAACGAGAATTAAAAATAATTAACATGTACTTTCGAAAATAATAACAATTAACATGTAATTTTAAAATTAACCCGAAGTGAGTTGTATGTGTTTTCTTTTACCATTTTTTTTCTTCTCGGTCTAAAATGAAAATCTACTCTAAATCATTTAGAGAAATTTACCCTCACATGCCACTTCAAAAACTTAGATACAATTTATTTTTTTATTTGAAATCTAAATAAATTTGAATTTTTCTAAAATCTGAATGAATATGAATATGAAAATTTGAATGACATGTTTATTTTTTTTTTAATATCTGAATATAAGTAGCATCTTATTTGTTTTTACAATAAAAAATATCTTAAACTTGAGTATTTGACATTTATGTCCTTGTAAATAAAAAAAAAATTAGATTTTTTAGTTTAGGAAATAAGTTATTTTATAGAGATATTTTTGAAATATAATATTTACTTGTTATTCAGACCTTTTACCATTTGGATAAAAATCACAAAAATTTTATTTTTTCTATTCACATATAAATGTCTTAAAATCATACATAAATTTCAAAAAACAAACAAGCATATTTAAAAAAAATCTAAAATTAATAAAATTTCATATTTCAAACATTTAACAAACAACCTCTTAGACTTTTTTCTATCGAGTTATGGAAAATATAGTAAAATTTCAATAAATTAATAGCTTTGGAACTATAGAAAATCTATTGATTTAATAAATATTAATAATATAAAAATAATATCACGTTCATAATATGAGTTTTTACAAACTACAAAGATAGTATAATTACAGTAGTAATTATGTCAAGCTGCATAGTTTGATTCTAATTTAGAGCAACGATCAAATAACAAATAATTGAAAGTGTAATGGAAAATGATAAAGAGGAAGAAGTTGAAGATGACAGTTTTGTTATAAATTCTAATTTTTGCAAAGAAACACTTAAAACAATATTGGCATTCAATAATTTCTTGTCGCAAAGTGACATATCACATTAGAGCTTCTTTTATCATTACAAAAATTAGACTTGAGATTCAAGTCAAAATTATTTTGAAGAAGAAGCAAGCAACATTAGAATCTCATTTCATAAAAGCCTTGTGGACATATCAAATGCATTTATTTTTCAAATTAGTTAATTATTAATATGGTCTAATAGAAAAATAAGATTTTGTTGAAAATTTATTATCTAATAAATTTATTGAATTATTAATTTACCACATTGGTCCTAGGCAAGGCCCTACAAAATTAGTATTTAATCTAGATTATAATTTATTAAGTATTTACTTAATGATGTTTTACTGAATGTAAGTACTAAGAACATTTGTAAAAAACTTTTTAAATGAGATTTTTTTTTCATTTAAAGAGCTATATCGACAATAAAGTTCTAAAAGTCTCTTCAAATGAGATTAATGAAATTGTCATATTCTCTTTTTAATATTAAAGAGTGATTTCTCCATTTTAAAATAATATTATAATATTTTTTTTATATATCATCATTGTTGAAAAGAGAGTAGTACAACTCTATTATTGAAAAAAAAGAGGGTAATTAAAATTAATGAGAGAAATTTTTAATTAAAATAAAATAAACTTATTTTATTCGAAGAATCTTTTGAAAAAGAATTTATTTTTACTATTTTATTTATCACATAAATAAGTAGATAAGCATTTACATAGTAAAATTAGACGAATCATTTGATAATGTTCTAATAATTTTATGCTTATGGTGTAATTCTCAAGTCCTTAATTCAAGTTGGTTTGAGATTTGATTTGTAATTCCGTTTATCTTTTTCAAAACTCTCTCTTTTTTGCTCGATTGAGGCCAATACAAATGGTTTAGGAGGGTAATCTAGCTTTTTGATTGTGTTATCAATGTTAATTGTGGTTATTTGAATGTTTTTCGTATTGTCTGTGTGAATCTTTTAGAATTTTTTGCTCTAATTTCATGTTGAGCTTCAAAGCATTCTTTGGTGTTTTCTTATTTTTTAACTTAGTGAAGATTTTCTTTGCTTCTCTCTCTCTCTCCTTGTCTGTGCGTGCGCCTGTTTCCCAGCAAACGTCATTACTATTTTAAAATATTATCCTTTGGAATTATGTTATGTATTTTTATGAAATATTATTTATAGTAATTAAAGTTGATCATTATTCTTTATTAATGTAATTGTTATTATTTAACTTTTAGTTAAGTGGTGAATTTATATTTTTATTTGAAATTTTTAAGAACTTAATTTTTAATTAAATATAATTATAAAATAAATTTATGAAAATTTTCTCGTACACTTATTTGCACGTAATATCATCATAACAGTTTATAAATATTTTTAAAAAAATGTAAGTGTTACTGTTACTCTCCGAACTAGCATATGACTTTTAGATATATTTTTAGCTTTAATTCAAAGAAAATATTTTTAGCTTCCCTTAACCGACATATTCACGTTACGTTTACGTTTAATTTAATTTAAAAAAGAAAGTAAATTAAAACTCAACATTTTTTTTAATCTTTGTAACCTAAACGCTGAAACTGAGTACTGGAGCAATTTCTTTTTCCTCGACGAAATTGAACCCATAAGCACTCTCTGATTATTGAAATCTCGATCAATCAATCAATAATTGATCGAAGATGCCGAAGAAGATGGGAGTGAACAGCAAAGCCGAGGCGGCGCGTGCTCGCAAGAGCGCGACGGAATCGGAACGAAAGGAGCGCGAGGCAAGGGAGAAGGAGGAACAGTACTGGCGCGAGGCCGAGGGAGCAAAGTCACGCGCCGCGAAGAAACGCGAGGAGGAAGCCGAGAAGCGAGCCGAAGCTGTCGCGAAGAAAGCGGAGGCGCGGCGCCTGGCGGAGTTGGAGGAGAAAGAGCTCGAAAAGGCTATGAAAAAGCCGGACAAGAAAGCGAACAGAGTTTCGATTCCGGTACCGAAGGTGACGGAGGCTGAGCTGCGTCAGAGGCGCGAGCAGGAGCAGGCGGAGTTGGCAAAGAAGGTGGAGGACACGAAGAAGAAGCACAGCAGGACGGCGGCAGAGGAGGAGTATGAGCGGATGGTTTTGGTGACGAATACGAATCGTGATGAGTCGATTATCGAGGCGAGGAGCGTTGAGGAGGCTTTGGAGAAGATGACGGTGTCGGATAACTTGCCCGTCGATAGGCATCCAGAACGACGGCTGAAGGCGTCCTTTAAGGTGGGTACTATAAAAAAATTGTTTTTGTTAAGTCTTGATTTGTTAATTATTCATGAGCTAGCTTTTAGTTGCATTAGGAAAATGTTATAGGTTATTGTTTGATGACATTCATTCCAAATGAAAAAATGTGAATAAATATATTAAACTCTGTTGGAAGGTTCAGTTGTTTAGTTTGAATGAATTCACAAGTTGCAAATTTTAAATCCACGCGGCCTATAATCCTAGCAATTAGAAGATTTGTTACGATATAGTTTATGTTACAAGCTATAGCTTAACTACGCAATGCCTAGTTTTTACATTTGGAAGGAAAACGAAACATTATTGCAGTATGAGTAGGTTGAAATTAAACTTGGAGTTGCAGGACAGGGACGGAAATGGATACTTCTTGAATAGATAATATATATTAGTTTTGCCTTGCCCTTTTAGTTTAAGGGTGATAATGCAAGCCAAGGGTAGGAATTTGAATTTGGAACCTCAAATAAAATTTGCCAAGAATTACCTTAGTCTGGAACTAGTTTGCTGCTTAGCTGACATAGCCGTTCACCATCACTTTGGGATATACTTATCTGTTTAGTGACATTTGTTTTGTTCTGATTTTATTTGAGATGTTTGCTCATCTTTTAAGTTTTCCCCACTTTCTTCGTATTATCTCCCAAGAGGCTTTCATTTTTGTGACCACTTTTTGGTTTGCCAATTTTCTAATGAACATTTGGGGTCAATCTCTGAAAAACCGAAATCCTGAACTATATTTTCTTAATTGTTTATATATTGTCCTCCTATTGTTTTCATCCAGTTACAACGTAGTGACGAAGAAATCTCATTTTTGTTTTGATCTTGTGCTTATGGACCTGTACAGGCATTTGAAGAAGCTGAGCTCCCCAGGCTGAAGGAAGAGAAACCAGGTCTTACTCATAATCAATACAAGGACATGATATGGAAGCTTTGGAAGAAATCACCTGACAATCCTCTCAATCAGGTTAGTCTCAGACTTTGAAACCATATTTTTGGTACTGTCGATAGATGTTGGGTTGGTACTATTTTATAACACTTGATATCATCAGTAATTCATCGATGTAATAGCAGTTTGTAAACCTAGACCCTCAGTTAGCTCCCATATTGCTCTGCTGTGTGAACCATCTAGGCCTTTGGGTTGGTATGTCTTGTTGTGTTGATGTCGTAACTAAACTAATGATTTGCTGTTCATTATGTACATGTTTCCAAGTCTGAGGTTTGCTTGTGATGATTTTTTTTTCCTCCTGTGCAGATTACGGAGTGAGCATCCTACATTGCATTGTTTGCATCTTCAAGGTAGAGTAGCAGGCAAGTTCTCCGTGGGGCACGTTGTTGACGAACATTCAATTTTATCTGCAATGGAGCATTTTATACCATAGAGACGCGGTTATTGTATGTGAGGTGCCCAGTTAAACGGAATAAAATCAGAGTCAATTAACATTGTTCTCTAGTCATAAGTAATCTATTTAAGTCTTTTATTTTTATTGTTTCATGTATGTGGGAGAATTCCCCCCCCCCCCACGCTCCCTTTCCCCTCGCAACAAAGTTAAACTAATAAACCGCTGATGTATATGCACATAATTACTTTCTGTTATTTGTGAATACTATTTTTCTTTGCTTAGAACATTGAATTGTTGGCTTGGTAGTTCACATTCTCTGCACGTAGAAATTGGTAAGACTTGGCTTCATGTGGATCGTGAGCCTCCCATGGCTGCTACTTACATTAGTTGAGACAATGGGCTTTGGAATTCCTAGGGAATGGTGTCACTCGAAAGTTTTGGCCTAAAATGTTGTTACCCTAAAAGGAGGGAGTGATTGGAGAATTCCTGCTTCAGTAGAATTTTTTTAACTTCGTCATTTTGTTTTCTGTGGTGAAACTTTGAAGCGTTAGCTGCAGCTGCCTAATCTTCTAAGCCTTTAAGTCAGTTTTCCAGATTTTGATGTCTTATGACAAGCTTTTGTGAAGAAGGCACTGCATCATGGCTCTCTAGGAAACCATTAGTTCCTTAGGTAGTAACACTATCTCCACTCATCATTTCTGTAATTACTGGACCCCCCGAATTATAGCTGTGATATATATCATTTTTATTAGTATGGCCATTTTGAAATGCATGAGCACCTTTATTATAGAGCAAATTTTGCGATTTTATTGTCCATCTCAGCTGCGCACATCAAAGTGCTTTACCATCTCTAACAAATGGATGGTGTTCGATCATCAGAAAATATGATTCTTGCAGATCTTACTTTCCTGCAATTCAAAATGCGACAATTTAAATGTGATTCAAGTGGTTTCTGACTTTTCTATTTTCTGAACTTTTATTTTAAGGTGCCATTCAGTGAAATTTGGACTCCAACGTTAACTTGAGTTGTTATTTTTAAAGATTTCATGTTGTATGTGGTTTTATAATAGCATATAGTTGAGATTTAATTATTTATATATATTTTTATTTAGAAACCGTCAATCAGAAGATAAATCAGAATGATATATTCATTGGTAAATACTAGCAGCTTAGATAGAACAATGTATTTCATAAGTAGACCAAAAGCATCTACTCGCAAAGTGGACTAAAAGCAAAAGTGGTTGTGGCTTCATTCTTAGTTCTGTCTTGAAATGCTAGATTTGTGCTTTACATGGTGGTGAAATTGAAATTTAATAAGAAAATTCTCAATACGCAGCCACGCGCCCACGCCTGTACGTTCCTTGATGTTGTGACATGATTATTAATAAGCAAACAACGTTAGGTGCAATACGTGTGATTCTCATTGATGCCCTGCCCAACCAAATATGAAAAAGCCATCTTAACTTGTTCGTAATGAAAGGTGCGAAGCACAAGGGGAATTTAGACTTAGTTGCTACTACGGAGAGTTGAGTGCTCTAAATGTATTATTAAATTTTCATCATTCTTGTTAATGAAAGAGGAAATGGAAAATTCCCTTGTTGTTACATCCATATAGTCCATTTCTCCTCAATAAGTGCACCCAACCGGCTATCACCTGTAACATCAACTACCAGGGTTGCTGTTTGTTAAACATCAATAATAGATACAATCATGACAGAACAAAAGTCACTATTCCCAATTAATGAATTTGATGCCATACTCTCCTTTTCTTGGTTCAAAATTTATGGCAGTTCCAATGTCAGATGGATATATTGTTTGTTTCTGAAACTCAAAAATGTGACATTGTTTATGATGGTTGGGAAGTTAAGCATTGAGAAGAATTTTTTTTCAGTTTGGAGAACCAGAACAGTGAAGAAAAGAACAATCATTTTTGGTCTCAAATCTAATCACTGCAGCAGAGAGATCCTTCTTCAGTTGCTTACTGTTGTTGCGAAGCCGGGGGATAATGTGTTAGCAGTTCATGTTCAAGGACAGAATGATACTCTTGATCTCAACACTTTTCATATCCATGAAGATTTATGCAAGTCCAAGCAGGTACCAGTAAAATGAAAATAAAATGGCATTAGAAAAAATTGGGATAATTCGTCCGATTTATTTTTTTAACCATGCAGGTGGATTTTCTTGTTAAAGTCTCTATCGGAGACTCTTACATTACTGAGCTATCAAACCAAGTACGCATTAACTATGCGACAATTCTTGCACTCGGATGCAGCCTTTCAGGGTATTCAACATTTTAAAATGATAACCAAAGCTTTGTGTCTTCTTTGTATGTGCCTATCTCTGATGTGAATTCGGATTACGTTATGCAGGCTTAAAGATTCAGAAGTACTTACGAAATGTCTTAAGGCATTGCCTCCTGCTTGTACCATTCTCGTAATGGATAATCTGGGAAGAATTCTAGTCCGGAGACAGGGAACTTCACAACAAGGATCTACAAATGTACTACTTAAATCTTCACTTTCTTCTTCATCGAAATACCCCGGATTTGGGCAGCCGGCAACAACTCGGCAACTACGGAAGTCGCTGACTGCACTATCTTCCTCAACTTCATCAACGACAAGACAAGAAAGTGGTGTTGGAGTATGGATTGTTAAGGAGACAATGCAGGTTCCAGAATCCATAAAAAGGAAAATATTTGAGAAACTGGCAGTCTTAGAAGCTGAGGGACCCAGTAGACTTTTCACATCACAAGAACTCAAACATCTTACTCGTAATTTCAGCCCCACGATGCTGATAGGACAAGGAGGGAACAGTAAGGTTTATCGCACCAACCTTGTGGATGGTCGGGTAGCAGCAGTAAAAGTCCTCAAATGCACAAACTGGTCGGAAGAGGAAGTTCTCCGAGAAGTAGAGCTGTTATCGAGTATAAAACACGAGAACATAGTTCGGATAATTGGATACTGTCATAGCAAGGAAATGTATGCAATTGTGTACAATTTACTAAAGGGAAGCCTGAAGCAATATCTGAATCAGCTCAAGTGGAATGAGAGAATGGTTGTTGCAATTGGTGTGGCAAAGGCACTTGAGTACCTTCATCATACTTGTGATCCTCCAATCATTCATAGAGATGTGACGTCGTCCAACATTCTACTCTCTGAGATTTTCCATCATCCACAAGTAAGTTTTAGCACAATTTGCATTCAAATAATTGCATATTTTGATGCTTGGACTAATGGAAGACAGTTTCATTCTCGTGGCACTGGCATATATTTGGATTTCACATCTTAGCTCTCAGATTTTGGAGCAGCAATTGTACAGCACCAGTCTCCTCAAGTTTCAGAAAATGTAAACCCAGGAAATGTTGTGGGGACTTTTGGATACTTAGCTCCGGAGTACATGATGTATGGAAAGGTTGATGAGAAGATTGATGTGTACTCCTATGGAGTTGTGCTACTGGAACTCATCACAGGGAAAGAGGCGATTCAAACAAACAAGGCAAATCGTGAAAGCTTAGTACTTTGGGTGATATGAGAAATCACTTGACTCGCTTATAGTTTTTATACCGCAATGAAGTGTCTATATTTGAAAGCTTTAAGAATGTGTGCCTAATATTATGTCCTTGCAGGCAAGGTCTCTTCTCAACAGTGGCCTATGTGAACGTCTAATTGATCCTCAGTTGAATGAAGAATACAACAAGGAAGAAATGGAAATTATGATGTGTGCAGCACGGCTATGCCTCTTGCATTCGTCTTCTCGGAGGCCAACAATGAAGATGGTGAACTCTCTTTTCCTGATTTGATGAATAATGAGCTCATACTTTTTAAAGCCTATAAAATTTGTTCAACTTCCTAGCACTTTCCCGTTACTTTGAATTTGGTCGCTTAGGGGGGTTTAAAATTTAATGTTTTGTCTGTTTGAGCAGATATTGAAGTTATTCGAGGAGCCGGGCTACTCGCTAAAGATGAAAAGGGGGAAAGATGAGCTCCTAAATGAAAGGAGATCAAACAGACCTGAGGAAACATTGTGATAAGACTGGCTGTAGTGATATCTAGACATGTATCTCTCAACTAGACCTAGTTGGTCTTTGTCTCCTGTTACATGATATTTGTCAATTTTTTACAAAGATGGTCAAGATCAGATCAAATTGTCTCCTATCGCCTTTCCAATAGGGCATCATGCGTCAAAATAATGGTGAGATAAAACCCTTTCTCTCCGGTATAATGTATGTTTGCAGATAAATATTCTCAGTTTATAGTAGCTGATTTTGATGCGGCTTGTCAGTGTATTCTGATAACTTTGTACAAAAGCCTATCTGCTGTTTCAATATTTGACAAGATATGCAGTTAGTACTTTTTAGAGTAGGATTTATTACCACAGTGGCATGATTAAAGAAACAGAAATTCCCCAGAACTTCGAATCAAGGTTAAGCTTTAACGACATTCAACTGTATTATTTGAATTGGTGTATTATTCTTGAACAAGCATACCATGAATGTATTTCTACAATTCACTTGTTTGTCCTACAGTTTATTCATCATATGAGAGTACTTGCAATGATTTTATTTTATTGGTTTAAGCTGCTGCCAACTGAGCAAAGTTAATAGGGGAAACAAATCTTGGCTCACCACCGTAGAGGGTCACAGCGGCTAAATTCGAAGCAGCCTGTGTAGGATGGAATAAATCCCAGAACAAGTATTGGTTTCGGTTCGAGCAAAGATTTGCTTTTGGATCACAAATTGATTGTGCATTGAACCTCCCAGCTCCACAGCACGCAGTTTGCACCTCCGTAAAATCTGAGACATCAAAGAAAAGTTAACTTGAGGAATTCGTCAAAGCAAAATGAAAAGATGTAACAACAGCATAAATTATGCGTCAAGAAACTTACTGAATAGAAAAGGGTTGTTTAAAACATTTATAATCATTTCATATGTGTTTCCAAGTGAATACTTCATGTCCTTGTATTCTGAGCTGAGGTTGCACAAGAGAGATTCAATTGATGCATGAAAATCTCTTGCGTACTCATTCAATATCTCCAAACAACCGCCGGTACTATTGTAAATCCTTTGAGATGGGCAGCATCCAATTGGTGGAACACTAATGATCCCGAATTTCCTTGCTCCAAGATTGAGTAGTACCTGAATTATATAACACAAGTTCAGATCCAAGTACAAGCGTACATAAAACTTTTGTTTCTGTGAGTGCAATGTGATGATGATCAGAAGAAATCTTACCTTCAAGTGCTTCTCATAAGCAAGTCCTAAACTCGACACGAGCGTTTCTTTTGGCATAGTACTACCAGAATGGTAGTATTCAAAAATATCATTGCTAGCGGTACTGATGAAGACCAAAGACTTTGAGAGAAACTTCTTGGCTTCTGATTTACCTAACGCAGCCATGAGATGACCATGGACAGCTTTAAATTGCTTTATCTGCTCCGTCAATGGGACCACATTCGTCAGGTTGCTATGTAAGTCATCGGTTGGAACTTTCTCTGCTCCGAACTTCATCATTGTTGGCTGAAAATCAGATCAGTAGATAAAATCGGTCTTAATCAATGAGAGTTCTCCAAAGATTACGCGCGCGCGCGCGACCGACTAGTAAGATATATTTACCCTTCTTTGTCCGGTTAAATCGAGAAGGCCTGAGCCTCCAGAGGCGAAGCTTATACCCCTGAAGCTATGCTTCTTGACACCAGATGAACTTTTTATTAGAGAAAGAAAAGGCGGTGGACTTCTCTTGTGTCCCAGTATCTTGGCTGAACAAGAAAACATACTTAATGCAATATTGTGTCAGTAGTGAACTTTACACTGATTAATATGACACATTAATCTATAGGAAGTGGAAACTATACTAACCAAGAAAATCAGCACTGTTTAGGCCATTGCTGAACCTTCCAGTGGGTCTTGCGTGAGGAAAATCTACGCCATTGTGAGGAAAATTGGCTCTGACGTTGCTCTGAGGCAAGAAGTTATTGGTTCCAACATCAGCCGTTGAGTCTCCAAATATGAAAATCGTCGGCACCTCTGCATTTGCTGAGATAATAACCATCATGGTCATGGCCATGGCAAAAGCAACCAACTTATTTGCCATGGGAAATAGACTAGCGAATCTATTCCTCTCTTTCTTTTTCTTTTTCTACATTAAAGCACTTGAAATGTTCAACTATTTATATACCAAAAATGAATAAATAAATGTTGATGCCAAAAAATGACCTCAACAACTGAATTTATTTTTTAGGGAACCACAGTATGAATTCGACTCGAGCAACACTGCAACCGCTACTTTGTATACCTGCCAATCACAAAACACGGTTAGGACACGCCAGTAGGTATTCCGGCGAAAATCCTCCGATGCTTAAGTCAGATGTTTTATGTTTCAAAAAGAGAAAAATGAAAGAAAGGGCTTGAGAATGAGTCCGATTTATGAATTTTTCGGTATTAGAGTTAAGGGTCTTGGTAGAAAAATGGTAACCTTTGAGGTTGATTCTGTAGAGTTTTTTTGTCTGTTTTTCTAACCCCTTCACATGAAGCTTTCTTTTCTTTAAATAGCCCCCTGGTTGTGGGGTGGTTACCACGATTTTAGCACATTCAAAGGTAGTTACTTGCAGTTACTTATCAGTCGTGAGCGGTTGAGAAGATAATGGTATACAACTCATCTAAAAAATAGGCCACGTTATCCCGATTGAATTGCGGAATGTATGAACCCAGTCGTCCATACATGCTTAGGTTATACTTGTAACTTAGGTAGCCAACTTAGGCCCCAAGTTGCATTTCTGAGGTCAGCTTGACGACAATGACTTTGGGTAGATTAAGGTTGACCGCGATTGAATTGCGGAATGTATGAACCAGGTCGTCCATACATGCTTAGGTTATACTTGTAACTTAAGTAGCCAACTTAGGCCCCAAGTTGCATTTCTGAGGTCAGCTTGACGACAATGAATCTGGGTAGATTAAGGTTGACCGTATTTCTCGATGCTATAGAAAAATCCGACCCTAACAATAAATTATCTGTGAAGGTACAAACAAATGCCGATAAGTTGGTAAATTTCCAGCGAGAACACAAATTTTACAAGAACAAAGTGTGAAGAAACCAATTAATTTGAAGAATGTTTTACATTATAATAAGTCAAAGGTGCTGCCGTCTGTGAACCTGCCCTCTGAGGAGGGAAAGAGAGATTTTATATTGCTAGTAAAGGGGTTCCCGGGGGGCACATCCCCCCGACCCCCTGACACTGACACGAAAACTTGCTTATGACCAAGTTCTTAGTTTTTTTGTCTGATTCTTCGGGTAGCAACAAGGAATAAAATCCACAGTTCGTATGATAGAAACAAAGAGTCTCGTTTGTCCACATACATTTTCTTACAATTCTTTATTGAATCAATGCTTCAACGAACGAAGTTAATGGGGGCTAAAAGAGGACAATTGGAGATGACAGAATGATGATTTTACAACCGTTGCTTGCTTTTCTTTTACTGTAGAAAAGCTAAATTATAATAAATTGACTATGAACAAAATAATTGCTACACTTTGATTATTACAAACTAAAAATACAAATTTTGCTAAAAAAGAATAGGACCTCAAGATGGGGTCATGTCATTTGTAATTGTAAATGTAAATTCAACATCTCTTTCTTTAGCAGCCTCTCTTATAGAGATCTTGTGCGTTTGCCTTTGGCTCTGCCGCAGAGGAGAGCATTCTTCGGAATCGGATACTCATCCCTGATTGATTCAACAGGTGAATAAACTCTCAGATAAAATTGTTGTCCGAGATATTGCCGTGCCCAAAACTCACTCCTGACGTTCCAAATTCCCACATTATCAAGTGCTACATAAATAGCGGTCCATGACTTGGGATATACCTGTAACACACCAAAACAAATATTTATTTTCTGCAACATTTCAAGTGATTAGCATTATGCAACAAAATTTCCTTAAGCAAA
Source organism: Luvunga scandens (assembly GCA_030449905.1). NCBI lineage: Eukaryota > Viridiplantae > Streptophyta > Magnoliopsida > Sapindales > Rutaceae > Luvunga > Luvunga scandens. The sequence goes on from JASUUG010000714.1 coordinate 828,861, forward strand.
CATCTAACCTGAGTTGTGCAACGTGAGACAGCATCTCTCAAATTGTACTCATTACGACTGGCCGGTGTCCACACTCCACCATCCATTCTGCAATGCCAAAAACATTCCAAGATTAGTTCGCAAGCGCATTAATATTTTTTAGTTCAGCACGCATGCGGATTCATGTCTTACCCGACTACCCAGAAGTTGTATCCATCAATGTGCCAACTCTGGACAATATTTTCATGATTTTGGAACACAATTTCAATAAAAGCTCTGAAGTCAGCACCCATAACTGAGGTGTCAAGGTAAATGTTGCCACGGGTTGGCTGATCCGGGATGCTACCGACGCGAAAAACACCTCCAATTTTGAAATAATCTGCTAGCTTCAGGGGAGTGTCAGCTGGGATGAAAGCTACACTGTTAACTGCATATCTCTGCTTGCCATTGACTTGACCAGCTGAGCTTTCTAGCTTGATAGTTCTTGAAATGTTAATAAGACCATAGTGGTAAGATCCTTGTGGGTTTGGTCTTGGTCCACTTGCTGTCAAATTAGTCCTGTAATTTGACCCAAAATAATCACACTTGGTAAAAATGATTATATAAATAAATATATTTTCGATTAAAAAGGAAACACACACTCGAATTACCTAATTGAACGGGCCTGGTTAAGAGACCAATCAATTTGAGTGGTTGGCCCACCGGGAACTGGGCCGGAGACAGGGTGGGCCGAGTTACTGTAGTGAACAGTGCCAGTGGTAGTTAGGACCTTCTTGGTGAACCGGGTCGAGACTGCAATGTAGAAATCTTGTGCGGGCTGGTCCATAGTAACAAGCACAGAGTAGGACTGACCCACGTGCACATCAAGTGATGAATAAGTGGTTTGGACGGTGTGGGTTCCTTCTACTTCAACAAGCTTCATCTTGTGACCTTGAATGCGAAAATTGAGCGAATGTTGCACGCCCACATTTGATATCCTGAACCTGTAGGTTTTTCCTGAAATGTCCCCCCAAAAAGAAACATCACTTAACCAAAAAAGAGGGAAATGATTCAATTCAATGTAGCCACTAGCCAATTTAATATGGTCACAAGCTATATATGATTTGAAATTTACCTTGCTCAACTGCGAAAGATGCGCCATTGGATCCGTGACCATTGATCAAAATGCCATCAGGGGAAGGCGGTCTGTGGCCTCTATCCAGAATAGCCTTCAATTTCTGTATCATGAACATTAGATCTGTTAGAACCTTTTGCACGTGGGGCAATTGAACTTAAGACTATAGTTGTGACATAATGTTAGAGACTAACAATAGGATTAAAGATAAGTGAGTAAATTGTTTCACTTACATTGTGATTGGCCCTGTACCAATCACCAATAAGAACAGTGAAATCTCCAGCTGGTTCAGGGAATGGAACAGGAATCAAGGGCCTGCTGAGAATCCTGATGCCTCCAAAGCCACCGGCTGCCTTTTGAAAGCCAACAGATGGGAAGTAAAAGTAGCTTCCGATTTGATCTTTCACTTGTAAAATGTAAGTGAAATTTTTTCCTGGAGGAATTGGGCAGGTGGTGCCGTACACTCCATCTTCATATGAATTTCTCCTCTGCTGCACGCCATTCCTGATTCAATTTGCCAATCACAATGCAAAGTTTTAGCCACATTAACAAAAAAAAATTAGAAAAATTACGATAAGTATTGTGACACAACTGTTTGATAGGAAACATGGGAGGGTCGATTAAGATCTTTTAGGGGAGTGGACGTATGTATGTTGTAAACATTCAAACCAGTAACTCTCAAATAAAAAATCGTCAACTCCAATGCATGGATTATCCAAATTTCAAAGATCACAGAAATGCTAACCAGGAGATGAGGAAAGGCTCTGGCAAGCTGTTATGAACATTGATGATTAGATTGTCATTGGTGACACAGTGAATATCAGGCCCTGGAAACTGTCCATTAATAAGAATACCCTGGAAACAAAAATGCAAATCCTCATTCAATAATTTTTCAGATCAAAAACATCCAAAATATGATTAAAACTTTTAAATTTTTACAAACCTGTTGGCGAACTCCAAGTGGGTATATGTCACCATAAGTTACATTCCATGTGAAAAACCTGTAAGGACTTTCAGCTCTGGCAAGAATGGCCAACATTGCGAAAACATAGACAACACATAGTTGCCAAATCAAAGCAATTTTTGGCAACATTTTGGAAAGAAACTGAATCAAGTGGTAAAGAGTTTGTGTAAATGAATGACCAAGGGAAGGTTACAGAAAGCACACACTTAAATATGGTTAGTGGTAACTGAAAGATGACATGTATTTAAAGAACAATTCAACGAGGGAAGCTTATAAAGAAGTAGAAGCCATGCCAGCCCAAAAAGTGCTTCCTGTCACATTATAATATACAAAATGCTTAGTGGGGCAGTGGTAAGAGCGGTGTGGGCCCATCTAATATTAGGATTTTCCAGCCAATGGGTGTCTTCCACGTAAGCAAACTTAGGGTTTTAAATTTTTAATGACCTTGTAAGCAGCTTAATAAGACCGCGTTTGCTTGCTTTCACATGCACAGTACATATTGATATGTTGGTGTGTGCCCGTGATTTCTGACGCGACACACGGTATTTACATGTGCACATTTTCTCGCTCAACTAACACGCCACGCCACGCCACCTTTTGGAGGGTTTGCACTTATAGGGCAATGAGCACGGTCAACGGTGGAGATTGATTCATTTGTTAAGACCCACTTGGAATCAAGGGTTAGAATTCATGATTGAATGTTGATATAATTTTACGCGGAAACTATGATGGTGATGTGGAAAGTTCCCGAAATTGCATTTGCTGATCGCAGATTGCCTGGTGACAGAGAAATGACAGTGAATAAATTAATGGAATTTTTGTTGATTAAGATGTTGCTTCATCGTGTAAATTAAAACCAAATAAATAAATCATTTTATATTATTGTTTTGCATTCACATTCGTGCCAAAGTTGGTTTAATTTATGAATGGGACTTGCAATTATTCTATTTTATGGACTGATTTTTCTTTTGTATAATATTTTACAATATCTACATATTCTTTGCTATAAAATCCATGCAAGGGAAAAAATTAAGAAAGACGAAATGGGTGAGTCAATATTCTTAGTAAGCCACAGCTGGTTGAGCCCAATCATCAGTCAAATATATTGTGCTTTCTTGATTTTCTAAGTACATTCGTTTTGGAGCAGTATGAAAGTGCTTTCTGTGAGTAGATTCCCAGAAAGTGTTTTTGTTTTCACATATGAAACTTGAAGAAGCGTCTAATCAATGGTTTTTTTATTAAAATAATAATAATAATAATAAAGAAAATCAAGTGTACTTTGATTTCAAACCATCCCCCCCCAAAAAAAATCTATTTAGCCTAAATATAACAAAAATGAAGAAATAAATATATAAATTTGGTTATCTTATAGTGTCTAATTTGCAACGATGATGATGTACTTGTTGATGTTAACTTATCATGTGATGATATGGGTTTAATGCTTTCCGTGTTGTGAAAAAACATCCATACACATACATAGTGGCGAACTTAGAATGTAATGCGCTAATCAATTTTATAAGGATACGGCTAACTCATTTTATTATTATTGTTAAATCATTTCAAAAATGGTTTTTTTTTTCATTAACTTATTTTTTGCCGATCGAGTAGATGACAAAGTGAGATAATGAGTTTATTACCAATAATTTTAATACTCAGAAACGTTTTTAATGTCATTAACAATCGACCGCGAGTAAATGGCAGTGAATAATGATCAATTCAAGAAGTTGTATCAATATTTTTTTGAACTTACTAGTTAGTGATTTTCTGAATTCTCACTATTTTTAACTATAATATGTCTGCTTGCTTATACTTTCTGACTGTAAACATCTATTCATAACAAGCTTTAATTATTTCAAGTGGATGAGGCCCATAGTCCATAAATTACTCCGCAAATATCTATGGTTGGTGGGCTTGCAAAAATGGTAGCTCAATTCTTCAACGATTACGCCATTAGGCGCAAATGATGACCCAAAGCAAAACTTAATTAAAAGTCTCAACTCGAAGGACAGCAACGCACTCAAGGACTCTCCAAAAAATGAATTTTTACATGATGGATAATCAAAAACTATTCTAATTAAATTGTCTCTATTTCTATTCTTTTCAACACTCATATATATAAAATATCTTCTAAAATGGTATAGGTAGTTTTATTGTTAGTGCATGCTTTAGATAGTGTACATTTGTTGGTGGCACAGTAACGCCACAAGCAATGGATTGGTGTCCAACGAGATTAGATAATATTTCAATAATTTTCTCGTTAGTTTTCTATGATCATTAGAATATTTAAGTTAGAGTATACCTTTGTGAGTTATTTATTTTTTAAGCGTCACGAAAAAAATGAAAAAAGAAGAAAATGCATTCTTTTATTTTATTTTATGTTGGGGAATTATTACTTAGTAGAGGTAGATAATACATTTTATAAAATCAAAATAACTAAATAAATTTTAAAGAGTTGGGCTTTTACAGATGGGACAGACTAAAACTTTTCAAAATCAATTGGAGTATTTTTCATAGTTTCAAAACTTACAAAAACCACTGTTACAAAATTAAAAGAAAATAAAATCTTTTTTTAAAAATTACCCTTTGAACTTTTACGTAGGACGTGGGCCCAACAGGTGTTATACGGAATCCGTCATGATAGTAGTGAAAATAACAGATTTCACAAAACATGAGGGAGATTACCAAAATTTCCCCATTTACGTGGTAGAAGTAGGCTACAGGACAGGCCCCAACTTTAGTTTCTCACCAGCTCACACCGCAGTCGCACATTACTAGCCACAAAAATAAATAAAATGACTATTCTATGTAATGTTACGTGGACAAAACAGAACATAATCTAGAGCTAGAAGATTGCGTTTCTTATCCACTAACTAAACACACACGCGCACGCAGACACACAGAGTCTTCCCCTTTGTCCAGATTACACACAGCTTGAATTCGCCATTGATGTCAAAAACTAAAAACTGAAAACTCACTCCTTACGCAAAAATATCTGCATGATTATGATGTGAACAAGTAAACCCTAGTTCCAAGATCAGCTCGACTCAATCCAACGTCAATAATTAATATGGACTCTCTCTTGCTAAACCAATCACTCGCCCGTCTTAAACTCCTTCCCAAAATCCCACCTCCCACTTCTCAATTTCTTCACATCAAACCACCACAACCCCACGGTAAGCTACACTCCACTACTTCATTTGCCATCCAAAACCAACAGCAGATACCGTACAGCACAGCCGATCCAAACGACGACGAATCATACGGCGAGGTCAGCAAGATCATCGGCAGCAGAGCCCTCGAGAATGCCACCGGCATGGAGTACTTAATCGAATGGAAAGACGGCCACGCCCCCTCCTGGGTCCCACAGGACTACATTGCCAAAGACGTCGTTGCCGAATATGAGTCTCCCTGGTGGACCGCTGCTAAGAAAGCCGACGGTGCCGCGTTAAAGGAACTCATCGAAGCCGGCAACGGGCGCGACGTCGACGCCGTCGACAACGACGGACGGACTGCCCTGCTGTTCGTGTCCGGGCTCGGGTCCGAGGCTTGCGTCAGGGTTTTGGCGGAAGCTGGGGCCGATTTGAATCACAGGGACAACAGCGGCGGGTTAACGGCGCTGCATATGGCGGCTGGGTACGTGAAGCCCGGTGCGGTGAAGCTCTTGCTCGAGCTGGGAGCCGATGGTGACGTGGAGGATGACAGAGGGTTAACGCCGTTGGCTTTGGCTAAGGAGATCTTGCGAGTTACTCCCAAAGGGAACCCTATGCAATTTGCGAGGAGGTTGGGGCTGGAGGCTGTGATTAGGAACTTAGAGGAGGCGATATTCGAGTACGCTGAGGTGCAGGAGATTCTGGAGAAGAGAGGGAAGGGTGATCAACCTGAGTATTTGGTCAAATGGAAGGACGGCGGTGATAACGAGTGGGTCAAAGCAGGCTTCATTGCTGAGGATTTGGTGACGGATTATGAGGCCGGCCTGGAATACGCTGTGGCTGAGGGTGTGGTTGGGAAGAGAATGGGGGACGATGGGAAGAGAGAGTTTTTGGTTAAGTGGACGGATATTGATGAGGCCACCTGGGAGCCCGAGGAGAATGTTGATCCTGATTTGATCGAGGAGTTTGAGGCAAGTCAAAGTGATGGTGCGGTCCAGTTAAATGAGAATCATATTGGGGATGCAGTTGGGGCCCGGGCTCAATTAAGCGAAGGTGATCCAGCCCATGAGTCTACTAGAGTTTAGCTGTTCGGAAGCGATTACTCGTAATATGCCTTGATTGTTATTTTCTATATTTATGAAAGCAAATTATAACTTTTTTATTCTTTCAAATTTTGCTTTCATAATTTTGGGACGACTCAAACTCTACAGCTTATGAATAAAGGGAGGCGTGTCAACCAATTCAACTGAATTGTTCCTCCCCTAGAACATTCTAAATCCAAATCCAACACATGCAGTGCACGTGATGAAATAGGTTACTAACGAATCAAAATCTTTACACACAAAAAATTTTAAATTAAGATTTCTCAAATTTTTAATAAAACAAAATTCACAATCCATGTGCTAATGATCTCTCACGAAAACATAAATATAACAAAAGTCTCAAAACTTTCTAATTACAAGTTTATAAAATAAATAGACTTAAAAGGAACATGAGTTTATTATTCTCTTATTCAACTAGAAAAAAGAAATGAATCTTTAACTCCAACAATGTGCATATCTATCAACAAGATACTTAATTTATAAAAAGTAATGTTGAGGGATAAATTGTCAACTCGGTAAATAAAATCATTCCTAATACACTAGACTTATCGATACAAAAAATATTGCATACCTCTCAATAAGATACTTAATTTGTAAAAAGTAATGACGAGGGATGAGCTGTCAATTCGGTAAATAAAATTATTCCTAACACACTAGGCTTATTAGTACCAAAAATATTGCAAGCCTTCTTTTTATCAAAACATATATTATAATTCATAATACAATGTATTATAATAAGATGACATATGTTCATAATAATTCAAAATATCAGAAGTATAGTTAATTATGAACTCAAATAGTATGGCATATATGCAGAAAATAAGAGGTTAGCTTATATCACATAGTGTCAACTATACTTCTAGTGACACAGCCAAAAACAAAATCAGAATAAGAATATCGTGTGCACACTCAGAACAAAAATCCAGTACTGATCCATAACATATATGTATCGTATTATACAATTAGAATCAGAATCAAAATCAGAGTAACTATGGACAATGAGCTAAAACGTTTAAATTAGTTTTTCATATGTAATAACTTGTACATCACATTTTGCGTTGTATGTGGCACTTCGCGGCACTTTGGCCCTCGGGAGGTAGCCCCCATATGTCTCAAGAGGTGGCCCCTGTACAATCATAAATAATTTAAATCGTACATGAGCACAAAACATTTGTATTATATTCATAAATGTTCGTAGCCATAATTTATACTTGCAAGATATCTTATAAACAAAATCATAAAAAAAATAATCATGTAACAAAATAAATTACATATTTAAAAGCATTTATAATATTTTGTTGAAACCATAAGAATAACATAATTTTCATATTTGAAAACATTTGCACAAACTAATTTTGTTATTAAAAATAATTGATTTTTAAAGAATTATAAAAACACATGTATTTATAGTAACATCAAAATAATCATACTTATTTACTACATTAGGAATGAAGTTACTTACCTTGATAAAAGCAATGATCTAAACACTCCTTTAAGCCTCTAACAACCTCAAACACCTCTAATATGTTAAACAAATAAAAGTTATAATTATTAACAACTTATTCTAAGAACCTAATTTTCTAATTCATACCGGTACAAGTCTGATTCTTAAAATTTTAACTCTTAATCTAGAGATTAGAATGACACAATATTTTGTAAAATTATTTCGGACATCCATGAGTATCTCCCATAAATTTTTCAAATGGATCTGACACCAAAAACATTTTCAAAGCTATTTGTTTTTTAATAAATTCTAAATTGTCTCACAATGGCTTAACTGGACAATATGGATTCCGAGATTTTTATAAAATTATATATAAATTGGAAAATTATGAAATTAAATGGAAGCACTAGACACATATAATAACCTCCGTTTAAAATTTTATGATTTTGCAAGTTCATTTGTCCCTACAAATAATTTTGTGAATTAGGTCATTTTGTTGGAATCATAGTTTTCTAGTGCAACAGTGTCCGATTTGAAAATCCATATAAAATTAAAAACAAAATCAAATTTTACTAAACAAAATCAAATTTTACTAAACAAAATTTATTCAATAAGCTCTACATGTCTAGTTTTTAGAAAGATAAGGCTCTTCTCAAGAATTATTCGTAAGATACATGTTTAATTTTGAGATATTCATGCTGTTTAGAATTGTCTACGTGTGTTTATTGCCTCCAAGATTGTTTAACAAGACTCAGCAATAAATCAAAATCCTAAACACAACCTAAACACATCATAAATCATGCATAATGGTTTGTAACAATCTAAAACCATGTCAATAAAAATCCTAATTGAGTGATAGAAATACATGTGGAGAATAGAGAGAGTAAAACTTATCAATATTTAAGGTTCTCTTTTAAGTAAGAGTTTGAATCATAGGGTGTGAATAAAGGAGTACTGAGCAGCAGAAAAAATAGAAGAAAATGTATTGAACTTAAGGTTATGGAGGAGGAAAAAATATGAATTTATAAGAAGTCTTAATAAATCTTATTATGTTTTGAAAATATAAGTATTTTTTAAAATTATCCCATGAACAATTCTTAACAGTATGGGGTAATAGTGCCACTTATAAAATCTAATAAAATAAAATTTCTTATAATTCTAAATTCATGGAAATTTTGGTGTTACAAACCCCCCCCCCAAAAAAAAACTCTAATTCTAAATTTCTAATTATACAAGATCAACCAATAAAGTTTGCTTAAAAAATGAGTTAGGAATCCATTTACATTCAATTTCTCCGATAGCAATGAAATGAATCAATTGCCAAACCATTATTACTGGCTACGAGATGACAAAAATCGAATATTAAGCCTCATAAAATAGAAGAGGGGACTTGAACCCTTGTCTTTTAAATTTTGAGAAAGAGATGGGTTATCATAGTTCCCTACCATGACCTTTTTTAATTAACATCCCTACTAGGCTAATATTCTCTTAATTTGATTTGAATTAAATTTTTAACTTGATTCGAATGTGTTGACGCAGACGTGCTGGCCCAAAAGCTAATTAATGCATGGTTGGATGGATTCGAATTAGACGTGCCCACAGCTACCACAGCCTACAGGTATTGAAGGTATCGTGACACCCGTCTCATAAAACAATGTGATTTCCCCACATGCCAGCAGTATCCCCGCTTTTTACATCCGCAATTGTTTAAACCAAGGTCAATCCAGACATTCCAATATTTAATCCAGCAAATATACTCATTACCAAACCGCTCACTCGCGTTCAAATTTGGTGACCAAAACGCTTGCCTAAACGCCGTCCGAGCAACTCTCTCCATCCGTTCATCCCTCCCTCGCGCGTACGACTCAGCACAGCGTCAACAACACGCACGAGGCCAAAACGAGAAACTCACTCCTCTTGTTCGCACCTCGGGGCCTTAATCAGAATTAACTGCCACTTCCTTTCTCAGCAACACCTTTTTCTCTCCTTCAGTACGTTACCATTTCATTCAATTATCATTCAGAAAACTTAACAAAACCCAAAACCCTAATCTTCATTGTCCTGATATCTTCACAATGCATGCTAAGACTGACTCAGAAGGCACGAGCATTAACGACGCCACGTGGCCGCCGCGGTCACCACCTCGCCGGCCGATTTACTACGTGCAGAGCCCGTCGCACCCTGACGTCGAGAAGATGTCGTACGGGTCAAGCCCCACGGGCTCGCCGGCACACCACTACTATCATTGCTCTCCCATTCACCACTCTCGCGAGTCCTCAACTTCCCGGTTCTCCGCGTCGCTCAAGAACCCCAGAGGCGTCTCGGCTTGGAGACACGTGCAGCTTGATCATAAGGACGACGACGGCGACGACGACGACGAAATGGACGGTCGTGATGAGGGTTCTGGCCGTAATGTGAGGTTGTACGTGTGTATTGGTTTGTTCTTCGTGCTTTTGTTCACTGTGTTTTGCTTGATCTTGTGGGGTGCCAGCAAGCCTTACAAGCCTAAAATCATCGTAAAGGTAATTCTCTATATTTTTTTTGTTTTCCTGGTTTACTGAGTCAAGCCGGCGACTCAGTTTACTGCTTTCATTGAGAAACGAGCCGGCATAGTTTGTTACCGCCTGGCAGGGATTGTTGATGTGGATGGACTGCACGCCGTTTTGATTTTCAAAACCCCGCTTTATTAGCCTTTGGTTTAATTAATTAATTAATTAATTTTATAATTAGTTTAATTAATTTCATTTAAGATAATATTATCGTGGGCAGAACATAGTGTTCGAGAATTTTAATGTACAAGCGGGGAGCGATGAATCAGGGGTGCCAACGGACATGTTATCATTGAATTCAACGGTCAAGATCTTATACAGAAACCCCGCTACATTTTTTGCTGTCCACGTCACTTCTACTCCTCTGGAGCTTCAATATTTCCAGCTCAAACTTGCATCTGGACAGGTAAATTCCTATGCTAAATCGAAGGTCAAATTGGTCATTTTGGGGCTAGATTTTTCTGGGTTAAAGTTCCAAAAACCTTTTGGGCATGGCAAAGCTTCGAATGCCATAGCCAATTGGGCTGCTTTTATTTGAATGCCTGTAAAAAGACAGCAGCCTGCAAAAACGTATTATTGAAGCCTTTTTGGGAAGTGTAATTTGGGTCCACCGAACCAAGCTAGGTCTTTATCATTTTGGCTTTTATCTACTTTAGCGTCTAGCAGTAGCAGATATTATTCATTATGGTCCTTAAATTTTACTTAATTTCTATTTAACTTAGTTTCTAGTGTTAGAAGCCTTGACCTTGTACCTCAACTTTAGGCCTTTGGTACCCATTTTTGGGTTGGTTAAATTCATGATCATGATATAGCTGTTCTTAATGTAATTTAATTTTGTTTATGATGGATAAATTAGATGAAGAAGTTTAGTCAGTCGAGGAAGAGTCAGCAAAACGTAGTAACTGTGGTGAAAGGGTATCAAGTGCCACTCTATGGCGGGGTTCCAGTTCTTGCGAGTGCTAAAGCACACCTTGATACAGTAGAGGTTCCATTGAACCTAACATTTGTGATGAGGTCAAGGGCTTACATTTTGGGGAGACTGGTGAAGTCTAAGTTCTATCGGAGGATTAGGTGTTCTGTCACTTTAAGAGGCAATAAACTTGGCAAGCCCCTTAATTTGACAAATGCATGTTTTTATCAATGAATGAAAGAAACTCTCTAAATTTTCTGTTGGTTCACTTAATCAGAAGTTTTGATTTATCTTGGATACCAGTACCAGATGATGGTTCAACTGTAAGATGCAGATGGAAGTGTTGGAGTTGGATTCTTCGCTTTTCATTGGAAATGTAAATTTCTCTAGATGTATTGATATAGATTCCAACTGAAAGTTATATTTACCCTTTTGCAGAGGCTTCTTGTTCAAATTTTCTCTCTTTTGTGATTGTCGTCATCCATTCATGCCTCGTTACGCTTCTTTCAATACTGGTGTGTGGTATAAGTATCTTCGAAATATATTTATATTCTTGATTTGAAAATGTGATGGGGATCTACTGATTTTAGCTGCCTAGGTGAATTTCACTGTTGCTTCATTGATGTGAGTACTTGAGCTTGCATGTATTTCTTCTTCTTCCATGCTTCTCCGTTCTGAAACTTGTCGAAACACTTATTTTATTTATACAAATAGGCAAGACATACAGCTACTGAACTAGATGAAGAACTTCTACAAGCATGGAGTATCAGAAATGAACCGAAAAACACTTCAAACAAACAACAAAAATACTATTTCCTCGAAGCAATTACTTCTCAGGTTTCTTTCAATTATCCTTGTGCTTTGCCTTCTCGTCTTCACTGTGATGACCGGGAAGCTTCTCCTTGATCTTCTCTAATATTCCTTTCTTCTCCTTGTCATCCCCTTCTGCTAAATGTTCATTTGGGCGACCACCAGCAGCAGCAGCACCCTCTTCAGCCTTCTTGGGTTGACCAGAAAGTTTATCCTTGATCTTCTCTAGAAAGCCTTTCTTCTCCTCCGGATGTACTGCTTCAGCACTTGCTATCTCATCGTGTTTCTCAACTGCATTTTCTTCCCTTTCACCCGATATTTTCTCTTGGATCTTCTCCTTCAATCCCTTCTTCTTCTTCTTCTTCCTCTTCTTCTTCTCTCCATCTTCTCCCTCTATTTCTTCCTCACTTGACTGCAAGTTCGTAAACAACCCTTTTTGTGAGTAAACCATTGGTAGCAAAAACACCATTAACAACTACATCAAGAGCTTACCGAGCTAGAGTTGCCATGTGATGGTTGCAGTTTTTCCACTAAAGTAGGCTTCTCTTCCTCTGTCTCAACATCGACCATGGCTGCATCTTGAGATTTCTCTTCATCTTTATTCTTCAGGAAATCAAACATTCCGCAACCTTTTGCTTCATTTCCTTGTTGCTGATGATCTGCCATAGTGCTAAAAGCAAACACAAACAGAATTAGTATCAAAGTGAACAAAAACACAGATTTGAACAATGGCTATTGGTGATAGGCAACACCTGTGGATTTTACATTGAGAACAGGTGGTATTTATAGGAGTAAAGTTTATAGGCAATGCGAGTACTAGAAATTGATTACCGTTGTTTGCAGATGGACTCCTATCACATGAAAGATAAAAAAATGAATTTAGCTTTGTTGGTGTTTGCGTTGTGCACGAGTGTTGAAAGAAATGTCCTACAGAATTTGTGACAATGCAATGAGAAGCCTGCACCGGCCCTGTTATTTGGCCCTCCGAGGAAGAAAACCGACATGGGCGGTGTAGTCGGTCCGCAGCAATCAAGAGAAGCCAAGCGTTTGCTGATGGGAGCGGAGTTCGAGATCGAAAGTACTTATATTAAATTCTTAGTTTAACTTATTTTCTTATGGATATGATTGAAATCCAACCCAAACTCAAATCCTAGGAGCAAAATGACAAAAGTTACGCATACTTTGTCATTAAAGGCCGTAAGAAGTTGGCATGTACATTTGTAAACGCTTATGAGCTAAATTCCTCACTACGTCTAACATAACACTCAAAATCGTGCCTAAGCAACCAAGTCAAAAGTTAAAGGCTTTAAGCCACCACATTGCAGCAATTTTGCTTAATGTACGTAAAACATGGATACACAAATGTGAAAGGTAAGACAATTTCTCCAGACACGCCTTCCAAGCTTCCAGGAATGGAAATGCCAAAGTGAGAAAGCTAATTGAAAATGATAACGAAAACAACCTCGAAGACAAACTTAGAGATCTTAAGCGAGGATACACCTAGACCCAAATCAGCAGCTGTTTAGTACGATGCTCCTCACTCTCTCTTCCAAATCTTTAGTTTTCTGATGCGCTTCTAAGTTTGATTTTGTTATTAACACCCCAAATTTTTGGAAATATTTTGGATGCTCCTAAAATTGCTTCTTATCCATTCATTTTTGTTGGGTTTATTTTGTTTTATTCTTTATCCAAATAAGAAGATAATTGAAGTTGTAAAAAAGGGAACATAAAATGAGTCGGGTTGATTTAATTAGAACAATATAAACTAATGTCTTTATTGTGTAAATCGCCACAGGCCAACAACCCAAATTTACTGTTCAAAATAAATTTTTATGTCGCACGTTTTATTAAATTAAATAAAGCAAATATAATCTTATAAATGTGGTAAAGCTGATCAATGATTTGAAATTATAAAGGGCTCCAAAATCTTTTGAATGTACCCGTCGATTAAATACAAAACTTAAGAACTTGTTATTTTCTTCGAAAGAATTAATGACCATTTGTAAAGTAAGAATTAAACAATGATGTACATGTCTATCGATAATTGAAGTGTTAAATTGTGACTGTAGCTAGATAGTGCTGTCTATAGCCTTAAATCCACACATTGAGCCAACATCAGAAGTATCCAACCGAGCATAAACAATTTTAAAAATTTAAAAAAAATGACAAAAGAATCTGTAATTAAATGAGTTGACTTTTGAAAAGAGGCAGGCCAAGTTCTTTAGTTTTCGTTCAAAATTAATTTATACATGTACGTGGGATTAGCATGCCAGTAATATTGAATAGGACAATGATAATTTCTTAGTGTTTTTTTTCTCTTAGTCTTTCTTAGTGAAAATAAGTGGTTAAAATTAAATTTTAAACCAGTTTTATTTATTGTATTTACAATTAAACTAATTTTTTCTATTAAATTTAAAAGACTATGAGAGACTAGGAGAGAAAAACACTATGAAAAGATCTCGATATTATTGAATAAACCTGATTTCTCGCCTAGTACCTGTGACTAAGGGCTAAAAAAGTTGGCATGCACACCCTTAGTAACCAAATTCCAGAATGTTGCCACAACCAACATAACACTCAAAATTATGCCAAAGCAACCAAGACCCAAGTTCAGCCACCACAATGTACCACTTTGGTCTGGTTTCTTGATTAAATTGTACATGAAACAAGGATAAGAAAATTTGAAAGGCAGTGTCAACCCTCCCATGAAAGGTGCCAAGCTGGGGAAAAATGGAAATGCCACCGATAATAAGGATATCAAACCTGTGAAGAAGAAGCGGTAGGCAGCGCGAACCCGCCGTGGACACTGTTGCTGCTTCTTGAAAATGTAACGGAATTCCAAACTGTCGAAAGCCGGCATGGCGTAGATTTGAAATTGACAAAGGCAGTTTATTATCTGTAGTAAGTACATTGAGCCCATTGCTCCTCTTGAAGTGTCGTGTCCATGAACTTGAAAAAATACACTCAGCAATCCTCCCTTTGCTGTTACCTGGTGGAGTCAGCGATCTATTCACATTGTTATCTTTTCGTAAAGTCGAGATTACTAGTTTGAAATTACTTGAGAACAAACTCAGAGCAGATTAGAAGAGAATTCTGGAAATGAACTAATTACCTTATTCCCATAAGCCCAATATCCCGTTAAAGCGAGTGGAAATGAACACATTCCTATTATCATATACGAAATTTTCACCGCTCTCCACATTGTTTGACTGGATGGATTAAATTTGCTTGAAGGTAAGGTGCCTTGTATCTCAAGCACAAGATTATGGCCTCTAAATGCAAGCACAATGGTACCGATGGCATCCAAGATATTGGCATATTTAGCCATGCCTGATTTTCCCTCCTCTACTCGGCTGTAAGATACATCGTTGGCCCTACCTTTTCTGATAGTTAGAGCCCAAAGGAGAGTGACATATACAACGGCCGTGACTGTTCCTGTCTTAGAGAACTTTAATACTGAATTCAGGTTGGGCAGTAATTGAGCAACAGCGATAGCTATGCAAATGAACAACAAGCACCATAGTACTCCAGGCAATGACTTTGCTTCACAGGTGGCGATTCCACCGCACATGATCTTGTATAAAGTTTCCAAGTCCGCACCTGCTATGATTATCAGCGTTATACATGTTCCTCCTGATAGGTACCACACAGGAAATACACAGAGAGATTTCGCGAGCTTTGGACCTGTACACACATACAAGTCTCTTTTACTTATTTCTAGAAGTCTCCATTCAACATGTGACACGGGAAGAAAAAAGGAATAAAAATGGGAGACAATAACACTCTGGTTCATACTTTTTTCTTAATTACTCATCACGTACATCTCCGACTTTGTAATTTCAATGTTTAACTTTTACTTAAATTTTAAATATACAAAATTCTTTGTACCTCTAATATACGAACGTAACAAGCTATTGGATGGGTGAGGGTTTGCCCCAGGAGCTCCAAAGACTCTCTCATATTAAACACACACTGCAATACACTAATAATAGGAGTATAATAGAAAAAGACTAAAAACTGAAAAGTGGATTTTTCAACAATAGGTTGTAAAGGGCAATTAAAAAAAGTGGGGACCTGTGTGGTAAAAGTGAGAAAAGTGTATTATGGATCTAAGCATCATTCTGATCTTATAGAAAAAAACCAAAAAAAAAAATTGTACATGAAAAACTTTGAATTGGGTTTTGGAGATTTGGGGTTTCACAGGGTATTATAAATAAGTAGACAATGCCGTCTAATCTTAATTAACATTCAGTTGTATTTGCATTTTAAAATTGTAGAGACGTCTGTCTCTTTCTATGTACTAACCAAAGGCGGCTTTGGCAACATGGAGGTATCTGCTATAGCGAGTTCCCGGGACTGGCTCTGCGAGATGGACAAGAAGCCATATCGTGTAAATCTGCCATGCAAATGCTGTCAATAGACAGATGATTCCCCACGTCCTGCAACAATTAAAAATTGTTCGCAAAATATATTCCAGGCTCTCTTATGTATATATATCTTGCATTCGTGCATCTGAATTAACTCAGAAACTTACCAGCCAAGAGTCGCAAATCCAACAGGAAGTAAAAGGGCTTGGATTCCGATTCCTGATGAGACAATATGAAACACTGTAGAAAAAGTATTGCCGTTTCTTGATGCTGTGAGAGGCAACCAATCGTCAAGCGAATTGGATTGTAGTTTCTGTACTTCTTGCATCTCTAATTTGGTCCGCAAATGAATCCTATAAATCCTCTACCGAGCAAAAGAATTTCCTTATAATGACAGACCGAAATCACTGGCGTTTTTAGCTCCATTTGTCCACAAATTCTTAAAAAAAAAAAAAAAATGAAGTACCGGCCCGTCTCCCATATGCTTAAATTATTTCTTGTGACAAAATGAAACTTGTTTACTTAATTTACCTATAGTTACGAGTTAGCTAGGTATTAAAATTAATTTTTAATTATTTTAAATAAACGACTCTTATAATAAATAGCGTGCAAATCACTAACATGATTGGTATATTTTTCAAACTAAATATATACATGTGATTATTGTTATATGAATAGAAAATTGACAATGTACAACAAAAGATATTCAATTTAAGCTAATTGAAGGAAAATAAAAAGATTCAAGAGCCTACTTTTTTTTCACAAATCAAGCAGCAGAATGATCGAATGTTGAATCACATAAATGACCAGAAAGAATCACAGGTGGAAATCCTCCTCTTGATCATAGTGTAAATGCCTTTGCAATTACATTGTTCAATTTTCTTTCTTCATTATTAAAAAGAAAAAAAGAAGTAAAAGAACTCTCTCTGTGCTCCATAGGGAGAGATATCACTAAACAACTCCTAAAAACAGTACATGATAATAGTTACCATGTGCTGGTCGGGTTGGGTCGGTTCATCATGGGTGACTCACTCATCCAACATCTCCCACTCACACATGATGGGATGACATCTAAACAACAAAATAATGAACGATGGAATAATAAATAACCACATATCTCTAGTCATACAAGCAGATATATGGTGTGCCCATGAACATATCCAAAGACCTAATCGGGGAGCCAAAAAACATATTTCAATAGCTGACCTAAGCAAGAGATGTTTCAATTGCAATTATATGCAAAAGAACTTCAACGTATGTTCATTGTATCCCTGATTTAATTCACTTTAATACTTAAATACACTAAATTATTTCGATATGTCAAAATTGCGTAATTTCTTTATGTATTCACAATTGTATTATCCCACATATATTATACAATTAGTCAACTAGTGAATAACATAAAAAGAAAAAAATTTCAATTTTCCCCATGTGCACAGCCTTGTATGGCTCCAATAATGTTAGGTTTGGCATTGTCTGACTCAATTTTTCAACCTGAATCCAACAATACCCTCGGATTTTCAAACGAAGATCAAAATAAGCTGAAATTGTTGAAAATTTGATCTGACACGATTCATCATCTTCTCCAAAAACTAGGGTTTATGTTTTTTAGCCCTAAATCTGACCAAATTCTTGTTTTGACCATAACTTTCATGTTTTAAGTCTGTTTTTAACAAATCACATATTGTTGGAAAGCTATCCAAAAGGTCTTTCCAATGATATATTATCCACAATGTTAGGTTGCCTAAATCAAAAGTTATAAGCAATTGAAGTTCTGGGTTTCATGATTTTTTAAGGTTTATACAATCTAAACCCTAGGCTGTTTCAATATCTATCAATTCCAGAATTCATACTATAATGCAAGTATTTCAGAACATAAAATCAACAGCCTCCATATCACACATTTTATAAAAAAAATCAATTAACATATAAAAATCGTATTTTTTCATGAAACAAACTCAACCATATGCACGAATCCAACACAAAAATAAGCTCTGATACTAATGAAGGAAAATAAAAAGATTCACGAGCCTACTTTATTCACAAATTAGTTAGCAGAATGATCGAATGTTGGATCACGTCAATGGCCGGAAGGAAATCACGAGTGGAAATTCTCTTTTTGATCGCAATGTAAATGCCTTTTCAATTAGATTGTTCAATTTTATTTCTTTAATATTAAGAAGAAGAAACGAAGTAGAAGAACGCTTTGTGCTCGATACGAAGAGATATCACGCTAAGGTTGGGGGAAGTTGATTTTCAATCAATTTCCCTTTAAACAACTCCTAAAAACAGTAATATGTGTGGGTTAGGTCGGGTCGGCCCATCTTAGGTGACTTACCTGTCGAACACGAATAAAAGCTTAAAAAAAGTCAAAAAAAATAGAATGCCTCTTTTATCATGAGATAATTTACACATGACATTTGTCATGATAACTATTAATTTTTCATTCAACTTTCACCATAAATACAAACATTTTATGTTTCATAGTTCGCAAATCTTTAACCCGTCTCCCTCATGCACAAACATAAATTAAATAATTTCTCTATGGAGAAATAAATACATACATTAATTGACTTGGATTGAGATAAAATTTTATGAACAAATAACTATTATATATGTTAAATTGTACCCGGTTAATTCTAATCGAGCGTCCAAAAAGGAGGCCTTTTTCACCTCCACCCATACTATGCAAAAAAAGTCCAAAGCCAATCCCAGGGAACAATAAAGCTTCATAGGGTCTTTTTCTCTAGGTATAGGTAATCAGCATCTTCACAGACATTTATTTCACTAAGCCTCTCTTTGAAATAGTGCCCAAATCGTTATGCCTTAAAAAGAACTTTCTAGTTCTTTTTTAAAATAGTGCCTCAGAAAAGAATAAGCACTATCTTTTTCCAAAATTTGATTTTCAATATTAAAATAGATGGAATAACTGTCCTCGTAACTATCTTTAACCTAAAAAAAAAAAGTGTCTTCCGAGATGAACTTGTGAATGCCCTTAGCACTAGCTAATTTGTTGTAACTTAAATTGTCACCATCGCTGGACCCATGAATGTTTTTAGCCTTATCATTTCTAATCAATTCTTCACTTACACTAGGATTCATCCTATTGAACTTACAAGTGAAAAGGCAACCCCTTGCCTTACCAGTTAGCCATGCCCCCAAAATGATACAAAATAAATGTACATGAAAAAAATTCTCCCTTTGCTTTTTTTTTAGGGGGGGGGGGGGAGTACTCAATGTCTTTCTTTTTTAGGTATTTCTATCTGAAATCTCTTTTTTCTTTATACCAATATTAAGAAGATCTATTTATCAAGCAGCGGTAATACATATAGTATCCTATTAATTATGTATCAACATTCAAACAAAAATATTTTTACGACAACCTTGGGGAGATGCACTCAACGCTGTAGCTAATTGAGAAGCGCTAAAAGCATGTGTACAAGCTCATAATGAAGGACACGATCTTGCTTGCGAAGGTAATGAAATTATTCAAGAGGCTAACAAATGGAGTCTTAAACTGGTTGCTACTCGTAAAGTATAGAAGGAGATCAGTTTAAAGTAGTGGATACTTTGCAATCCAAGGGTTCCTTCGCAAGGTTCGTCCATGAAGGGTGAGTGAGGGCCTAAGATTAGGCCGAAAGGTGTAGCCGCTAGACTATAGCCATATAGGGTATTGCTACCACCAATATGAGAATGATGCATAATTATTTTTATATCAGAGGAGTAGCAATTGATTTACCCTATGGTTCAATAGCTAAATGTTTGGATTTCTGCAATTAATTTTATTAGGATTGTTGAATATTAAAAACTTATTGAACTTAGATGGGAGCTTCCCTTGAAGTAATAAGGCATTGATCTAATTGCCACTGAAGCCACAACGGACTATCATAGGAATTACTCATGGCAACAATTAAAGCCGACAAAATTAGTAATATTATCCATAAATGTATTGAGTAATATAATAGAGAAATAAAAATTGTAAATATAGGGACCATCTGTATTTATAGGGATATAATTTAAAATTAAAATTTATGAAAAATATTAATTTATATATCAATAGTAATAGAGAAATAATGCACACTCCATCAATGAATCACACCTCAACCTCAATAGGGTAAATTTTTTGGACAACTTTGTCATTTATTCAAATTTAAAGGATGAGATGGTGATAATAAATAATATTTTATATATAATTGACCCTGAGTCAAAATACATCTGCGCGCGTGTCATGGCATGCATATTAGTCGGATTCCTTCAATTTCATTTGTGGAAAATTAATTAATCAGCTTTCATATTTAAAAGTCCACAAAAAGATAAAAACAAATAAAGACAAATCATTCCCCAATTTAAAATAATCAAAAATATTATTTCTTTATCTAGAGTTGATTTATTAAATTATTGATATTCACATGTAATGCTCGTGAGAAAACAGGAAACTTCAACACGTGAGTTCTAAACTCTAGGAAAGACTTTTCAACAACTAAAAAGGAAAAGTGAAAAAGTTGAAGATTGACGATAAAAGAATGAGACAATGGTTTGGACTTCGAATATTGAATCATTTCTTGATTTGCTAATTATGAACTAGTAGCAGTCTCTACTGGGAAAAATAAATTAAGTATACAGTTAATCACGACGAATTATATATATATATGACTTTTTTTGTTATTAAAATTATAAAATTGGGTCTAGCAAGTGAGTGAGATTCAATAACTCCAATTATTTTTTTTTGAAAAAAATATTATTTATGAATGGTAACTTTTAATTTACCACTAATAAATCTAAATATTTCAATTTACCTCTTTTTTTGTTGAGAAGATTTAAAAAAAAAAAGAAGAAAAAGAAAAACCTTCGATAATGTAAACTCCATTTGCCGTCACCTTCTAAATGAAATAAAAGATAAATTAAAATTTTCCCAATTTTGAGTAAATTGAAGATTGTCATTCTATCTCGAGAATGAATTGAAATTTAACCTTTTATACGTGTCCAATATCTTACTCTATACATAATTTCGTCTCTAAGAATTTTTCATTTAGGCCTAAAGAAGTTGACACGTAACCCCTTATCAGCCAAGTTCCACACTGCTGCAACAACTAACATGACGCTCAAAATCATGCCTAAGCAGCCAAGCCCTACGTTCAGCCACCACATTGCACCACTTTTGCTTGGTTTTCTTATCAAAACGTACATGAAGCATGGATAAACATATGTCAAAGGCAATGCAATTCCTCCTATCAAAGGTGCCAAGCTTCCCAAAAAGGGAATTGCCACTGCTATGAAGAATGTCAAGCCGCCAAAGAAGAGCCGCAAGCCTGCACGGACCCAGCCTGGACACCGTTGCTTCTTCTTGCTGACGTACAGGAATTCCAAGTTGTCGAAAACCGGCATGGCGTAGATTTGGAAAGAACTTAGGCTGTTTATCAGAACTAGCAGGTATATTGTCCCCATCACATATTTTGAAGTGTTATGCCCATGAACTTGTAAAAGTGCACTTAATAATCCTCCATTTACAGGTACCTGGAATCCAATAACACAAATCGTTATGTTGTTCGAAAATTGTTCTATTGCTAAGACAACTTAGATGATGAGAGAATCTTCATGAACGCTTACTTTATTTCCATAAGCCCAAAATCCAGTTACAGTAAGTGGAAATAAACACATGGCTATCAGTAGATAAGAAATTGTTATTCCTTTCCACATTGTTTGACAAGATGGATTATTTCTGCTTGAAGGTAAAGTGGCTTGTATCTCCAGCACAAGATTATGGCCCCTGAACGCTAGCACGATTATCCCAATGGCATTAAAAATATTGGCAAACTTAGCCATATCTGATTTCGACTCTTTTGATGGGCTGTAAGATACCCCATTGGGCCTTCCTTTGTTGATGGATAGAGCCCAAATGAATGTACAATATGCAACGGCTGTGATTGCTCCAATCATTGAGACCTTAGCTACTGAATTCAAGTTGGGCAACATTTGAGCTAAAGCAATAGCCATGCATGTGAACACCAAGAACCATTCTGCACCAGTCAATGACTTGGCTTCACACGTGGCTCCGCCGCCGCAAGCGATCTTATATAAAGTCTCCATGTTCCCTCCCGCTGTGATTATCAGCATCACACACGATCCTCCAGATAGGTACATCACAGGAAATATAGCAAGCAATTTCCCTAGCTTTGGACCTGGACATGTATTAAAAGGTCTCTTTAGTGACGACATAATACTACTTGCCTACAAAGATACATGTGATGAGCACAAAAGAAAAGAAACGTATAAAATAAGGTGAACAATTTTGAATTGAGATTCTATTTTAAAATGTTTTTTAAAACGCACTGTGATGTCTACAGAGTGTCTGTGTATACTAACCAAAGGCCGCTACGGCAAGATGGAGGTACCGACTGCAGCGAGTTCCAGGGACTGATTCAGCTAGTATGACGAGAAGCCATTTGGTGTAGAGCTGCCACGCAAATGATATCGATAAACATATGACTCCCCATGTCCTGTAACCATTAATTGAAAATTGAATCAGAGAGGAATTTATATATTTTCCAGGAATTTTGAAACCCGGCAAATTGAAACACTTTGTAAATTACTTACCAACCAAGAGCGGCAAATGCAACAGGAAGTACAAGGGCTTGGAATCCGATCCCTGACGAGATTAGATGAAACACAGCAGAAAAGATATTGCCATTTCTCAATTCTGTGATGGGGAGCCAAGCATCAACTGGATTAAGCTCCGCGACGACGCGATCGTTTGAGAAACCATTGAAGCCTGTACTCATATACCTGGATTCAACGGTGATGACTTGCAGTTGCTGATCATCATTTGGGTTTTTAGTAGCGGTTTGGTGTAGTGGCAACTGGTCAATAAAACTTTCTACTGCCACTTCTCCCATATCTTACAAGCCTTAATTCCTTTTTTCTGTCACCGCTAATGCCCAAACTATTTGTATATAAGACCAGCTTCGTTTGTCCGCAATCGAATCCCTCTGTCGTTCTGAATCTCCTTCTCCTGACTGAAAACAATGGAGTTTTTTTTCTTTTTGTGGTTATTTTCTTGTCCAAAAATGCGGGAAAGAAATTGAGGCAACTACCTCTTAAGTACACCATAAATTTAGGTCGCCAAATCAAATTTGATGAATAGTGATATCATCATGCTGATATAAGGCCTGTGACGAATTCTGTAGAGGTATTACGATTGTAAGTCGGATCCTTCTAAGTTTCCGTTAACGTAACTTACGCCCATCCGTCTTTTTTTGTCTTGTTTTGTTACAAAAGTTGATTGAAGCCCCTTATACTCTATTTTATTTATAATTTATTTATAAAAATTATAAAAAAATTTAAATTTATTCATAAATTTTTAAAATATCAAAGTTACCTCTATAATTTTTAAATTCTTAAAATACTCTTCATTTAATTAAAAATATAATAATTATTAAATGAATTATAATTATAATCATTATTATAATTTTAAATTTATTATTATTATTATTATTATTAACAACAACAATAAAATTTAAATTATAATAATGGATTATTATTATTTTTAAAGTCCTAAAATACCCTCCATTCAATTAAAAAATATAATTAATATTAATGGATTATAATTATAATTATGATTATAATAATATACTTTTAATTTTAATTTTAAATAGATTATTATCATTATTATTAACAACAATAAAAGGTATTATAATTAATTAATATATTAATAATAATTGATAATAATTTTTTAGTTAAATTTTTAACAATAATTATTATTATTAATTAATTTTTGAATAATAATAATAATCACAATAATTAAAATATAAAATAATAATCTAAATATACTTATCTTCAAATCTAATCCATTTGAATTGGATTTTGACACAGCACTTAAAATACAATCCATAATAGGATAATAATTAATAATAATTTTTTAGTTAAATTATTAACAATCATAATTATTTTTATTTATTTATTTATTTAGGGATAAAGAAATGGAAGATGAGGTCAATGGAGATGGAGAAAACGAAAGGGAGTATCTTGACTCCTTGTGGTGGAAGTAGTGACGGTAAATTTGTTGGGGGTATTATTGATGCGGTGTCATGTTAAGAAGAGCAGTGAATATATTTGATGACATGGGGTTTAGGGAGTGAGAGTGATCTTGATCGGAGGATGGAGGAAGAGAGTGATCTGGTTCATACTTTTTTCTTAATTACTCATCGCGTACATCTACGACTTTGTAATTTCAATGTTTAACTTTTAATTAAATTTTAAATATACAAAATTCTTTGTACCTCTAATATACGCACGTAACAAGCTATTGGATGGGTGAGGGTTTGCTCCAGGAGCTCCAAAGACTCTCTCATATTAAACACACATTGCAATACACTAATAATAGGAGTATAATAGAAAAAAACTAAAAACTGAAAAGTGGATTTTTTAACACTAGGTTGTAAAGGGTAATTAAAAAAAGTGGGGACCTGTGTGGTAAAAATGAGAAAAGTATATTATGGATCTAAGCATCATTCTGATCTTATAGAAAAAAACAAAAAAAAAAAAAATTGTCCGTGAAAAACTTTGAATTGGGTTTTGCAGATTTGGGGTTTGACAGGGTATCATAAATAAGTAGATAATGCCGTCTAATCTTAATTAACATTCAGTTGTATTTGCATTTTAAAATTGTAAAGACGTCTGTCTCTTTTTATGTACTAACCAAAGGCGGCTTTGGCAACATGGAGGTATCTGCTATAGCGAGTTCCCGGGACTGGCTCTGCGAGATGGACAAGAAGCCATATCGTGTAAATCTGCCATGCAAATGCTGTCAATAGACAGATGATTCCCCACGTCCTGCAACAATTAAAAATTGTTCGCAAAATATATTCCAGGCTCTCTTATGTATATATATCTTGCATTCGTGCATCTGAATTAACTCAGAAACTTACCAGCCAAGAGTCGCAAATCCAACAGGAAGTAAAAGGGCTTGGATTCCGATTCCTGATGAGACAATATGAAACACTGTAGAAAAAGTATTGCCGTTTCTTGATGCTGTGAGAGGCAACCAATCGTCAAGCGAATTGGGTTGCAGTTTCTGTACTTCTTGCATCTCTAATTTGGTCCACAAATGAATCCTATAAATCCTCTACCGAGCAAAAGAATTTCCTTCTAATGACAGACCGAAATCACTGGCGTTTTTAGCTCCATTTGTCCACAAATTCTTAAAAAAAAAAAAAATGAAGTACCGGCCCGTCTCCCATATGCTTAAATTATTTCTTGTGACAAAATGAAACTTGTTTACTTAATTTACCTATAGTTACGAGTTAGCTAGGTATTAAAATTAATTTTTAATTATTTTTAAATAAATGACTCTATAATAAATAGCGTGCAATCACTAACATGATTGGTATATTTTTCAAACTAAATATATACATGAGATTATTGTTATATGAATAGCAAATTGACAATGTACAACAAAGATATTCAATTTAAGCTAATTGAAGGAAAATAAAAAGATTCAAGAGCCTACCTTTTTCACAAATCAAGCAGCGGAGTGATCGAATGTTGAATCACATCAATGGCCAGAAAGAATCACAAGTGAAAATCCTTTTCTTGATCATAGTGTAAATGCCTTTTCAATTAGATTGTTCAATTTTCTTTCTTCATTATTAAAACGAAGAAAAGAAGTAAAAGAACTCTCTCTGTGTTCCACAGGGAGAGATATCACGGTAAGGTTGAGGGAAGTTGATTCAAAATCAACTTCCCTCTAAACAACTCCCAAAAACCATACATGGTAACAGTTACCATGTGCGGGTTGGGTTGGGTCGACTCATCATGGGTGACTCACCCATCCAACATTCCCACTCACACATGATGGGATGACATCTAAACAGCAAAATAATGAACGAAGGAATAATAAACAACCACATATCTCTAGTCATATAGGTAGATATATAGTGTGCCCATGAACATATCCAAAGACCTAATCGGGGAGCCAAAAAACATATTTCAATTGCTGACCTAAGCAAGAGATGTTTCAATTGCAATTGTATGCAAAAGAACTTCAATGTATATTCATTGTATCCCATATTTAATTCACTTTAATGCTTAAGTACACTAAATTATTTCGATCTGTCAAAATTGCTCTATTTCTTTATGTATTCACAATTATAATATCCCACATATATTATACAATTGGTCGACTAGTGAATAACATAAAAAGGAAAAAAAATTCAATTTTCCCCATGCGCACAGCCTTGTGTGGCTCCAATAATGTTAGGTCTAGCATTGTCCAACTCAATTTTTCATCCTGAATCCAACAATGCCCTCAGATTTTCAAACGAAGATCAGAATAAGCCAAAATTGTTGAAAAACTGATTATGACACTATTCATCTTCTCCAAAAATTAGGGTTTATGTTTTTTAGCCCTAAATCTAACCAAATTTTTGTTTTGACCATAACTTTCTCGTTTTAAGTTTGCTTTTGACAAATCACATATTGTTGGAAATTTATACAAAAGGTCTTTTGAATGATATATTATACACAATGTTAGGTTTCCTAAATCAAAAGTTATAAGCAATTGGTTTCCTAAATCAAAAGTTATAAGCAATTGAAGTTTTGGGTTTCATGATTTTTTAGGGTTCATACAATCTAAACCACAGGTTGTTTCAATATCTATCAATTCCGGAATTCATACTATATATAATGCAAGTATTTCAGAGCATAAAATCAATAGCCACCATATTACACATTTTATAAAAAAGTCAATTAACATATAAAAATCATACTTTTTCATGAAACAAACTCAACCATATGCACAAATCCAACACAAAAATAAGCTATGATACTAATGAAGGAAAATAAAAAGATTCACGAGCCTACTTTATTCACAAATTAGTTAGTGGAATGATCGAATGTTGGATCACGTCAATGACCAGAAGGAAATCATAGGTGGAAATTCTCCTTTTGATCACAATGTAAATGCCTTTTCAATTAGATTGTTCAATTTTCTTTCTTCAGTATTAAGAACAAGAAACGAAGTAGAAGAACTCTCTATGCTTGATACGGAGAGATATCACACTAAGGTTGGGGAAAGTTGATTTTAAATCAATTTCCCTCTAAACAACTCCCAAAAACAGTACCATATACGGGTTAGGTCGGGTTGGGTCAGCCCATCATGGGTGACTACCTGTCGAACACTAATTAAAGCTTAACAAAAGGAAAAAAAAAAAATAGAATGCCTCTTTTATCTCGAGATAATTTACACATGACATTTGTCATGATAACTATTAATTTTTCATTCAACTTTCACAATAAATACAAACATTTTATGTTTCATAGTTCGCAAATCTTTAACCTGTCTCTCTCGTGCACAAACATAAATTAAATAATTTCTCTATGGAGAAATAAATACATACATTAATTGACTTGGATTGAGATAAAACTTTATGAACAAATAACTATTATATATGTTAAATTGTACCCAGTTAATTCTAATCGAGCGCCCAAAAAAGAGGCCTTCTTCACCTTCCACCCATGCTGTGTAAGAAAAGTCCAAAGCTAATCCCAAGGAACAATAAAGCTTTATAGGGTCTTTTTCTCTAGGTATAGGTAATCAGCATCTTCACAGACATTTATTTCACTAAGCCTCTCTCTGAAATAGTGCCCAGATTGTTATGCCTTAAAAAGAACTTTCTAGTTCACTCAGAAAGAATGAGCATTGTTTTTTTTCTAAAATTTGATTTTCAATATCAAAATAGATGGAATAAATGTCCTCATAACTATCCTTAACCTAAAAAAAAAAAGGTGTCTTCCGAGATGAACTTGTGAATGTCCTAAGCACTAGCTAATTTGTTGTAACTTAAATTGTCACCATCGCTCGACCCATGAATGTTTTTATCCTTATCATTTATAATCAATTCTTCACTTACACTAGGATTCTTCCTATTGAACTTACAAGCGAAAAGGCAACCCATTGCTTACCAGTCAGCCATGCCCCCAAAATGATACAAAATAAATGTACATGAAAAAAATTCTCCCTTTGCCTTTTTTTTTTTTTGAGGAGAGGGGGGGGGTACTCAATGTCTTTCTTTTTTAGGTACTTCTATCTGAAATCTCTTTTTTCTTTATACCAATATTAAGAATATCTATTTATCAGGCAATGGTAATACATATAGTATCCTGTTAATTATGTATCAATATTCAAATAAAAATATTTTTAAGACACCCTTGGGGAGATGCACCCAACACTGTAGCTAATTGAGTAGCTCTAAAAGCATGTGTCCAAGCTCGTAATGAAGAACACGATCTTGCTTGCGAAGGTAATGAAATTATTCAAGAGGCTAACAAATGAAGTTCTAAACTAGCGGTTACTCGTAAAGTATGGAAGGAGATCAATTTAACGCAATGGATACTTTGCAATCCAAGGGTTCCTTCACAAGGTTCGTCCATGAAGGGTATTGCTACCACCAATTTGATAATGATGCATAATTATTTTTATATCAGAGGAGTAGCAACTGATTTACCCTATGGTTCGATAGATAAATGTTTAGATTTCTGCAACTATTTTTATTAGGATTGTTGACTATTAAAAACTTATTGAACTTAGATGGGAGCTTCCCTTGAAGTAATAAGGTGTTGATCTAATTACCACCGAAGCTACAACGGACTATCGTAGGAATTACTCATGGCAACAATTGAAGCCGACAAAATTAGTAATATTATCCATAAATGTATTGAGTAATATAATAGAGAAATAAAAAATGTAAATATAGGAACCATCTATCTTGACAGGGATAATTGTAAATATAGGAACCATCTATCTTTACAGGGATATAATTTAAAATTAAAATTTATAAAAAATATTAATTTAAATATCAATAGTAATAGAGAAATGATGCACAGTTAATCAATGAATCACACCTCAACCTCAATAGGGTAAATTTTTTGGACAACTTTGTCATTTGTGCAAACTTAAAGGATAAGATGGTGATAATAAATAATATTTTATATATAGTTGACCATTAGTCAAAATACATTTCCACGCGTGTCATGCCATGCATGTTAGTCGGATTCCTTCATTTTCATTTGCGGAAAATTAATTAATTAGCTTTCATATTTAATAGTCCACAAAAAGATAAAAACAAATAAAGACAAATCATTCCCCAATTTAAAATAATCAAAAATATTATTTCTTTATCTAGAGTTGATTTATTAAATTATTGATATTCACATGTAATACTCGTGAGAAAACAGGAAACTTCAACACGTGCGTTGTAAACTCTAGGAAAGACTTCTCAACAACTAAAAAGGAAAAGTGAAAAAGTTGAAGATTGACGATAAAAGAATGAGACAATGGTTTGGACTTCGAATATTGAATCATTTCTTGATTTGCTAATTATGAACTAGTAGTAGTCTCTACTGGGAAAAATAAATTAAGTATACAGTTAATCACGACGAATTATATATATATATGACTTTTTTTGTTATTAAAATTATAAAATTGGGTCTAGCAAGTGAGTAAGATTCAATAACTCCAATAATTTTTTTTGAAAAAAATATTATTTATGAATGGTAACTTTTAATTTACTACTAACAAATCTAAAAATTTCAATTTACCTCTTTTTTTGTGGAGAAGATTTAAAAAAAAAAGAAGAAAAAGAAAAACCTTCGATAATGTAAGCTCCATTTGCCGTCATCTTCTAAATGAAATAAAAGGTAAATTAAAATTTTTCCAATTTTGAGTAAATTGAAGATTGTCATTCTATCTCGAGAATGAATTGAAATTTAACCTTTTATACGTGTCCAATATCTTACTCTATACATAATTTCGTCTCTAAGAATTTTTCATTTAGGCCTAAAGAAGTTGACACGTAACCCCTTATCAGCCAAGTTCCACACTGCTGCAACAACTAACATGACGCTCAAAATCATGCCTAAGCAGCCAAGCCCTACGTTCAGCCACCACATTGCACCACTTTTGCTTGGTTTTCTTATCAAAACGTACATGAAGCATGGATAAACATATGTCAAAGGCAATGCAATTCCTCCTATCAAAGGTGCCAAGCTGCCCAAAAAGGGAATTGCCACTGCTATGAAGAATGTCAAGCCGCCAAAGAAGAGCCGCAAGCCTGCACGGACCCAGCCTGGACACCGTTGCTTCTTCTTGCTGACGTACAGGAATTCCAAGTTGTCGAAAACCGGCATGGCGTAGATTTGGAAAGAACTTAGGCTGTTTATCAGAACTAGCAGGTATATTGTCCCCATCACATATTTTGAAGTGTTATGCCCATGAACTTGTAAAAGTGCACTTAATAATCCTCCATTTACAGGTACCTGGAATCCAATAACACAAATCGTTATGTTGTTCGAAAATTGTTCTATTGCTAAGACAACTTAGATGATGAGAGAATCTTCATGAACGCCTACTTTATTTCCATAAGCCCAAAATCCAGTTACAGTAAGTGGAAATAAACACATGGCTATCAGTAGATAAGAAATTGTTATTCCTTTCCACATTGTTTGACAAGATGGATTATTTCTGCTTGAAGGTAAAGTGGCTTGTATCTCCAGCACAAGATTATGGCCCCTGAACGCTAGCACGATTATCCCAATGGCATTAAAAATATTGGCAAACTTAGCCATATCTGATTTCGACTCTTTTGATGGGCTGTAAGATACCCCATTGGGCCTTCCTTTGTTGATGGATAGAGCCCAAATGAATGTACAATATGCAACGGCTGTGATTGCTCCAATCATTGAGACCTTAGCTACTGAATTCAAGTTGGGCAATATTTGAGCTAAAGCAATAGCCATGCATGTGAACACCAAGAACCATTCTGCACCAGTCAATGACTTGGCTTCACACGTGGCTCCGCCGCCGCACGCGATCTTATATAAAGTCTCCATGTTCCCTCCCGCTGTGATTATCAGCATCACACACGATCCTCCAGATAGGTACATCACAGGAAATATAGCAAGCAATTTCCCTAGCTTTGGACCTGGACATGTATTAAAAGGTCTCGTTAGTGACGACATAATACTACTTGCCTACAAAGATACATGTGATGAGTACAAAAGAAAAGAAACGTATAAAATAAGGTGAACAATTTTGAATTGAGATTCTATTTTAAAATGTTTTTTAAAACGCACACTGATGTCTACAGATTGTGTCTGTGTATACTAACCAAAGGCAGCTACGGCAAGATGGAGGTATCGACTGCACCGAGTTCCAGGGACTGATTCAGCTAGTATGACGAGAAGCCATTTGGTGTAGAGCTGCCACGCAAATGATATCGATAAACATATGACTCCCCATGTCCTGTAACCATTAATTGAAAATTGAATCAGAGAGGAATTTATATATTTTCCAGGAATTTTGAAACCCGGCAAATTGAAACACTTTGTAAATTACTTACCAACCAAGAGCGGCAAATGCAACAGGAAGTACAAGGGCTTGGAATCCGATCCCTGAAGAGATTAGATGAAACACAGCAGAAAAGGTATTGCCATTTCTCGATTCTGTGATGGGGAGCCAAGCATCAACTGGATTAAGCTCCGCGACGACGCGATCGTTTGAGAAACCATTGAAGCCTGTACTCATATACCTGGATTCAACGGTGATGACTTGCAGTTGCTGATCATCATTTGGGTTTTTAGTAGCGGTTTGGTGTAGTGGCAACTGGTCAATAAAACTTTCTACTGCCACTTCTCCCATATCTTACAAGCCTTAATTCCTTTTTTCTGTCACCGCTAATGCCCAAACTATTTGTATATAAGACCAGCTTCGTTTGTCCGCAATCGAATCCCTCTGTCGTTCTGAATCTCCTTCTCCTGACTGAAAACAATGGAGTTTTTTTTTTTTTTGTGGTTATTTTCTTGTCCAAAAATTCGGGAAAGAAATTGAAGGCAACCACTTCTTAAGTACACCATAAAATTAAGGTCGCCAAATCAAATTTGATGAATAGTGATATCATCATGCTGATATAAGGCCTATGACGAATTCTGTAGTGGTATTATTGTAAGTCAATCACATACGCATTCATGTGTACACCTGCGCATGGTCATTAATTATTATTTTGTTGTCGGGCCTTGCCAGACAAGGATGAAAAGTAAGAAATTGAAATGAAATTACTTTTTTGTAAAAATTCAACCTCTCTTTTAAGATTTTAAATTTTAATCGTCGTTAGGTAATAACCCAAATTACGCAGTTATTGACTTATTGCAAACCGTTTCTGTTTTGAATTAATGAGATAAAAGTTTCCTTTCTTTCTTTTTTAATTTGATTAATATTGCATGTTTAAGATTAAGGGATATGCATGCATACATATAGTCATTGTCGTTGTAATTTGCTAGGAAATTGCAGGTTCCTATTTGATAGTTAACTTAGACTGTTCCGATTTTAACTCTCCAAAATGACTTTTGCCTCACTCCAAAAATCTCAACTACCGAAAGCGGGCAATATGGACTTTGACGTAAGTCATTACCGAAAACTCATGGCTGCTCTGACTGTATACTTTCTATTTATTAAATTCTCGCTACTCATGTATTCATCTGCTCTTGCTCGATTGATTGATAGGTTAGCATGACACAAATATGAGAAAAGGGTGTATAATATTTTCTTATATCATCGACTTAAATTGATAGATTAATTTAAAAAAATAATAATAATCACAGTTATGAATTAAAAGTCACAATATCTCAATTTCAAATATTTAATTATGACTTAGTAGTCAATTTTTTTATAAAAAAAAAAGAAGAAAAAGAGATTGTGATGAATTTGTATAACATCGATCTAATTAAATTTTGGATGGATGAAATTTCAATAAAATATTTAACAAGTAAGCTAAAATCTTTTATATCTTTACAAATCAAAATCCAGATTGTTCAAATTCAAATATAAATTTATTGTAGGGTGACAGGAATCACATTAAAATCCTTCCCAACCAATGTCATTCTAACATGCACATATGACATGAGTCAATATCAGTATGGATACACATATGACAATGATCAATGCTATCACAACATTCACAAACGGCAAAACTATTATGTGCACATAGAAATGGGAAAAGAATACCAAAATATTGTATTGACCTTCATACAGATTTGTGTTGTGTACGAATCGATCCTTTGACCCATATCAAATAAATTTGGTTAAATTATACATTATTTTTTAAAATCTTTCACAGGGCCCAATAACAATGAGAAATACATATATAAGACCGATTGAGGTGATAGTCCAAACCACTGATGCTTTCCGATTTGATTGAGGGACCCACCGCATTTTAATAATAAATTTGGTGGATCTCAAAGTCGGATTTGTACATGATCTAAAAAAAAAAAGAGAGACCTATTACTAGGGTTGGTAAGAAGATGAAATGAAACGAGATTTGTTAATCTATTTATTTATTTCTTGACTCGAAATAAGAGTAGGTTTGAAAAAGAATCTTAGAGTGTCTAGGGTTGGTAATTTAGCGAATAAAAAACTACTCGAATCAAGGGCAGAATTAAGACATATATACATTAAACTAAAGATATTAAGCATAACAAATATTTTCATTTAGATTCGGCTTTACCCAAACTTTTTTGGTTCGCCCCAACATTCTCCACTTATCCGACTGTTGCTGAGCAGTTTTTGGATATCAAACGGACCTCCCCATAAGGTAATTTTAATGGGGAAATCTCAATCTCATCCTGTATATGTAAAATATTTCATTCTTGTCCTTTTACTTTTTTGAGAAAAAAATTTATCTTATTCTAATCCCGTTAAATATCTCATTTCATTTCATTGTCCTAAACAGTTATAAATGTAAATAAATAAATTCTAACTTTTTTATTTTAAGAATCATTATAATTTAATATAACAAAAATCTTGAATAAATAAAAAATAGAATAATCAAATAATAGTTTTATTTTGACTATATGTATGTTTGAATATAATGTTATGCTAACATTTTTTTAATTACCTATTAGCTTCTATTGCACATTAATATTAAGATTTACCTTACAAAAATTATAGATCTGGATAGTTACTAACTTCAACTATGTTAAAATAACAAATAATTCAATAATATAATAATAAACCAAATCAACAGAACTAACAATGGGATAAGATGGGATGGAATTTATTAATCTTAGTACTGTCCCATTTATGTAAATGGAATAAAAAAAAATTTATTCTTGTCTCTTTATTTTCTTTTGGGATAAAAATATATTCCAATCCCGTCCCTTTATTTTCTTTTAAGATAAAAATATATTCTAATCTCATCACTACTAAAATGGGATCCCGTATAAAAAAAATTATCATCTCTACTTATTACTCTACTAAGAAAAAGTTTTAGGTGCTCCTAAATTTTTATTTTATTTATTTTATGTTATGTGTATATTTTAACTGATTATGGCAATTTATGCACATCGCATACCAAGCAGTGCTCAATTAAAAAAACAGTACTTTAGGAGCATCAGTGGTTGGGCCACCTCAGGCCTGCGTTATACAAAGTTTTATGTAGGAAAGAAGTTTATGGAAGTCTACGTGGAATCGATTGTTTTGTTTCTAGCAATAGGGAAATTGAAATGTTACTCCTCAGGCGCTGGTACAGGCCGACAGCCATTAGTAGTTGTGTTTTTAAGAAGTGATTACTTACTTGGACAACAAATAATGTTGGTGGCATTGGACCATACTAATAATGTTATAGTAATTTAAATATACATTCTTCCCCGGAAAATTAAGTCGTAAAGTATCACTAAATGGGAACAGGTGATCGATTGCTATTTTGCCACTATTTTTTTATCCGAGATTATTTAAGTAAAGTATCTTTTGATATCAAATATATCATTACGTACGAATAATTAATTAGCCACGATCACAAACTCACATATTGCCTTATTTTAGTATTGCTGTAAAATCAAGATAGAATTCTAGACCGCTTCAATATTGCTGCAATTAATTTCTTTCTCTTTAGTTATTTTCTCCCACTCACAAAAGTCTATTTAGTTATTAAGTGTGTATGAGTATTTTTATGATTAATTGACCCAAAGATACAGATTATTGGAAGTTAATGGAGAAAAAATAATACACTGGAAGCACCCATGGTTTTTTTTCCTACATATCGACAAATGGCTCTCTTTCCACAGAAGTAAGTATCGGATTGGCAAACCATATGATAATAAGACAATAATCATGCAAGTTTCTGCTTTTTGTAGACTAGAATGACATAAATTTTTAGTGGGCACGCCACTTGTCAAGGGTTAATACATGATGCACGATAAGATGATTCTACGTCCTTTCCAACGGGATACACGAGATACTTGAATCATGTGATCTGTCTAGAATTTTAAATGTAAAAGTTGAGTGCGATTGACGGAAGCAAAGGCAATATTCATATTTCTTTTTCCTTGTAAATAAATATTCATATGGTTTAATTAAAGAACAAAAAGATATGTATACCATATGAAAGCACTAGTCCATTTGCAGTAGTCTATCTCGAAAACGACTCGTATTTGCATAAATAGGAGGCACCTATCAATGCCTTCACTTTCAACTTCCCTAATCTTTAGCTTTACGTGTTACCTTTTGTGAGCAAGAGGAAGCATTATTGACTACAAATGAACGAGACGAATCGCTAAAGCAGTAGTAGTAAAGCTCGTTTGATGGAGTCCATTAATGTTGGCCACCTTTATTAAAAGAACTGACACCATGACTTTATTGTTTATGGAGAGTTCTTTTTCACGGGGGTGATGTGGTTGGTAGCGAGGGAGGGGGGGGGGGGGGGGGGGGCGAACCAGGATATTTTTCCAGCTCAGGTTAATTATACATTTGTCGTTATTTATTTATTTTTTAATCTCAGTGCATGTAAAAGATTGAAAACACAAATTAAATAGCAAGTGGAGCAATATTATTTTTTTTTAAATACACATATTTAATGAAAGAATAACAAAAGTGCAACATATAAGCTTATGAATTATCAAAATCGTAGTAAAAAAGTTTTTATGAATTTTTTTTTATTTTATTGACAGTGAAGGTGATAATTGAATGTACTAAAAAAAAGCCAAGTATGATTATGAAGGAAATAAAGCATAAAATTATGAAAAATATTATTGATGGTTATTACATGGCAATTTATAACTTTCTAATATTAGTAACTACGTTATAATATATTGATATACTTCTTTTTTTTCTCTCTCTTGGACTAAATAATAATATTTTTTTATAATAAGTTAAAAGTGGTAGCATCATTTTAGGTACTAATGATTTTTGTTTTTTAATAAATATATAATGTTTGGGAAATGAAATTGGACGACTATATACTCTTTAAATAAAGGGTGAACTGAGGATTGGAGGGTTTTTTTAGAGGTATTTTTGATACCATAAGCAGACTTGCTTGGCCGAGAGATCATCGTGTTCGTCATACAAAGGCCACCTCGACCAGAGGTTCAATAAGATCATTATGAGCAGACAACCTCGTTGTACGATTACTAGGCATTCTAGTCATAAGTAGTCCCATAATTATGGGCTGCATAGTCACCAGCATGTGTATCTTCCGAGAAATACGAACATGGTGAACTCTTGTTCTCTTTCGTTTTCCAACTTTTATTCCTCTTCGTTAATGGATTCATATCCTCATTCAGATAGGATAGGACAGAAAGAAAGGGAAATAGAAGGGGCCAAAGGTTGAAGGTTATCTACAAAAGGAAGGGAGGACAAAGATAAAGGCGGGGCGAAAAACACATAGGCTCTCTCTCTATCTCTCTCGTTGAATCTTAGTCGTTTTCTTTTTAGTTAAATTGTTCATAAGGCCATTTAGGGCCATTCTGAGTTTTTTCTAAAAAAGAGCACGATCACTGATTGAGCATTGAATGATTTTTGCTGAAAAAACTTACAGCACCCTTTCACTATTAATTGTAGGTGTAGATTTCCTGGTCGTGGTCCGGTCATTCTATAGCTCGAGCAGGAGTGTAGTAGCGATTATTCTTATAGAGCACGAAGTTGGAGGACAAGAAAAGTGTTGTTGCAGGATCAAAATTCATCACCAGATTTTTGCATCAACATATAATTTAATCATGTTGTAAAACAAGTCTCGAACTCTAGTTAAAAAAAAAAAGAAAAAAGAAAAAGAGTTTAATAGGGGACATGTTTGAAAAAAAACTATATTTTTTTATGAAAAAATGAGAAAATTTGAGGGGTATTTATATAATTTTCTCAGGGCTGGAGGAGTCCACGCAGATATTAGTCGACACTGAAAATGTTTCAAATGACACTTCGAGGTGATTAGATTTCAGGAGATTTATGAGTCACATACATATATAACACATCTAAAATTTCAAGTGCATCTCACTACAATATATCTTAAACCTTCAACTGCTGCTGTAATTTCCATTTTTTTTTATAGGAATATTATAGTGTCCTTGTTCTCATGAAAATGATGGTAGCAATTCAGTTTCTTTCCCTCTGAAGAAATGAGTTATTGGCTCTTTGCCCCAAATTCTCTAATTGTCCAATCTTCAGGATCGAAGAAAAAATGACCATATGGTTATTGTATTGTAATAATTATTTGAGAATCATATCATTTATTACTTCAAATTAAGCCAATTTATATATTATAAAAAAATTATGCCTTTTTTTTTTATTTCAAAAATAACTTAAGAGTTAAATCAATTTATTAGAATTGTGAGTTCAAATACTTCTAAAGATTCTCGAAATTTTCTATATGGTTAAGAGTTCTTAGGACATTTTAGTTTCATAAACATTATTATTATTATTATTATTATTATTATTATTATTATTATTATTATTATTATTATTATTATTATTTCTAATATTACTTAGATATTAATATATTACATTAAGATATTGATCGTTCTTAGTAATGAAAGGATAATATCACAATAATGATAAGGATCATAATATTTGGATTCTTGAAATTTATATCCCAACTATATAAGTCACTCATTTATTGGTAGATGAAATTTTATAACTAATAAATTTCAACACCAGTTGAAATCCAGATGTTGAGATCTTTGTCATTATTCATAATTTCAATCATTTTCTACCTATTCGCTACAATTATTTTATGGGTTCTCAAAAAATTACAAAAATTTTATACAAAGAAGCTAGCAGATCTCAAACACGTACTGTCTGGTGGAATAGTGTTTAAAACTAATGATAAGTTTTTTTTCCCCCTCCTTTGTAAAGCTTATCGATCGGCCCTTGATTTTTTTGATTCATTTTAGCTTCTCTAACTTTACGAATTTCCTCTTGGTGGTTTGAATTTTATTTGCACTTTACTCAAGTATTAATTATTAAAGAAGCATATTTCACAATATTCAAAGTAAAAAAAAATAAAATTGAAAAATTAAAAAAAAAATGGTTTCTTAAAAATTTGAAAAGGTGCTAGAAGGTTTAGTCTAGCTGAAAACGTGTGAAAGTAGGCCTGACATGAACGAATTATTAATAGAAAAAGGTTGGCCCGAAGAGAGGAAAAGAAGATTGCTGGAGAGAAGATTCTTTTCTTTAGTTTCTAAAATTTTTAATGACATTTATAATTGTGTATATTTCATCTGATTTATAGTACTGCGTGATACAGTATGTGTCCTAACTTCCAATGTTAAAGAGCACTCGAGAGAAAATAAAATTCACAAAATCATGAAATAGTGAAAAAAATATACGTGAAAGGAATCCACACAAATTTTTATTCTTTAAGAAGTAAGATACAAACCTACAAATATTAGATACAAAACAAGTATTCTGAAATTTCCTGTCTTTCTGGGACGTAAAATAATTGCCACTTAGAGGATAGTAAGATTCTTATAAAACATCAACAGCCCTAAAATTATATTGTAATTTTATAATTTCATTCAAGAAAAAGATTAAAAAAATGAAAAATAGGGTTTCGAATCTCTAGTCTAACTAAAAACGTATGAAGGCAAGGTTGGGCCGAAGAGAGAGGAAAAGAAGACACACTTTGAGATATGAACATTCTTTCCTTTAGCTCCCAAAATTTTTAATGACATTTATAAATGTGTATATTCCGTCCGATTTATTGTATTATGTGATATGGCACGTGTCCCAACTCCCAACATTATGGACCACTTGAGAAAAAATAAAAGTCACAAAATCATGAAATAGTGAACAAAAATTTGAAATGAATCCACAAACATTTTTATTCTTTAAGAAGTAAGAACCGAACCTATAAATGTTAGATACAAAATATATGCTCTGGAATTCCCTGTCTTTTGGTGCGTAAAATAATTGTCCCTTCTAAGACCGACCCTACAAATGAATTTGATCAACTACTGAGGATCGAAGAAGCTGACCTTAATCCCGGTGTCAGTAACAACATAAACCCCAGCGGCTGTCACAAGCACACTAAGAATCATTCCAAGGACACCAAGTGCCCAATTGAGCCACCAAATAGGCCCATATGCCTTTGGTTTCTTAACGTTAAGCCACATGAAACATGGATAAGCTAATGTCACAGGCAATGCAATTCCTCCAATTAGACCGGCCAAGCTTCCCAGAAATGGGATTGCCACTGCAACAAAGAACATGGAGAATCCGTAGACAGCCCGGATAAGCGATCGGAGCCACCACGGACACGGCTGCTTCTTCCTCCGTACGTATAGTGACTCCAAATCATCAAACATTGGCATCCCATAGATTTGGAATGAGCTTACCGCGTTTATAATCACAAACAAACTTGTTAGTCCCAGGACAAACCGCGACGTGTCGGTGACGTGGAATGCAATGAAGGCTACAAGCATACCCCCACTTGGTATCTGTTAATTTTTTTTTTGCCTTAAATTATGTTGAATGTAAAATATTGTGTAAAATTGGTAAGATAGATTTTGATGAGAATTAGAAAGAAAATTTGTTACCAGTTGACCGTAAGCCCAGTAGCCACCAATTGCGATGGGGAATAAGCACATTGCAATAATAAGGTATGCGAATTTGACTCCCTTCCACATGGGCACCGTCGATGGATGCTTCTCACTTGAAGGCATTGTGGCCTGCAGCCAATCCAAATTTTATTAGAAATTAATTTAAGTTCTTCATTCTCTTAAAGGGAAATAAAATTTCTAAGTACAGCGAATTCGTTTCTAAAACCTTTAATTTACTTGCGTAAAATAGACGATTAGGAATAAAAAAATGTTAAAATTTTTTGACTTGTTTCTCTCATCAGATACAGTCTTACAGAAGGTAAATAAATTGTGAAAATTGAAAAAGCCCTCGAATTATATAAATGGGTGCAAGCACTTTTTTGTTTGCCCAGAAGTCAAAGGTCAAAATTTTGTAACTGGCAGTATTTTATTCTGTTTTCGTTCAGATTCACACGTCACTGCTGGGGCACGTTTTCTATTTTTCGAAAATTCTAGGCAGGCACATTGTCTATTTTCCGAAAATTCTACTCACTACTCAGGCACATTTAATTACAGAAAAATTTTGGATGCTTCTTCTGACTTCTGTGGAATAATTCTTTACGGGTGTGTCTGATTGTACATTATTACAATCACTTTTATGAAAGGCATAAGTTACAAGAATTTAATCGATATATCTTTATACACACCAACACTATTCAAAACCTTTTTTTTTTTTTTTTTTTCAATTTACACTTTATAAATACAGATTAAGATAGTACGGCAAACTGTGGATATTCACAACTAAGAATTTTTATAAAACATTATAGTGAATACATATTTTAAGTAACCTAATTTTTTATTTTTATTAAGATTCCTCAAAATAATATATAAAGAATCTCTGAATTAATCAAGTTCAGTGGTTTGAATTTCCAAGTTACTTGATTAATTAATTTCTAATTAAGAGCAGAAACAAAGGAATTTGCGATTTTACCTGAATTTCTAGTGTAAGATTGTGGCCTCTGAATGCAAAAGCAATGATCCCAAGAGCATTAAGAACATCAACAGCCCTAACAATACCTTCTTTATTTGTTTGAACTGGATTGTAAGACACACCAGGCAGCCTGCCCTTAGCAACTGAGACGACCCATATGATGGTACAATATCCAACGGCTGTGATGGCTCCGACGAGCGAGACGCCGGCGATGGAGTTCAAGTTGGGCAGCTGGGATAGAACAACAGCAGCACAAGTGAAGATCAAGTACCATTCGACTGTTGTAAGTGGCTGCGAAGTGCATGTGGCGCCGCACGTGATTTGGTAGAACGTCTTCATTGATGTGCCTCCTAAGATGATCAGAGCAACGCATGTTCCTGCTGATAGCTGCAGCAGCGGCAAGAAGGCTAGCCATTTTGCAAGCTTTTCACCTATATGCATATTGGATCAAGGGTCATCTATTAATTTCAAACACTTCAAGAAATTAACTATTTCTAATTTCCAATTTCATTCAGAGAAATATGGGGCCGAAATGCAGAAATAATTAATGACAAACTTGAAGAGGGCTATACAATGAAACTATTCATCCGAGGGGTATGAATATAACAATACATAAAAGCTTTACCAAAAGTTGCACCACAAAGCTGAAGGTATCTGCTAAAACGCATGCCCGTTTCAACATTTTCGTGGAGTTGGACCAATATGTATAGAGTGTAAAGTTGCCAGATGAATGTCAATGTCAAGAATATAATCCCCCAAGCCCTAAAATAAAAATCAATTACAAGACAAGCTAATTAGAAAGAGAAAGAAAGTAAATTAAGAAAAATCAGTGATCAGTTTAATTATTTAATTACCAGCCAAGAATAGGAAAGGCAACAGGAAGAACAAGAGCTTGAATACCAATTCCAGCACACAGATTATGAAACGCGGCGTAGTAAGCGTTTCCGTTCCTGGACTCAGTGATGGGAAGCCACGCATCTTGAGGATCAAGCCTCGTTAATTTAAGAGCCTTTCTGAGAGGGCTTCCCAAAGGAGTAATAAAACGTGGAGTCCTTATTCTTGGTGTTAAATTTCTTGGAGTTGCATTTCTTGGTGTTGAAGTTCTAGGGGTTTTGCCAGCTGGTTCTATTTGGTCACCCACGGCGAGCAACGGCGATCGTGATAACGATGGTGAGTGAAGCTGTGACGGAGGAGCGGATATTGGTGGCGTCGCCGGCGTTGAAGCTAGTCTTGGTGTTACAGGATAGGAATAATTACTTGCTTCATCAGCTTCACTCATTTTTGCAACTTTTTTTTTTTTCAATTTTTTCAACTCTACCTCTGTATGCCAACAATCAAATATTTGCTTATGTGTGTGTGTATATATAGCTAAGCCTTAGTTACATGCAAAATATGTAATGAGAAATAAATTATTAAATGTTGGTCTAGAATTCTGCTGATAAAATTATATGTATTGGCCTACCAATTTGGTCTGCAACTTTGGCTAAATTATAATATTTAATTTGGTCAGCATGTACAAACGTAAGGATGCATTAACCATGAAGTCACTGCCTCGCCTTCATTTGGCACAAATTTGACTGGGAATTAATGAAGCCTCCAAATAAAACAAAAAATATGAAAATAAATTATAAGAGTTTTTAGATGAAGAATCACATGCGATACAGCTCAAAGACGAACATACGTGGAAACCAGATTTTGAAGTATTTTTGTCATAGTGAGAATTCTTAGCCGTCCAAGTGGATAATTTTTTTTTTTTGGGCCACCAATTCGAGCTACGACCATGGGACTCTTAACTTCCAATGGACCTTTATGCTACATTATAGTTTATAAACATATGCATTTAAATTTTTAGTAGACCTTAGATTGTAATATATCTGTGCATATTGTAATAATTTAAAAGGTGTAATTTTTGGTTACTGTGGACAAAGAATAACAGAAATTTATAATTTAATGTTTGTTATAGAGAATGCTTAGAATGTGGGGAATATTGATATCAAAATATTCAAGAAATTTATTCCCTATAATCTGATTTATTGCTAGCTATCATAGTTTTGTCCTTTATATTAACTTTAATTGGCAGATGCTTTCAACAAAAGATATATTACTTCAATGATTTCACATGATAGATAGGTTAAAAGATGCACGAAATCTTTTTTGAATTTTTATATTTTAAGGAACAATCACGATGTTATAAACAGAAAGATTCTCTTTTGTTTAGTTTAATATATATGGATTCGAAAGAAGAACCGAAAAATATGAATATAATAAAAAAGCAAAGGGGGTTCTTGAGGTTTCTGTTATTTTTGAGTCAAACCAAAGTTATAAGTGTAATCAATTTTTCAATTGAATTTTTTATATTTTCTTTATCACATTTCTGTTATACATGTAGAAAATATAAGCCAAGGATGATAAAAGGAGTACTGATGAATTCAAATAAGTACTGCTATCTAAGTGATGAATTCTTTTTGCAAATCACTTGTTTCCATTCTACTATAGCATTTATTTTTCGTTGTTTTCGGTCTAATTAATTACTTAGGCGGCTCAAGAATGGACAAAATTAGACAATTGCCCAATTCATGTACAACTTATGAAAACGTTGGATAATGTCAATTCTACGGTCAATCTTTAGTGTGCCCTTTTTTCTCTTACAAAACATAGATTTAGCTGTGTGTCCGCATTTGTATTTTGTAAACGAGAACATCAAGATGGAAGGAAATAACTAAAATTTACAACTTGTTTACTACTAACTAAGTATATATTATTTAATAACAGTCATAGTCTGAGGCATTTTTTATTTTAACCATTTTGGTGGTTGTTGAGAGATTGAAACTGTTTGACAAACTTGAGCTGTAATTCTTTTT
The DNA here is from genome assembly GCA_030449905.1 of Luvunga scandens. Taxonomy (NCBI): domain Eukaryota; kingdom Viridiplantae; phylum Streptophyta; class Magnoliopsida; order Sapindales; family Rutaceae; genus Luvunga; species Luvunga scandens. The sequence goes on from JASUUG010000714.1 coordinate 872,934, forward strand.
TTCTCTAGTAATCAATCAAAACAATGGGCTTTAATCAACTCCCTTTCATAGTTGAGTTCAATATCTTTCATGGATATTTTAATTAACTTCTTGTCTCACATGTTTGATTAAATTTCCATAGCAAAAAACATGGTTCGTTGATGGCGATCTCAGAATTTTTTCGGGAGATATTTAAATGAAGCAGCCTCTTTTGTTGTCTTTTATTATATGAAAGAGAATTGCATGTAATATTTGAAGAACAACGACAAACACTAAAATCAATTAGTCGCATGTTTTTCTAACTGCAAAACGCAAATCAGCAGAGATGCTTCCTTTCACACTTTTTTAACATTTATTTACCAGCTGCACGAGCCACATGTTTAATATTTTTTTTTTTTCTCTTTGAATCACATCTTCACAAGTTGGAATTTTAGTTTAGAAAACGGCTACATTAACTTTTTAAGTTTCTTTTTCAAATCACAAGTGGGTATTTTTAGACCGTGACGTGACTACATGAAAATTTATTTTGATTTTTGTTATTCCTAATCTCCACTCCCCAGGGGTTGGTTAGTTGTAGACTAAGTTGACCGACCATACATATCCTGAATGAATGTGGATCCGGACCCAGATCCAAATCCGGATCGGGATTGATAAGTAAATAATTGTTGAAAAAAAAAAAACAAAAACGAATCAATTCCCTCGCTGAATCCCTAATGCCTTGCTGTAACTGCTGCACCGTCGCCGGAGCTGCTAGATGTTCGTGTTCGGGAGATTGAATGCTGCTCGCACGCTGCCGTTAGTTTCTGTTTATTCGGAGGGATAGACGTAGACTCTAATACGAAGAGAGGAGAGAGCTTTGCATGAGAATAGAAATCCAGATAAAATTATAAAATGGACGAAGACATCTCACGGTGGGTGATCGAATTCCTGCTTCGAAATTCACCGTCGGATCAACTAATCAACAGAATCCTCGCAATAATCCCCCTTTCAAACAACAACAATTTCCGTTTAAAGAAAACCCTCCTCCTCCGTTCTATACAATCCCAAATCTCCTCGGACGGAGACGCTTCGGTCTCCAAAACGATTCTAGAAAATCTGAGAGCAATCCGAGATTTGGATGAGAAAGAGGGAATCGCTATCACGAGGTCGATGGAAGCGGCGATTCGGGATGCTGCCGACGCGCCCAACAAGGACAACAAGAAACTGTTGGGGAAGAATACTCAAAACGACGACGCCTTGAGGCAAGTGGTTAAAACTTATTTAGAAGAAGCGTGGGCCAGCATGGGACCCGCTTTTTTAGAATTAGCTGCAGCGGGGGAAAGAGGGAGAGCCCATGTAGTGATCGAAGACAAAGAGAAAGGCAAAGGTAACATTTTTGTATCTAATTTTTCATATCTTTGTTTTGAATTTTTGATAAACTCGTAGCAGTGTCTGATTCTTTGATTTTGAGGTGAAATTAAAAACAATAAATAAGTAAATAAACCTTCACTTGGACTGCTGCTTATCATTCATATGGCTTGCTGTTACAACTAAACTAAGCACGCATGCCTTGTTTTAGGAATTCGGAAGGAAAATGTGCAGCCTAAGCGCAAGCACATTGCTTCTCATAGACGCGCAAGGGGTCCAGTTAGGATTATTGATAATGAGGACTTGAGCTCAGATGAGCCATGTAGTCGATATGATACCTTGCCCACCCCAGAAGTTAATAAAGTTCAAGAAGCGCTTAAATCCAGTTCTTTGGAGTTGCAAGCTATTGTAACAGACCCTCTTCCTGATGCTCTACGCCAGGCTGAGGCTGTGGTGTCTGACATGGCCAGAGCAAATCAGATTCCTGAACCTTCTGTGGATAGGGAGACTAATGTGGATATACCTGTGTTGAATCCATCTGCTAATGCTCATTTGGAACCTCTTCAAGCTAACCAGGGTAATCGTAAAGACGAATCTTGTTGTCATCAGAGTAATGTGCCTAAAACCAGCTTGATGGAAAGGAATAGAACTGCCCACACCTATGAGGTGCTTATTTGTTGTTTGTTTTTGTTATCTTCAATTTGTGTGGCTAAGTCTAACATATCGTGTCTTGCAGATGATGTCCGTAATTTTACATTGTATTTCATAGTGGTTGCTGTTGTCTGTTTCCTCTGTCTACTTACATGATTTAAATTCTTCCTGCTTGTTAGGGCAAGTGTGGTGTATGTCTGTTCCTGAAGATTGTTTTTGTTCTACCTTTTTTACCTTGTTTAAGAGATGCAAATCTGTTTTGTTTGATTGGCAATATGTGGATAAGTAGATTAAGGAAGTTCAGAGAATGAATCTTTCCAGTTTTATTGTTGAACAGCCCCTTTTTTTATTTTTATTTTTTAATTAATATTGACATGGAAATGCTGTAAACTTCTATTTTGCAATCTGTTTGGCCCATGAAGTTGTCAAGAATACTATGTAGTCTATGTTGAATTCTTTGCTTGGATCGATATTTTTTTAATTTTTTGGTCTATATTATTTTTAAGTATATCTATCATCATGGGGCATTTTTTGTAGTGGGATGATTCAATTGATGAAGCGCCATCCAATCAAAGGAATAGATTTCACTTACCTAGTCCAGAGAGAAAGGCTGTATCACCATTGAAGAATCATGATTTCACCAAATTTGCCAGGAGGAGAAAGAAGAAAAGGTGGAGTCTTGAGGAAGAAGATGCTTTAAGGAAGGGCGTGGAACAGTATGTGATTCTCTTAAGGAAAACCTTTGAAAAATCTATACTTCTTATTCATTTGAGTTTGATATATTCTATTTAACCAAGTGCATTTCACATACATCCCCAGTTGAGGCTGTGCATCAGTGTATTTTGTGGGAACGAAGAAAGTGAGGTGGCTGGGATTGTGAAAGAGAAATAGGACTTTTTAGATTATAGGAAGACTCATTGAAGTTTATTGCTCTTGCTTCTATGCAAATAGTGGAGCTAAAAATATTTTGACCGGTGTATCTCTTTTTCTTCCCCATTCTGATTCTTTTTTTTTTCGCTATTATGAAGGTTTGGTAAAGGAAACTGGAAGCTCATTTTAAAATCCAACCCTGGAGCATTTGATGAGAGAACCGAGGTGATTTTGCTGTATACTGATCTGTAGTGTCGTTTATTTATTTATTTTTTTGGGTTGAATTATTCTTTTTGTCGACATAAAACTTAACTTTGTTTCAGGTTGATTTGAAGGACAAGTGGAGGAACATGACTCGTTATTGATACTTGTAAATACGGTTAGCTTTTGTGTGTATTATTCGCTTAAACTATCGTAATGTCCTCCGAATCTTGATACCGCTTTGATGTCTCCTACCCTCCATCATACATGATCCTGGATTCAGCGTTTTGCAGATTTGTAGAGGAAATGCCATTGTTATTAGTTATTACCTCGGGGAAGGTTCCTCTTTATGACTCCTTTTTAAGTACGTGGTATAGGAATGTGATGGATTCAAATATTGACTTTGAAATTTTTTTTGGTGCCTTTTTTGTGGTTGTTCAGAGATTGGAAACTGTTCTGTTAGGTTTCTAAGTGTCTGACAAAACTTGAGTTGTAATGCTTTATTTTTTCCCCCTAGTAATTAATCAAACCAATGAAATTTAACCAATTCAACAGTCCACTTTGATAATTCAGTTCAATGTCTTTCAGAAAATTTAAGTTCTTGTTTCTCACTCTCGCTTACATGTAGCTTTTATTTTATTTTTATTGTAAATAAACATAAATCGTGCAGCCAAAACATGGTTGGTGACTATTTTAAAATATTTTGATTTCGAGGCTAATTATTAATGAAGCACCCTCTTTGCAGTCTTTTATGACAGAAAGCTGCATGTAATATTTGAAGAACAAACATTGAAATCAATTGGTCAATTTCTAAATGCAAAATGAAATCGGCGGAGACACATCCTTTCAAACCTTATTTTTTATTTACTTACCAGCTGCATTAACCACGTGTTTGATTATTTTATTTTATTCACAATTTCAGAGGGGGGTATTTTAGTTTAGAAAATGGCCCATTAAATTTTGTTTTTCTTTTTCTAATCACAAGTGGGTATTTATTTTAGACCATGAATAGACTACATGAAAATTGATTTGATTTGATTTTGTTTTACCCAAGCACAAGTGTTTATTTTAGACCAGGGCTACATGAAACTTGCATATCCTGAACGTCTGCTTTTGAATTAGTGTAGCAAGTTTTATTAAAGGACCGTTATACTAAGACCAAGTATGCAAAAGAAACAGTTCTTCTTTTGTTAAAGTTTATCGTGTCGTGCTCATGTTTCAAAATCCATCGTTCAAAAATGTTAAAATGTTTAAGGTTACAAACGTAATTTACATAGTTCTCTTATTTTTAATCTTACTTTTAGCAATGGGGATTGGATAATGCTTCAGGAACAAACCTGCTGACAAAACTTGGTAGAATTTTTCAATCAAAGACTTTAATTATTCAAACCTGTTGGTTTAATAAATCGCAATCTTCTAAATTCTTGCCTCACAACATTTTTCCATGAATATAATCAATGGAAAAATAAAAATGGTGCAGTCAAGAGGTCTTTAGCTCTTCGCATAAGCATAGTTTAGCAGCCTCTTTCTAATTTTAATACACAAGTTGCTGAAATTAATCTTGAAGAATTTTAAAGAGCAACGACTGAAGCCAAGTAGTTAATTTTTCTAACGGAAAAAGATTTCATCAGCATGCAGTCTTGGTTTATTCTTGCCAAATTTGTCATCTACAAATTTTTTGCTAATTAGGAATTTTATTAAAGGAAAATAAGCATTAATTTATGTTGCCGTCTACGGTTTTTATCTGATAGAGAACATTATCATTTAATTAAAGGAGATTATATAACTAATTAAAAATTGGTTGTTTCGGTATAAGCTTTTTGTTGATTAATAAATAATTTTCTTGTAAATTAGTCCTCGAGGATGGGGAAAGTTAGCTTTCTCATTTAAAATAATACGTATGTACACAATCTATAATGATTAATGACTCTCATGAATTTGAAACAAAGATGTTTGAATTTGCAACTCGCTCAACATTCACACCTTTCTCATTATTTTTTTGAAGTCATTATTTTAGATTTTTATTGCTAATTGTATATAGGATGGAAGAAAATGTGCTATACCGGGTGTTTCCAATTAACTAATTAATTAATTAATTAATGGGGAAAAAGGTTAGATCACAAAAAAGTTGATAAAAAAAAATTCTATGAAATTAATTGAAGTATAATAATTTGTGTGGATCATTTACATGATCATCTGATGATCAACTCAACAACTACAAGCCAATAACTGCTGGCCATTAGTGTGATCATAATGAAAATAATTATGAGATAATGAACATTTAGTAATAGCTATAGAATTAAGCAAAGCTTCCTCCAAGTTTCTATCAACACATCCTTGAATCAAAGAGACTGCATACTTAATGAACATTGCATCAAATGGTAATGTGATTGGTCCATTGCTTGGCAAGCCAAATTCTTCTTCAGATATATTCAAGAGTTCTTGAAAAATGTAGTTGTTAAGGTATGAAATGGGGAACACCAACTGGCTTTGATCAGCTGTGTACACAACAAATTGACCCTTTTCCGCTACTGGTGAATTGTTGAATCTTGAAAATGAAATTCTTTTCCCCTTTGAGGGTAGCTAGTCTCTAATTTCTTTCCCTCTTTGATGAGTTTGTTGGGGCTGATCATCATGTTGTGTTAGGAGATTTAGTTCTTCAAGAGTCCGAGTTGAGCGGAAAGCAACGCAATGGCGTTGGCTTTATATAACTAAAATTCTTTTGCATGTGGGGTTCTATTTGTGAGTCTTCTTGGGTGCATACGTGCTGATTGAGAGATTAAAGGCGTTGCCGGTCATGAGTTCTTGAATCATCATTGCTTGGTGCGTCTATGAGAGCCACCAGATTCAGATAAGCCTGATTTGATCAACTGGCTATCATGAAGAACTACTTCAATTTGGCAAAGGAAAATGATTTGGCAGATCTTTACGTATGTCCAAGAAGACACGTTATAGACTGTTGGTTCTGAGTGAACTCCCAAACAAGAGGTGCATATGTGGTTCAAATTAACTTGCTTTAATAGAGTTTTTAAAAGAGTTCATTTCGTGCAAGTCACCATTTGGACTGCAGAATCTGCTGATTCAAGTGATATGGAGCACACAATTCTATTAGTTTTCTCGATGTCTCTTAACCAATTAGAAAGTAAAAGCCAGAGGGCCAAAGTGATTGATGGTGGGGCGTATGAACTTACAAGCCATTTGCTTTCAAGGTTATGTATGTGACAAGTTTATGCATAGGACAATGTCATATGTGTGCTCATTAGTGTTCACGACTTTTTGAGTTCACGACTTTTTGCACATGTTTTGTTTATTGATCTTTTCACTAGACATCAGGAGTTGGTCCTTCCTCTGATGTTTGCAGAAATATCGGACCCATTGCAATGTGGGACTATTTGCAAATTCGATGGATATTCTTTGGGTATGTTCCATTTTGATTCGTTGACTTTCCGGCAGAACCTAACATGCCACGGCGCCGAGTTCCAAACAACATCACATGATTTTGCAAGTAATGTGACTTATCATAAGAACAGCTGCATGTGATGGAAAAAAGCTTCAGCAAACAAGCACATTTCTGATTACTTGATTACTCAGGCAAAGACGCCAGCATGCTTAGTACCAAGAACCTCATGAAAATGGCAACAAAGTGGCAGAAGGCAGCTGAAATTGGAAGAAAAAAGAACCTTGTTATAAAGGCCAAAAAATTTTATGAATTCAAACAGATCACCAGCAGTGGCTGACAAGGTTCATTTTGTTGTTTACACTATGGATAATAGGTGGTTTGTGATTCCGGTTCCATATCTTTACAGTGACATCTTCAGAGAACTCTTAAGAATGTCCGAAGAGGAGTTTGGGTTGCCGAAAGACGGCCCTATAATGTTTCCATGTGATTCTTTCTTCTTGGAGTATGTTGGGTCATCGCTGCGAAGAGGGCTGGCACAGGACAAGGAGAAAGTTAAGCTTATGCTAGTAAGTACCTCTTGCAGGTCGTTGTCATCATCTTTACACCAAGGGCTGTGGAACTAGCATGTACTTGTTTCTAATTGAAATATTGTTCAAAATTACATTTTTGAGATTGTACAGAAGGTTTTTGTGGTAAATAAGAAGTTTCAATATCTTTGTACTACTTTTTGTAAATAATTTATATGGTAAATTTGATTTGGTTTGTCTCAATAAACTACAGAAACTTTGATCTTGATTATAAGTAACATCAATAAAAGAAGCAATCTCATGTGACATGTTGGGAAGGAGGCCCCAACTCCTCTGGAAAAATAACTACACTGAAAGCAATCTGATTCATTACAGCCTTTTCCGAATGATTTTTTCTTCTTATCGAATCATGTCCAGATAAAAGAGCTCCCGCAAGTAAATGATGAATCTGCAAACTCTGGCATGACAGATTTTGCAATGATCTGCCGTTTGTTCACTTTAGGCTCATTATATTTCTCTTATTTTTGAACCAAATGGTGTGGTTTAGTATTTGTTACTTCTAGAAAAAAATTACAAACTTGATATGATGACATGAAACCGTATACAACAGTATTATAACTACTTCCTTTGTTTCTAATTCCATGGATTTTCTTTTGTTTTCTGCGCCTTGATCTTGTTGATCTATGTATGTTTTCACCTTCATGAAGGTATATATGAATAGAAATATGTCTTATCTTCTGGATTTGCTGAATTTTTCAGATGCTTGATTTATTTTAGTTTGTCTTTTCTTTTTTGTTACATCCTGGTAACAGAAAGGCCTTCATAATCTTGACTAATTAGAATTTTAGATTTAGCTGAAACCAGACAAATTTGAGAAAATATCTGTGTATGTAAGTTAAGATTAACAACTGTCAAGCTACAACTTTGTCTTACAGAAAGTAAATTTGCTTTAAAAGCTGCAAATGAATGAATGTTGGTTGCTATGCTCCTGATGGATGAACAAAGATGGTAAACAGCGAGTGGTAGCTAAGGACATTAGCAATGCCTTCTCTACATCTTTTGCTGCACCTCTTTGTATCAAAGAGACAACATACTCCATGAAAACTGCATCACATGGCAACGTGATAGGTCCACAGCTCGGCAGTCCAAATTCATCTTCTGCCATTTTAAAGAGCTCTCAGATGACATTGTTTTTAAGATATGCCAAGGGAATAACGAAGCGCTTCTCATCGGTAGTGTACACAACAAAGTGACCCTTCTCAGACACAGATGATGTGCTGCAGCTCTCTGCATCGACAGGCCCTGTTATTGGGAATGAGATTCTTTTCTGATTGCTAGCAGCCAGTTTCTGCCATTTCTTTGCCATTTTGATTAGCTTCTTTGGACTAATCATGTTGTTGTTAGACCACCTATTCGTTTTACTTATTCTAGAAGAAAGATTGGAACCATGTGAGGGATTAATGGGTCAATTATAAAAGGATATTTAGGTAATAAATAATAAGGGGGTTTGTCAGTTACTGGTATGTGTCTGTATTCAGTTATTTGTGTTCAGTTATGAGGGTATCCTAAGGGTTTCTTATAGGGGGAGGAGAGTGAGAAGAAGGGGGTGTCTATTTGTTTGGAGTCTTGTTCTTGGGAGGGAATCTAGGACTCTCGAAATTCCTAGAAGTGTTGTAAGGTGTTTTAATCACTGTTTTTCATAATAAGAACTGCAGTATAATTCCAGATTTCATAAGAAAACCAAGTGCAACATTTGGTATCAGAGCAGGTCTTGGTAAGGCATGAAAGCGAGGGTTGATAATATGGAGGAGACGGTTGGTTCAGTACAAGAAGAGGTTGGGTTATTGAGAGAAGAGATTAAAAAAATTCCAGCGATAGAACAAGGAATCGTTAACCTAATGAACTTAATGGAACAACTTTTGTGGGCCCAAGGGAATCAAGGACGAGAACCAAATTCCATAAATCAGATAGATCCTCCATCTGCGGTCAAATCAGCGGAGTTAGGCGGTACTAGTGGTGGGGCGCCAGAGGTTCCTGGGATTCGCGAATCCGGTGCACCACGGTGGGATGTGCGACCACGACGGATTGAACTCTCTTCATTCGATGGCGACAACCCAGAAGGTTGGGTGTTAAAGGCGGAACGCTATTTTGCCATACATAGGATGACAAACGCAGAAAAACTTGAAACTGCAATTATAAGTTTTGAAGGAGAAGCACTTGTTTGGTTCAAATATGAAAATAGGAGGCGACAATTTCTTAATTGGGAAGAATTACATTCACAAATGATTTGTCGATTTCGTCCATCACCAGAGTCGTCCATGTATGAAGAATTCTTGTCGATTAAACAAGAGGGGACTGTGAGGGTATACAGGCAAAAATTTGAGCAATTGGCGTCATCTTTGGATAATCTTTCAGATCAGGTGTTGGAGTCAACATTCATTAATGGGTTGAAGGCTGAGATTAGGGCAGAATTGAAGATCTTGGAACCTGATGGGCTGGATAAAGCTATGGAATTGGCCCATAAAATAGAAGCCAAAAATAGAGAATTAAAGCCAACACGAAGCGGGACTGGGCTGGGACAATTTAGAAACTCAGGTTTGAATCCGGATCAGCGAGGCATGATGATCAAGACTCCTGTGACTCCTGTGGCTGAATCGTCCACTTTTCTGCGGAATAGTGGAAATTTCCGAAGATTAACAGAAGCTGAAATTAAAGCTAAGAGAGAAAAGGGGTTATGCTATAGATGTGATGACAAGTTTTCACCCGGCCATCGGTGCAGGAATAAAGAACTGCAGGTGCTCCTTTTACGAGACGATGAAGGAGAAGATGACGGAGACAACGAAGAAGAATCAGACAAACTTGAAGAAATTCAAAATGTCGAAGTCTCACTACATTCAGTAGTGGGTTTGACTTTACCCAAAACCTTTAAAGTGCTGGGGTTAGTTGGTGAACAGAGAGTAACTATTTTAATTGATAGTGGAGCATCTCATAATTTCATCTCTACAGAACTGGTTGAAGAATTAAAACTGCCCATTTCAGAAACTGAGGCATATGGAGTGATTTTGGGCACATGGAAGTCTAAGAAAACTCAAGGTGTATGTAGAAATGTGAGCTTATTATTACAAGGCGTGGAAGTTGTGGCAGATTTCTTACCCCTTGCACTTGGGAGCACTGATATGATATTAGGTATACAGTGGTTGGAAACTTTGGGAGTTACCCATATCAATTGGAAGACTCAAGTAATGAAGTTCACTATTGGGAAAACTCAGATTATATTAAAAGGAGATCCATCTCTTCAAAAGACATTGATCTCACTTAATGCCATAGTCAGAGCTATTAGACATGAAGGGCATGGGTATTTGGTGGGAATGACTACAGTAGAGGAAAATATGGAACAATAACTCCCAAAAGAAGTGCAGACACTTTTAGAAGAGGCCAAAGGCATATTTGAAATGCCACTGGAGTTACCACCTTTGAGGGGAAGGGAACATGCCATTGTGCTTAAAGATGGTGCATCACCGATTACTGTACGACCTTACCGGTACCCTCAAATTCAGAAGCAAGAAATTGAGAGGCTGGTGGGTGAAATGATAGAATCAGGAATTATACAGCCAAGTTTGAGTCCATTTTCTAGTCCCGTCCTATTAGTGAAGAAAAATGATGGAAGTTGGCGTTTTTGTGTTGATTATCGGGCTTTAAATAAAGAGACTGTGCCTGATAAGTTTCATATTTCGGTCATTGAAGAGTTACTTGATGAGTTACATGGGGCGACTGTCTTTTCTAAACTTGATCTCAAATCGGGATACCACCAAATTAGAGTACGACCGGAGGATGTTCACAAGACTGCTTTTAGAACCCATGATGGTCATTACGAGTTCTTAGTAATGCCATTTGGGCTTACTAACGCCCCGGCAACCTTCCAATCACTGATGAATGAGATATTCCGGCCATATTTACGTCAGTTTGTTTTGGTGTTTTTTGATGATATCCTTGTTTATAGTCGAAATTTACAGGATCATGTTCGGCATCTTGCTACGGTCCTTGGATTATTGGCTAAGCACAAGCTTTATGCAAATCGTAAAAAATGTTCATTTGCTTGCTAACAAATTGATTATTTAGGGCATGTGATTTCGGGGGCTGGAGTTGCAGTAGATAACTCTAAAATTGAAGCTATGTTAGATTGGTTGGTGCCAAAGTCTTTAAAGGAGCTTAGAGGGTTCCTTGGTCTTACTGGTTACTACCGCAAGTTTGTGCATAGATATGGGGAAATTGCTTGGCCTTTAACTGAGCAATTGAAGAAGGATAAATTTGGGTGGAATGTGCAAGTGGAAACTGCCTTTAATACTCTTAAGAAGGCAATGACAACTGTACCAGTCTTAGCTTTGCCCAACTTTGATTTACCTTTCATACTAAAGACGGATGCTTTGGGCTATGGAATAGGAGCAGTATTAATGCAAGAGCAGAGTCCTATTGCTTATTACAGTCAAGTTTTGAGTCAAGGTGCAAGGATGAAATCAGTTTATGAAAAAGAGTTGATGGCGATAGTGCTTGCAGTTCAGAAATGGCGACCCTACCTTTTGGGCAGATGCTTCATCGTTAGAATTGATCAGCAAAGTCTACGCTTCTTGCTAGAACAACGTATTGTTGCACTAGAATATCAGCGTTGGATGGCCAAATTACTTGGGTATAACTTTGAAATTCAATATAGGCCCGGAGTGGGAAATAAAGCTGCTGATGCTTTGTCTAGGAAGACTCCAGAGGTTATACTGCAGCAAGTTTTTAAAGTACACTGGCTGGACTGGAATAAACTTCAGCAAGAAATTGATAATGATGAGTTTTTAACGAAACTAAGATCTGACTTGCAGCAGGGCATTGAAAGAGCAACTGGTTTTTCTTTAGAACAAAGGAAAGTTATGTACAAAGGGCGTCTAATGCTTCCACGTACTTCCACATTTATTCCAATGATTTTAAGGGAATATCATGATTCTGTTGTAGGTGGGCATTCCGGGGAGGAGCGGACTTTCAAACGTTTGGCTGCTGATTTTTATTGGAGAGGTATGCAAGCTGCTGTGGCAAAGTGGGTGCAAGAGTGTGAAGTTTGTCAAAAGAACAAGACCCTAGCCATGTTTCCTGCTGGATTATTACAACCATTAGCTCTGCCCAACCAAGTTTGGGAAGAGTTGACCATGGATTTCATTGAAGGGATGCCTAAATCAGATGGGATGGACACAATATTGGTTGTAGTGGATCGTTTAAGCAAATATGCTCACTTTATACCTCTTAAACATCCATTTCATGCTCGTTTGGTGGCTGAAATCTTCATCAAGGAGGTGGTACGTCTTCATGATATTCCCAAGTCAATAGTCTCTTATCGTGACAAGGTATTTATGAGCAATTTCTGGAGAGAACTCTTTAAGTTACAAGGGACTAATTTGAGACATAACACTACATATCATCCCCAAACGGATGGGCAATCAGAGGTTGTTAATCGGAGCTTAGAAACGTATCTGAGATGCTATGTTTCAGAAAAACCTCGCTGCTGGTTACGATGGATGGCTTGGGCTGAGTATTGGTACAACACTACTTATCATTCATCGATCAATTGCACACCTTTTAAAGCTTTATATGGGCGTGACCCTCCACCTTTAATTCGGTACAAATCTGGTTCTACTTTGATATCATCAGTTGAAGCACTTTTAGAGGAACGGGATGCCCAACTAGACGAGTTAAAGATGCACTTGCTGAGAGCTCAACAAAGAATGAAGACGTTGGCAGATGAGAAGCGACGAGCAGAAGCATTTGAAGTAGGAGATAAGGTTTTTGTCAAACTATGTCCTTGCCGACAAAAATCCTTGGCTGTTCAAAAGAATGAGAAGCTACGTCCAAGATTTTATGGCCCTTTTGCAATAATTGCGAGGTGGACGGTGGCTTACAAACTCAGCCTTCCCCCGCCTCATCTACTATACATCCAGTTTTCCATGTTTCGCAGCTGCGCAGAGCAAAAGAAGTTGCCATTTCCTCTCCAGTATTACCCCCTCAGCTCTCACCTGACTTGGAGATGATTGTGGTACCAGAGGACGTGTTAGGGGTGCGAAATGTGATCTCACAGGGGCTGCCCAGTGTAGAAGTACTGATCAAGTGGAAAGATCTTCCTTCTTTTGAAGCTACATGGGAAAGATTTGATGCAATTTCACAGCAGTTTCCTTCTTTTTCACTTGAGTACAAAGTGAAAAGTTGGGCGGGGGGTAATGTTAGACCACATATTCGTTTTACTTATTCTAGAAGAAAGATTGGAACCATGTGAGGGATTAATGGGTCAATTATAAAAGGATATTTAGGTAATAAATAATAAGAGGGTTTGTCAGTTACTGATATGTGTCTGTATTCAGTTATTTGTGTTCAGTTATGAGGGTATCCTAAGGGTTTCTTATAGGAGGAGGAAAGTGAGAAGAAAAGAGTGTCTATTTGTTTGGAGTCTTGTTCTTGGGAGGGAATCTAGGACTCTCGAAATTCCTAGAAGTGTTGTAAGGTGTTTTAATCACTGTTTTTCATAATAAGAACTGCAGTATAATTCCAGATTTCATAAGAAAACCAAGTGCAACAGTTGTTTCTTGTTTATTAAAAATAAGATCCAGAGGCAAATGAGAGTAAGGACTATTGGATCTTGAAACTCTAAAATCATGTGCTTCTTGGATAGAATGCTAACAAAATGGGTTTGTTATATAGTTATAAATCTAGAGACAGTCCCATTAATGTTGCTTCCCGTGTGTAGGGACATAAGGGAGGCAAAACTATATGATAGGAGGGCATGAATGGCTATCAAGGTGGAGCCTTCTATTGAACTATTTCACTCTTTTCCTGCCTGGTGGTTTGATGGCATTCTGTCCCAAAGCTACCAGTGGCTAAAAGTCTCAGACATTGTTAACCCACTTCATTATGTCAGCTATATGTCACGGGCCGCTCAAATCTCCCACAATTGGAGGCTAAAAGTCCAGCCCAAATTCTAGAATTCTCTACAAGTTGTAAATACCCTAGAACTCTCTAGAAGCTATTAGATATTTAGGCAAGTGGGCAAGTGGGCAAGTTGGCAAGTGGGTAAGTGGGCAAGTGGGCAAGTTGGCAACTTGCTAGCTAGTTCTAGAGCCTTCCATCCAACTCTATAAATAGCCTTGCCATTTTGTATACAACACACTACATTTCCAGCACATACAAGCTCTCTTGTAAGCTCTCTTGTAATTACTCTTGTGAAGTAATAAAGCTCTATAATTTGGCCATATTGCTCTTTCTTCTCTTTAGCTTTTACATAAGCATTCTTCGCTTAGCTATTCCGAGAAGTGTTCAAGGCTTACTTGGCGACTTGCGTGCTAGAAGTCGACTAAGTGCCGCACGGGTTTCTTCTTGCGCAAATACTCATCCCGTGACAAGTGGTATCGAGCCGAGTTTTGCACCCACGCATCTAGCTCACAAGCAATGGCCAACCTTCCTAGCGCAACACAAGAGGGCATAGTCGGTGTGGAGTCTCTTGAGACAACTCGTGGTCGCGGCGAGGACGCGCGCTAGCTAAGTCCCGTGGCAAGTCCAAGGCAACTTCCGTAGACGCCCTGGAGCCTCGCGTCGCCACGCTCGAAACATCTATGTCCGTTGTCCAGGACACCCTTGACACTTTGGAGGTAAGGGTGGAGGGTCTTGAGGGCGAGTATGGTGAGTTCACGGTAGCCACCAAGACCCTCATGCATGACCAAGCCAACTCTCTCCGAGGGGAGTTTCGAGCATTCCATGAGGAGCTGCTGAATTTGCGTAGTTTCGTGCAAAGCGAACTACGAGCAATCCGTACGGAGGTTGATGAAGTCCGTTCGGATTGGGCATGGCACAAGCGCACACTCACCCCCAGCCCGGCTTCGACAAGTACGAGTGATGCGCGTCACATTGAGGTGCCAAAGCCCGACACTTATGATGGCATACGAAATGCCACTGTCGTGGACAACTTTCTCTTTGGGCTGGAACAATACTTCGATGCCATGGGTGTTCGTGAGGAGGCATCAAAGGTAGGCACCGCTCCCACATTTCTTCTAGGCGCTGCACAGCTATGGTGGCGACGGAAGCATGGTGAGATGGGCAAGGGAATATGCGCCATCAACACTTGGGCTGAGTTCCAACGAGAACTCCGCAAGCACTTTGCTCCAAGCAACGAAGAGAAGGAAGCACGAGCGCGCCTTCGTCGGCTTAAGCAAACAGGTAACGTCCACGATTACATCAATGAATTCACTACCCTCATGCTTGAGATAACCGATATGTCCGACAAGGACTCTCTCTTCTACTTCCAAGATGGCCTCAAGGATTGGGCCAAGACAAAAATTGATAGGCGTGGCGTACAAACTCTTGACGACGCCATCGCCATTGATGAATCACTTACCGATTGCTCCGCCCAATCAAAAGACAAGAAGCCTAGCCATGGCAAAGGTGGGGGAGAGGGCCGGAAGGACAAGGCCCAAAACCGGAAGGATTGGGGGTAGAAAAAGCCTCCAAGTGGCAAGAACGGGCAAAGCAAATCGGATGCGAAGCAGCCACCCAAGCCACGAAGCCCATGCTTCATATGCAATGGACCTCATTGGGTACGCGACTGTCCGGAGAAGAAGTCGCTTAATGCCCTAGCCGCACAACTCAAGGGCCAATCTACACCTTCAACGGAGGAGCCCCAACACAACATGGGTACCCTCCAACGCCTTGGCGCACTCAAGACTCACCTACCAGCAAGCGCGAAGAATGAGCTCATGTACGTGAGTGCGCACATCAACGGCCACACAGTTCGTGCATTGCTCAACACTGGAGCCACGCACAACTTCATTTCGGAAGAAGAGGCAAAACGCCTAGATCTCAAGATCACCAAGGAAGGAGGCACCATTAAAGCGGTAAACTCACCCGCCAAGCCAATCGCGGGTACCGCACAAGGGGTGTGTGTAGCACTTGAAACGTGGAGCGGAAAGCTCAACTTCTCCGTTGTGCCCATGGATGACTTAAAGATGATCCTCAGAATGGAATTCTTCGACAAGGTACATGCCTTCCCTCTACCATCTACAAACTCTCTAAGCATCCTCGATGGAAGCAATGCATGCATGGTTCCCGCTGAGCGTTCCAAGACCATGGACAAGACACTCTCGGCCATGCAATTCAAGAAAGCTTTTGGGAAGGATCCTAGCTTCTTGGTCTCCATCCGGGAGCTGAACGAAGGAGAAGGTCACCCCAACCCAACAAGCCAAGTCCCAGCACCTATTGAAGAAGTCCTCGATGAGTTCAAGGACGTTATGCCTCCGAAGCTTCCACAAAGGCTCCCACCTAGACGAGAGGTGGATCATGAGATCGAGCTAGAGCAAGGCGCAAAGCCACCAGCCTTGGCGCCTTATCGTATGGTGCCACCGGAGCTCGAGGTGTTGCGGAGACAACTCAAAGACTTGCTGAATTCAGGCTACATCCGCCCATCAAAGGCTCCATTCGGTGCACCTGTGCTCTTCCAAAAGAAGAAAAACGGATCTCTCCGGATGTGCATCGACTATCGGGCGCTCAACAAGATCACCATCAAGAACAAGTATCCAATCCCGTTGATTGCGGACTTGTTCGACCAACTTGGCAAAGCACGGTACTTCACCAAGCTTGACTTGCGGTCCGAGTACTACCAAGTGCGCATCACCAAGGGAGATGAGCCAAAGACGGCATGCGTAACCAGGTACGGATCTTTCGAATTCCTTGTTATGCCGTTTGGTCTCACCAATGCACCGGCCACATTTTGCACCCTTATGAACAAAGTCCTCCAACCATGTCTCGACCGCTTCGTCGTTGTGCAAACAGATGCCTCCGACTTCGCCATTGGCGGAGTACTTATGCAAGAAGGCCACCCTATAGCGTTCGAGAGCCGAAAGCTGAACGACACGGAACGCCGCTACACTGTGCAGGAAAAGGAGATGACTGTAATCATCACTGCCTACGCGTGTGGCGACACTACTTGCTTGGCTCACACTTCGTGATCTTAACAGATAATGTAGCCACAAGCTACTTCCAAACGCAGAAGAAGTTGAGCCCCAAGCAAGCAAGGTGGCAGGACTTCCTTGCGGAATTTGACTATCGGCTTGAGTACAAGCCCGGCAAAGCCAACGTTGTTGCAGATGCTCTAAGTCGCAAAGCGGAGTTGGCGACACTAAGTATGAGCCAACCGAAGTCCGACCTTGTTGAACGCAAAAGACTTGTTGGGGAAAGTTCTCGAAGGCAAGACAAGACGATTTTGGCAAGAGGAAGGCATCCTCCTCACCAAAGGAGATCGACTCTTCGTGCCGAGGTGGGGAAATTTACGGAAAGAGGTAATCAAGGAGTTCCACGACTCGAAGTGGGCTAGCCACCCCGGAATAGAGCGCACGACCGCACTTGTTCAAGCCTCGTACTTTTGGCCGCACATGAGAGAAGACATCGAGGCCTATGTGCGAACTTTTCTTGTGTGCCAACAAGACAAGACGGATCACCAACTTCCGGCAGGATTGTTGGAGCCCCTGCCAATACCATCAAAGCCATGGGAGCATGTCACCATGGACTTCATCTCGGCTTTGCCGAAATTCGAAGAGTGCGGAAGCATCATGGTCGTGGTCGACCGCTATAGTAAGTATGCAACATTTATCGCCGCACCAACTGATTGCAAAGCGGATGAAGCTGCTCGCCTTTTCATCAAGCACATTGTGAAGTTATGGGGCGTTCCGAAGAGAATAGTGAGCGATCGAGACCCGAGATTTACCGGCCGCTTTTGGACGGAGCTCTTCAAGATGTTGGGAACCGACCTCAAATTCTCGACAAGCTTCCACCCGCAAACTGATGGCCAAACTGAGCGCATCAACAACCTTCTCGAGATGTATCTAAGGCATTATGTAAGCGCTCACCAGCGAGATTGGGCTAAGTTGCTGGATGTTGCCCAATTCTCATACAATCTTCAACGAAGCGAGGCTACGGGCAAGAGTCCTTTCGAGATCATCATGGGGTTTCAACCTATGACGCCCAATGCCATAGCCTCGACATATGGAGGGAAAAGCCCTGCGGCTCACAAGCTTGCCCGCGAGTGGCACGAGGAAGCGGACATCACGCGAGCATATCTTGACAAGGCCGCACAGAAAATGAAGAAATGGGCTGACTCAAGGAGACGACACGTTGAGTACAAGGAAGACGATCAAGTCATGTTGAAGCTCCTACCCCAACAGTTCAAGACTTTGCGGAAAGTGCACAAGGGGTTAGTGAGGCATTACGAGGGGCCTTTCCAAGTAATCCGACGTGTCAGCAAAGTCTCGTACCAGCTCCAACTTCCACCAAGACTCAAGATCCATCCGGTCTTCCACGTGAGCTTGCTAAAGCCATATCATGGAGATGCGGAAGACCCCAACCAAGGAGAGTCAAGGCGTGCCCCAACTGCGGTTGTCACAGCATATGACAAGGATGTGGAGTACATCCTCGCTGATCGAGTCATTCGAAGGAGAGGCATTCCGGCATACAACGAGTACTTGGTGAAGTGGAAGAACCTCCCCGAAAGCGAAGCAACATGGGAACGCGAGGAAGACCTATGGCAATTTGCGGAACATGTTCAAAGCTACAAGCACGAGAACGCGACGAGGACGCCGCGAACATAGGTGGGGGAGGATTGTCACGGGCCGCTCAAATCTCCCACAATTGGAGGCTAAAAGTCCAGCCCAAGTTCTAGAATTCTCTACAAGTTGTAAATACCCTAGAACTCTCTAGAAGCCCTTAGATATTTAGGCAAGTGGGCAAGTGGGCAAGTTGGCAAGTGGGCAAGTTGGCAACTTGCTAGCTAGTTCTAGAGCCTTCCATCCAACTCTGTAAATAGCCTTGCCATTTTGTATACAACACACTACATTTCCAGCACACACAAGCTCTCTTGTAAGCTCTCTTGTAATTACTCTTGTGAAGTAATAAAGCTCTATAATCTGGCCACATTGCTCTTTCTTCTCTTTAGCTTTTACATAAGCATTCTTCGCTTAGCTATTCCGAGAAGTGTTCAAGGCTTACTTGGCAACTCGCGTGCTAGAAGTCGACTAAGTGCCGCACGGGTTTGCTGCGCAAATACTCATCCCGTGACATATAGCTGTCTTATAAGTATGCAATGAAATTCATCTTGGTGATGTTGTTGCATTACAAATTTCATTTAGTTGAGCATTTTTTGGTGATGTACCTACAAAATGGGGACAAACCATGTGTGATCTGTTAAACAGAATAATTCCGCGGCTCAAAGTAGTCTTCCTACGGATTAAATTCTGATATCTTGATAGAAATCAGATTACTCACACTCAAGCATGTCATTTAGTTAATATTATATTTTTGGTTTGTCCCTAAAATAATAACAACTTCCTTATTTGTCCATATTAGTGGAATTCAATTTGCATTTTCTTTATGTGCTTCCGAAAGTCTTTCAAATAGCATGGAATGTTCTTTCAAGTGTAGATGACTGTGGAAGAACTGCTGCGGTGCTCTAATGCCATAGCATTATCAGTTGTTTCGGATAATTTCAATGAAATATGGTTATACATTACTTTTTCGTGATAGACATGGAATGCTACAGCCCCATATATGAAATTACATGTGACAGCTTACAAAATTTTTGTGCTAATGACTACGTTGATTTGCTGTTACTGAGAGACTGATTTATAATTTATGACGTTTGCAACATCTGATCAGATAACTTACACAGCTGGCTTGGAAAATTTGATGCCATATAAATGATAATGAACTGATCCATAAAGCAGAAAGAGAACATGAAATAGGAAAGAATTTTTCTGTGTTTCAATTTATATCAAGCTGTAATTTTTGTTATACACTAACAAAATCAAGGTAGCAATATGCTTCAGAGGCCATGTTTAGAAATTGCTGATTGATTTGTTCTATTTATGAAGTTGATGAATGATGACTGCCAGCTATCAATGTGAGAAGAGCTCTCTCTGCATCTTCATCCACATTGTGCCTGATCAAAGTGACTACATACTCCATGAAGGCTGTATCACAAGGAACTGTGAGAGGGCCATTGGTTGGCTGTCCAAACTCGTCCGCTAATTCCAATAGTTCTTGAACAACATTGTTGTTAAGATACACCAACGGAAGCACAAATCGTTTATGATCAACAGTGTACACGACAAAGTCGCCTTTCATGTAACATTTTTCTGCGTCATAACCCTTAAATATCAGGGACATGATTGTTTGTTGCCTTATAGCTATGAGTTTTTGCCACTTTCTTGCCAATTTGATCAGCTTCTTAGCACTGAACATGTTGCCAGTGAACTTGTTAACAATTAAGTAGAATGCAAGGTGATTTGTGTTGGTTAAATATTTGCAAAGCTAGTGACAGTTCCTTAAATTCTGCTTCTACATTGCAGGGATTCATGGAAAGAAAAAGGTTGTGATTGTTGTTTACAGAAATGGCCGGCAAATTTACTTATATGTTTGTTATCTACTTATCAATCTAGAGCAAATAAAGTTACTTTTTTGGTTGCTGCCAAGAGATTTAACAACATAAACCAAGGCCAGAAATTGGATGTCCAAGCATAGTTTCATTTCAGTCCCAGCTGTGCAGTAAAATAAATATACTTCTGAGTTCCAAACCTATGGTAAACATAATGCCAGAGCTCACTTGTGGTGAATACCATGCAAGTACCCTCACTAATGTTCGATAATTCTAGAGAAACCAACTGCAAATAGCCACCCTTCACGTTTTTGTGCAGCTTTTGCTTTCAGGGTTTTCCATAATGGAAAAATTAACTTTGAAAGAAATGAAAGTTTTACCATGTTAGTTTAGCTTCAAAATTCATCAGATCACTAAACTTAGTGATAGTTTATAATTAAAGCAATTCGGCTATTTTATAAACTTCATTACACACTGGTAGTAACAAGGAAAATAAAAATGCTAGTTTGCCTCAAGAAAAACAGCAAAGGTAGGAACTTGAATTTGTATTAAGTGTATAAATTTTACAATACTATTCTGGAAGCTGTTTTCAAAGATCAAACCATGCTAAATTTTGCTTCAGAAGCTGGAAATCGGTGGTTGTTGATTATATTGCTCTTGATGGAGATAGGAAGATGGTAAGCAGTGGCCAGTGACACTCAAAGACACAAGTATCGCCTTCTCCACATCTTTTGTCACGTGCTTTTGAATCAAAGAGACTACGTACTCCATGACTATTGCATCACATGGTAAAGTGATGGGTCCACTGCCTGGCATTCCAAACTCATCTTCTGCTATTCTAAAGAGCTCTCGGATGATGTTGTTTTTAAGATACTTTAATGGAATCACCAAGCGTATCTGATCAGTTGTGTACACAACAAAGTGACCCTTTTCAGCCGTTGATGATGTGCTGCAGCTCTCTGCATCAGCAGCCCCAGCAGTGGTTCTTGGCAATGAGATTCTTAGGCGTCTGCTTGCAGCCAGTTTCTGCCACTTCTTCGCTAATTTCATTAGCTTCTTTGGACTAATCATGTTTCCTATTGCTAACTAGAGGGATCTTGTGAGTTTTAAGAGACAGGGTATTGGATCTCAAGAATACTGAAATGCAATGAATTTCACTTGACAGAACGCTAAGGAAGTTGATATGTTATATATAGTCACCAGGCTAGAGACAGTCCTTTAATGTTGCTTTCTCTGTGCAGGGGCATATGAAAAACAAAACCATGTGATACCAGGAAGAAATTGATATCTAGGCCGATGCATGTTTGGTTAAGTGTAAAACTTGACACGTGATGGTGGACCATAGCAGGATGCCAATTTGATTTCCTCCGGCCAAGTGGGTCTAAAATTGGTGTTGGCTTAAATTCACCAGAAAAATTTTAAACCACATGAATGCAGATTGCTAGTTCGTTTTACGGGATTGTGATCTGCCTTACAGAATTTCTGTGGCTCAATATAGCCTAATTGAAAGATGTTCAGATTTCTTATTTGAAAAGCAAACCATCATCCAAGAAACTTTATTGCTTCCTAAAGTTACAAGCTTCATACCGACAAGTTTCTGGTGGCAGATAAAGTAGATGCAGACAACAAGTGGGCTTAAATATACCGTTGTCGAAAAGCAGCAGAGTAATGCTAATATGCTTCTGTAGCAAACAAGTTTTACAGCGCTTATGTGTACCTGGGTTAAACCCCGAGTCAAACCCTGAAACTTTCGTAAAATGATGCCATTTTGTGAATTTTTTCGTTGTTTCATTTTTTTTTCCATGAAACCACGCCGTTTTCTTAAGCATTACAGCAAAACATATAAAAAATCGGCTCTCTTTCAATTTTCGTTTCACCGCAGAATCCCAATTGCAGATTGCAAAATGGTGTGTTTTTAACCTTAAGTGAAACGCCGCGTTTTGGGTTCAGGTCTGACTCAGGGTTTGGCCCGATGGCCGATGCAAATATCATTTTCGAAATATATATAGTTTACAATCTGATCAAACTTTGCATTTGTACCTGATCATGGAGTACATCGACACTTATGGTGTGTTTACTTCCCGGATTGGGGAATCGGAATCCGGAATCGGAATGATCACCACAAGCATTTCACACAAAAAAAATGGTAGGAATGGGATTCGGAATGGTGGGACCCACAAGAATTTGGGAATGGGGAATGGGAGATTGATTCCCATGGGGGGAGGTGGGAATCAATCTCCCATTCCCTGAACTTCCATTTTTATCCTCACTGAAATTTCAATATTCCGAAAATGCCCTCATTTAAATCAAAAATATAAATTCCATTTTTGCATCCAGAACGTTATCGTGAAGGTTTTTGTTGTTAACTGCCATCGATATAATAAATAATCACAATAATTATATATGTTATTATTATTATAATTAATTTATTTATTGTTATAATAATTATTAATATAATTATTATAATTAATTCATATATTATTATAATTAATTAATAATATAATTATTATAATTAATTAGTATATTATTATAATTAATTAATTAATTTTATAATTAATTAATATATCAATATATTATTGACAATAATTATTAATAATAAAATTTTTTGAATAAATAATCACTATAATTAAAATATAAAATAATGATTATGAAAATAATTCATTAAGTACTTTTTGGTAATTTATTACAATCAAATTCATTCCGATTCCGATTCCAAGACAAAGTAAACACATTAATGGCAATCTAGCTCATTCCGATTTCGATTCCTATAGTTCAAGTAAACAACTTATTCTGATTCCCATTCCTTATTCCCATTCCAGCCCATTCCCATTCCTGTCCATTCCGATTCCAGCTCATTCCGATTCCGGTTTAGTAAACGCACCATTAGTTTCTACGCAAAACACAATTTATATTTAAATCTAGTGAATATTTACAATAGAATTCTGCTTCATTTAACAACCAGAAATGAGTAGTTGCTGCTCGGTTTGCTCTTCATGGAAAAGTGATTGCGATGAGCAGCAACCGGTGACAACAGACATGAGCAAAAAAGTTTCTACATGTTTATCAGCACCACGTTGTAGAAACAAGATTACATACTCCATAAAGGATGCATCACATGGCAATGTGATAGGCCCATCGATCTCCAACCCAAACTCCTCCTCAGACAACTTCAATGGTTCTCTGAAAATCCCTTTACTAAGATACTCCAAGGGAATCAAGAATCGGGCTCGATCAGTCGTACGGACGAAGAAATGGCCCTTATAAGAAAGCTGTGCTGGACTATTCACAAGCCCTGCTTCATTCTTTGGTGGTGAAATTCTCTTCCTTTTGATGACAGCAAAAATTTCCCATTTGCTTGCCATCTTGACGAGTTTCTTGGAACTGATCGTGGTGGATAGAAAACTCTGAATAATAACTAATTGAAACTTGAAAGCCGGATTTTTGTTTTGACCGGGATGCAATGGAAGTGGGTTGGTAATTATTATTTATAACACTAACGCCCGAATACATTTCATCTTTTGGAGTTTTATCCAAGAAATTAGTTCAACCAAATAACCAAGTAATTTGTCTTGTGGCCATAAAAGGAAACGTAACTTTTTACTCATGACCGCCATCAGAATTCTTTGGGTCTAATGAAATTTCCAAAGTTTTAGCATCTTCAAGTAATTCACCAAGTACAAACATTACTAAGAAACAAGAAAAAAGAAACAAGAAAACTCCCTAGTGATGTGATAACTGGAAGTTGTCATGTCCTTTAACAACCTATAAACCTCGAATACAACTACAAGAACAGTGAAGATTAGAATCTAGAGCATTAGGATTAAGAGTATGGTTACATACATATTAAATCTCCATGCCTTGCTAGCAAACGAACAGAAAGGTCAATAATTCTAGTTTAATGAAAATGCCTCCTAGACTTCACGAATTAATTTTTTTTTTATCAAGGAATTAACATGGCATGTTTCCTCTGAACTAAGTTCAGCAACATAGAGAACATGTAAGAATTTTGCCACAGCTTTCCAGTCTTCCCACATATTTGTTGTAGAATTGGCATTACTTAATCTTTTCTGCTTTATTTCTTAGGAGAGTTTTCTGATTCTTAGTACGAGAGACCCCATTTAAAGCAGATTATGGCTTGAATCATTGATAACTTCATTGAGTTAAGGACCGATGACAATTGCAAAGGATAGTACAGGAGCCTTTACCACTCATTACAGAACAAATAATAAGCTGAAGGACTTATATCAGATAATCCTTCATCAAATCTGTTAATATTGTGCCGACTAGATAGTGATTTTCAGAATAAATCTTGATGACTTCTGTTATCAAATCTTGATGACTGACAAAACATCGTTATTTAGATGAATCCTATGTACTTTATATATAGATTCAGCCATTCATTTGCACACAGAAATTATGAATGAAACAGAATTTTCATTTGATGTTTACAAAACTGAAGAGAGTACACCACATCAAAATTGTAAAATGTATACACCAATCTAGTAGCTGTATATAAGTGTTTGTTGATGACTTTGTCCAAGCGCAAGAGAAGATGAAGCTGAGAAATAGCATGCTGGCAGACAAGTTAGCAAAGCTTTCTCTAGATCCACCGTCATGCATCCTTTAGTCAATGACATTACATAATTCAAGAAAGTACTATCACATGGCAGAGTGATTGGTCCATTGGATGGAAGTCCAAATTCCTCTTCAGACATTCTTAAGAGCTCTATGAAGACATTTCTGCTGAGATATTCCAATGGAACTGTGAATCTCATGCTATCGGTTGTGTAGACCACAAAATGGCCCTTAATGGCAACTGATGAGTTCTGTGCAGCTGCCCTACTTGGGAAGGAAATTCTCTTCCGCTTCCTTGCAGCCATTTTCTGCCACTTTCTGGCTAATTGAATCAGCCTTTTTGAGTTGATCATCATTGTATAATGAAGATGCCTTAACAAAGTGAAACTAGAAACTTGTTGGATGGGACTTCTTGACAAGAAGATAATTGTTTTGTTGTGCAGAAGCAATGAGGGTTTAATCGTGTATATATAGATGAGGAAAGACAGCATCGTATGCCTATGTTGGATAGATGGGATCAATGGCCATGTGATCAACGAAGCAAAGAGATCATTGGGCTTATGTTTGTGTTTAGTTTCTGCTAAGAATCAAATAATAAATGGTAGGCCATTGTCACTTACTAGTTAGTTGAGCAATTGTCTTCTTCTGCCTGTTTTTTGCGAGGACAGTACTGGCCTACCCAATACGCAATATTTTTATGGCAGAATGTTAACATCAAGTCTGTTTTGATTAACCAGTAAAATGAAATAAACCACCAGCCTTAGTTAGCTATTAACAAGGTTGTTAAATCACTGAAATTATTCTTGTTTTCTACAAAATAAGAATATTTTCAGTTTTATAGTATGTCTCGTTATCACTTAGTTAGTAGCTTACCATAGCTGGTAGCGGTCTTCGGCATGTTTAAAAATTTAGTGTGCTTCCATAAGACTGCATAACTGTTTGGCTTTTTGTGAGGCCAACATCTCTGGCTCTTTATATGTTCGAAGAACCTATAAGGTGAGAATCTTGTCAAAATAAGCTGTGAAGAAAGTTTTATATGAATGTAATCAGTGCATTTATGAAAATGCAAAATTCAAAGGCCAAAATAAATTTAAAATACTACAAAAATGAGATGAATATACTTGACAGAAGGCTAAGGATGTGAATACTGAGATGAATATACTTGATAGAAGGCTAAGGATGTGAATTTATAATGCCCCAAGTTTATCTGTATAACGCCAAAACTTCTATGAATTTTGAATTATAAGAATTTTGTTTTATTAAAATTTATAAGTGGCATTATTACTTTATTAATAAGGATTATTCATAGGGTAATTTTTGATAAGATTTATCCCACGAATAATCCTTGTTAATAAGGGTAATAGTGTCACTTATAAATTTTAATAAAACAAAATTCCTATAATTCAAAATTCATGAAAGTTTGGCGTTACAATGAAATTCTTTTAAGAGGGGGTGAGTTGTAACAACTGCAACTTTGATAAATTGAATTTGAGAATTCAAGACTTGAGGTATGGAGTTTCAACTTTGTTACTCATGGATTAGTTCACATAATTGGACATAGATGACAGTTTTTTTTTCTTTTTTCTTTTTTTATGTAGAGGTTAGATTTTTAGTTAAGTTATGATTATAATTCAAGTTGAAGATTGAGTACATTGGCATACGCAAATTTCGAGGACGACATATATTTAAATAGGGGAGAATTTGGGGCGCCCCAAATTTAACTAAGCCTTTATAGATATTTTCTTTAATTAGAGATTGATGAATGGAATGTTTGGTAACATCTCTGATCCCAAGGGAGCCGTGGTGTTACAGAATAGTTTATGTAGTAATCAGGAAAGAGAGTCCCTGTAATGTTTGCTTCTCTTCTGTTGGGGCTCGAGTAAAACAAAAGTACAAAACCATGTGAACCAAACAGAAATGGCTAGAACTCAGCACATGGCAGTGGACCATAGCAGGGCACCATTACGATTTCTTCCCGGACAAGTGGGTCTGAAATTGGTGATGACTCAAATAGACATGAAATACTCCCAACTTAAACACATGAATATAGATACAAACATTGTTCCATTAATCATTTCTGAATCTGTACTCGAATAAAACAGAAGTGACCAAAGACATCCGAGCCAAGATGCTTGGGATCTGAATGGCAGAATTTCTGTGGATAGCTCTATCCTCCTTGAATTTACATTTGAAAAGCAAATCATAACCCACAAAAATTTATTGCTTCTACGGTCATAAATTTAATAATTCTTACCAGCAAGTTTCTGCTGGCAGGAAAAGAGATGCAATCCAACATGGGGGCTTATATCTAAAACCGGCCGAGTAATGATATTTATATGTAGCATAAAAACAAGTCCAGCATAGAAGTTCATTCGACTCTCACGTTAAATTTACAATCTGTTGTCATATTTATTGTATATCTAATTGGCATCACTTAACTTTTTCTGCGTAGTTTCTTGGGGAGAATCCTCCTCTTCTTCTTCCGTTTTTTTTTTAAAGCCCACTCCATTTATTGTGGTTTTTCGTTTGAATTATTTGAAAAAAAGAACAGTGTGATCCTTTACCTATTATTAAAGGAACAATCAAAAGCTGAAAGAATTATACCGGATGATGCTTACTCAAATTTGGTAAACCTGTAATTGTCAAAAGAAATTAATTTTGTTCTAAAAACACTACAAGTAAAAGAAATATTTGGAAAATATTCTACGTAAAATTAAACATTCGTTTGGGAGACAAAATATATGGAACAAAGTTTTCATTTGATATTTACAAACTGAAGAAATTATACTACATCAGAGTAGTAAGTCTAGAATTTGTTTCTTCAATAGCTATAAATAAGTGTTGGTTGATGGCTTTGGGCTAGACCAAGAGAAGTTGAAGCCGAGAAATGGGAAGTTGGCAGAAAATTTAGCAACACTTTCTCCAGTTCCTCGGGCATGCGTCCTTTAATCAATGACATAACATAATTCAAGAAGGTACTATCACATGGCAGAGTGATAGGTCCAAAAGATGGAAGTCCAAATTCCTCCTCAGACATTCTTAAGAGCTCTATGAAGACATTTCTGCTTAGATATTCCAGTGGAACTGTGAATCTCTTTTCATCAGTGGTGTACACAGCAAAATGGCCTTTATTGGCAACCGACGAGTTCTGCGAAGCAGCACTTCTTGGAAAGGAAATTCTTCTCCGCGTTATTGTTGCCATTTTCTGCCACTTTCTGGCAAACTCAATGAGTCTTTTTGAGTTGATCATGTTTGTAGGATGAAGACTTTTGAACAAAGTGGAAATACAAGCTCTAGAGAATGAGATTTCTTGGTAAGAAGAGATTGTGTTGTGGCGCTGAAACAATGGAGGGTCTGTTCATATTTATATTGATGAGGAAAGACAGCATCATCTGCCCATGTTTCTTTTTGTTGGGTTGATTAGATCTATGGCCATGTGATTACCGAAGCATATTGATGGCTGGACTTGTGATTTTGTCGGTTTCTGATAAGAATAAAATATTTCAGGGTATGCCAATGCCCAATGTCACTTGTCAGTTAGTTGAGCAATTGTCTTCTTTTGCAAGGATTGCACATGGGCAGTATTTGCCAAGTTCCTATATGCAACAAATTTAACATCAAGTCCGTTTTGTTGACCAAGAAAATAAAATAATCTACAAGATTTAATACCTACTAACAATGTTGTCAAAACACTGAATCAGTTCTTGTTTTGTGCAAAGAATCCTTCGGTTTTATACTACGAGTTTGTCTCAATTAATATCAGTTAATTAATAGTTCTGTAAGTCTTTCAGCCGTCTCAGGCATGTTCAATTGAAGGTTTAGAGTTGTTCCAAAAGATTGGATATATTGGAGTTTGTAATCAGCAAAAAACCTAACAGATTGCGTGGTTTATAACTGTTTTTGTACTTTTCGTAAGAAAAATAACTCTGGGTCAAACAAAGTAATGAAAAACAGATTTCAAATAGGAGCCTAATTGCTGCAAAACATGCAAGGTCAGAATCTTGTCTATGTATTCAAAGAAGAGGAAAGAGTACTTCACCAAGTACAGCTACAGCACCCCAAGCTCGTAGCCGAGTTGGTTGGCAGTGTAATTTGTCGCCCCTCACTTGTGTGGACTCGGGTTCGAGCCTTGGGGGTGGGGAGGGGGGTAAAAATTGATTTGGACTTGCTCATCCCTCCTTTCCTTTTTTTTTTAAAAAAAAAAAGTACAGCTACAGCATACTAAAAAAGGAAAAAGTACCCAGAAAGCAACCAAATGACTAGGCAAATGGAAGGTTCTATGTACTTTAACAAGAACAAACCCCTCGTGTAAAACTACAAAACAAAAGAATTACAAATCAAAGCACAACGGTAGTGCTTGATCTGTTCTTGCTTTTAACGAAGAATATTTTCAATTTTATAATCCAAGTGATTTTGACTCCTTATGACTAAATAGTTAACTAAGCCTGATAACCGTCTCGAGCATGTTCAAAGATTTAGTTATCTTTCCTAAAGATAACGTGTAATGCAGGAGTGCAGCTTGCAAGAAATCTCACAACCAAGTGACCAACCAAAATCCAATCAGATTGCTTCACTTTTACTAAAAGAGGAATATCTCTTCAAACTAGTTTGGTCAGCCCAGAAGAACGCCCTGACCTCTATTTTTTAATAATCCAATAAATTTTCTCTCATTCTTACTTGGTTAATATTCAATAAAGTCGAAAATGAAAAATTTGGTCTTAAATACCAATACTAACAAGTGTATATTCTTCTCTTCAGAATAAAAAATTAGTTTGCCTCATGAAAATCTAAACATGAAAGAATTTCTGTTTGTATTAATGTATCAACTGTATATTTTGCTACAATGTTCTAAATTGTTTACAGAGATGAAACTAGGCTAATATTTGCTTCAGAAGCTGTACAGAAGTGATAATTGGTTACAAAGCACTTGATGGAGAGTATAAGATGGTAAACATCGTCCGGTAGCTATGGATATCAGTATTGCCTTCACTACATCTTTCGCTGCATGCCTTTGGATCAAAGTGACCACATGCTCCATGAACTGCATCACATGGTAAAGTGATAGGTCTGCTGCTTGGAAGTCCAAACTCTTCTTCTGCTATTCTCAAATGATCTCATATGACGTTTTTTTTTTCTTTTTTTTAAAAGGAAAAGGGGGGGTGGGCAAGCCCAAATCAATGTTGACGAAGGTGATTTCTGGAATTAAGTTTCAACATTGCTTGAAACTAATTCAAATTCTTCGAATGTGTTGAGTTTGAAGAATTGTGAACTACGGTTGGCTTGATCCCAGATTTTGGGTACGTAGGCAGTCATAAAGATGCAGCCACTTTGGGGATGATGGTTCATTGGTAGTCGGCTCAGATTTAGACAAATCTTTACCGAGGTGGAGAATTGTTGAAAAATTCAGAGAATTGTATAATTATTGAATGTGCTAGCATTCAACGATTATACAATTTTTGACCAAAAATGCATGTGCTATAATTGTTGAATGTGCTAGCATTCAACAATTATACAATTTTTGACCAAAAGCCATTAAAATTGAAAATGGCTAAGTTTTTTTTAAGGCATTCACATTACAAACTTTGCCTATAAATAGAGAAGCTTAATGCATTTGCAATCATCCCAAAAATATTTGAGAGAAGCATTTCAAAGCTTAGAGCAATTCAAGTGAATTGTTGAGAGAGAGCAATCGGAGAGTGTGAGCAATTGAGAGGCATTTCCTTTCAAGTGTATGTGAGAGTACTTGGTGTATTTGGGTTATGGAAAGTGAGATTTGTTACTCAAATATTGTACTCAAATAATTGTTAGTAATACAATTATTTTTCTCTTGCTCCCGTGGACGTAGGCATAATTGTCGAACCACGTTAAATTCCTGTGTCTTTTATTTTTCTGTAATTATTTGGTGCACTTGTTTCTGCATTCCGTGCACAACAGTTAGTATCTCTTGTTTGGAAAGAAAATCATCGCCCACAGAAATTTATTGCGTCCTATAGTTGTATGTCCTATAGTCATACAAGCAAGTTTCTGTTGGCAGGTAAAGTAGATGCAGACAGCATGTGGGCTAATATTACAATCTGATCAAAGTTTATAAATTAATGCTATACTGACCAAGTTCTATACACGGCTCATATTATCTTGAAATCTAAATATCATTTACAAACAATCTGACTTATTTAGTAAGCACAAACAACTTGTAACACCCGAATTCATAAAAAAATCTCAAGAGAAATTTGGAATGAACCGCCTTATAAAATTAATCTTATTACTATTCTCACATAAGGTTGATATTGTCCATTGACAAAGCATAATCTCTAAAAAAATAAATAACTCAATAATTCTCCAAAATAAAATCCAGCTCTAAAATTAATCTTGTTACTATTCCCAAATAAGGTTGATATTGTCCATTGACAAAGCATAATTTCTAAAATAATAAATAACTCAATAATTCTTCAAAATAAAATCCAGCTCTAAAAAATAATCAAAGTAGCTACAATTAATTCATCTAGAATATACCAAAGCTTTTCAGCTAGCAAATCCTCTTTGCTAAACTAAAAGCACACATCTTTATAATCAATATGCAAAATGTTGGAGACGAGAGACGAGCTGTCAACTCGGTAAGCAAACTTATGCATAAGGTTACCAATAACAAAAAAAAGAATATAATCATTATTAGGAAGTATCATAAATTTGGAAGCATAAATAATTTTATAATCATATATGTGCAGTAAAATTCATAATCAGTTAAGTCACAACGTAATAATTATTTTCAATAAATAATTGTATAAGAAATATTTTATCAATAAAACATTTCTTTCATTCAATTTGCTCATGCCTTATAGTGTCACTTGTATCCTCAGCGACCTAGTCAATAGTTCAATCATAATACTTTACCCAGCAATAATCGTCAATAGGTACCCACAATATAGATAACCATTCAATAATATTAGTTACAGTAAGTACAAACAATGAGCCAAAACCTTAAAAAAGTAATTTTCAAATTTTCAATATCAATCATTTAGTAATGTTTCGACAAAACGCTTATAAGACATTGAATTGGTAAAGCTTTACAAATATTTTTAAGAAAAATATTTTATAGAAAAATAATTATTTTAAAGTTATTTTTAAAACAATTTTAGGAAAACATTTTAAAATAACTTCAAAACCATAACTTGTCAATCTATTTGAACAACATTATTCTATTAATAAATATTTACATATATGCTTATAAGAAAAATTAGGCATGAATTCACTTACCTAAATCTAAAGTACTCAACAATAACCTTAATCACACAAGCTCACTCTTGGCCTATAATTATTGAGATAAGATTCTTATCAATATCCTATTCAATCCTGACCCAGATAGGAAAATCCAAAAATCCTTAAATTATGCACTCTTACTTAAACACATCAATTCACTAAACTATACTCGACCATTATACAAGAGCTGATTTCTAACAAGCTATACATATGTCAGAAAATCATAAAAATCATTAAAATCATAGAGTTGGGCTGTTGCAATCCTGGAAATTATTTTCAGAATTGCGATGGTAGATATTAAAGGGAGTTTGGGTTACTTTTTCATCACTAAATGCCTTCTAAAATTAAATTCTGACTTCTTATTGTCTCCTTTAATTATCAAAACTAGAATCACTATTTTTGAATATGTATAACTAAAGTTATGAATTTTTGAAGTAGTTGTTTTCTATTTATACTATCACTGGACAATTTTGATGTCTTTGTAAAAATTAGTTTTTAAAGATGATTATGAACTCTTATTAATCTTGTTAAATGTTATAAAAGATTTCTTAAATAATTTTCTATTGAAAATGATTATTTTGTCATGACCCAATCCAGACCTGGCAAGATATTGTCCGCTTTGAGTTTTAATAAGGCTTGCACGGTTTTGTTTCTAGGGTGTTTATACACCCCAAAACGTATCTTGCCAATTAAGGTGGATCACCCCTTATAAACCCAACATCTCTCCCGCACTTTGCCAATGTGAGATTTGCCTAGGGTGTTACATATAGGTGTGGATCATCCCTTATAAACCCAACATCTCTCCCGTACTTTACCAATGTGAGATTTGCCTAGGGTGTTGCATATACCCCACCTACCCCACTTAAGGACTTAACGTCCTTGTTGAGGTTTGTCCCACCATCGCTTAAGATGACACGCGAAGCTGCTTTGATGCTATCTATCATGACCCAATCCAGATCTGATAAGATATTCTCTGCTTTGGGCCTTAATAAGGCCCTCGCGATTTTGTTTTTGGAACGCCCATACACCCCAAAACACGTCTTACCAATTAAAGTGTGGATCACCCCTTATAAATTCAACATTTCTCCCGTGCTTTGCCGATGTGGGATTTGCCTAAGATGTTACATAAATGCTGCTTTATTTGCTCTTTGTTGAAAATGGACAGTGATGTGGAGCATGTTGTAACCACAGACATCAGCAAAGCTTTTTCTAGATCCTTTTTGGCATTGTGTTCGAGAAACAAGACTATGTACTCCAAAACGAATGCATCAAATGGTAATGTGATAGGTCCATTGATCTGAAATCCAAATTCCTCCTCAAACGACGTCAGTAGTTCTCTGAAAATCATTTCATTAAGATACTTCAAGGGAATCATGAACCACTTCTGATCAGTTGTGCTCCACTGCTAGCGTCACTTGCTTCTTTTTGAGGCAGTGAAATTCTCTTTCTTTTGATGACAGTAGAATTTTCCCATTTGCTTGCCATATTGAAGAGTTTCTTTGAAAACATCATCGTGGATTGAAAAGTTAAGAGAGGGAGAACTACTAGAATTTGAAAGCAGGATTATTTCTTTAAAATATAGTATTTCTTTAAAATATAGTACAAGGATATTAGTTGGTTGTATATATATATATATACAGTGGAGATCTTTCCAAGAGATTACTTAAACCACAATAACTAAGTCAAGTTGTCTTTTGTTCAAAGAAAGAGTAATTTTTCTCAGATTGCGGCCAACAGAATCTACGGCCAATGGAATTTCCAATGACTTGCGTCCTCAAGTAATTTACCAAGTACAATGTAGTGAACATCGAAACAAAAACAAAAAAATACAAAAATAAATAAATAAATAAATAGAATGTAACGTGATAAATGGAATTGGCTATGTACTTCAACAAGAATAAGTCCCTTGCATACGACCACAAGCACGATAAAAAGATACCAATTAGAGCAATAAGACTACTGTAGCATACATTTCAAGGACTAGCTTGAAAACAAACTGAAAGCTGCATAATTCTAGTTTAATCAAAATGGCCAATGACCTCATTTTTTTTTTTTTGAAGTAACTAACAAACAAAATGACTTTAAACATAAGCGAATAAAGTAGTAATTTAAGATCCCATATTTTGAAAGGACCTTATTTTTTTGAATATTTCTTTAATGATTTCTCTAATTAATAAAGATCTTTTTAAAAGTTAATAATATTGTCTAATGTTTAATTTAATCATTATTAGTCTTTTTAAGAAAAAAGTTTGAATTATTTACTTTTTCAGTTTCCTAAAAAAAATGAAATTATTTAATGTTGCAATCTCTAATTTTTAATTTCCATTAAAAATCTTATAATCTAAAAAATCGGTGGATGAAAAATTTCTTTCTCTTTTCTCTACTAAGAAAATTATTACATTCATTGATTCATTTAAAAAGACGAAATTAGTTTTTTGGAATATAACTTCCATATCTATTATCTCATCATCAATTCATTATTTCAACTTTATATGCTATCATTCTAAATATTCTATCTGAAAGTAGCATTGTTCTTATTTATTTGTTTGTTTATTTTTGTAATAATTCTAATAGAAGAAAAAAAATATTTTCTTGACTATTTCTTTTAGGTTTTGTTTTTGAAAATTTGTAAGGTCCTTTTTTTTTATTATTAACATTCAAGAATTAAAGATAAAATGATTTTTGAGCCTTTTATATTTTTTTGAGTATTAAAATTGTAAAATAAAAATAAGTCTCATACTTTAAAGCCAGTCCTGGTAATAGAAGCCACAATAACATGATATAAACCAAGAAAGCCGTAAAATACAAAATGTATTTGACTCTCCCTGCAACTTCGCAGTCCATCCACGTTTTTAAGTAGCAATTGTCGTTAACCTTTTCTGCATTGTTTCAAGGAGACTCCTCTGCTCTTTTACTTCAGAAGACCTCATTTAATGTAGTTTTTTACTTGAATTTCAAAATTTACAGTTGGAGCCTTTAACTTATTATTTCAGAAACACTCAAAAGCAGAAAGTCTTAGATAAGATAAAGCATAGTCAATTTTGTTAATTGTTTTTGATAAAATATTAGTAATATTTCAGAAGAAATCTTTTAACCCACATTACAAGTCAAAGAAATAAAAAAGTGCGACGAATGACTTCTGTCATTGAATCCTGATGACTGAGCGAAGTAATAAAGAAACGAATTTCTTTCATTAAGGGAAGTAAAATTTAGGCATTCGTTTGGGGACATAATGGTGAAACAAAAGTGTTCATTTGATATTTGCAGCACTGAAGAAAGTATACTACATCAAAATTATTACTTTTTTTTTTCTTTTTTCACTTCAATAGCTATAAATAAGTGTTTGTCGATGGCTTTCTCCTAGACCCGGAGAAGATGAAGCTGAGAAATGGCATGTTGATAGGGAAGTTAGCAAAGCCTTCTCCAGATCATCGGGTATGCGTCGTTGAACCAATGACATGACATAGCTCAAGAAAGTACTATCACATGGCAGAGTGATAGGTCCATTTGATGGAAGTCCGAATTCCTCTTCAGACATCCTTAAGAGCTCTATGAAGACATTCTTGTTGAGATATTCCAGTGGAACTGAGAACCTTTTTTCATCAGTGGTGTAGACCACAAAATGGCCTTTGTTGGCAATAGATGAGTTCTGTGCAACGGCTCTTCTTGGGAAGGAAATTCTCATCCGCTTCGTTGCAGCCATTTTCTGCCACTTTCTGGCTAATTGAATGAGCCTTTTTGAGCTGATCATGATGGAAAATGCAGATGATTGAACAAATTGGCAACAGAAGCTTTAGAGATGAGATTTCTTGGTAAGAAGATATTGTGGTGTGGTGGTGCAGAAGCAATGGGAGTTAGGTTATATATACATATATTGATGAGGAAAGACAACAACATATGCCAATGTTTCTTTGACCTGGGTTGATGGGACCTATGGCCATGTGATCATCGAAGCAAAGAGATCGTCGGACTTGTGATTGTATTAGAATCAAATTTTCAGGGTAGGCCATTGTCACTTGTTATTTAAATCAGCAATTGTCTTCTTCGCCATGGGCCAGGGTTGTGCCTGGACAGTATTGGCCAACTTAATAGTTACAATCTAGAAATGAATCAGTTCTTGATGTTTACAAGAGAATCTTATCAATTTTATAATCCAACTAGGTTTATCTCAGGATCACTTTGTTAGTTGTTAACTAAATCTTTTCCATTTTATAATCCAAGTAATTTTGGCTTATGATCAGTAATTAGTTTGTTGTTAACCGAGTCTGGTAGCCGTCTCAGGCATGTTCAAAGATTCACTAGTTTCCTGCCATAAAATTTGGTATAATTCAGTTTTAAGGCCCCAAGATCAAACCGGATTGCATGACTTATAAAATTCTGCCTTTTTCTGAAATCAGTATTTCTCGATCAAATATTTAAACAGACACGGTACAAAACTCAATTGTCAAAACCAAAATAAAACAACATAAATTTTGGAAAATAACTTCAATCTTAATTAGTTAAGTTGGAATGTGTGAACAGATTTGTTAATGGCATGATTTTG
This sequence comes from Luvunga scandens, assembly GCA_030449905.1. Classification (NCBI taxonomy): domain Eukaryota; kingdom Viridiplantae; phylum Streptophyta; class Magnoliopsida; order Sapindales; family Rutaceae; genus Luvunga; species Luvunga scandens. The sequence continues at coordinate 909,719 of JASUUG010000714.1, forward strand.
TCCCATTTTGTTTTGTATGACCCTACGAGGTCCTCATGGGATGGAAATACATAATATTCCACATTGCTATCTAGTGAGTCCCTAGACTAGTTCATAATTCATAGGTTCTCCTAACTAAGTGAACGTGTTTTGTGTTGCAAAGTCCAAAAATAAAACCGTAATGGATGTGTGTCCAATGTGGACAATATTTAGAAATAAAAGACCACCCTCTCACTGCTTTTGAAAAAGCAAGCAACAATTATTGGTTCTAGGAAACTCTTCAAGTTGGCAAGCCAATGGGAAAATTTTTCCATCATCAAAAGAAAGACAATTTCACTGCCTAAAACTGAACCGGCCAATGCTAATAGTACAACAGCACTTACTTATAAGGGCCACTTTGTTGTTTATGAAGCTGATCACAAGAGACTATTAAAAGCTACAGTAGTAAAGGTGTAGCTACAATACTAAAATATTTAATTAACAATAATTGTTATAGTTTAGAAACTAAATTAATTTGATTTTACACTTATTTGATGAAAAATCTATTATATTTTTCTTAATTTTATCAAAATTATTATTTAAAAATTATATTTACTACATAATATTAACTTTCATTTCATATTTATACTTTTTTTTTCCAACTTCTCAATTCCAAAAAGAACCTTAATTCTTTGGAGTATTTGCATAAAATGATTTTCATTTTTCGGAGAACTATTGAGTCGTCGGAGGATGAGTTTAGATGGAGTTAGACGGCCCTATCACATTGCCATGTGATGCACCCTTCGTGGAGTGTTCAATCTTGTTTATTGAACGTGTTGGAACTAAAGACGTAGAAAGAGCTTTGCTAATGTCTAATGCCACCAGTTGCAACCCTTACAATCACTTTATCGCCAGTACTTGTGTAACACCCCAAACCCAACACATACGAAACACGTGTGAAAGGAGGTTACCTACTCATCAAAAAATTTTACACCAAAAATCTCAAACTGAAAAACCTCAAATACTTTAATCAATAAATCCACAAATTCGTGTATCCAACTCTAAAAGATGTCTCTCTAAAAAACATAGGTATAACAAAAGTCTCAAAACTTCTCATATACAAGTTCATAAACAAATAAATTAAAAGGAACAAAAGTCTATCTTCCTCTCCTAATTAGAAATATAAAACAAATTTCTAATTCCAATGATAGCACACCTCTCAACAAGATACTTAATCTGCAAAAAGTAATGACGAGGGGTGAGCCGTCAACTCGGTAAGTAAAACCATTCTTAACACACTAGGCCTATTATGTACCGAAAATATTACAAGCCTCATTTTTATCAAAACATATATATTATAACAGAAAGACAAAACTTCGCTAAACAGTTCAGAATATCAAAAGTTCATAATTCATACAATAAAACATATCATATAGTACATAGCACAGAGAAACCAAAGTTAGCTCATGTCACATAGTGTCACCTATAGTCCCGGTGACTCGGCCAGAAACAGAATCAGAATATCGTGTGCACACTCAGAACAAAAATCCAGTACTGGTCCAAAATAGATATGTATCGTATTATACGATCAGAATCAAAATCAAAATAACTACGAACAATGAGCCAAAACATTCAAATCAGTACTTCATATATAATGACTTGTACGTGGCACTTTGCACTGTATGTGGCACTTTGCGGCACTTTGGCCCTCAAGAGGTGGCCCCCATACAATCATAAATAATTTAAATAGTATACAGACACAAAACATTCGTATCAAATTCATAAATGTCCATAATAATAATTTGGGCTTGCAAGATATTTTATAAATAAAATCATAAAACATAATCATGTAACAAAATAAATTATATATTTAAAAGCATTTGTAATATTTTGTTGAAAACATAAGAATAACATAATTTTCATATTTGAAAACATTTACACAAACTAATTTTGTTATGAAAAATAATTAATTTTCAAAGAACTATAAAAACACATTTACTTATACTAGTATCAAAATAATCTTACTTATCCAGTACATTAGAAATGAAGTTACTTACAATAGTATCATAATAATCATACGTATTTAGGAATGAATTTACTTACCATAGTATCATAATAATCATATGTATCTAGTATATTAGGAATGAATTTACTTACCTCGACAAAAGCAATGATCTAAACTCTTCTAAGTTTCTAACAGCCTCAAACACCTTAACAAATACAAGAAAATCCTATTAACAACTTATTCCAACCTCCTAATTTTCCTAATTCATACCTGTATAGGGCTATTACTCCGAATTTTAACTCTTAATCTAGAAATTAGAAAGACACAATATTTTGCAGAACCAGTCTGGACATCCATGGGTATCTCACATAAAATTTTCAAGAAGATCCGATATCAAAAACATCTTTAAAACTAATTATTTCTTAATAAATTCAAAACTGTCTTGCAGAGCCTTAACTGAACAATATGGATTCCGAGATTTTTATAAAATCATACATTAATCGGAAAGTTTCGAAATTAAAACTGGAAATACTAGACACACATAAAAAATATTTGTTTAAAATTCCCGAATTTTCTGAATTCATTTGATACCCCAAATAATTTTATGAAGACAGTCATTCTGTTAAAATCGTAGTTTTCCAGTGCAGCAGTGTGTGTTTCGAAAATCCATGTAAAATAAAAAAAGAACTCAAACTTTACGAAAAAAAAATTATTCCATAAGCCCTACGTGTCTAGTTTTCAGGAAGATAAGGTTCGTTTTAAGAATCATTCGTAAGATATATGTTTAATTATGAGATATTCATGCTGTCCAAAATTATCTAGTAAGTTTATTGTGTCTAGGATTAAGAAACAAAACTCAACAATAAATCAAAACCCTAAATACAATTTAAACTCATCCTAAATCATACATATCAGTCTGTAACAATCTAAAATTAAGCAAATAAAAACCCTAATAGAATGATAGAAAACATGTGGAGAATAGAGAGAGTAGAACTTACCAATCCTTAAGGTTCTCCTCTAATCAAAGATTTGAATATCAGGGTATGAATGAGAGAGTAAAGCAGAGAATAGAAGAAAACGTTGTGGACTTAGGGTTACAGAAGAGGGAAAAGTATGAATTTATAGGGAGTCCTAAGAAATCCTATTAGGTTTTGGAAAAATATAAGTGTTTTACAAAATTACCCCATGAGTAATCCTTATTAGTGTGGGTAATAGTGCCACTTATATATTCAAATAAAACTAAAATTCTATACTCTAAAATTCATTAAAAAAAATGGCGTTACAATTTTAATCTGTCATGATCCAACCCAGACCTGGCAAGATATTATCCGCTTTGGGCCTTAACAAGGCCCGCACGGATTTATTTCTAGGGCGCCCATACACCCCAAAACGCGTCTTGTCAATTAAGGTGTGAATCACACCTTATAAACCCAGCATCTCTCCCGTACTTTGCCGATGTGGGATTTACCTAGGATGTTACAACTTGTTTGCGGTTATTAAATGAATCAGACTTCTTTAAGTGTGTTTGGCACGTGGAATTGCATAACATTAGTTTGTGGGCTCAGTATTAGTCAAACGAATCTCATGTTTGGTAATTGATTAAAAAGAGGCGAGTAACATTAATCTCTGCTCTTGAGGAGTGTGCTAATGCGGCAGTTGCATTAGTTTTTTTTTTTAACAATAAAAAATAAATATAAATTTGCAATTTTAATATAATATTAATTTTTATTATATTAAAAAATATAACTGAATAATGTATTATTTAATTATATTATTGTGATTAGTATATAAAACTTGATTATTATCTAACAATTTAATATAACTAATAATAAATGTTTAAATATGAACAAATTTGAATAATATTAATTTGAAATTAATAATATAAATAATAATGTAAAATATTATTACATATACCATAGAATTCTTACTTGTATTATTTAGCACAATTTATTTTGTTAGTGAATATGTTACAACAATTGTATCATTTTATTATTTTGTGATTATCTTGTGGTCCTAGTGTGTATAAACTTTTGCACTAATATTGTAGGTTTTAATTATTTATTTATGTTATTATATTATTTAGAGATTATTTGATTAAATTATTACTTCGATATTTATTTCACAGGTTATATATTTAGAAAATACTGAAAAATAAATGTTATACTTTTGAAAATTTAAGGCTATAAGCTTCCATCTTTATAAAGAATTATGATCTTTTTAAACTTATATTAAAAAAAGTTAGATTTCTAAAATTTAAGACTTCTATATTTAGTATTTTTTAAGTACTAATAAATATTATTTTCTAAATATATAAATTAAATTAATCACAAAAAATTAATATAGCATAGTGCAATAAGCATAATATAATTGAAAGTTAATACAGTACAGTGTAACATGAAAAATTGTACAGCATTATTATAATATAATGTTAATATAATACAGCATAATATAATGCAATATGTCAAACGCACCCAAAATAATCATTAGATTTAAGCACAATATATGTGACGAATAGAAACTAGGTTTTGTTGTATTCCACAATCAGCTGTACTCGTGATGTTTTGATCAGACCGTAAATTACAAAACATGTTTGTTGTATACCATGCATTACTTTCCTGCCTTTAGATGATGCTATGTATATAATAGGCCCACATCTCTTATTATTCATCTCCTTTATTTGCCGGAACAAACTTTCTGGTATGAAAGATTAAAATTATGTGAAAGCAAGAACATTTCTTTCATTTTTCTTTCCTTTTTTTTTTTTTGAATCAAATTAGATATTGGAACCTCATTCAAATAGGCTAGATTAATTCAGAGAAATCCTCTGTCAGACAGATCACAAGCATCTAGGGTGAAGTGTTTGGTTACTCTGTTCATAAGAGTCCACATCCAAAAATGATTAATGCAAGGAAGTTCAATCTACAAATGCACATGGTTGAACTTTAAGCAGCTCTAAAAATTTTAAGCCATCAACAATTTTAGACCCATCCGATTGTTGCCCTGCCATGGTCCACCATTGTGCTGAGTTTCAAACATTGCAAAGAATGTCAACCCACCAATTCAATGCTGGACTATTGTAAGTGCAACACAATGAAACCCCCAGCTGGAGGTTTTTCCAAGAGGTCAATTAAGTAAATAAATTTGTCTTTTGGCTAAAAAAAAGTGCAATTTTCGTCTGATAGCTGCCACCAGAATCCTTTTTCCTAACAATATACGCCCCATGGAATTTCCCAAGGTTTGAATTTTCCACGTAATAAGAAAACTACCTAGTGACTTGACAAATTGAAATGGCTCCGAATTTCTACAAGAACAAATCCCTCGACTAAAAGGAACAAGCGTACGGTTGCGCACATTTCTGTGCCTTGCTCGAAAACAAACTGAAAGCCGAATAATTTATAATTATAGTTTAATCAAAATGGCTCCAAAAGGTCATGCATTATTAATTATTAGGGATTATTACTTTTTTTTTTTTCAAGTAACTAACTGAATCATTATGTTTCATGTGAAATAACTCCAACATAAAGAATGCATTTGACTTTTGACGGAACTTTACAGTCTGTTTCACTTATTTATTGTACCATTTTCATTACTTACTCTTTCTGCATAGTTTCTTGAGGAGAATCCTCTGTTTTTTTCTTCAAAAGAATCCCTTAATTTTTTTTTCCCTCTTTTAACTGTTTCAAAATTTTACTGACCATATTTCTCGTTATTTTTCACAAAAGAAAAAAAAATAAGAAGAAATCTTGCAGCAAGCCTTACTAGAAAAAGTGATGCAAGGGTGTGAGTATAGGCTCTGTTACTGAATTCTAAATATAGATATGAATTTGTACCATTCATGCAAGTCCGTTCAAGCCATTCATCTGGGGACAGAATGTATGAAACCAAAATTTTTATTTGATATTTACAGAACAGACATCAAAATTGTAAAATGTGTACAACTCTAATAGCCATAAATAAGTGTATGTCGATGCTGATGTCCTACGCCAAGAGAAGATGAAGCCGAAAAACGACAAGTTGATAGAGAAGTCAGCAAAGCTTTAACTTGCTCCTCAGGCATGCATCCTTTAAACAACGACATGACATATTTGAAAAATGTACTATCACAAGGCAGAGTAATAGGTCCATCGGATGGAAGTCCAAATTCCTCTTCAGACATTCTCAGTAGCTCTGTGAACGGACTTCTGCTGAGATATTCCAGTGTAACTGTGAATCTAGTGTTATCGGTCGTCTAAACGACAAAATGACCTTTATTGGCAACAGATGATTTCTGTGTAGCAACGCTTCTTGGGAAGGAAATTCTCTTCCGCTTCATTGCAACTATTTTCGTCCCCTTCCCGGCTAATTGAATAAGCCTTTTTGCGCAGATCATAATTGAAGAATTTATGAAAAGTTGAACTACAAGCTCTAGAGATGAGATTTCTTGGTAAGATGATACTCTAATGTGGTGCTGAAGCAAGGGGACTTTGGTCGTATATTTATAGATGAGGAAAGACAGCGTCATGTGAATATGTTGCTTTGTGTTGGGTTGATGGGATCTGTGGCCATGTGATCATCGAAACTAGGAGGTCGTTAGACTTTAATTTCTGATAAGAATCAAATATTAAAGGCAGGCCATTGTCACCGCTTAGTTAGTCGAGCAATTGTCTTCTTCTGCCAGTCTTATGCAAGGACAGTATTGGCCTACTCAATACTCAAATATTCATATTATAGAAAGTCAACGTCATGTCTGTTTCGGTTAACTCAGAAAATAAAATAAGCCACCCGACTTAGTTAGATATTAACAAGGTCGTTAATACAAGGAATCTTTGAAGTTTTATAGTCCAGGTTTGTCTAATAATCCCTTAGTAGCCATTCAGGCATGTTAGAAGGTTATGCGTTCTTCCGAAGGATTTGGTATAATGCATTTTTTAGAAACAGGAATCCAACCTGATTGCATTTTGTATAAACGGGTTAGTTAAGGATCTCAAGAAACGGCAATCTTTAAAAATACCCCTAAACTATAACAAACTGCAACTTATCCCCTATTTTTGTTAAGCAGACAAAATATTTTCATCAACTCACCCCGATTTTTCGATGGAGTAAGTTAAAGATTTCAATAGTTGGGGAGTATTTTAAATACTATCATTTTATGAGCGAGTACTCTCAAATTTACCCTTCATAAATTCTGAAGACAGTTGCATGCATATAAGCCATGCAGTTCGCATAAAAATGCAAAACTCAATGTAAAGAGTAAATTTGTCTACGACAAAATTAACGATAGCCTAATGGATATGTTATGGCTGCCATCAGAATCTTTTTCTCCCACCAGATACGCTTAATGGAAATTCTAATGAAACCCAAAAAAAAAAAAAAGTAACAAGAAAACTACCCACTGTCTATTGACATGATATACTGAAGTGGCAGTGTGCTCTCACATGAACAAAGCCCTTGAATACAACTACAAGAACTGAAAACATTAAAACTTAGCATTAGGACTAAAAGAACCGTTACGTCGATTCCCATGCCTTGCTTGAAAACAACCTGAAGGTCAACAACTCTAGTTTAGTCGAAATGGCTTTCATGCAGATATTCTTGTGCAGAATACATCGCTTTATTAATACCAAAGTCTCCATTTAATGTAGTTTTTTTACCTGAATCATTGTAAAGTTTATTGCTGAGGCATGGAGAAAATTTTAAGGAGAGTATAGGATCCTTCAACTCTCATTACAGAAACATTCAAAAGCTGAAGGACTTCTATTGGATAACAATCAGCTGATATTGAGGTGACTAATTGTTATTTTCAGAACAAATCATGTGCCAAACATACAGGTCAAAGAGCTAAGGGTGCAAGATTAATGACTTCTGTCTTCTGTTAGTAAATCTTGGTGACTGATTAATATATAGGCAGGTGAATTTCTACAGCTGATCAAATAAAATTATACCATTCATTTGGGGACAAAAATTATTGAACAAAAGATTTCATTTAAAATTACAGAACTCAAGAAAGTATTTTACATCGAAACTGTTGCATATATACTCCAAGCCTAGAGTTGATTTCTTCAACAGCCGTAAATAAGATTTTGTTGATGGCTTTGTCCTAGACAAGTGGAAGATGAAGCTGAGAAATGGCATGTTGATAGAGAAGTAATCAAAGCTTTCTCTAAATCCTCTGGCCTGTGATCTTTTACCAGTGACATGACATACTTTAAGAAACTACTATCACAAGGCAGTGTGATAGGTCCATCGGATGGAAGTCCGAATTCCTCTTCAGACATTCTCAGAAGCTCTGTGAAGATATTTCTGCTGAAATATTCCAGCGGCAGTGTGAACCTTATTTCATCAGCAGTGTACACAACAAAATGGCCTTTATTGGGAAGCGATAATGAGTTCTCTGCAGCACCGGTACTTGGCAAGGAAATTCTCCGCCGCTTCATTGCAGCCATTTTCTGCCACTTCCTCACTAATCGATTGAGTTTCTGCGAGTTGATCATGATTTAAGAAAGGAATAATTTTTAAAAGACTTAAACTAGAAGGCCTAGCAATGAGATTCGTCCTTGAGAAGATTTGTCCGGTGCAGAAGTAATGGGAGTATAAGCATATATATATTGGTGATCAAGAGGAAAAAGTTTTTATTCCAAAAAATTCCAAATATACACATACATCTTATGTAACAGTTGAAAACTTGAAAGAATTTACCAGAGAAATAAGCAGTAGTGTTAATTTCTAGCAAATCCAGTCATTTACTTGATGGCCTGATTGTCCTTGATGACTAGCATTTGACAAGTGGCAGATTGTTATTGAATTGATTACAGCTTTCTCTACATACCCAGCTGCACCTAGTCCAATGAGTGAGGTTATGTAGTCGATGAAGACTGCCTCACTTGACAATCTCATAGGGCCATATCATCCTAGTCCAAACTCTTCCTCAAACATCTTGAAGAGCTCCAGGAAGATGTTATTTCTGAGATATGACGACGGCATTGCCAATCGCCTTTGATCAGTCGTGCAGAAAACAAAATGGCCTTTTTCGGCAACTAGTGATTTTCTACAACCATTTTCACCCATATTTTTGCAATTTCTTGGTGAAGAAATTCTTTTCATTGCCAACAGCTAACCTCTGTCTCTTCCTTGTCATTCTGCAGAGATTCTTGGCTCTTATCATTTGTAACACCTTAAATTCACCCAAGAATCACAAGAGAAATTTAGAATGAAACATCATAACATCAATCTTATTACTATTTCCAAAAAAATATTAACACTAGCCATAGTCGAAACATTGTCTCTTAAATAATAAATATAGCAATAATCTTCTAAACCAAAGATTCAGCTCTAAGCAATAACTAAAGCAGCAACAATTTACACATCTAAAAAAAGGCCAAAGGTTTTTAGCTAAAAAATCCTCTCCTCTAAACCAAAAGCCCATATCTCTAAAATCAATTTGCAAAATATTGGAGACGAGGGGTGAGCCGTCAATTCGGTAAGTAAATTTATGCACAAGATTACTAATAATAATAAAATATAATAATCATTACGATGTACCATAAATCAGAAAACGGTAATCATTTCATAATCTTATATATATATATAGAGGAGAGAGAGAAAGAGAGAGAGAGTAAAACTTATAATCAACTAAGTCATAAAGCAATAATCACTTTCAATAAATAATCATTTAAGAAATCATTTATCAATAAAATCTTTTATTTGTTCTATTTGCTCATGCCATATAGTGTCACATGTACTCGGTCATGTGACCAGAAGTAGTTCAGTTCTAATGGGAGTATAAGCATATATATTGGTGAATGGAGTTTTTATCGAAAAATTCCATATATATGAAAACTTGAAAGAATTTACGGAAGATCAGGATACTTTACCCCACAATAATCGTTAGTAGGTGCACACAATACAACTAGCTATTGGATTATATCAATAACAGTAACTATAGACAATGAGCCAAAACCTTAAATATAGTTTTCAATCTTTCAATAACATTTCGATAAAACGCTTTTCTAAGAAATTGAATTGACAAAGCTTTACAAATATTTTTTTTTTAGGAAAATCATTTATTAAAAAAACAAGTATTTTAACATTATTTTTTAAAAAAAATTTAAGAAAATATTTTAAATAACTTCAAAATCATAAATTGCCAAATTCATTTAAACAACATTATTTTATTGGGTTAATGTCACCTGGATGATACGTTTTTTGACAAATATAAAAAAAAAGTGATAGATTTTCAAAAATAGGCAATGAGGTAACAAACCATTAACTTCAACGGAATTGGTTGCCTCTTGATGAAATTATGTTTCTTCTCTTGTGACTTTCTTTTGACATTACGATAATGCCCTGTTTATTTACAAGTATATCCCATACAAAAAAAAAATGAGAACCAAATTCAACTCATACAAAAATAATAATATTAAAATGAATTTAACAATATATACATTTTAAAATAATTTCCATGTTTTTAAAAATATTAACATAATTTCTTATGTATTAATAATGTTAAAATTATTTTATATAATATTGAAGATAATTTAAATTTTTTATATATTTATTTTATATTATGTTTCTATTTATGATAAAATTTATTTTAATATAACATAAGATTGTAAAATATTAAAATATTTTTTAAATATGGAAATTATTTTAAAATGTATATATTGTTAAATTTATTTTAATATTATTATTTTTGTATGAGTTGAATTTTGTTCTCATTTGTTTTTGTATGGGATACACTTGTAAATAAATAAGCTACCAAGGGCATTATCATAATATTAAAAGAAAGTCATAGGGGCAAAAATGTATTTTCATCAAGATGCAACCAATTTTGTTAAAGTTAACAGTTTATCACCTCACTGCCTAATTTTTTAAAATCTATCACTTATATATATATATTTGTCAAAAAAATATGTCACCCAAGTGACATTAACCCTATTTTATTCATAAATATTTACATATATACTTATAATTAACATTATGTATGAATTTATTTATCTCAATTCAAAGCAATCAACAATATCCCCAATTACATGAGCTCACTCTTGGCCTACAATTATCAAGACATGATTCTTATCAATATCTTATTCAATTCTAACCTTGATAGGAACGCCAAAATTCTTAAACTATAAACTCTTACTTAAGTACGTCAATTCACTAAACTACACTAAATCATTATAGAGGAGCTGATTTCCAATAAGTTATAACTATATTAGAAAAATCAAAAATATTACAAAAAGCTACTATAAACAAGTTGGCATTCAATAAAAAATTTAACAAGATTAATTAGAGTTCATAAACATCTTCGAAAACTGATTTTCCACAAAAGCATCAAAACTGTCCAATGATGATATAAACAGAGAACTACTAATTCAAAAATTATAACTTAAGTTATACATTCAAAAATAATGATTCCAATTTTGATGATCATAGGAGACAATAAGGAATCAGAATTAAAATTTACAAGGCATTTAGTGATGAAAATAGTAACCCAAACTTACTTTAATATCAGTCATCGCAATACTTGAAAACAGTTTCTAGGATTGCAACAATCCAACTCTATGATTTTTAATGATTTTTATATAAAACCAAAAATTATGAAATTAAAAAAAAAGAAACTAGACATATATTTTTACTATAATAAAAATTCTCAGAATTTTTAGAAGTTGTTTGGGCTATGAAATAAATTATAGAAGTGAAAATTATTGCTGAAAATTAGAATTTTCCAAAACTAGTGTTCCAAATTTGAAAAATCAAAACAATTAATACACAATGAGTTTTAGAACGATAAACATGTGGATAGAAAGATAAAAATATCTAGTTTAATAAACTATAAAGTTTTATGCATGAGACTCAATAAAAACAGTAGTTGTATAACATAATAGCGCTATTTTCATAATTTTTAGGATAACATAATAGTGCTATTTTCACTCAATAACAACATATATCAATACATGATTATGCTTTTGCAATTATATCAATACAACACATACAAATTCATTCAATGAATCATATAAAATCACAATCAAAACTAGAAGTTCAAAGGATTATAAATTTTTACATACCTTCAAAACAAAATTAAAACTCGAACTTTTTTAATGGAAAACAGGAATACAATCAAAATCTTTCCCTATTCTTATTCAAAAACATGAATTTATTCTTGTTGCTATATTCTTTTCTTTATTAGCCTCTAGGGTTTTTGAAAAACAAAACTAACGTAAAAGGGGTTTCTATAAGCCAAGCATTTTAATATCCCTACCCATTAGGGATTTTATTTCATTTTTTAATAAGGTATTTAATATATTAAAAAATAATTTGGTGATTTTAAAATTTAAAACACTCATCATTAATCTAAAATATTATGTTCTATAATAATAATAATAATAATAGTAATAATAATAATAATAATAATAATAATAATAATAATAATAATAATAATGATAATAATAATAATAATAATAAAGTACGGGTGTTACATCATTCTTCCTTGTGCTCAAAGAAAGCCTCTTTGTGTAAGTTAGAAAACTGTTGGAAGCATATTAATTGTTTATGTAGGGCAAGGATTGAGGAACTCCATCATTGGCAGTCCTTATGTTGTGATTTACAAATTACAATGAAAGAGCATCCAATTAGATTCAATGCTGGCATGTGGACATGTTGAGTCATCGATTTTGACAACGGGTCGTTCTCAGTTCTTCACAACAGAGCAAATATATTCACACAGTAAACTGATGAACTGATACTTCTTCTGCTAACTTACACATACGGCCACGGTGCCGGAATTCTATGAGTGATTTTTAGAAATTTTCTACCTAAAAGACTGCATGCTACTTGGACATGGCACCCGTAAATAATTAATTAACCCGGTTTAAAAATATTAAGCGCCACAAATAATGCTACTGAACAAGAGTGAATCATGAATGTCAACAACTAAGACTTCAATAAAAGTCACAAGGTTTGTCATTATTCGAAAAGACCAAGGCCTAAAGGGCAAGCCAATTAGTCAATAAGATTACAAAGCACAAGCATGACCAGAACAAGAATTTACTTGATAAATTAGTTTAGGTCAAAAGGTTTAACACGTGCTTATTTTCATCTACACTTCAATGCTAAGAAATTGCTCATATTCTGTTATAGCAGTCGCATCAGGACAAAATTAAATATTAAAGAGACATCTGATTAATAAAATTATAGCAAATTTAAAAGTTTTGTGAAAAATGACTACGTTCTTTAATTCGCCAGAGTGATCTCCTATAATCGTATCGTGCAAACAACTGTCCTCTGCTACGCTATTGAATTGCTTTGTCATATGAGAGTTTGTTTTATGATACAAAGTGTTTATCAGTAGCCGCAAACCAAGAATAATACTTGCTGCATGTCCTGCATGTCCTTGAGGAAGAGTAGCAGTAGGTGCGTGGCAACTGCTAGCTAGTAACAGAATTGAAGAAAGCATTCTCTAAGCCTTCAGCTAATCTAGAATCACACTATTCTTACTTCATTTAATGCTGCTTCATTTCACAAAGCTACAATTTACAGTGAAAATTTCTTTTGAATTATCAAGAAAGTACACAATATATGTAGAGTTCACTCAGTACCCAGAAACAACTGCATGTTGTCCTGGGTATCCTTGATGGAAAGTATCCGGGAACAAGCAGCGACTGGTAGTAACGGTATTTAACAAAGCTTTCTGTACAGCTTCAGAATCGATACCTCGTTGGACGAATGAAACTACTAAGTCCATGAATACTGCATCACACGGTAACGTCATAGGCCCATTACTTGTTAGTCCATACTCCTCTTCAGACAACTTCAAGAGCTCAAGGAAGATACTATTCTTGAGATATGTCAAAGGAAGAACATAACGCCTTTGATCAGCTGTGTAGATAACAAAATGGCCTTTCTCAGCCACTGATGATGAGGACTTATTATGACTACCCAAATGATAATCCGTGCTGTTGGTTCTTGGTAAAGAAATTCTTTTCCTCCCCATTGAAGCGATCATTTGCGACTTCCTTACAAGTTTGATGAGCTTCCTGGAGCTGATCATGATTCCTGTATACGTATGGATATTTTACTTTGAGCCGGAAGATAGAAGTTATATGAATCTTTAAAGTATCACTGCTACTTGTTCTGATCTAGAAGCAACAGAAATGGCTAGTTTAGTTATATAGGCAAAGTAATTGAAGCAAAAGACAAACCCCCTACATTGTGATTTTCGATGCAAAGCATCTAGTTAGTTATGTGCATATTGGCAACTTACAAGTCATAAAGCTGCACGTCCTTAATTTATTTAGAAAAATAGATATAAACTAAAGATAGTCATCTATACTTTCTGAATTGTACGGGAGTTACAATTAATCGAACAAGTGCTTTCATTATGCGGCCGTGGCTTTCGATGCAAAGCTTTTGTGCTTGCTTCCATAAAAGAATATATGAATCACCCTATGGTTAGTTTAGATCTTAACTGCTCCCCGAGTTTCCGTTAAGTTTGGTAGGTAATTTAAAATTGATATTTCTCGAATAAAACAAAAGAGGTATATTTCATTAAGAACAATGAACTTACACCTATTTAACAACGAAGAAACAAACAAATACGAATAGGATGGCTACGATGTCTGAATTTTAGGATTTTTTATTTCTTTGAAACATTTTTTAGAGAAATTGGTTATAATGGGAACTAACTCATAGAATAATAACTCATAGACTAGCCAATAGGAGATAAGTGTACATGATGTATCAGTCACGAAGCAGTTGGGTCTAATATCATTAGAAGTTTATGAACCTATATTTCTTACACTTTAAAGTTAACTCATAGGTTGAAGATTCCTATGTATTTAGCCAAATAATTATTCTTAGTTGATTTGAAACCAATATAAAAGTAGTAAGCCCATCCGCATTTTATCATATTTTTTCTTAAAATAATAAATAAAGGTTATTCTTATTGCCATGCGTTTGAGTTTTGTCCATAATATCAATTATTAAAGCTGGCAACTCCGTGACAAAATTTGCCATTGGGCTTGTGGGCTGAGGCCTCCTCAATAATGAGTAGAGAATTCGGAAATAAAAATATTTAGACTTCTCCCAACCATAAGTGGGAGTAAATTTTTAAATTGAAAGTGCTGGAAATTACTTTTACACTTATTTTTTATTTGTATAGAGTTTGTGACAGAGTGTTGATCTTGAATCCGGCGAGATGGATATCTAAAAAAGATAATCTGACGTCTAAATCGGTGTTTAATTAAGATTTGAAGGTAGAAGAATAAAAACAAGATTAAGTTTCTCTACTTTTTAAGGAATGAACAATGCTTTTTTGGTTTCCAAGGTTTTTTTATTTTCTTTACTCTTCATCTCCAGTAACTCACTTGGAGGAGCAACCTTCATTTTTGAGCTTAGATTTTTGGCTTTATTGCCTTTTTGATCATGTTTGAGGTTTGGATCTAACACATAAACCCATTTTTAATGAGTACATACAAATATTCACCTCATTTTATAACCATCCACAGCCAAACTTAATCTAAAAAATTGAGTGTAGAATGGTGGTTGTGTGGGTTTTAGTGAGAGAAAATGGCTTTTAACTTGCAAGTTCCCTATAGACAGCACCAATGAAGGGGTTAGAATATTTACCTTCACACATATTTGTAGATTTGTGGAGAACTTGTCCCAATCGTTGACCTTAAATCTAGCGGGGTGAGTACCTAAAAAAGGCACTCCAATGCCCAAATTAGTATTTGATTAAGGTTAAAGAGATAAAAATGGAGGAGAAAATGAGTTTTTTCTTTCTAAAATGAACAATACTTTTTAGAGGCTAAAAACTCATTTTCCATATAAATGGGTCTCTATTTATAAATAATAAGTGATGTGGATCTAGAGTTTTACTTTGAGCCCTTAATCTAATGACATGTGTCATCCATTATTGTTGTACACATAGAAGTGAACTTAATCATAGGGAGTTATTCCGCACGTCAATATTCCCATATCATTATGACTTTTGGACGTGGTTATTTGGATCAATGGATTACGAAACTAATTCCCACTTCTAACCATTTTTATGAGCTCTGAAGGAATTTTTCCTTAGGTGTCATTCTCTCGTAATAGTTTGGGTCTTACTCCTCCAGAATAGCTTGAGTGTTACTATCCTGAAATAACTTAGGTGTTATTTTCCTATAATATCTTTTTATCTGACAAAATGGACATGTAGTACGCTTTGGTGTTTTTTGGAATATGGCACCTACATAAGTTATGCTAAAGAAATATGTATTCACAGTCTCTATATATCCTAGAGCTATTAAAATTTTTTTTTGGTGTGCTATAAAAATTACTTTATGCCCCAATATCTAAGATACCACATGAATATATAAATTGTTAATTTTATTGTTATAACATTAAAAAAATAAAAATAAAACTAAATCTGCAAAATTACATAATTTTTCTCTCAATCAATTAAAAAGATTTTTTTTTATTATTTTTAGTGACTAATTAATTACTTACTAATAAAATAAAGCAAAAAGAAAAAGGAAAAAGAAAATAAGTGATGTAAAATTTCAAACCTACATCAAGATCTAAGTACAACTTTTTCGGGGAGTGAAATTTCGTTCACTTGTTTATTTTCATTCTAATCTTTTAATAGCTTACCATGACATTGATCATTCGTCCAGAGAATTATGCTGTTAGACAATGTTCAAGAATTACTCATTCTTACTTTCACAAAGTTAGCGTTTTACAGAGGGAGCACCTTTTGAATTACCAAAAGATCGTGCATGACCTACAAACATTTTACAAGCATTTTCAAGACCGACTAAGTTAGCTAGGGTTTACTCAATGCCCAGAAGCAACTAAATGGTGGCCTGTGTATCCCTGATTGTGAATGGTATTAGATGAGCGATGATTAGTGGTAGTAATGGAATTTAACAAAGCTTTCCGTGCATCTTCAGACTCGATGCCCCCTTGGATGAATGAGGCTACAAAATCTATGAAAACTAAATCACACGGCAACGTAATAGGGCCACCACTTGATATTCCAAACTCCTCTTCAGACAACTTTAAGAGCTCAAGGAAGATGCTATTTTAGGGATACATTAAGCGAAGCTTGTAACACATTTGATCAGTCGTGTGGATAACAAAATGCCCTTACTCAGCCACTGATGATGGCTTATCATAACTACCCAAATGATCTTCTCTGGAGGCCCTTGGCTTTTCCCAGCCATAATAGGGATAATCTTTTGCCACTTCCTTATAAGCTTGATAGGCTTCTTGGGGCTAAAAATGTTGCCTTGCTCTATGTGTTGATATTGACAACTTTGAGGGATTCTAGGATATTCGAATCTTGAAAACTGAAATATTGCTTTCCAGTGCTGATTTAGAAGCAAAAGAAATGGGTACTTTATATAGGCAAACGGATTAAAGCAAAGACAAACCCGTTTGCGATTTTTGATGCAAAAGCATATTGTTAGTTGTATTGGAATATATGCTTAGGTCCTGCCTTATTCTTTCATATTGGCAAATTGGAGTAAAATCATGTCACTTATTTAGAAAACAGACATAAACTAAAACAATACAATGCTCTCGCCACCAAACTTCTATGAATGTTAAGCTGGAGAATCATATAACATGTGACTTTGAATTAGTTACTTCAAGGTAGGAATACTTTTGCAAACAACTAAAAAGTAATTAGATATAAGAAAAATAATGTATATTCATTTTTCTCATCAAATTTAATGGTATAGATTCAAAGAACAGAATCAAATATAGCTAACTCATCCACCTCATCTACCATTGGATTTGATGAGATTAATGGTCTAAATTTATATCAAAATTTACATAAACATAAGATAATTAAAATCACTAATCAGCCGATTTTACTAGGAACTTAAGTGCTTTTAATTGAATTTAATTTGATCCATACATCCAGTGCTGATCTGTTTCGTTCTTATCTTCACTGTGCCTGCATCTTAATTTTGATAATTCAAAAGATATATCGTGCATAGATACTCGCTATTTACAGTAGTTGCAATCATTCAAGTGAGATTAACAACTGATCAGTAGCCACAAACAACTGAATGTTGGCACCAGTGACAGGGTATTCCACTTCCACACTATCCATTGTCTTCCTAGCCAGACAATAAAGCATGATTGATAACAGAAATAATTAACAAAGTAAATAACTTTATGCAGCCATACGGATTACAATGTTTAAGGCACTTAATTTGTTTGGAAATTCACTGCATAGTAATTGTTCATATTCAATTCTTTTATCAATTGAAGAAAGAAATTACATGAGGGATTCCTCAAAGCTCCCCCAAAAAAAGAATTACACCCGGAGATTAATGTAAAAGAGTTCACTAATAAAAATGTGTCCTAAAAGCAAAGCTTTGTAATACCATGCAACAAGGATTTCAAAATGTCAGTAAAAAGCAGAGAAAGTGCTTAAAAGAGCTGCTGCTAAGCGGATCGATAATGTGGTAAGCCAGATTGATCGTCTTGAAGAAATTGTACCAAAGTCTGAGGAGAAGTGTCCCACAAGTTTGACTATTGCAATCTAATCTGAGATTAGTCAAACAGTTTTTGGACCATTTCCTTCACAATAAATATTAGAGCATTGAGAATTCATTTTTTATCTGTTCCTTAAGCAAGAATTACACTTTGAAGGAAGTTTCTCATAGACAATTTTAACAGGAAAACTATAACCAACTTTTTCCACTATTATAGTACAAGGAAGAGCACTAGATACCCATAAGTTTTCTTCTCTGGTGGCTTTATTGAGCTGAAGTGGAATGCCTACACCCCCTAGCAATCTGAAAAAGAATATGAGGATGCCAATACTCTAGACTAAGACCATAAATTCTAATCCAAACCTAAACATTGGTATGTTGCTGAAGGGCATAAGGATCAAAATCAGGCTTCTATGGAGGTAAAAAGAGGAACCCATTATCCAAAGTACATCTACCACCACTCTAAGCCTTCCACATATCATTTCCAGAATCAAAGTGCTTATCATAAACGCCATTGCCAAGTGGGATTAGTGTCCGAGATGACGTAGGTTCCAAAATCTTGCGTAAATATGACTTCAATGATTCAAGTTTGGTGGGCGCAGAACCATTTTTTAAAACAACACAGCCAGCCAAATTATGTTGTCCACTGTGCTCTTCATTAAGGGTACTAGTAGGCAAATGTGAGCGTTCTGTTGATTGTGGCTGTTCATGACACTGTTTCTAAGAACTTCCACGCACATATGGCGCTTTTGTTAAGAGTTCTGAGATAAAGCCTTTGAAGGTGGCGGTTCAGATAGTGGTTCTAATAACTTCCATGGAAAAATGACGGCCATGGGGAGCAATAGAATGAGAGAGACAAGATTAGGATCAGCATCAGAAGGTACATTGTTAGTAGTCCTACGAGTAGGAGTGAATTCACGACTCATGATGAGCTTTAGGATTCCAAGCGTTCGAGGTGAATTTAAGTGCCAAGTCATGGAATTTCTAACCAACAAAAAAATGTACCAAGCCATGGACAATGGTTAAAACTTTGGGCGAATGGGTCCTCTGTTTGGGTCATACATCTCTTCATTATCTATTGGAGCATCCGATACGACCCAATGCAATCCAAATCCTATAACCCAATAATTGGTCCGCTTGAAAAATGGGCTGACCCAATAATTGGACACAACCCAATATGCCACTCATCAGTCTTAACACAAAACAAAATATGTGGTCATGCACAAACTGCTGATCAACGCATATAAAAGAAAATTTGAAGTGAAGAGGATAATGAGTTTGAACCATGGGAGGTCCGCTACTGTCACACACTTTGGACACCATCCATGGCGGGAAATCTTTCCTCATCTCTTTGCCTTATTCTTCATCAAAATCAACATTTCTATTTCACAAACCAGCCATCCCTATCCAAAAAATTTACGGTACTGCCATCTCAACTGGTGAGTTTGTTTTAGGCAAGGTCGTGAACTTCCAATCCTAATTTCATTCATTTGAAGCAACTCCATTTCGTTCTGATGGTGAATTTTTTAGTGCCTTTTACGTATCTGTAGCTTCATTGTAAATATCTCGTATGACCTTCTTGTTGTTGGGATTTTTTTTTTAATTTTATTTTTTTTAGAAGAGAATAAGAGACTGGACTGTGAAAGTTTCAAAGTTGGAGCTTTTGGAAGCTAACAAACTTTGAATTGCAATTGAATTCTTTATTAACAACCCCGTCTTGGTTCTTTAATGAATTGGTTGGTTCTTGAGTAAAGGTCTCTCCCTCGGAGTGCTTTTGGTAGATTTAGAAATTTTAAACTGTATTGTTAACGGACCCGGATTGCTTCTTGCACTTAATTGCTTTGCTTCTTATTGCTTGTAGCTCTACAAGGTTAAGTATGTATGGTGTTAGTTGTTGGTTTGGCTCTGAACTGTTACAAATTTAAGCTTTTTTAGCTTTCTAGGCAAATGAACTGACTTTGAACTGCAATTAGATTCATTGGAACAACCCGCTTTAGTTTCAGTGACAAGGTACTTTTACTTAGATAATTACTTCTTGGTAGCTATTGATTAATAAGATCAGGTGATGTAGGACGGTTGACTGTGTTGACTGAGTTCTTCATGTTGGAGTCCGATTTGGCGAATAATAGCTTGTTTGGAAGCTTTTGATGAGATCAATTAAACTCACCGCATACTTGGCTGTGATGTTCGTCTCATTTTTATTTTCCAAATTCCTTTGTTTAGGGGATCAAATTTCAGTTTTCAGTTATTTTCTATTTTCTGGAAATTTGGATATTTTTGTAAGCCCAAGGGTTAGTACATCAGGTTTTGACTGTATTTTTTATTGCTTTTCTTTCTCCGTCTCTAACTTGAGTGTTTCTTTTGTATTCTCTGAATTTCAATTTGGCTACTGAGTCATATCATTTTTCTTTTTCCCTCTCTAACCTGAGTGTTTCTTTTGTATTCACTAAATTTCAATTTGGCTACTGAGTCATATACTTGTTACTTGCTGGTATTAGTAGACTTAATGGTTATTATTATTTATTGCTACTATTAGTTTTATTTCTCGCTATTACTACTTATAACCAAGTATTGGTATTTGTTTTATTATGAAACTTCTTGGACTTCCTATCTAATTTATTTATCTGCTATTAATTATCAAGCATGGTGCCAAATTTATTCAATGTATTGTGATGCATTAGTTCTAAATGTTTGTCTTTGGGGATTTTGCAGGCTTTATTACAAGAACAATGGCTCATTATTATCCAAGTATCTTGCCATGTGGCCATTTTCTTTTGAAAGGAGCAATGGGTGTGCAGTCAGCTAGAAGTACATCAGGTTGCTTTATTTATATAAAACTTGTCAGAGGAGTCTTATTAGTTGTTCTTCACCTTCTATCTACAAAAGATATTGTATTTATCATGTTGCTTTTCAGCATCTGTACAGCCATTGACTGAAGAAGTGAAGCATAAATCACAGGATTTCCCTGCAAGTGGGGATTCCATACGTCAGCAATTCCTTGATTTCTATGCTTCTCGAGGCCACAAGGTTCTTCCAAGTGCTTCACTTGTGCCAGAAGACCCTACAGTTCTACTGACAATAGCAGGAATGCTTCAATTCAAGCCTATATTCCTTGGAAAGGTAATATGTCATTATTGCGTTTAGTCATCTGTCCTTCAATGAGCACCATGTTTTCAAAATTTTGTGAACTGCATAAGTCATTCTGGTTGTATTAGTGAAAGAATTGAGCCTCCTCAATGGAGTTCAAAAATCCATTTTCAGGTTCCCAGACAAGTTCCTCGTGCTGCAACTTCACAAAGGTGCATTCGTACAAATGACGTGGAGAATGTAGGCCGAACATCGCGACATCACACATTCTTTGAAATGTTGGGAAACTTCAGTTTTGGCGATTACTTCAAAAAAGAAGCAATCCAGTGGGCATGGGAGCTTTCAACAGTAGCGTATGCTTCAATTTTATATTTTATGATTTATTTAATTGTGATGATGTTTCATGGTTGAGTGGTTAATTCTTTCTTCTTTTTTTCTTTTTCTTTTTTTATGATAATGTATTTGCATACTGGTTACAGATTTGGACTACCAGCCGACAGATTGTGGATTAGTGTATATGAAGATGATGATGAAGCTTTTGAAATATGGAATAAGGAGGTAAACTAAGGGTTTTTATTTTGCTTTTCTTTAGATTTGTTATATGGTTGCTTCTCTTGACTTGTGCAATTTCCTCCTGTCTTCTTTGTATTTTCGTCTACCTACATCTTGTCATTTCCAAAAGCTTCCAAAAGCTTTGCCTTGTGGGAATTAAACAATGATGGTATTGTTGCTTTTTCTGTTTGTGCACCATTTTTTTGGTTCTGGATCCAGTTCCCTTGGTTCTTATGGACTGATTTACATATTTTCTTTATATAAAGTTTTAGGGGCATCCTTTTTTGCTCACTGTATAAACACATGATTTCTTATTGTCTGTGTGCTCAAACCAGCCCTGAAAACTTGGGGTTCTTGCTTTTTCTGTCAACTCTAGCAAGCATATTTAGCACTTATCTATAAGTGATTTGATGAGACGAGTTTGCATCAGGTTGGTGTTCCTGTTGAGCATATAAAGAAGATGGGTGCAGACGATAACTTTTGGAACAGTGGAGCTACAGGTCCCTGTGGTCCATGCTCTGAAATTTATTACGACTTCCACCCTGATAGGGGATATTCGGATGTGGTATATCTTGATAAATCCAAGTAACTTCAGTTAATGCGTTCAAATGTGATATTTCCTAAGGAAGGAGAGGGGGTTATGATTTATGAATTTTTTTCATACCATTGACTTTCCTTTTATTTGGGACAATTATTTTGCAGGATCTTGGAGATGATACTAGGTTTATAGAGTTCTATAATCTTGTCTTCATGCAATATAATAAAAAGGATGACGGATCACTTGAACCCTTAAAACAGAAGAATATAGATACTGGTCTTGGCCTGGAGCGTTTGGCCCGCATCCTTCAGAAGGTATTCGATTATTCAGAAGTCTTTCCTCTCCTTATTGTTAAGCAGACTCTTTCTTTTAATGTTAACATCAAATTGACGAGCAACAATTCTGTTTTATTCCAACACGTCATTGCTAATGTGCTTCAGAAACTTTTGTTTAAGTCATACTTTTACCTTGCAGGTTCCAAACAATTATGAAACCGACTTGATATTTCCTATTATTGAGAAGGCGTCAAAATTGGCAAATGTGTCATATGCTCAGTCCAATGATCGTACAAAATTGAATCTAAAAGTATGTTTTCGTTTACATTTTGAATGAATATGAGCAAAATTTGATTTCATAAGTAGTCTATTCTTCCCTTCATGAAAAATGGCATCATTCATGTACATTTATCTTCTTATAGATTATAGGAGATCATTTGCGTGCAATTGTCTATCTCATATCAGATGGGGTTTTCCCATCAAACATTGGTAGAGGTTATGTGGTTCGGAGGCTAATCAGGAGGGCTGTTCGTACCGGCAGGTTGCTCGGTATAAAAGGGGATGGTAACCTTGAAGGAGCATTTTTACCTTCAATTGCTGAAAAAGTAATAGAATTGAGCAGCCACATTGATTCAGATGTAAAAGCTAGGGAACGGCGCATTCTTGAAGAGTTGAAAAGAGAAGAGCTTCGTTTTGTGCAGACATTGGAGAGAGGAGAAAAGTTACTTGACCAAATGTTAGCAGATGCACTGTCAAGTACTCCTGAAAGTGGATCTGTTCCTTGTCTCTCTGGGCAAGATGTATTTCTTTTGTACGATACTTTTGGATTTCCAGTGGAGATAACAAAAGAAGTGGCAGAAGAACATGGCGTTAGTGTGGATATGAAAGGATTTGATATTGAGATGGAAAACCAAAGGCGTCAATCCCAGGCTGCTCATAATGCTATTAAACTTTCAGTTGATGATAGCACAGATGTGGCTGAAAAAATTCCGGACACTGAATTTTTAGGATATGACACTCTTTCTTCCCAAGCAGTTGTGGACAGCCTCTTGGTCAATGGAAAACCAGTTTTAAAGGTTTCCAAGGGAAGTGATGTGGAAGTTTTGCTAAACAGGACACCATTTTATGCTGAATCTGGTGGTCAGATTGGGGATCATGGTTTTCTATATGTCACTCAAGGTACAAATCAACAGACAGCTGTTGTGGAAGTGACAGATGTGAAAAAATCACTAAGTAATGTCTTTGTTCATAAGGGCACTGTTAGAGAGGGAGTTCTGGAGGTTGGCAGAGAAGTGGAAGCCACAGTAGACCCAAAACTGAGGCAACGGGCTAAGGTAGTATTTAACTGTGGTTTACATTTTCCTTCTGATTGATTCAGAAGTCTATGGTTCATTTGTGATACAACAGTATAGCTGAATCAAATCAAATTTTGGTATTTTGCAGGTTCATCATACTGCTACTCATTTGTTACAAGCTGCACTCAAGAAAGTCATTGGACAGGAAACATCACAAGCTGGTTCATTGGTGGCTTTTGATCGTCTCAGGTTTGATTTCAACTTCCACCGACCACTCCTTGATACGGAGCTTGAGGACATTGAGCGATTAATCAATGGATGGATTGGAGACGCAACCCTTCTTCGAACGAAAGTGATGGCTCTGAATGATGCAAAAAGAGCTGGAGCTATTGCAATGTTCGGGGAAAAATATGGAGAACAGGTTAAAATTTCTTCTAAATTGTGATGACATCTGAAACAACTTCAATGTACATGTGTTATTCTGATTCTTCCTTAAGTACATAGTAAAAATGAACTCTTGGTTTTTTATTTTATAAGTTTCCGAATTGGTAATGAAGTTTTAATGTTTGATGTTGCTATTTTCTGCCATGGTTTCTATGTCATTATATGAATCACCTCTGGAAGATTTGGAACTTGAATTACTTCACATTTCTATGTAGCAGAGAAAAAATGAGCATTATAGATTTGAGGATTTAGAAATATTTTTCAAACTCTTTTGTATTAATACTCAGAATAAATGGAGGAAATTGTTTTATCTTTATAGATTTGTTTTATGGACATTCAGTTGGGCTTGGCCATGCCCATGGAAACAGCTGATGAGGATTTCAATTTCCTGTTTTGTTGTAGGTACGTGTTGTGGAGGTTCCTGGTGTGTCTATGGAACTTTGTGGTGGAACCCATGTTAACAATACTGCTGAAATACGTGCCTTCAAAATCATTTCCGAGCAGGGTATTGCATCTGGGGTAAGGCGTATAGAAGCCGTGGCTGGTGACGCTTTCATTGAATACATCAATGCAAGGGATTCTTATATGAAGCATTTGTGTTCCACCCTCAAGGTATGCTTACTTCACCTAAAAATTGCCCAACCCACTCCAGTTTGATGCATTCTAACATAACTTTAGAAAGCACCATTCAATTTGCTTCTTCTGCACATATTAGCTAGTGCTTGAATTGCTCTATTCTTTCATGTTGTATAACTTCATGTGTGCGATTTGTGGCAGATTTTTAGTAGCAACCCATCACTTCTAGTTGAAGTATGCCATATTCATTTCCCTTTCCTTTTGGGCCTACAGCACAGCTATGTTTAATCCTTTCATTATAACAGGAAAATAACTTGACCTGACTGGGAAGCCTTGATTTCGAAATACAATCGATGCTTTCTTTCCATTCAATGATTATATTATATGTTTAGGTTGCTGTAAAATATATGGTCCTCTAGGAGAATTTATGAATAGTACTTTTGCTCATACACGAGGTGTATGTATATGTTGTCAAATAGCAGTCTTAATTTTGAGAACAGAATCACTGATGGCACGAAATGTGTTAGTAGAAGCACCGTCGTCATTAATCTCTTAGAATCTTTTAAGGTATTTGATTGCATTCAGGCTTTTCTTGCACCAGCCTCTTTTTTTTTTTTGGTTTTTTTTTTTTTTGGGGGGGTGCTCTTTCAAATGATGAATTTTACATTGATTACTTAAAATTTCTCTTTTAAATGGCTCAGAAGTTCTTGTTGTCATTTAATTTTATCTTGTGAAAGGTGAAAGATGAAGAAGTAACAAGCCGGGTGGAAGGTTTGTTGGAGGATTTGCGAACAGCAAGAAATGAAGTAGCCAATTTGCGTGCAAAAGCAGCTGTGTACAAAGCATCAACTATTTCAAGCAAGGCATTCACACTGGGGACTTCAAACGAGATCAGGTAATTGTAACTATAGAATGTTCATCTAAAACTCACAAAGTTGAATAACACTTGACTGAATTCATCTAACTATACTATTTCCCAAGGGCTACATTGATCTAAAATATAAGAAATAAATATACAAAGGAGAAAGATAGGGAGAAGAGAATAAAGAAATCTTGCAGTGCTGTGGAAACATTACTTGCATCACCAGTAGTCTTTAATGACACTGATATGCCGGTTATATGAGTTATAAAAAAACTGCATGCATAAAATATTTCCTGATCTTCATTTTTAAGTTAAATTGGTGAACATAATAAATAATTCCACCATGTAATGGAAGGAACCAAGGATTCTCATCTTTTTGAAATATTCTAATTTCAGGGTACTAGTTGAGTCCATGGACGATATGGATGCCGATTCATTAAAAAGTGCAGCTGAATATCTGGTGGATACACTTCAAGATCCCACAGCTGTAGTTTTGGGCTCTTGTCCGGATGATGGGAAGGTAAGTTTGATTGCTGCCTTCTCTCAAGGAGTAGTTGATCTCGGTATTCAGGCAGGGCAATTTATAGGCCCTGTGGCAAAGTTGTGTGGTGGAGGAGGTGGTGGCAGGCCTAATTTTGCTCAAGCAGGTGGGAGGAAGCCTGAGAATCTGTCAATCGCCCTTGAAAAAGCTCGAGCAGATCTAGTCTCTGTTTTATCCGAAAAGGCAAGCTGAAACTCAACAAATCTCATTAGTGTACATCAAGAAATTACATAGACAATTCTTGTTAAGGCTCCAAAGCAATGTAACGTGACATCTCATTGAATAGATTAATTCTAGCAACGGGGGCAATAGGAAGCATTGCTTGAGTCTCATTCATGTTACGTTCAATGCCAATCTACCATTCTGTAAAAGGTTTTGGCCTTTAGATTCTTGTAAAAGCTGATGTAGAAAGAAAACAGTTAAACAAAACAGAATGATTGTCACACTCTAGAAATATCTTGATACTTCCAACTTCTTATGTTTAGACAGTATACGTACTATACTAATAGACAGCAAATGCGTACACTGGCAAATCAATTATTCAGAAAGTATATTTTTAAAAAATAATACTATAATCATGGGTTATTAATTTTGACAATTTTTAATCGCATGTGCCAAGTTGTTATATTCTGATTCCTCCACGTGGGTTTTTGATTGTGTTCTGAATGCTGTTTTCCCCAAAAGATCTGCGCACGTTCCAAACTTGATTTAGCAAGATTTTATAATATTGATTTAAACTCGTCTCATTGAACCGCAATTATATAAACGATTGCGTGAAGCGTAAATTTAGTAATATTAATTATTATGATTTGGATTCCGAGTTTCATTTATATTTAATTTTTTATACTTTTTTACCACGTATATATGTACAACAATATATAATTTTATATTTTTATTTAATAATTAACGATTATATTTTTTTGAAAGAAATTAATAAAAACAATTATATATGATAATCTCGTATAGACCATAGTCCATGGACAGAAGGCATCTAGTTGCTATCTATTATATATATTAAAATAGAGCGTCGGTGCACGAGGGATTTGCACACAGTAGGCCCGACGAAGTTAGGCAGCTTTGAAATATATATATATATATATATAGATAGATAGATAGATAGATATATAGAGGGAGATGTCAATGGGCCGGACAGCACAAGTCACAGTATGAGTACGGTACATGTCCGTATAGGACGTTACAACACGCACGTGAGTTAGGTTGGACTTAAAATTTTAGACACGTGGGTTTTAAAAACATGATACGATTAAAGATGTGTCAAAGTATGGTATACGAAAAAGTATATTTCACTTTTAATGAAAATAAATTTATAATTTATAATTTATAATTTTATAAATAAATTGAAATTGAGTCTTTTAATATATTTTATTATCTCAAATTTTTTTAAATTTATTTAATTCTTAGTTTCAAAAAAATTATAATTAATTTAAATTTATAATTTATTAAATAAATAATTGATATCATGATTTTAATAAATAAAATTATAAATATCATGATTTTATAAATATGCATTAATATTATTATGAACTACGATATATGACTCTACGTAATTTCAAATTAACAATTAAGTTAACCCTTAAGAAAAATTTATTACTATTGTTGTTGCTAAGTATTATAAAAGAATTTTAATCCCATAGAGTTAAACTTAGTAATCAATATTACATTCTCTTATTATTATTAATTTATTATTATTGAACATGGACTTAAGTTTTGAATTTTTTATTTTATTAAATTTGAATAAAGGTACATGAATCCAAAAATGTATATAGACTTAAAAAAAAAAAGCCAACAATTTTGTATGCACTCTTAAAAAAAGGCTTAGTAGGCTTTTTTGTGTTATGTACGACATGGCACAATACGGCCTATGGCAGAGCACCAGGCCTAAGAAAAAAAATTAAGCACGGCACACAGTACGAAATAAATAGTGGGCACATCATGGTATGAGTATGAGCACGCATGAACTTTCTTTTGATGCGCGGCCTGGCCCGTTGGCCACTTCTATATATAAATATATATATATATATAAAATTCTACTACTAAAATATATTTCTTTAAATAAAATAAAATTAATCTAAACTATTAATTTTACTTGATTTAATGGAAACACCTGATTTTAGGTCTGTTTATGTCACCTTAGATGAAGGTAATGTAAAAATCAAACTAAATCCTTAATTTTATACATGAAATCGATTTCATCTTTCTTGAATCATCATAAAAATGAAAAATATTGACATATTTATGTACATATTTCAAGTCAGATATAACTATCTAATTTTCTTTTTAGAAAAAGATATAATTATTTAGAAAAAAAAAAGGGTCTACACCAAGGAATAAAAAACCAATGAGCCATTATCCAACGAGTGCTCCTGTATTGTTGAAAAGGGACAGCGTGGAAGCCAACAAGCTTTGACCGAACAGTAATATTATATCCAAATACACAGAAACCTTTCCTAAGCCCTCGGCCTTTATATATACATCAACACGCTCATTATTTTCTTGTCACTTGTAATTCACATTTGTATGGTGGTATCTCATCGATCTTCTCAGTGCACTGATTTATGGCTATCTTTCTTAGCTTTCTCTTCTTTCTCTTATCATCTGCCACTGCTTGTGATCACTGTGTGCACCAATCCAAGGTTTCTTATTTCTCCAAAGCCTCTGCCCTTTCAAGTAAGCACTAAGCATCAATCTTGCTTTCATCCATGGTCCTTCATGATATAACTTTTTCTTTTCTCTTATTCAAAAGCAAATCTTTTTTTCTTTTCTTTTAATCAAAATCAAAACTGCATTGGCCCGGATGATATTTTTATAAGAATTTTAATGGGCACTCTTCATTTTTTGGATACGATGCAGAGGGGGCATGTGGGTATGGCTCATTGGCATTACGCTTAGGTAGTGGACACATAGCCGCTGTTGTTCCTTCCATTTACAAAGACGGAGCTGCTTGTGGCGGTACATGCTTTCAGGTGTGTATAAATTATAATCTACCCTCATTCATTTTTTTTTCCTTTTTATTGCTGTTTCTGTTATATGAAAATATGTTTTTAACTTGGGTAGATACTATAATTATTATTTTTGACAGGTGAGGTGCAAGAACGGAGCTCTATGCAGCAGAAAAGGAACCAGAGTGATAGTGACTGATCTCAATCACGACAACAAAACAGACATGGTCCTCAGCAGCAGAGCTTTCGGGGCACTGGCCAACAAGGGCATGGACAAAGAACTTTTGAAACAGAGAGCCGTGGATGTGGAATACATAAGGTACTAGTTGGCAGATTATATGCACTTCAACTTAATTGATTATTATTATAATTTTAATGTGCAGACTAACAGATTTTTTTTTCTTTTTTTTTTGAAGTTTGATATTGCTTTCATCTAATGGATTTGTTCTGTGTACTGGGTTGAATTAATTGTTCAGGGTTCCATGTGAATACGAACACCATAATTTAGCTGTGCGTGTAGAAGAATCAAGCAAAAAGCCAAATTACTTGGCGATTAAAGTGCTATACCAAGGTGGCAAAACAGAAATATTAGGAGTTGTTTTATCTGAGGTTAGTGACAAAAATGAGAGAAGTCTAATTGGGTGTTCCTGGTGTGTACACTCGCAGCAAGTAATATAATCATATTTACGTAAAAGTAAATATACATGCAGTTTAAGGAGCATACACCATAAATATTTAACATTTTTAATAACATCATTCAATTTAATTTTTTTAAAAAAAAGGTAACCAGTGAAAGCTGCCATATTTGCAGGATGGATCTCCTGTTCGGGTCGACATGAGCAGAAAATTTGGTGCAGTTTGGGAAACGGACCGAGTACCAAAAGGGCGATTGCAGTTTGGATTTCCAATAATACAAGGGTTTGATGTGAAGTGGATTTGGGCGAAGAACCTCGTTCCAGCTGACTGGAAGATTGGGGTCACATATGACACTGGAGTTCAGATTACTGACGTTGATTTTACGGATGGTTGTGCTGGATGCGGTCCTTGGAACTGAATTAATCGTTACTTACGAGTGTGATTCCCACGGCTAGACAGACACTCACAAATTTTATGTGTGCATGATTCCTTAAGCAAAGCATCAAAATTAATTAATTTGAAGCAGTGCAAAATGAGAATTGATTAGAAATGTTTATTTTTAGAACTTCTTATTGACGCAGTTAACATTGCCTTTCTTTGTTAAATTACTAAAATGTCGAAGTCCTTACCAAAACCAAAGGTATATACTAAAAATATACATGCATTTTATAAGATTTGAGTAAACATAGTGTGTGTGTATACATAAGTATGTATGTATAGATGGTTACCACATAAAAAAGGAAAATCATTACCCTCGGTATTCTCATAAAGTGTTGAGAGCGAAGCTAAAGTCAGAAGACACAATCCTGTACGACAAGGTTATTTTTTTTTTTAAATACTCCTGTACGACAAGTTGATTCTGTAACCAGAAGATTTCTGTCTTGTCATATTGTCATCATCGACATGTCGTTTGTTATCAATTACAAGCATGTATGACATCAACCCAATGACATGGGACAGGGGCCGTTTTGAATTTGATGAATGAAGTACGCGTGTGGGCAAGTTGCTCAAATGGCTGTCAAAGCAGTTGAAAATGGCGGAAAAATTTTGGGTTTGTCACAAAACCCAAAAACTGGGGCTGACAGCAGGACTTTTCAAGATTGATTTTTGATTGTATATAAAGCCTCCGAATCTACTCTATGGCGCAAAATTAGTAATTTACAGTTTCTCTTTGGCATTGTAACTTGTAAACTCAAAATAGTAAAATCTCTCTTCAATTTTCACAGTGGATGTAGGCTAGTTCATGCCAAACCACTATAAATCTCTTCTGCTGATCTTTTAATTCTTATGCATTCTTTGTGATTGATTCTTGTAGTATTGATTGCAACAAATCTTGGTCACTCAGATTAGGGCTCATTGGACTTGGTTTTGGGGGTTACTAGTGTAAGATTGGATCTTGGGGAGTCTTGAATCAGATGCTTCACTGGTTCAAGCTCAACAGCAAGAAAATCATACAATGTAGCGAAATCAAGATTTCGATTAGGCAAAGGTAATTGAGAGATCATTGCATAAAAATAATGAAGAGTTGGAACAAACAATAAAATTGACAAAATAGATAGAATTTTAGATAAGATTCTTATTCTTGCCCCAATCCTACTTCTTACATGAAGATCTCACAAAACAAAGATCTCATAAAACAACTTCTTGAAGAGCCGGATGTATGGGGTTTCCAAGTTTGTAACCATATTTAAGCTCCCGTCATTGCTTGGACTTGGTAAAATGTGTGCTAGCCCAGCATAACGGACTATCGGCCTAAAAAATATTGGCCTTCCCCACCCAAAATTTCATCATATATCGGCATGTGAAGCAAGTTGGATACATTGAGATTAGGACACTTAAAAAGGGTGTGCTCCTCATTTTAAAACTATTAGATCAGGCTACTGCTATAGGTAAGCAAGAGCTGATTTCAAGTAGTCATCATCCATCCGCATTAATGCTTTATGAACTCATTCTGTGGTAAAATTCAACGGTTCTGATATGATATCACCTAATAAAGCAATTGATGCACTAGTGAAGAGTACATTGCCAATATATCCAAATGGGAGCCGCGGATTTAATCTAAGTCATCCATTTATGGGAATGAGTAACCTACTAGCTTAATCCACGTACCTTGCACAAGCAACGCCGTAAATGTGCAACTATGACCTAAAACTTGGTAAAATTGATAGGAAAGTAATTAAAGAAGTAAAGAACATACCTGAATGAGAGGGGGAAAAAAGAAAAAAAGTCACTACAAATTTGGAGTTATCAGCCAAATCCAAGCTTGTACTGGTACGAGACAAATGATACAATAGAAAAATCTTTGTTGATGAATTGAAAGGCGTGCATCAGAAGTTGCTTTTGAATATTTGGTGAATTTAGATTGAACGAATAGTTATTTTTGAAGAGCCGGTATCCGAATTTTTATCATCGCTTATGCCTCGACAAAATTAATTAACACAAGTGTAATACCCCAATTCTCTTAAGGGTATTTCAATCTTTTAATTTGTTAGTGATCTTTGTACCGAGTATAAAAAGAATAAGATGCTTGCCTTTGCTATGTATGAGAGAGAGAGAGATTGGTTGCGAAGAAAGAAAAGAGAAGAGAGAAAAGAGAGAAAAGAAAAGAAAAAGAGAAGAAGAAGAAGAAGAAGAAAAAAAGAAATTCTTCCTCTTAGTTCAGCTAAGAGCAACTCATGAGATCAAGTTATGTTTTGAATTGGTTATTGTGTTGAGAGAAGATTAGAGATAAATTTCTATTGTTGATTTTTGTTAATTGTTTTGGAGAAGCATGATTAGATGATTGCAATCAAAATAGAAACTTAAGATTTTGCAGAAAATATACTGATAGTGTGTTATTTCGAAATCCATTGTAATTTGTTCAAATTGATTTTGATTCTGAATTTTAGATATGTTAAACTAGACATCTTCAAAAATGTTTTGAAACTTGTTTCAAACTAATCGGATAAGATTTCAATTAATTATGATTTTTTAAACTCAGGTCTGAAAATTTGGAAATTTCTGATTTCAGTGAAGAACATGAATTGCGAAATTATTTTACCATAGCTAGACTTCATCAAAAATTATGAAATTTGGACTAGTTATTTTTATATATGTTTAGTTTGATTCTGAAAATTTTAATGATTTTATGATAAAACAATAAATTGTTTTGTATTTGTAAAGCAAGCATGTTCAAAACAGAAAACTACCTGACAGACACTACAACAATATTGACCTTTTGCAACAACAATGGTTTGTTGCTAAAAGTATAAATTTTGTTGCCTTAGATTGTTGCAACAAAAATACGTTTGTCGTTAAGGTTGTCGCCTTAGTAAATGAAAGTTTTCTTGCCTTAAACATCTTTTTGCAACAAAATAGATTCATAATAAAAGAGTGCCCAACTTATGTTACGAAATTGTTTTGCAACAAAATCTTTTGTTGCCCTTGCACTAAATGTTTTTGCAACAATATTATTTTGTTGCTAAAAAATAGAATAAACAATTTTACTACAAAATAATTGTGTAGAAATAAATTTTTTTAACAAAAAATATTATATCACAATTTTTTAAATTAAATACAATGATAATTAATACAATTATAAGAAAATAAAATTAATTAATTCAAAAGAGTTATTATTATTGATGACAAATACATAAAAATTATTACAAGATGCGATATCTTTTTTAAAAAAAAATTACAAATGAGCATAACTTTATTGATTTTCTTCATCTCGTGATGTAATTGAACTTCAATATTTCATACAAAAAAACACAAACAATAATTAGTTAACTTCTAAATGTAATAATCATGTAATAATAAAAAAAAAGATAAATAAAAAAAAATTACACCATATTGAAGAAAAATAGAAGAGATAAGAAGATAGAGATTGAGTAAGAGAATGAGAGAGTGAGAATTATACATTAGAGATGAGAGAATAAAAGTTAAAGAAACTTATAGATGAGAGAATTTAGAATAAAAGTTAGAGAATGAAAGAAAAAAAGGAGTGAAAGAAATGAAGTGTATGAGATATATATAGATAGATAGAGTTTTTGGCGACAAAATTAAAATTTTGTCACTGAAACTTATTTTGGTGGAAAACTACCTGCCTTTTACTTTAAAAATTTTCAATTTGTTTAGCGACAAAATTCTACATTTGTTGCTAAAAATATACATTTAGCGACAAAATTTATCTTTTGGCGCAAAAAATCAAAATTTTAAAGGAAACATAATGATTTAAATCTTTAATTTTTGACTTTTAATGACAAAATTAGAATTTGTCACTATAAATACACATTCAGCAACAAAACTCAAATTTTGTCACAAAAAGTCAAGAAGTTAAATTTTTAAATTTAGAATTTGGCAACAAAAAGCTAATTCATTGCTAATGTATGTCTTTAGCAATGAAATATTTGTTGCTGAAAATGTTAATTAAATATTAATTTATTTCTTAAGTATTTGGCAACAAAATATTTTTTATGTGGGTATAACACACTTGAGGCAACAAAGACAATTTTGTTGTTAAAAAACTTGTTGCTAAAGGCGTTAATTCTTGTAGTGATTGATGATGTATGAAACATAAATTTTTACCAATGAATTTCCAATATGTCAACATTTGCTCTGTAAAATTTGAGATTTTTCCAATAATGTAATAATTTATTAAAAATTAGAGAAAGTGAGTTGTTTCGTTTTGGGAAATGGATATTGAGGATATTTGAGGTTGAGTTTATGAATGTTTAAAGTAAGATACTGGAATTTATGATCAAGACTTGTTTATATTGTTTTGAGCTTTTTATTAATGGTTTTTAGGTCAATGATATCAATTCGCATTTGTTATATGTGGATGCCAAGAGGTAAGCAAACTATACTTCTAAATGAATCATAATAAAAAATATTTATAGTTTAACTTGTCTAAAAAGCCTATTTTTTATATGTACGAATAGAGATTTATATGTGTCTACCCATGTATTTATGTGATGTGTTGTTATGTGTGTGATTATGTACATAGGCATATGTTGTGTGATGTCTCATTGGCATAAGCAAGAGAATGTATTAAGTTTTCTATGAATAAAAAAGTGGATTTTAGCAAAAGAAATTTCTACTTTGTGAGATTTTGCAATAGAAGCCACCTCTTGAATTTGTGTGGGTGCCACCTATAGAGATTACACGAGGACCATCTCTTGAAGGTAGATATGTTGTGAAGTGTTTTATGCATGAGGTAAAGTGCCACATTGCAGTATATGTATTTTGTTGAAAGAAAATGTGAAAGTTTAAAAGAAACAGAAAAAAAAAATTGATAAATTTATTTTACATGTTTCCAAAAGATCATGGCATATCATCCATTTGCATTATATATAAGTATGTATGTATTTTGATATAAGAAAATCTAGTTTGCTTATTAAGCTTTGTACTTATTATAGTTTATTTTAATTCAGTTTTTCAAAGTCAATATTGATTCGTAGTGAGTGAAGAGGACTTCAATTAAGTATGATAGAGGTTTTGGCCAAATTCTTAAATTATTCTGCTGTCTATTATATTTAAGATTTGAATTGTAATCAATTATAAAGAGTTGTTTAAGTTCATATAAAAATTGTGATTAGATTTGCTCTTAGAGTTTGGGCTAAGGTGTTACAAGTGTACATAGTGTTGAAGCTATTAAAACTCTCCCCGACAAACTGATGGACTTCTGAATTTTTGAAAAGACAAACTTACTTTTCTTTCCATGATTCATTGACAAAATATTTTTTCAATAAATCATACAAATCATAAAATATTATTAATATGTGACAAATAATACAAATCACTTATTTATAAATTATGCATCACAATTATATCAATAGAGTTTGTAATGGGAGTGGTTTGGGAGCCCTCTTTTTTTGACAAAATATTTCACAAAACATCTTAATTTTTCAATTACATTTTTTTCAATGGCCAAGATAAGTACTTTTTTTTTTTTAGTTTTAGCCTACTGTCAGCATAATTTCCTTCCTCATCTATGTGGACAGCATTCTAACACGTCATATTTCTATAATTTGTGAACCTCGTGTGTCTTTCATTTATTATTCCTTTCGTCTTTTTATTTAATTTTTCTCTAAACGGTTACAGTAATATATCAATTGTTAATTATTGAGAGAAAGTAGGAGCAGATAAGAAAAAATAATTAATAATATTTTATTGCCACCAATTATTTAGTTTTGCTACAAATAAAATTAGAAATAAACATTCAATCCCATCCATTGATTTTGTTGGTAATAGAAGACCAAGATTTTGCTTAAAAAAGGGCTCCGACTCTATTCATAATATTGTTGGGACAGTAAATGGAACCTCTATGACAATTTGCTCCAAGCCATCCTCATTCCTCAATTTTCGACTGTTAAGTGTGACTGCGGGAGCCATCTCTTCTTTGTGCACCACATGATTTTCAAATAGAAACTTGTTGATGGTATCCTCAAGGTTGGTGTCAATTTGTTTAGTATAAAAAGTAATTTGTTTGATTGAATTTTTAATTTGGTATTAACATGTATAACTAAAAACATGAAGAATTGATTGTAGTGGGCTTTACATGATTGGAGAGATGATACATGCATCCAAAATATCTTGATAAACACCAAGAAAACGAGAAATTCTACAGTACATTTAAGATTTTATATCATAATTTGATGTGAAATCACCAATTAATTATAGTTGAACATGTGGCTATGTATGTTCAAAAAAATTTGGAACAAAAATTTTAAATTTCCCTCATCTCACTATCCATTAATATTTTTGAATTTGAAAAAAGTAAAAGACAAAACATTAAGGTTACTCTTTCTCTTCTTTACCTTCTTTCAATTTTAGTTCTTTTTCTCTAATCTTTATCTTTGTTTTGCTAGTTGCTTTTTTTGAAACCTAGTGAAGAAGAATAAGAATTTTTTGGATGAAGATGATTTTTCTCTCGATAAAATCAATAAAATGTACTCCACTATTTCAATCCCCACTTTTTCACTAGACTGCATCAATTGCTTTGCTGCATTTCCATTATCAAACCAATATATAACAGTTCACATTGATGTGTCAATCAAAGATTTAAATTCTCAGTAAAATGTTGTTTTAAGTCATCGGAGATTAAAGTTTGGCCACGAAAGAGGAAGAATCAAAGGCCCAAATTGTTGGGAAGAACTTGCCCACAAAAGAAAAAAGATGTTTTTTTTTTCAATGTTTTATCTCAATCAGTACTGTTAAGAATATTTTATCTTTATAAATGATTTGTTTAATTAGCCTTGTTAAATTTATCTTCATTTCAACCTTTCTTCAATTATGCTATTTCATTTTTATATACAGTATATTTCTTCAAAGTTTTTTTGAGTGATTGAATTTCATCACTACTTCACAAAATATAAAGACTATCGATGACTGAGAACTGTTGAGAGTAAACTAGGAGCCAGCAGATGCAGGCGTGTCTCATTTACTCGGTCCAAAAGTTCCTGACATGCCGTTGCTCATCATCTGCAGACTTATATGACAACATTTTAATGTCGTCTGGTGCGATTAGTGAAGCACGTGATTAATGGCGTGAATCACTTAGACACGTTAAGACTTATGCCTTATGCGACGTGTCAAAACTGCCGTGTCGGTGACTGAAGCCAATACACATGAGACACGTGGAGTAATGCTATTCTCAATTGCCGTCACGGCTGTAGGAAAATGTGGGAAATTTCTGGGTTTGTTACAAAACCCAGAACTAGATTCTGACAGCTAGGGTTTTTTCTAGATCCATATATGATTGCATGTAAAGCCTCAGAACGTGATCTTACACTTCCTTGTTAACATTGTATCTTGTACTCTCTAAAACTAGTGAAATCTCACTCCGAATCACTCTGATCCTTTGTCTGTGTCTAATTCTCATTGCTTTCTGTGTTTAATTCTTGTTGCTTTCTCTGTTATGTTATTAGGTTTTGATTTGGGAATCTG
Source organism: Luvunga scandens (assembly GCA_030449905.1). Lineage (NCBI taxonomy): Eukaryota > Viridiplantae > Streptophyta > Magnoliopsida > Sapindales > Rutaceae > Luvunga > Luvunga scandens. Next base: position 947,837 of record JASUUG010000714.1, read on the forward strand.
TGGCTCGAGATTGCATCTTGGGCGTTACATGAATCGGCAGCTTGCTGGTTCCAGCCCAAAAAGAACAAATCAAATGCAAACTTACTAATATGTTCCAAGCTTTAGTTGTGTTAAGGAATCTGATCAACACCAAGCTTATATTGAAGAAGATCAAGAAACAAGAAGCTAAGATCTAACAATACAGAACCAAGCATCAAGCATGCATTAAAGAATTCGACAGGATCATATAACGTGGTTCGGCAACAGATGCCTTCATCCACGATTGAAAACAGCTCTGCTTTGAAACTTTTACTAGGTGAGATTTGTTACAGAGGAATCATGAGATTACAGAGATTAAAACTTCCCCACTTAGATTTTTCTATCTCTCTCTCTCGGCCACTCAAAATCAATCACAAAGTTGATGAAGCAGCCAGCTTGTTTCCCTTTTATAATTCGAGAAACAAACAGTTATCCTTTGTAACAGCTTTAACAGCTGATGACCCCACTAATGCCAGCTCAGCACGCCACCTGCTTTACTCTAAACAGAATATAAACTACCCCAGGCTTCACAAGTCGAACTGTTAAAGGTACTTGAGATCGTACTCATTCCCCCTTGAAAAAACATAAATCGTACCAATTCGGAGGCCACACTAGCATTGGAAAAGAAATCTCCTCAAATTAATTTATAAATGCTTATTGAAATAAATTCTTTCTTAATGCCAGTAAATAATTGGCCAACCAAAGACACTATTAAAAGGTCTTCACTACAATACCTACATGTATTACATACATACGTAAAAGATGACCCGTTGAATTTCATATAACGAATCCAACGGTCAAGATGAGTTTAATTAATAAATAATTAAAAATTTCACAAAATCTAAAATCTATAACAACTGTAACAAGCACAATCCCAACCCAACCTATACATTTGTGGGAAAAAAAAAAAAAGAAAGGGACCCTCACCTCACATGGGCTGCCGAAGCTAGTTCCTCTCTTCTCTTCTTCTTCGACAATGGTGAATGGCGGCACAACTTCCACAACGGTAAACAACAGCACATGCACAATCCCCTAGCCCCGCTCACTCAGTCTCACACTCTCACCTGACGCGGGCTCATGAGCAAAAAAATCAAAATCCCTAATTACTAATTCCTCTCCTCTTCTACTTCCACAACAGTCAACAGCGACACAACTTCCACAACGGTCAACGGCAGATGTGATTTTCAGGTATTTTGCTTAACTCTAAATTGATTTCGTGGCCTTTCAATTTGTATTTTTTGCTCATTGCTTTTTTTTTTGTTAATTTATTTATGCTGCCTTAGTCCTTGCCATTAAACATATTCTAATTGCCATTAGCCACCACTTACATGCATAAACGTCCAATCTCTTGGCCGCAATCACTATTCTTTGTTGACATTCTAAAGAAATTGGTTATGATGTTAATCAAGCACATGCTACCAAAATATGTTGGGAACTAATTTTTTAAATTTTGTTAATATGATTATAAAATTGAGCTTGCTTTTGTGTGAATTTTTAGGGTTTGTTTACTTTTGGATGAAAATTAAAAATCTAATTTTAAAATTATTTGTTCCTCATTTTGTTGAGATATATTTTGTCTTCGTTTATTTATTTGTGCATGTCAAGATAGATATGCCAACCTAATCGAATGCTTATTAAATTTAATAAAATGTGAATGCATGGCTTTAAGCTTGCGGTGAATAGCTTTATTGAACATATATATTTTGGAAATTAGTTTGATTTTGTTTGATTGAGAAATCTCTTTTACTTAGTTTGATTTATTTTGCTTTTAAAAAAAAAAAACCTAGTCAAATAAGTTTATTTGAAAGTGGATGGCATTTGATTAATAGAAGCAGTAAGATTTAATGACCTCCAAGTGTTTGGAAAAATATCTAAATGAAACTTCATGTTCACATTTTCCTTTCGTAATCGACTTAAATTCTTCTTAATCAAGGTGAAGTTGCTATTGTGTTAGTATTGCCACTTCCTAGAGACTTAGCTGATCAAATTCAGGAAGAGGGTTTTAAATTTTGGTCGTGCGCCACTGTTACAAATACTTGTGTTTATGGTGCTGCTCTTAAAGGACCTCAAATCTTTAAGGAGGTATTTTCAATTCTGTTTTGAGAATTTAATTGTTTTTATATTAAAATTACAAGTCAAGTATTTTTATTTGTCGTATCTTCATCTTTAACTACAATGTGAACATTGGAGAATTTGATAGAACTTTAATCATTTGCCTATACTTTAGTATCTCTTAACTGTATCGTGTGTTAATTTGCTATGTAATTCTTTCAACATTCTTGAGCTATAGTCTTTATATTTTTAATTTGTTTTGATAAATTTCTCTTGCTTCTTTAATTTTGATCTAGTCCCCACTTTAAAGAAATTTTATTTTAAACTTAAGATGTCATTCATTATATTGATTTAATCTTACAAGGTGATGAGCTAAATTAATTAATTATATTATATGTAGAGTTTAGTTTCCTCAATAATGGTCTGTTAGGAATGCAGTTTTATTTTAAGTATAATATGCAATTTGTTTTGCCATTGTTTATGTATAAAAACAACACTTAGAAGTTTTCAGGTGCTTCTTAGTTGTTGTTATGTAATTGTTGAGTACTAGAAAGTGTGTATTTATAATGGAGAAAATCATCATTTTACACTCCAAGTCTCACTAACATCCTTATTTTTATGTCTTTAAGTCCCTTGTAATTTAATTATGTATGTTTTATTTTAATTAAGTATTTTATGTAAATATCATGGTCATTTCACAATAAACGAGAGATCGGATAGAAGTTTTGAACTCGGGTGAAAACCTTGGGAGGAGCATAAAAGAAAAATAGTTGTTGTTATGTAATCAACGGTTGATAAACATAGCACATGGAAATTTTCAGGTGTTGTTTTACGATGACGTGGCGGCATTTGATTGGGACGAATGATGCTTATAAATGATAGCGATGACGTGTCACGAGCTTATGGACCAAAAATGTTGACCGGTGATGTTAGAATGTTAGTGGACGGAAAAAAACGTGTGTACGGTACATGCATATACACGAATAACACCCACGATGATGTGTTCCATCCATGAAAAGGAACTTGCCACGTGGCCCAATCCTCGAGCGCCCAAATTGTTTTAATCAGGATGGCCATGATTTACTCGGTGTATCTATAAAAGGAGCTCCCCCCTAATTTGACACCCCGAATACATTTTTGGACTCCATTTTCTCTAATTCCATCTCCATCTTGTATTTTCTACGTATTTTAATAAAATTTCCATTTTACCCCTAGTTCAAATATGAGTGGCTAATTTCCTTTGCTTGGGTTGAAGGTGAAGTCTCAACATGCTCCATGGGCTTAATTTGGTAAATTTACTTTTCCTTCCCCTTTAATTTATGTGGTTGTTTTGACTTTTTTAGACAGGATAATAATAATCTTGTCCGGATATCTTTTTTGGAATAACCGCCTCCCTAGGCAAGGTTATTACTATTTGGCACGGGAAGAAAGCACCATATCTATTAGAGTGTGGTTCATGATGAGTGGAAGTTTGATTTAATTGGTACTAATAATGAATGTTGCCGATAGTGCATGTTGAGAACATCCAGGAGATCCAAGCATTTCATCCAAATAGTTTATTCCTACAGCTTTAATTTAAATTAATATATTGCCTACTTCATTGTCATTATAAATCCAATCATCCACTTAGAAAATTAATTCTACAAGCAATTAAAATCCACCTCCTCGTGGGATCGACACTCGTCACCATTAATCTATTCTACAATAGTTCAATAAAATTTGCACAACAGTAATCAACATAAACATAACAGATGAAAATTTTCAGGTGTTGTTTTGCTGTTGTTTATGCACAAATATAGCACGTAGAAGTCTCCGGGTGCGGTTTAGTTGCTGTTATGCAGCAAAAATAAAACATGGAAGTTTCTAGGTGCTGCTTACCTACTGCTATGCAGCAAAAACACCAGCTGAAAGTTTCCAAGTACTGTTTTGTTATTGTTTGTGTAGAGAAAGTGCACTTGAAAATTTCCAAGTGTTGTTTAGTTGCTGTTATGCTGCAAAAAAGACACTAGGAAATTTACAAGTACTGTTTTACTAAAGTTTATGCAGAAAGACTTTAGCTGTTGCTTTATATACCTATAATTTGTACTTTAATATGATCTCCATGTTGCTTTTTTTTTTTTAATTTTTAAAATGGGAAGATTTCATTGTGTTTTATCTTAATTGCATTTGTGTCTAGTATTCATTCTTGGGATTATATCTTCTTTTACTTGTTCTTAAGGTGCAGCTCTTAGTTTCACGTACTACTAACTTTGTTTCTCTTCCATGAAAGAATATGTAGTTTTACATAGTTATAAACTAAGTTAGCCATCGGTTATTAGCAGTTTCTGGACAAGGAGCAGGAAGATACTGATGAAGACTTGGATTTCAGAATCAATTCTCTTAATATAATCATCAAAATTAGTTGAGTTTTGTTTTTCTTTTATTTTGTATTATTACCATTTCCTTTTTCTCTTTTGGTTTCAAATTGGTGGCATTGGTTGGTGGGTTTGTTTCTCGAATCATGATGATACCAAATGTAATTGCAAACAATAGGGTCCAAAATTTATCTGACCTTGTGATTTATCCTATATTTTCTTACTAATGTTTGCTTAATTATCTTTTCCTTTTTGTTCTTTTTTGAGTGATCTCCATAATTAATCAAGAACCAAAATATCAAGTTTGTTAATCTTTTGATTTATTGGTATTTTGAGAATTATTGGCTTTCATCTTACATTTAAATAATCCCTCAATGAAAAATCATTATTTTAACATTAAATTTAATTTTGCAATATGGAACTTACAAGATAAATTTTTCAAAAATAAAAAATTTTTTGTCAGAAGAATTATAATATTATATTCTATATATCTTAAAATTAACAAAAAAAATTTACGTATATTTTGAAGTCATAATCAATGTACCACTAAAAAAAATTTATATATATATCGTAAAATATGATTTCATGAAATGAGTTATTGTCAAAGCTTATGGGCAAAAAAAAATGTTTTTGAGATTTTTGAAATTAACAAGTATGGTTTGAAATCTTAAAAAATAGGTTTGATTGAATTTCGTAACATTTTTAATAAAATTATAATTTGTAGACACAAACAATGAACCGTTAACTTAAAGTGACTAACTGATTCTATTTGGAGAGCTCTTAGAATTAAAAAGGCAAATTGTTAACTTCAAGTGGTAAATCGACTATGATTGGATGAGTTTCTGGCAAATAGTAAACCAACAGTTTCCAAGCGGCAATTTATTTGCACAATATTTTCAAATTTAATCATAATGGTAACTTGGGAAAAGAGGTGTTTTTGTAAGCAACAATTGCTGTTGTATAAGCAGTTACTATCAAATTTAAATTTTCTTCATTATCATCTTCTCCCCAAATTTTATAAACTTTGGAGTAATAATCGCCTACTGAAATTGACCCTTCTTTTACTTCTCTCTTTATGTATTTTCTTTCCTTCTCCTCTCAATTAATTCCCCTACAAAACAGTGCACATGTCACCAATCTTATCAAAATGACATTTTTTTATCTTAGTCAACGTACTTGTTATGAATTTTCTTTTGTTGATCACTACGAAACTGATCTTCTACATCTTCGATTATCAATTCGTCATCACTCATGCAAACTCATCATTTGACAAACTACATATGCTAGGTTATTTCTTATATTTTCATTAATGTGGATCTATATATTATCAACAACATTTTCAGAAATTTAGTTGTTAATAAGTTGAAGTATATATGGTGATCAATTAAATGGCTAGATTTAAGACTAAGTAAATAATATCGGTAAAATGAGTGTTTTTAAATCTAATAATCTTCCTTTAATACTCATGTTAAAGTCATTTTACAATATGCGGATTAATGGCATATAATATAACCTAATGCATCCTTATTATATATTTTATTTTAATTAGGCCGGACTTGGGGTGAGCCTTGATGGGCTTTGGTCAGGTTTCAGCGAAACATATCCCTCTATCATAGGCTGGTTAGTCTTCATATAAATAAAGAAAAAAGGAAAAAAAAGACCAACCATAAAAATAAAACACAACATTTAAGGAAAAATCAATATTCATAAGGAAATATAATTTGATGAAATGAGTTATTTTCAAATCTTATGGACAAAATTAAAAATGCTTTTGAGATTTTTGAAATTATAAGTATTATTCGAAATCCTGAAGTACTAATTGAGTTGAGTTTGATAACGTGAAACCGAATATTTATATATTCAATCTTTTTTTAATAAAAAAAGGTATTATAATTTAGAGATTAAAATTAAAGATAACATTTTAGGTAAACTAATTAGCACTTATTATTTTCATATATCTATATAATTTTTGCATGTTTTTGAATCATATAATATTAATGTAAAATGATAGTCCAATTGATGTCCTCTTATAATGCAAGCAATAAAACAACAAGTCATGCTGAAACATAATGCATTTAAAAAAAAAATGGCAAGCTGCTTAAAGCTGCTTTTGAATAGAAGGCGTGTTAAAAAAAAAAATGACTAGCCGTTATAATGACAGAATGCATGTCATCAATAACGACTAGCCTTTTTATTTTTAAGCGACTAGCCGTTTTCTCATAAACATGAAACTTGTGATTATTAACTTGTAACTATGAAAATTATACAAATAATGGACCAATAAATATGAAATACCCACTATTAGCTTAATACATGGACCATTAAACTTGAAACTAAAGGAATTTGAAACTTAGAGCAATGAACGTGACACTTGGGATCATTAACTTGCAACCTTGAAAATCATTCAAATAATGGACAAAAAAAAAACATGAAACACGAACTATTAACTTGATACATGGATCATTAAACCTACAGCAAAAGGAACTTGAAACTTACGCAATGAACATGAAACTTGTGATCATTAACTTGTAACCATAAAAATCATATAAATAAAGGACCAATAAATGTGAAACATTCACCATTAACTTGATACATGTACCATTAAGCTTGAAACTAATGGAATTTGAAATTTAAGGCAATGAACGTTAAACATGGGATCAGTAACTTGCAACCTTGAAAATCATTTAAATAATGGACCAAAAAACATAAAACTCCAACTACTATTAAACTTGATACCAATGAAACTTAAAACTTAGCGTAATGAATGTGAAACTTGTGATCATTAACTTGCAATCATGAAAATCATGCAATTAATATACCAATAAACATGAAACACATACCATTAACTTGATACATGAACCATTAAATTTAAAACCAAAGGAACTTATAACATAGGGCAATAAACATGAAACTTGGAATCATTAACTTACAACTATGAAAGTCATGCAAATAATGGACCAATAAACATGAAACGCCTATCATTAACTTAATATCTGGACCATTGAACTTGAAGTTAGAGGAACTTGAAACTTAGGGCAATGAATATGAAACTTGTGATTATTAACTTACAACCATGAAAATCATGCAAATACAAGACAAATAAACATGAAACACTCACCATTAACTTGGTACCTAGACTATTAAACTTGAAACTGAAGAAATTTGAAACTAAAGGAACTTGAAACTTAGTGCAATAAACGTGAAACTTGGGATCATTAACTTGCAACTATAAAAACCATACAATTAAGAGACTAATAAACATGGAACATCTATCATTAACTTGATATTTGGATCATTAAACTTGAAACCATAAGAACTTTGAACATTTGACAATAAACATGAAACTTGAAATCATTAACTTACATCCATGAAAGTCATGTAAATAATGGACCAATAAACATAAAACGCCTACCATTAATTTGATATCTAGACCATTAAACTTAAAGTTAGAGGAACTTGAAACTTAGGGCGATGAATATGAAACTTGTGATTATTAATTTGCAACCATTAAAATCATGCAAATATAAGACAAATAAATATGAAACACTTACCATTAACTTGGTATCTGGACCATTAAACTTGAAACTAAAGGCACTTGAAACTTAGTGCAATAGATGTGAAACTCGGGATCATTAACTTACAACTATGAAAACCATACAATTAATAGACCAATAAACATGGAACATCCATCATTAACTTGATATTTGGACCATTAAACTTGAAACCATAAGAACTTTAAACATCTGACAATAAACATGAAACTTGAAATCATTAACTTACATCCATGAAAGTCATGTAAATAATGGACCAATGAACAAAAAATGCCCATCATTGACTTGATGCCTGGACCATTAAACTTAAAGCCAAAGGAACTTGAAACTTAGGGTAATGAATATGAAACTTGTGATTATTAACTTGCAACCATGAAAATCATGCAAATAATGGACCAATAAACATAAAACTCATCACTAACTTGATACTTGGATCATTAAACTTAAAACTAAAAGGACTTGAAACTTAGCGCAATAAACGTGAAACTTAAGATCATTAACTTAGAACATTGAAAATCATTCAAATAATGGACTAGAAAACATGAAACACCAACCATTAACTTGATACTTGGACCATTAAACTTGAAACCAAAGGAACTTGAAACTTAAGGCAATGAACGTGAAACTTGAGATCATTACCTTGCAATCATAAAAATCATGCAAATAATAGACCAATAAATATGAAACATCCACTATTAACTTGATACCTAGACCATTAAATTTGAAATTAAAAGAACTTCAAATATAAGACAATAAACATGAAACTTGGAATCATTAATTTGCAACTATGAAAATCATGCAATTAATGGACCAATAAACATGAAACACCTACCAATAACTTGATTCTGAGACTATTAAACTTGAAACTAAAGGAAATTGAAATTTGGGACAATGAACATGAAACTTGTTAAAATTAACTTGCAACCATAAAAATCATACAATTAATGGATCAATAAACATGAAATATTCACCATTAACTTGATACCTAAACCATTAAACTTGAAACCAAAAGAATTTGAAACTTAGAGCAATGAACGTAAAACTTGAGATCATTACCTTGCAATCATAAAAATCACGCAAATAATAGACCAATAAACACGAAACATCCACTATTAACTTGATACCTAGACCATTAAACTTGAAATTAAAAAAAAACTTCAAATATAGGACAATAAACATGAAACTTGGAATCATTAATTTGCAACCATGAAAATCATGCAATTAATGGATCAATAAACATGAAACACCTACCAATAACTTGATTTTAAGACCATTAAACTTGAAACTAAAGAAATTTGAAACTTGGGACAATGAACATGAAACTTGTTATAATTAAATTGCAACCATAATAATCATGCAATTAATGGATCAATAAACATGAAATATCCACCATTACCATTAAATCTAAAACCAAAAGAACTTGAAACTTTGGACAATGAACATGAAACTTGTGATTATTAACTTGCAACCATGAAAATATGCAATTAATGGATCAATAAACGTGAAACGTCTACCGTCAACTTCACATCGGGACCACCAAACTTGAAACTCATTTTTTATTATTATAAAAATATTTTTTTATTATTATGTGGCCTTTATTATTAAAATAATTATTATTTTATTTATTATATTATTTCATAATTTTTTAATCATTTAAGGAGCAAACGGTTCTTTTTTTTTTTTTAATGTTTGGCTGTCAAATGGAAATATTTTTTTTTCCTTGCATATGTGTGATAATGCATGTATTGTAACTGCCTCCCTATTAAAAAAAAAAATTTATACAATGGCGGCCACAGATGTTTCATCTTCTTCGTTTAAAAAAAAAAAATCCCAATCCAAAGATTAGCTAAATGGTGAGCAGCTCAATTGCTAACTTGATCACAGACGACAAGCACTCGAACAACTTGAGCTTAAAACCTAAGGAAAACATCTTAGTCCGAATCTACCATGCATACTAAAATTAAACAGCAACTAGGCAAATAAATATCCCTAGCTACAAACACCAGAGTACAACCGTAATGAACTGCCAATATTATTAAAGGCTAAATGATCAATAATTGATAGTTATTACCGGCCGGCTAATAGATGTTGGAAAAAAAAAGTGCTATTTTGGAAAAAAAAAATGGAATGATTAGTTAACTTGTGCATGTACGTACCTAAAACACATTATAAACACGCATGTGCGTACCTAAAACATATTATAAACACGCAAAGCGTTAAGTGTACCCCACAAATAAAGTTTGGCCCTTAAGCCGACATCCGTTTCATGTTTTATGAAAAATAAGTTATCCAATGTGAGAGAAACGACGTATCAAATATGGCTAATTTAATTGGTATATAATTTAATATATTCACAAAATCAGACCGAATCCAATTAAAAACTACTTTGTTTTCAAATTTTACCGAATAAATGAGAAGGTACATTCAACCTGAATTTTCACACAGAGGGATGGAAGAAACAAAAGTGCAAGTGATAATGAAGAAAGAAGAAGATGATGCAGAGGCTGAAATTTGGAAATATGTATTTGGTTTTACAAACATGGCAGTAGTGAAATGTGCCACAGAGCTTGGCATAGCTGAGGCCATTGAAAAAAAGGGGACCCCTATTACACTCAACGAGCTGGCCTCAGCTCTCAAGTGTGATCCATCTCTTCTTCAACGCATAATGAGATTCCTAATACATCTAAAGTTCTTCAAAGAGGAACCCACCAGCCAAGGCTCTAAGGCCTTTCAACAAACGCCTTTATCTCGGCGTTTGATGAGACATGGAGAAAACAGCATGGCTGCCTTTATATTGCTCGAGAGCAGCCCAGTGATGCTGGCACCGTGGCACAGCCTAAGCACTCGTGTTTTAGCCAATGGAACATCTGCATTTGATAAGGCTCACGGCAAGGATGTATGGAGCTATGCAGCCGCAGATGCAGCTCACAGCAAGCTCATCAATGATGCAATGGCTTGCGATACTAGATTGGCACTGCGTGCAATCATTGAAGGTTGTCCCGAGGTGTTTGATGGGATTGAAACCCTAGTGGATATCGGCGGAAACGATGGGACAGCTTTGCGGACGTTGACTAAAGCTTTTCCTCGGATTAGAGGCATAAATTTTGATCTTCCTCATGTTGTGTGTGTTGCTCAGAAGTGCCATGGGGTTGAGCACGTTGGAGGTGACATGTTTGATAGTGTTCCCAAGGCTGATGCTGCCATCATCAAGGTTAGTATTTGATTAATTGCCAGTAATATTTCATAATAATTCGGAAGATTAATTGATTAAAACATATTTATTAATGAATGATTAAGATTGTTACTTTAGGGTGATTCCTGTAACTATTGTGTTTCAACTTAACTTCAAAATGGAGATTCCTAATGTTTTCTATCTTTACCCGAAATTACTTTTAATTATAGTTTTGATAATATATTGTTACTCCTTTGACAACATGAAAATTCTCGTAGAAAAACTCATCCCAACCACAAAACTAAATAATGAACGTGGTATTACAAAAATATAGAGAGATAAGGATAAAAGTCGAAATTAAAATATTAGGGGTGGCGATTTTTCCATTTCAATAATATGACAAATAAATCATTTGGTAAAATCATGTATGGAGACAAAAAAAAAATAAGTAATGAAGATATTTAATAAAAACAATCTACACTTGACAACAATTGTATCTTTATTTTTAAAAATAAAATTTGCATTTAAAGTCACACTACCGCACTCCCAAACAAACAACTTTTTGACTCCTAGTAGTTAACTTAATATAAATTTTCGCATCATGATGTTGTTCTTTTATTTTATTCATACACTTTTTTTTTTGCAATAAGTGAAAGTGAGTTTCAGCCAACTACCAATTTTATAAATTGTAGTGGGTTTTGCATGACTGGGGAGATGATGAATGCATCAAGATCCTCAAAAATTGTAAAGAAGCCATTACAAAGGGCAAAGGGAAAGTGATAATTGTTGAAGCAATAATTAAAGAGGATGATGAAGAAGATAACAAGTTTAAGTCAGTCAGGTTGATGCTAGACATGGTGATGATGGCTCACACTAACAAAGGCAAAGAAAGAAGCTTAAAGGAATGGGACTATGTTCTTCGCCAAGCTGGATTTAGCAGATATAACATCACACCTATTCATGCAGTTCAATCCCTTATTGAGGCTTTTCCTTAATAATAAATATTAAATAAATTGTTTGGATCTGAAGAATAAACAGAAATCTTTCATAAGGTTTTGAGATTTGTAATAAGGAAAGCTCTCTGAATTGTTGGTATTTATTTATTATGTTCAATAATAGACTTGCGCCCCAAAGGTTAAGTTCTACTTTGCTGAGGAAAATTGATGTAGGATATTGGTTGTATGGGATTAAGAGAGCAACTTCCGTAGATATTAACTTTAGGCTTTTGGTATTTGTTTTAAGCTCATGATATACTGTTTTAAAGTTTGCGATAAAATGAATTAAATTTGCACTATACTGTTTTTACTTTATGGTTGAGTTAAAAATTCCGTTTCATTTTTTATTATTTTTAGTTTTAAGTTTTTTTTTTATTTTTCTTGATAATTTTAGAACTTTAATCTTTTCTTCTAGATATTAAACTTAGATATTGTTTGTTTTGTTTTTCTTATTTATATTAGGATCATTTTATTATCAAATAATATTTCAGATTTGTCTTCTTTTTTAAAAAAAAAAAAAATAAGGGTGTATACAAAATCCAAATCATTTTTTTTCCCCCTTATTATCCCCAAGGATCAAACTCAAGTGGTCAGCAACTAACAACTCTATGCTATTACCAACCCAATCACATCCTTGGGGGCTATTTCAGATTTGTCTATCTTAGTAAATTTGTGATATTTAAGGTTAGTATAAAAGAAACCTAAAACTCTATTTTTGTTCATTCAAACTTTTTTTCTAATAAAACTTTCATTATTCAGAAACATAGTTTCTCTTATCTATCAATCTTTACATTTTTGCATTGTCAAAAATCAAAACCAATAATAGTAAAATTATGATATTTGATTTAATAATTCAAATATTGTCTCCATACCTACTTCTTAAAGTCACATATTTTATATTTATGTACCTAGATGAATTTAGGGGGAAAAAGTAAAGCCCTCTTATTTGACAAAACCAATTGAAGATGGCGATATTTGCACTATAAATATAATATTACTTTGAACATTTTATTGTTATATGCACTTATTCAATAAATTCTAAAATTTTAAATTTTACTTTATACACTCTTTAAAATACCAAAAACTCCTTACTAATTAAATCATTTAAATCAATTTGTAAATAAATTTTTTAACACAATTTGAGTTTCTTGGAGTCTTTTCCTTTTTACTCCTGATATTAATGTGCCATGATTATTTTTCACTTTAAAAATTCTTTCCTGTTGCATGAAGAGATCCAGCGACCTCTACTTTGATTTTTTTTTTCCAAGTATTGGGTTTATTTTCCTCTATGATATTGTATCTTGCAACTTTTCAGCAGGGAATGAAAACAATTATAACATCATATGATACTCATCTTGTGTTTCATTCCCTTGAATATAATTGTTTACAATTTGTAAAAAAAAAATCTTTAATACTATTAAGAACAATAAGTTTTAGAATTTAAGATATAAGAATAATATATTATTATATTGATGGATATTTTTATAATAAATTATTTTTTAATATGAATGTTCAAAGTAATTTTTAGAGTAAAAATAGCTCCACCCCTAATCGAAACCTCCCTTATATTTTAAAACACATCCAAACTCTTTTAAGTGTCAATTTTTTTGTTGATCTCACCATTTTTCCCTTGTTTCCCTTATGGTTGTTTGATGTTGGAAATATAAATATCCATCATTAATGAATAAAGGGGTCGAGGGGATCCATTCTTAAAAAAAAAAAAAAAAAAATTGGATCCCACCAAATTAATAATATTATTCATTCCATTTTATTTTCCTCTTTTTTCTCACTTATTATTTTTTAATGCTCGATATTTTTCTTCTCTTTCCTGCACAATCTTCTCCACTAATTCTTCTTCTTCCTAGATAAGTTTTATTTTTATTTAGGAAAATTATCTTCATTTTAATTTTAAAAGATGGTTTTTTTAAAAATATTTTCCTTTTTTTTTTCAATTACACAAACTTCACGGGAGATTTACAATTTATTGTATTATTTTATTTTTTTCCACAGTTCTCCTGCGACTGGCTCGGTCATTAGCTTCCTCTGTTGACACATGTCTTAATTTTAGTTTAAGATTAGTTAGTTAGTTTTTTTTAATAAAATGACTATTTTACCCTCCAAAATTAATGCTATAGGATGAAACTATAATTTTACATTTGGGGGACAAAATGATCATTTTGTTAAAAACTAATGGAATCTTAATATATCCCACTACACACCCAAAACAAAATAATATCAAATTTAAAAGTGAAAAAAATTATAACTTCAGGTGTAATTTAGGCAAAAAAAAAAAAAATTGTGTATTTTTGAAAAAGTGAAAAAAATTAGGTGGTTGGTGGATAATTTCTCTTTTATTTATTACATATAATTTGTGTATAACAGGCAGCATACATATAAGTCACACTTGAATAAGAGAGCTTTTTATCCTTTTTAAAAATCAATAGGCAAATGTGAAATTAGGGTAATCGCTTACGATTACCTATCCAGTTATAATCAATAATTTTTATGGCTAAGATTTGCATAAGAAATAAAAAGAAAATTATTAGAATATATAGGGACACATTTTAATCTTTATTCAGCTTCTATAACATGCAAATCACGTTTTCTTCTAGTATTTACTTTAAACTTCTTTATTATTTCCTATCAGAAAAAATTTCTTTAATCTTTATCATTTGTTTATGATACAGCGCTATTCATTTCTTATTTTATATTTGTTGCTACTGGAAACATCTGTGAGAGAAGATTAATTAAGGAGATAAGATTAATTAAGGAGATGGTATTACGAATAGATAAGTAGACAAACAAGGAAAGTAGAATTTATAAAAGTTAATAACAATTACAAAGAATAATATTATTAATTTTAGTGGAGCCCATTTTCATTAGTTTTGCATTACAAAAGAAATTTAAATTGATATTAATTTCAACTATTGGATGAACTATGATTTAAGGGATGAGATTTTGTGTCAATTCTCATTTCAGGCATGTTTGTTTGTTTATTTTATTATGTTTCTTGTTTTAATGCGTGCCTGCATACAAGTTTGGTTTATGTGACATAAATCCGACCCTCACACTACTTTGGTTTGGTTTTGTTTGATTTGATTTGTGTGAGATTTATAATATTACAATAGTAAATAAATGTGGTATGATACAAGCTACTCTTTGGCCAAACATGAGATGCTATTAATATAAAATATAATGCGGTATCTTAATGTGACATAATATTGTGTGCCAAACTTATCTTAGAGATATGATATTAATTATACCATAAGTAAATAATATTATAATATATATATATATATATTAAAAATTATCATGCGATTGATAATTATAATAAATTAATAATGAATATTATACTTTTATTATTTCTTCAATATATTTAAAAAAAATTAGATAATTTAATAATATTTTATTGTCTATTAAAATTTATTAAACTTACTATAAAATAGACTCATCATAGTCGCATGATAAAGTATCATTGGGATGTCCTCTCAACTCTACAGCCACCGCTGGCATAGGCGACCGTTTTTGCGTCATGTACGCAGGTGATGACCAAAAATAACACGTGGTTTCGTTTTCTTTTTTACTTTTCTTTCTGAATCGGGAAAGTGGGTTCCCTTAATTTGTAAACTTTGCTGTTTTTCTCAAATATAGAGTTTATCAATTTGTACATAATTTGATAATTGGTCCCCCATTATTTTTGCTTCCTCGTTTTATTTCCATTTCCATTTCCATTTGAAAGCAATCTCAATCAATCGTCCAACGGCTAATTGTCCGCATGCGTTACTGTAATCGAATTACCATTATTGCTTTCATTGTACGGATTCACCATAGACAAATCCCTAAATATACATAATTAGAGATTATTACAGTAAAAATTATCTGTGTCTTTATCGTAAACAATTTTTAAGAATTTCTTTTTTATGTCAATTTCTCCATCATCGCCTCTGAAGTTTATACTACTCTTTGGATAATACAATTATGATGACCTGAAAATTTATCTCTTTCTATATGTATCGTTTACCAAAAAAAATTTATAGACACATTGTTTAAAATATCATATAAGAAACACCAACTTTCTTTTTCTATAAAAAGCTTTTTTTCCATAAAAAGTTTTTTTTCCATAAAAAGTTTTTTTCCCTTTTCCATAGAAAGTCTTCAAAATTTTTATGTTTCTTAACTTGTTAAGGAAAAACTTCCTTTGAGAAAAAAATAAAAAAGTTAAGAAGGTGCACAACGCAGCCCAACTTCGCATGAATTGGCATCGCAGTTATTTCCTAAAACTAAAGAACCCTTTGGCCGCAAGTGAAACAATCTATGAACTTCTATAAGTAAAGGGACTCAAATGTAATTATTCCTAATCGTTTTCCTTTTGCCGTCTTCCCTGTCCCTGAAATCAACTTGCAGATATATTAAAATTTCCATCCTTGTTTTCTTAAGCTATATTTTTACGCCGCAACAATCACAAACACTTCAATTCAATCTTTGCTCTAAAGCACAGAAGGAACAAATAAAAAAAAATGGTTTTTTCATCAGCAGTATTAGGAAACCCGCCATGTGTTTGCCTTCCGAGAAAATTCCCAGTTCGTTGTTCGTCTTTACCAGTCTCTGCTCCAAGCCATTTGAGGTCCACCCAGTTCGATTTGAAGACTTATTGGACTACCCTTATTGCTGAGATTGATCAGAATTTGGACAAAGCAATCACAGTTAAGTACCCACAACAGATCTATGAATCCATGAGGTATTCGGTGTTAGCTAAGGGAACTAAGCGGGCGCCACCTGTCATGTGTGTGGCAGCTTGTGAGCTCTTTGGTGTTAACCGGGTTGCAGCTTTTCCTACAGCTTGCGCTCTTGAAATGGTACGGTTTGTGGAACTCCTTTTTGTTTTTGTTTATTGACAATTTTTTTTTTTGAAACTTGTTTTGGTTATGAAAAGTATGAATTGGGCTTACTTTTGGACATCGGAAGATGTTGAATTAGATCTTCAGTGGGCTTGTTTTTGTGCTGGTTGTTTGTGGTTGCTGTGGGATTGGGATGATGAAGAATTTGATACGTGTTTTGATAAAGTGTATGGTTTTAATTTGAATCTTGCCCATAATTCTGTTTGGTTGTGGCACTTAGTTTTATTGGCTTGTGAATCTTGATGTAAATGAGAATGATTCCTATAGGATTCTGAACATCTAAGAATTGCTGAAGAAAGATTTAAAAAGCTTATTATATTTGGTTGAAAGGCTTCTCATTCCTTGTTCTTATGCAATAATTTTTGGGGTTCTACACAATCCAACAGTGAAATTGCTATTCGACATCTTCTGGTGAATTTAGTTTCAAGGCTCAATCTAGTGCAGCCAAAAAAAAATCTTAATATTTTAGAAGGTTTTTCTGTTGCCTTTGCAGCAAAAATTTTATCCAGAGTTTTGATATTGGTAATTTCAAGATGTTTAAGAAAAAGTGTAGTATTTCAATAGTATTTTTCTGTTGGATAACAAGATCTGAGAATGGCTGTGAGTATTTTCATTGGTTATCCCCTTTTTCTAATCACAGGTCCATGCTGCTTCATTGATTCATGACGATCTTCCTTGCATGGATGACGACCCATCACGCCGAGGTCAGCCCTCAAACCACACAATCTATGGTGTTGACATAGCTATCCTTGCAGGGGATGCACTCTTCCCCCTTGGTTTCCAACACATTGTGTCCCACACACCCCCTGACCTCGTGCCTGAGGCCCGTGTCCTTCGGGTGATTGCTGAGATTGCCCGTGCTGTGGGGTCCACTGGCATGGCTGCCGGGCAGTTCCTTGATCTTGAGGGTGAACCCAACTCGGTTGAATTTGTGCAGGAGAAAAAATTCGGTGAAATGGGTGAGTGCTCAGCAGTGTGTGGTGGGTTGTTGGCTGGTGCAGATGATGATGAGATACAGAGCTTGCGGAGGTATGGAAGAGCCGTTGGGGTATTATACCAAGTGGTTGATGACATATTGGAAGCAAAGGCACAGAGTCCAAGAGATGAACAGAAGAAGAAAAAGAAGGGGAAGAGTTACGTGGCATTCTACGGGGTTCAGAAGGCCATGGAGGTGGCCGAGGAACTCAGAGCCAAGGCTAAAGCGGAATTGGATAGTTTCGAGAAGTACGGAGACAATGTGTTGCCGCTTTATAGTTTTATTGATTATGCTGCGAATAGAGAATTTTCTGTTGTTGATTGAAGGTGATGTCAGCCTTTGTACGTTATGCTGCAGGAGGACAAATTTAGCATTGGTAATGACAGGCTTTGGGACAACGTTGATTGTTGTGAGTTATCTCACAGTTTGATACACAGTACAGAGTTGAGTTAATCAGTAAACTGGTTGACATAAAGCCTGTCTTCCTTTGAAGGTGGAAACTTTTACTTGATTGTGTGTCTGTAGCTGTACTTCTACATTGTAACTTCGTCACTTGTGGAGTGTTATATGGGTAAAAGAAAAACACATTGTGTTTGCCGGACATTGTCAAAAATTAATGAGATATATAATAACAAGGAAGGAATTTATGATCCTTCTGTTTCTTCTTCATCCATGGAGTTGTAAGTTGTAACCAGTCTAAAGTACCTCTTCTGCTGCGGATTTACGCTGCTCGAGTAGGTTAATGTTTGGTCAGCTTGGCAAGAACCGTCAGTCAAACTTCCTCGCGGGTAGTGCCTATCAAACATTCGAACTTTTGTTTATGGAACCTCCTATCCTCTAGACCGCAGATATTCGGACGGGGGCAGCCAAAGACCAAGAGCTTGCTCTATTTTAATTTAATTTTAAAATTTTAAATACCAAAATAAAATAATGTATTAATTAATGATCGGCAAATTAAGAATTTGAGAATTTGAAGTGAGCCAGTAGCGGCTGCCTTTGTTCTTCTATTTATTATTAATGTTTTATCTAAACCATTGGATTTAATTAAAATGAATCTTAACGGTTGATTTTAAAACGGGGCATGGCACGGGGACTTATTTCCCGGCATGGGAGCAGAATCCTATTTGGACCTGATTAAAATCTATTTTCCTTTTCTTAAAAGTTAGGCGTTAACTAGCTAAAAAATATTATTTCATAAAAAATAGAGATGGTAAACGCCTTGATTTTGGGTTAAGTTTGAAAACCGACAAAACGTCAGCCCAAACCCACTTAGCTTCAGTAAGGCTGACACCTCATTCGGGCATTTGTGACTATAGTAGAGCTTTTGATGCCCTTTCAATCAAAGGGTTAATTTGGGATTGCGGATGCTGATGAAATAAATTATTTGTGCTATGTAAATAAAATAAGTTATTGATTAAAAAAGTAACTTGGTGTTTGGTAAAATGTGTTATTGCAGTTGCTGTAGGTTTGAAAAGTTGATTAAAAAAGTAACTTGGTATTTGGTAAAGGTATTATTGTAGTTGCTGTAGGTTTGAAAAGTTGAGTATATACGTTTAGTAAATTTTATTACGAAGTGTTGTTTTATTATATAATGATAAAAATAGACATTAGTTTTAATTGTTTTTTATTTTTAGAGTATGTTTAATAAATTATTTAAGCATATTTTTTTTCTTAAATATGTAAACTTACATTAAAAAAACTCGATTAAAAAAATCTAAAGAACTTCATAATTTGTTATATAAAATATAATAAAAATAAAGGTATGATTCTATATTAAAATTTATGGATAAGTATAATATAATTGTCTTTTTGTTAAAATCTAAGATTATAATAAAAATTTTAAAAAGGTGTTGCAACTTATTAAATAAGCTGCTTATGAAAAGTAACCCTCTACCTACTTTTAAAAGCCACTGACAAAATGAAAAAAATTATAAAATAAGCTACTTTTACAAAATGTATCAAACACCATTTTAATAAAAAATTATGAAATAAGCAGTTTATTGAATTTCAACCACAATCCCAAACTGGTCCAAAGTCTTAAAAAATCCCCTTTATCTGTGAGATTACTATTTTATCCTTCTTTCTGATTGGATTAAGATTAAAAGCCAAACCAAAAGAAGACGAATAAGAAGAATAAGCAGAGGAGAGGGAGAGAGTTATTTAAACTAATATTTTGATATTCGACTTTCTCTCTACAACCTGTGGAAATTTATTAGTTATATCTGAGAAAGGGGTTTCTTAAGATAAATTAAGGGGTGGAGGCAGCACCACTCTTGCAGCAATCCGAGTAAAGCCCATTTTACAGCCCAACGGGCAACCCAACCCGGTTGACAAAGGACAGAACCTAAGTACAAGACAACGTTTCACATGTTAAGATGCTAACTGAACTCCAGACACAGTTACCGCATGAATATCATCTTCACATATTTACAACGGATCCTAAAACTCTTGCAATTTCTCAGTAAAACAGAATCTTTCCATTGTATCAAAATCGGTCCCAAATCATTAGCGTAATAACTGAAATACTCAAAATTTTAAGTTCAATTGGCAATTAACACTATTAATGATAATGCCTTATTTTTCGCAGTTCATTTATTAAGCATAATATATTTATGTTGGAATATCTTAATCTATTAAGATGTTTATAGCACGAATATTATTTATATTGTTACTGTTATATTATGTTAAAATATTTATCAGTTTATTCATCTATGTCTAGTGCTAATTAGATATTAATCATGTAGTTGTGTTCATCTTGTTATAATCGTGTCAAATAAAAATAATTCATTTAATAATCATGTCAATTATGCGGTATATGTAAATATTTTGATATGAATAATAAATAATTCATATTTACATTAACTTAAATTTGACATAATACAAACTTCACACCATAGCACAAATTAACATCCCCTATCAGAAAAAAAAGAAAAGAAAAGAAAAGAAAAGGTCGGGACTGCAAGGATAATCTGGCCAAGTAAAATAAAGGTAAGTGACTTATTTCATACAAAATCGACAAACTATATGCTTGCTTGGAAAAGTGTAAAGTGAAAAGGATGTATTTGTGATTATCCCATATCATAACATAGCAAATCTAACATGTCAGTTACTTAGTGCTGCACTCATGGTCTCATAGCATTTAGCGTCAGCATAGTACCGCGAGCAAAAGTGAACCCGATAAGAAACCTCTTCTTCAAAATAACACTCAATCAAATTATCAACAGATCGAGTCTGCGAGAGAAGAAAGCAAAGTCAAATGGCCGATGCCGAAACCAAAGGCAAGAGCCTCGATCAGCTTCCTGCGGCTCTCTTGTGTACCATAATCACAAAGCTTGACGTGACTTCGATCTGCTCCGTTGCTGCTACTTGCAGTACTTTCAGGGCCTGTGCCACTCAGATCCTCTCTTTTCTTACCAGTTTCCATCTTCTTGTAAGTTGTTTGTTTATGCTGTTTCACATGTTGGTTGTCAAAGTTTTATCTTTTTTCTTGCTTAATTTGATTGTGGGTTGTTTTTGTTTTTGTTTATCATTTGGTCTTCTAATGAATGAAGCATGTGTGAGAAAACCCCAGAGGTTCATATGAATGTTGGTGAGAATTTGTGGGGGGCAGAATGAAAGAAAATCAAAGTTAAAGAGTCTCAAATTAGTTGCATGTTATATTTGTATTAGAATGAATTTAATTCAATAGAAGTTATGTGGGTTCTGGTTTCTGGTTTGTTGATTTCGTTTAAGAAGTGGAATTGATCTTTGTTGGTGGATTTACGTTGAAGGATATTGCACTGTCGACAGAAATTATCAGGCCTTTGTTACCACCAAATCCTTATCTTCGGAGCTTAAAGGTTGATTGTGGCAAGCTTGATGATTCAGCCATTGAGCTTATGCTTCGGCCTACATTGCACGAGCTTTGTCTGCATAATTGTGCAGATTTTAGTGGGAAGTTGCTTTCTGAGATTGGAGGGAAATGCAAGGATCTAAGGTCTATTCTTCATTCCCATCTCTTTTATCCTCATAATACTAGTTGCATGCTGTGATCTAGAACGTATTGTTGCTATAATTATGGTGAAATATATGAGTTTATTTAGCTTCAGTTTATTATTAGCTATGTTGTTATTGGATTCTGTGTCAACTTTCCTTCAGGTCCCTGCACTTGGGTTCTGTTGGCGAAAAGAGGGGACGGTCTATTCATATCTCTGATTTGGAGGAGTTGCTCAGTGGTTGTCCTCAATTAGAAGTAAGCTAGTTTCCAGAGGAGATAATAAAAGAGTGAATGGAAAATATAGGGAGAACAGTTTGACTAGATATTTAAAATGGATCAGTTGATTTCATGGCCATGTGGTGGTTTAGTCATTGGCTTCTTCTATTCTGTTAAAATATTATCTAAGAAACAAAAATGAATTTTGTACATGGTGAAGTTTCTTTGGAAGCTATTTGGTTGATATTCTGGTTAAATATATTAAAAAGGGAAGAAAAAAATGGTTGCACGTCCTGAAGTTCCCTTAGATGCCATGGGCAGCTGATGTTTTTACCTACTTTTTGTTAGATACATTATGCTAATTTTTCATCTTACATTTTGCACTCAAAATTTCTGCGACATTTTTTAATCATCCTCTACTTGTTATCTAATGTTTTTGTGATTGTTTTGGTAGGCATTGATCCTAATGTTTGACATCTCACTCTTTCTTCGTCATAACTTTGCTCGAGTTTGGGCTTTAGCTTCAGAAAAGCTAACTTCTCTTGAGATCGGCTACATATCTTCTGTTATGGTAACCGAATTGCTTAGCCCAAATGTCAAACCCCATCAATCACCGAACCAAATTCGACCGTCCATATTGCCAAGCATTCAGAAATTATGCCTTTCTGTTGACTACATTACCGATGCTATGGTTGGCACACTATCACAAGGACTTGTCTCCTTGACACATTTGGATCTTCGAGATGCTCCCCTTATAGAACCAAGGATAACATTTGATCTCACAAACTCTGGCCTCCAACAGATTAATCAACATGGGAAATTGAAACACCTCTCACTCATCCGGAGCCAGGAGTTCTTCATCACCTATTTTAGAAGAGTTAATGATCTCGGCATTCTTTTAATGGCTGACAAGTGTGCAAGCATGGAAAGTATTTGTCTTGGTGGCTTCTGTCGTGTTACAGATACAGGGTTCAAGACAATTCTGCATTCCTGCACTAACCTATACAAGCTTAGGGTGTCTCATGGGACTCAGTTGACCGATTTGGTTTTCCATGACATCTCTGCAACTTCTCTTTCGTTGACACATGTTTGCTTGAGATGGTGTAATCTTCTAACCAACCATGCCATCAAAAGCTTGGCATCCAACGCAGGTCTTAAAGTTCTTGACTTGAGAGATTGCAAAAACCTTGGGGATGAAGCCCTACGAGCAATCAGTTCCCTTCCTCAATTGAAGATTTTATTATTGGATGGGTCTGATATAAGTGATGTGGGTGTGTCCTATTTAAGACTCACAGTCATAACTTCATTAGTTAAGTTGTCTCTTAGAGGGTGCAAGAGACTCACAGACAAATGCATCTCTGCTCTGTTTGATGGCACTTCTAAACTGCAGCTTCAAGAATTGGATCTGTCAAATCTCCCAAACCTCTCTGATAATGGGATTTTGACACTGGCAAAATGTCGGGTGCCAATCTCAGAACTTCGGGTGCGACAATGTCCACTAATAGGTGACACCTCTGTTATTGCACTAGCCTCAATGCTGGTTGATGACAACAGATGGTATGGTAGTAGCATAAGGTTGTTGGATCTTTATAACTGTGGTGGCATAACACAGCTTGCCTTCCGGTGGTTAAAGAAACCTTACTTTCCGAGGTTGAGATGGTTGGGAGTGACAGGAAGTGTAAATAGAGATATCGTAGACGCTTTAGCTAGGAGTAGACCATTCCTGAACGTGGCTTGCCGTGGTGAGGAACTGGGAGTTGACCAGTGGGATAACTCTGATGGTATGTACATGCATGACTATGATGAGGTGGACGAACTTGAGCAGTGGCTTCTGGAAGGAGAGGACGAGAGTGACAACGACGAGGAGATGGCTGATGCAGGAATCAATGCAGAACCGATGGAGTAATTTGCTAAGATAAGGTTTCACCTTGTATGTATACTTGTGCATATAACTTTATCAGTGTTCGCTGATCGTGTATATCTAGATACTGTAACTCTTACATGTAAACTCTGTGTTTAAAATTCACAAGTTTTGAGTTTGCTTTCTCTTTTGAACGCTATTGATTGCAGTCCTTTGCTAATAGCTCCATAGGATTTCATGTTGTTACGAAGCGATTAAAAAGGAAACAGGCTTTGCTATGATATGTTTAATCAAACATGTTGTGCATCCGAGCAATCTTGTGGAGCCCCAGATCATTCGAGCCGATGCATTACTTAGTTACGTGTTAATGCACAGATTCTCCAACTCTCTTGTAGTCCTGTTTTGGCAATTTTACTGTGCTCTCTCTTAATTTCACATATCTGTTATTGAAATTACAATTGTTAGAGGTTTAATGAAAGTCTAAATCGTTACAGTTGGAACATAGTCCAGAGATTACCAAGCATAGCTTGAAAACTACGTCAAATAAAGGCCAGTTCTACCTACAATGAAAATTAGAATTTTATATTTATATCTCATCGCGTCCGGACGAGACAAGCCCTAGTAGGTGAAGCGCCAATCCAAGGTATCAGTCATCACAAACGATAATAATTTTGTTGACTGGTAACCTTATCCGCGCTCAATTCTTTTTCTTTTTTTTTTAAAATCATTGATGGTGATCCACTGATCCTCCGTTCTTGCCCGCCCCCACCAACTTTGTTGAATGGAATATTTAAAAGTGGATTCCCATTTCATCTTTAGGCCCTCATTGATGTTCATTATCTTGCTTCTTTTTATTTTTATGCTGGGTGGCCATGATGAAAGTGATGCTTGTCTCCGTTCCGTGCATCAATTATCACTGTGAAGATGTTTGAAGATCATTTCTGTCAACGATAGCAAAAGATTCCACTTCAATTCTTCACCAAATTGTTTATTGCTTGAAATCTGTTGGCATTACAATCAGCGAGTTATGAGAGATGATCTTCAAACACACCATAACTAGTCTCTCGGACTACTAAGCTTTTATTTAGTATAGGTTTTTGAATAGAATTTATTTAAATAAAGCTTTTGTTGGTAGGATTTTAATGAGTAAAGTTTTCACCAATAATATTTTAGTTGTTTGATAGTGAATGAGATCTTTTATTAAAATTTGTAAAATTATTTTAATAGATAAATTTCTTTACGTTATGTTATGAAAGAAATGAATAAGATTATTAAATAAGAAAATGATACTTTTAAACAATTTAACATTTAAAAAAAAATTCAACTTATACTCTTAAAATTTTAAAATTTGAGCTTTTGACAGTAGAGGTGAAATAGTTAGTTTAATTTTAAAAAAACCTGCTCAAGAAATAACTAAACAATAATAAAAAATTTTTAAAAGAGTTTATGGAATTAAATAAGTACTTAAATCTATTAGATAAGTCATAAAATACATGACCTAAATGTATTTTTAGCTAAAAAATTTACACCATATAAAGATAGTAATTTTATATCTATTTACGAGGGAAAATTTTTAATCTCGCATAGCTATGGACTTGAAATTTTCTTTGTTAGTCTGATAACCCATGGCGGGTGATTTCCACCAAACTAAAATTATGAATAAGATGCAAACAAGATGCTGACAGAATATACCTTTCAGTTTTATTAATTTTTTTCGAATAAGTTTGACATTTGTGGAAGTGAAAGTTGTAATTAAGTGCATGCTTTTAACGTGTGTTTTAAACATATTCAGTGTAAGTTTTTGAAGATAGTTTTTTTCATTTTAAGTCAAAAAAGACAAACGCAGCTTCATACTTAATAATAATATTTTCAGTTAATATTAAAGTCTCTTTTCAAGAGTCCGTTGCGAGTTGGGATCATGATTCACGTGAATTAAAATTAAAATGTGAACTCGAGTCTGGACGTATCGTCTGGTAACAAAATACTGCTATCTAATTACAATCATTTTTCAACACACATGTACATGCTGGCACGGAACGACTGTTACCTTCTATCCAAAGTACTGTGATTTATGTTGTTTATAAGATGAAAAAGAAGTTCGTTCTGGTTTTAATGAAAATTTATAGTATAAATATTATAAAACAATTTAAGAGGGATTTGGACTATGGGGAAAAAAATCTCTTATTTTCTCTTTTATTTTTTATTTATTTTGGAATAACATTGATAACCTAATCTTATGCTAGTAACAAATTATATTATCCTAAATAAGTCTAATTGAGCATATAAAATACTGGCACTTATATATCTGCGTATCTAGTCAAGCTCTTAATCTTGTTGTGACAGACAATGTTCGAGCTGATTTTTGTTGCTTGGCAAGTAATAGGCTCAAGGGCCTCCAATATTTAGGCCCTCTGGTCGCTTTAATTCTTTTCTTGGTTGGCCCAGTCGACGAGGAGTTCTAGTCGAGCTAATTCAAAGTTTTGGTCAATGGCGATTGCTAGAACGTGGGTACACCAAGAAGTATGGGCATGATACCCACGCAAAGGTGGTTGAGTCCTCATTTTCCCATGATAGATAACCACCCCGATAATAATGAAAGGAATAATGGGATGAATGTTCTGGATGGAGTATAAAAGTTACAATGAACGAAGGTGAAAGGGTTGGATAAAAATTCTCCTGAATTAGATATAGAAATTTAATTTCTGAAATATCTTTTTTATTTTTTTGTGCTTTTATTCTTTTCTTTTTCGTCTTTTTTGGAATTTGTCTTTCTTGGGGGAATTATTAAATTTCTTATTAAGGCATAACGGAAAGATTAAGTCATATTTCCAAATAAATAAACTCAATTACTGACTTAATCATCAAAGAGTTTTCACCGAAAAAATATCTGGCACCTTTTAACTAGAATTATGAGTGTCGGTGAACAGGTTAAACCTGAGTGTGGTCAAAATAATTTATTCGAAAGGAGCAACATCCAAGCATGATTGTTCCTCAGGTGTCGCAAACTAGAATACAAGTAGAGGATCGTCTGGTCGTTCCGTAGCCTCACCAAATTTATGCATCAACAAAGTCAATTCATATTTGTAATATAATTTGAAAACAAAGCATGTGATTAATCCCCAAGGGCAAGATCTTTTTCGACGTTACAGTTTAACTTCTAGGAACACGCGAATCTCACCGAACAGGATTGTTTAAGTTATGATAATAATGTAATTACAAGAAGATATGACCCATTATCAAAACATGGCCCATGATACAGAAATAAATACACTGGTCTATTACATCCAGGTGTTAGCTTACTTGCTCCTGTGATCAATTGCAAATATTAAAATGAAAATGATCTTGTCCTTTGTCCGATTCGAAACGAAGTAAAAAATTATCGGACGATAATGTATTCTTAAATCCCCTATAAAACCAGATATTAGAGCTTTCCTGTTTCGATGTTAAAACTTTTTTAAAACCTAAAAAAGAAAAAAATATATTTTGGATATATTATGTCGTGAAAAATTATTATATGTTTCTCATATTCTAAAAGAATATGATTTATTTAATAAAACTATGCAAGATAAGAAAACAAATAGTTTTGTCCATTTCCATCCTAAAATATTCTTATATATATCAACCATCAAAATCCTTTCTTATTTTTTTTGCAATTATATGACTGGGTAGTCAATAAAATATAAAATAATATAGACCTACACCGAGTATCATCAGCAGTAATATTGTGCGCTGGTTAAATAAATTAAACAAGAAAAATCAAAGTTGGGTTAATTCAAGCGTTGATGTATTGTGCAACGTCGTTCATGTTACAATATTGACCAACATTGCCACATGGCACGGTATAGTTAACGCATGGCTTCAACAATATTTGCACAGGGTTACAATGTCGTGCTATGTAATATGTATTTAGCTGCTCACTATATTATTATTAGTGTTCACAATTAATTCTATTTTGATGGACGATCACTTTCTCAATGATACGGCGCATATGTATTTTGGATTATTATAGTTTATATTATCAAGTAATGTGTTTTATGTTTGGTAATTGGTGTAATACTATCACTTTAATAAGGAAAAATAAAGTTAGTCCGCACTTAACACAAGTCAAATGACAGTAATTGGTATCACATGAAAGTTAAAGAAATTATATATCATCCCAACTAGATAAGTAGATTATTACTACTGTATTCTTTTTTCTTTTAATTATTGTTATTTTTAGATCCAAAAAATATTGAGAGGAGGTATTCCATGTCCAGGTTCGATGAATTTGTAAAAATCGTCTGAGTACATTGAACATTCACTTCTAATACATCTTAATTAATCGCTAATTAATATATTTATACGATGCTCGGAACATATATAAAAGTATGAAGCAGTGATTGTGGACCTATGAGTTACCGTCTGGATGCATGGAAAATAAATAATAACGTAGCTAGCAGGGATGCACAGTAAACTCGTTTTCGGCAGATGAAATGTTCCCACTGTTTTCATGAGTCCATACTCCATAGCATTATCATGCATGCATCTTTATTCCCGTGACAGTCATATATGAACTATCAGTTTTCTTTTCTTTTCTTTTTCAAATGTTACTTTACAAACCTACAATTAATTCAAACAAAAAAAAAAATTACATGATAAATCCAACGATATTACAATAAAAATTCCTGATCAACACAATAAGGAATAATCCACACTCTTAAATTGATATTTAATTTTAAAAAAGTTTAGAGATTTATTCCTATGATCATAAAAATTCTTACGTACGGTATATTTTTGAAAAACGATAGAATCTAACTATTATGTGTATATGGAATAACTCTGAAGTTTTAAATATCTTTTTTTTTTTTTTTAACTGTGTAACTAATCGAACACAAAAATTACGTCTAATAATTTAAGATGTTTTGACAATCAAATAATACTTCAATTTTTTCGATACAGCTTTTAAGTTGATATAAGTAACATATCATCATCGTTTTACGATGCTCAATAAAATTCCCATGTTTTCTTTTCTCTAAGCTTGAAAAATATTTAATTTTCATAAAGCTCCAACGGGATCATTGAAAATCTTAACGAAGTAGTAAACTAAACGTAATCTGAAAGAAACAAAGTATAATGTCTATTTGACTAAATAATATCTCAGCCACTATTACAGATATAAATGCATGTTAGCTTAATAATAATATACACAGGAATATATTGTTATTATAAATTTAAATAAGTTACCTACCTCCACCTCTAGTAATTGTACCTCCACTCGTTGTTGTTAAAATTAAAATTAAAAAATACTTAGAATCTTCTAGCCTATTCTATTATACAGCCTATAGGTTTGATGGTTAATTCAGAGAGACTGAATTGTTATTGGCTATTCTAGGGACCTTTATTCACTTTCTCCCATTAAGAAAATGAGTTATTATTCTTATCTAATTTTTAGAAATTTAGAATACTTAGTCTCATCGTTATCTAATCATAAAAACATGAGTAATCTTAATTCATCTAAATTTATGAATGTGAGCCATATTAAGTACATGCACGTAACACTTATTTTGAGATTAGCACATGTATTAACTTAATGATAATGCATGTAACATATTCATGAATCATATTAAGAACATGCACGTAACCAAAAAAAAAAAAAATACCTCTCTTGAGTAAGAACACAAAATAGGAAATCAAAATAAGCAAAGTTGAGTATCCCTACATTCAAGTCCTAATTTAAGTTTCAATTAATATGACATTCAATCATAGGATTGATAGTTAAGTAATTTTATAAGTTATGAAATAATCATCTAACAAGGTAAATAATGCATGATATTTTGAGATTCAAATTAAAACTCAAATGTTAAATCTCTAATATTATTGACTTAAATCACGCTCGAATAACTAAACCTCCGGCAGTTATTTCTTGGGTTTGCTAGTTGCCAACTGCTTCATCAGTTTAATTGCCTGTTGCTACTGGCAAACTCTATCCAGAATTTTGGACGTGTTTTTTTTTGCTTCGATCACTACGTTGATCGTGTATGATGGGCATCTTACTTACGACATGTCACTATGATTCCCTTCGAGTTTATCTGACAACTCTTCACCAGCGCATCAACACAAACTTTGACCCCCACCGCATGACGAGTCAATCAAGCTACCTGGGAATTTTGTTAAAAAGGAAAAAAAGAGATTTACCTAGCAATTAGATGGCTTTGTAGTTGGTTGTTAGATCTTTTCCTCTAAACCTTCCCCAGTTTTCATCTCCACCGTCCACGTCATCACCTGACGCACTCAAATCTCAAATAAATAAGCAAATATACTTTGTTTTGGATAAGATTTTATAACTTCACTTGCCCATTCTAACCGGCTATATTCGAGCGACGACCACTCGCGGCTTCGCTGGCAGTGTTGTCGTTTGATCTCTCTTTGACTTGCTTTGTTAACTTCATCCGCCTCTTCGTCACCCCGAAAGGCCGCTTTTTCCACGCCATCCATCATATCTCTCCACGTTGGCGGGTTGCTCCACGTCATCAGGTTTTGTCCACGTCACCCAACCAAATCAACTAACTGCCGCGGTTTATTCCTTTCAACGGATGCGAATCGCTTGCCTGCTCGTGTGAGGTCAACTTCTTTCTCCCGCTTTCTGCGCCTGCCACGTGGACGTGCGGAGGCGGATCTCCTCTTCCCCATTCTTAATTTCGTGAATTAGCATTAATTTAATCACGAATTTGGCATAGTAATTAATTTAATCTTTTTCCAAATCCCAGCGTATCCGGATTGCTTACGAAATTTACAATTGCTTAACGCCGTTAAAGTTCCATCACTGTGTTGTCATTTTATTAATTTACACATTTCTTAATTAATTAATATAGGAACCACAATTTTTGCATGTTTAGCTTGTGGCAACTGGGTATGGTTAGTTCTAGACTTCCGTCAACTTGTTCAAATAGAACTTATAATGTGTGTATCATGTGTTTAAACAAATATATTAGTTCTAATCTTAATTTTTGACTTTTAAGTACAATTATAAATATGTTAATACCAAAAGGTGGTGAGTTGCAAACTCTGTCTCGGATCCGAATCACTCAAATATTAAAAAAAATAAAAAAAAGTAATGAAGCTGCCTTTCTCTTTTAACTAGAAAACAAAAATTATTGTAGTATTGTTATTTAGCTTGGCGAGGACTTAATTTTCTTCCCAACTCACATGAATGGTGTTTGGACCTCACACTTTTTTATTTTTTTCAAAATAAGAAATTTTAAATTTATCACCTCGAAACACGTGTTAAGCTTGGAAGTCTATCCCAATCAAAGATGAATCGACCATATGGTGTAAACACAATCGAACTTTAATGTGGTCCAAGCAACACGGAAGGAAAGATGAGCTTGCGACGGAGGATAAGCCAAATGTCAAATTAAAGATGCCAAAAGCAGAGGCGGGCCAACGCCTGGGCAAGGCTAGAGTGATGAGATGAGAACCGAAGGATGTTTCCAACACCAAAGGCTGAGGAAAATGCAACAAAGTTTTTCCCATTATGGCGATGCGCAGCCCAAATCACGTCACGAAAATATCAAGTTTCGTATCGATATTGTTGATTCTCCACCTTACATGCCGTCGTCAACAAAGAAAGACTTCTCTCGACTCTGGACCTCACTCACGCACACTCTTAACTACTCAATCAATGTCAAATTTTTTTTTTTACCCTCAAACTTTTCTCTTCTTTGTCTTGTATCTCACACTTTGCACGTGAATGTCGCCATTGCGAACCAAACTACGAACGTCTTTAATTTTTTTGTGATAAAATTTAATTAACTTTGTGTGTTAAGAAATCAATCTAGATTTATGAATGTAATTGGTTGTTGGGAAGATTTAAGTGTTGGGTCCAACACTCGTTTGATGTATGGAGGTGATAGCAAAGAATGGTCATCAAACAACTCGCGGGAAGTAATTTTTACTTTAAAATGGATTGAATAAAAAAAGAATGTATTTGCAAGGAATGAATCTTTCACTTATTGATCAGCTTTTTCTTTTTGGAGTCCTGCTCATTTTTATTTAGTTATTTATTTAAAAATAAGAGGATTAATAAAGTCAATTAATTTGTTTAGTTGCATTCATTGAATAAAATTTTAAATTCAGATAACCGACAAAATAAAATTATCTTAAAATTACTCCATCAAATCCATGAGATAGTCTTAATAGTTACTAGCGAAAACTTTAGCAAAAATTATTCAAATATAATCGACTATTGTTTATCTTCTAACATATATTTTAGGATAAGGAAATATGTGTGTTTGATTGCAATTTTTAAATATCATAACGGATACCATTAACATTTTCAATATTAGAATGGAAAGACGTTTGTTTTTTCGTCTGAAATCTAAATAAATCTGAATCCCTGAATCTAAATAATATGTTTATTTTTTTATCTGAATCTCTGAAAATAAGTATTAAGTTGTTTATTTTTTCAACTTAAAAATCTAAAAATATGTACTTTTACATTTGTAACCTTATTAAATTTAAATTTCAAATAAATAATATACTAAATACCATAATATTTTAATATTTATAAGTAAAACTACATTCAAGTGAATACATAATGATTTTAGAATTGTAATATATAAAAACTATAAATTTTAAATTTTATCACTAATTTTCAATAATAGTACATAATACAAGGGGAAAAAAAACTAACAAAATGTTTGAAATAATTGATTTGTCATTTTATCTCAAAGTTGTCACATGTAAAGATGAAATTATGTATGGTAAACGTTTATGGATGAATTTTAGGATAGACATGAAAAATACATTATAAAATATGGATATTTTTGACATTGAAAATTAATTGACTTAATTCATATTTCTCTATTCAGTAAAAAATCAAAAAAATTAGATTATTTTATTAAATCAAAATTATCTTAAAAGTCCAATTAAGTTATAAAAATAAATACCTCTAATTAACTTAATTAATTAAGTTAAGTCAATTTAAATCATTAAGTTAAAAAAACAAATGCCAACATCTTAAGTATTTAAATTTTGCTCGAAGTAAAAGAAGAAGAATTTCATTTTACCTTTAACCATGTCCACTTTAACCCCATTTAGAATTGAGGTTAGATAGCTGTGCTTAAAAATTACAGCATTAAATACTTAGTAGCAAAAGTTAAATTGATTTGATTTTATACTTATATTTAAAAATTATATTTATTATATAATATTAATTTTTATTTTATAATTATAATTTTTTTTTATAACAATTGGAACCTAAAAACAACATCACCTCATACCAAACAAGATCATTGTTAAGGATCTAAATCGAGTAGCCTTTGACTGCTCTAAATTTAGTGACTAGAATCGAGTAATAAATAGCAATTAGGATAAACCCAACAATTAATCTTGTCACCAAATCGAACTAATTGTCAAGGGCATAATTGTCTTTGCATTTAGAGCTTATCCAAAACCAATAAACGCCCGGAAGAAGAATATGCCACTCGGTTCGCTTACTCCACTTTTTGGGCAACGTTAGACTGCGAGAGAAGTTTGAACGCTGATTGGGCAGATTCAGAGGTGTCGGGTGTGTCTTGGCATTACTGAAACAAAGGATAATCTAAATTAATTAAAGATTACTTTTAACCACATTTAATTTACAATTCTTCTTTTTCATAATTCGTATTATGATCTGTAGCCACGTCATTCCTCTTGTGGCGTTTCAAGGTTTCGACGCGAGTGGGATTGTGGGAGCTTTGCAAAAGGAAAACAATTCCTCTGCTTTTGAAATTATCAACACCATAAAGAGTAATTGTTAATTTTTTTTTGAAATATAAATAGATCTAAATTAATCTAAATTCATAATAAAATTAAATATTTAAATTTAAATAATATATTTATTTTTTTATTTGAATCGTTAAAAATAAGTATTAAGCTGTTTTTTTAACTTAAAAAATCTGAAAGATATTATTTGTATATTTACGTCTTTATAAATTATAAATATGAAACAAATAATAAATATCTGAAATAATATAAGTAAGATAATATATTATTATAACATAGATAATCTTAAATTGAATACGATCCTTTAACATTCTTAATTAATATATGTTAATCAATTTTATTATAGTTTATGATGTTTTTATATGAAAATATTCCAAAGAATTAATGCTTATTTGAAGAAAATAAAAAGATAAAAATAGTAATAATTTATCACTATATTATCACGAGTTATAGAGATGGGTAATAATACTAATTATTAAATTTTATTTAGGTAAATATAAAAATTAATTAATTAGATATGGATATTTTGATAATATATCATTTAAACTCGTCAGATTAGGTAAAAAGCTGAAAAAATTAGCTTCATTGTTTAATAACTTAATGATTGAAATTTTTCATTAAAACAAAAAAACAAATGGATTTAATAACTTATCTGATTGAAATTAAATTAAGTCAAATAAACAAACCGCTCTTAAGTATTCGACAAACTAATTTGTTTAATTCAATTCTCAAATCATAATTAATTTAAATTTGGATAATTTCATATTACCCCTCATAAATTGACTATGTTTAAATCATTTTATTTATTTTTGAAAATCTCAAACTATCTCATTTTTATTTAAAAGAAAAAAAGAAAGATAAGGAGTGAGTTAATAGGAATTTTTTTTTTTTTTGGTTATCGAGAGATAAATTGAAAATTTTAAAAGGAAGGAAATAATTTAAAAAACAATCAATTTTCAGGTTGATTAATCAAAATTAACCCTTTTAAATTCTATATAACTCATCATGTTTGAATTGGTTTAAACTCTATCAAAGAAACCGAACCAAATTTACCCTAAAATCTTTTACATGTTGGATAATAATAATTAAAAAAAAAAAGGCAGGATTCAGACGTGCGCATTACGCCGTTAAACGTTCCGCGAAACCAATACACGCCCAAACTCTCACACGATGCCTATAAAAAAAAAAATAATAAAAATAAAACAATATTTTTTTCAATTCAATAAAATTCAAAAACCTCTCTTCAAATCTGCTTCCGTCTCTCTAAACGAACTCAGTTCACGTAAACCACCACCACCACAGCAAAAACAGACCAAGCAAACACAACAAAAACACAAGCACAAAAATAAAATCAAAATTTTTAATTTTTCTCTTTTTATTAAAAAATCTTCCAAATTCTCTTTTCGCTTCTCCTCGTTTGATCATATTTCGTGGTTCAAATT
Source organism: Luvunga scandens (assembly GCA_030449905.1). Classification (NCBI taxonomy): domain Eukaryota; kingdom Viridiplantae; phylum Streptophyta; class Magnoliopsida; order Sapindales; family Rutaceae; genus Luvunga; species Luvunga scandens. The sequence goes on from JASUUG010000714.1 coordinate 983,092, forward strand.
AAATGGTGATGGAGGAAAATAACAACGAGAGCTGCGGGAGTAGAGCGAGCGAGATGTCATCGACTTCATCGCCGCCGCCGCAGCATCAGAGCCGACAATATCGCCAGAAACTTGAAGTTTACAATGAGGTACTTCGTCGGCTTAAAGAATCTAACAGCGACGAAGCTAATCAGCCACGCTTCGACGACGAACTGTGGACTCACTTCAATCGCCTCCCTACGCGGTACGGTTCTCTTCCGTACACTTTCACGTACGAACAACCACGTCCTTTCCGAAAGATAGATTTTTTATTTTCATTTTTCACTTTCTCTTTTCATTTTCATTTTCATTTTCATTTTTTTTCGCTCTTTAGTTAATGTTCGGACTCGTAATGTTTCTCCGCATTTATCTTTCCTCATTTATTTATTTCCAGAAATATTAGAGGTTTGATACTTTTTAAATCATGTGGTAAATTACTTGTTTAGCTGCTGTGCAGTGAGTTAGATTATCGATAGTACTTGTTTTATGTTTAACTTAATTTTGTTATTTCTTAATTCGTGATTTTATGGTAACTGATCTTTTCTTGAGTTGATTTGTTTGAAGATATGCGTTGGATGTGAATGTGGAGAGGGCTGAGGATGTACTCATGCACAAGAGATTACTACATTTGGCTCATGATCCGATTAATAGACCGGCAATTGAAGTCCGTCTTGTGCAGGCATGTGTTGATTTGTTAAGTTTATGCATAAGCATTAGCGAAAATTTCAATATTTTTCTGGCAATAGCTTGCGCTGTATGCATACTTAAGATGACTCTCTTCTCTTTTGAGACTTGACCATTTGAAAATTCTAAAAAGCATTCAACATCAAATTAAAAATCTGCTTGGAAAAAAGAATACTTTTAAAAGAGTGAAAGGGATCGTGTGTAACACCCCAAAACATTTCTTTTTCTTGATTCTGTATGTGTAAAAACAAAAACTAACAAAACCAATGAAGGTTACTTCTTGCATTGGAATGTTATTTTTCTTGATTAAGTTTTGAAATTGGATTTGATTGGTCCATAATTGTTGCTACCATTCTTTTCTGGAATGTGATTTATTTAAGAATTAACACATCTCATCCAAATAAGTACTTGGATGTTAATCACTAGACAGTTCTGTTTGCTGGTTGGAGCTATTTGTCAGTATTTCATGTCTCCAGTTTAACATATTGATGTCTTCACTAATTTTATGTAATGAAATTATTGTGTCCAGTTTCTTGTTGTTGCTCTATCGAGGTCATGTTTCACGTTTCAGACTTAGATGCTGGCTTGATTTTGATGAATCCTCTTGCAGTTTTAGATTTTAGCTTATGTAGGTGTTTAACATTCTGATCTTTTTATTTTCATCTTTCATTTTAAGTAGGAATGGAAATTGCTTGTTTCTGCAGGTTCATCCTGTATCTGATCAGAATTCAGCTGATTCTTCTCTTCCGGACTCTGAAGTACCTGCTCAAAGACAGAGGTGTGGCTTTTCAAACAGTTTATTAGTGGAATCCAACTGGTTTCTTGCTTCTACATTGTTGTTTATTTTGTCACTTGATGACTGTAATTTAAAATGCTGACACAACCTGCGGTCTTTCAATTGCCAGCATACATCCACCACCTGCCTTCGGCTCATCACCTAATCTTGAAGCTCTGGCAATTGAAGCAAATAATTCTTATAATCTAGATGGGGATAATTCTGTACATGCCAATGTACAATTTTCTCGGTAAATAGTTTCATCTGAAGATGTCCTTTTGAGAATGTCCGGTCAAAATCAGTAATGGTTTGCTTCTCTTTTAACTTGGTTCTTAAGTTACTAGTTATCTCTTAAATCATTGTTGTCGTTGATCTCAACTATCTTGTTGCTTGTTTCCTGTTAGTTAAGATTTGTGGTCACTGATTGGTTGATTCATCTTTTGTTTTAATATATAACATTGAAAATAATCAACAGAATTGCTAAAGCAAATTATTAACTGACCAGACCAGAAATTTGCTTATTCAAATTATATGGACATTTTGGATCTTTTTTTAAGGAATTATTATGGACTTTGAATGCGTTAAAAAGTTATTTTTTTAGCTCATTTCAGAAGATAACTGCTTTCCTTTTGTCCTTGATGGTGATATTCAGTTTTGATTATGTATGTAATATCATGTGTTCATATGCATGCTTAATATTGATTTTTTTCTCTTATATAAGTAAGCAGTATTTTATACCTTCATAGATTTGGTCGCTAAAATCTTAGTTTGTGTAATTGGCTTGATGTAGGCCCATGCATGAAATTACATTTTCAACAGATGACAAGCCTAAACTTCTCAGTCAGGTACATGATAGATTTTGAAATAACGAAGTTAGTTGTCATATTTTTTCAAACTTGTTGCTTTCTGATCTTCAAAATTTATATGCTGGCTTGAACTATTACTTGGGGTGTCCTTTTTGGCGCTTAAACTATGATTTCAAAATCTTAGATCTTACTCTCTCGCTGGATTATATGTGTATGATAGGCATGCGTTTGCATAAAAGCATGTGTGATTGTGTTATGGATGGCGATATACATCTTTCAAATAATTTTAGTTTGGTAATTAATAGTTTTGATGTCCATTATCCAACTTACATATGAATTGCTTAACATCTAAAGGCCTCGAGCTTACAGATGATTAATGAACACCTCAGAAATATTCCACCACAATTAGGGCTTTCAAACCAATTCTCATTTGAGATCCTGGCAGTTCATTCATTACTAAAAAATCTAATATATCATGTCATTACAATGATCTTGTGATATTTCTTCTCATATCATAACACTCATTGCCTTGTGCAAAATTTTCAGTTGACTGCCTTACTGGCTGATATTGGGCTGAACATCCAAGAAGCACATGCATTTTCCACAGTTGATGGTTATTCCTTAGATGTCTTCGTGGTTGATGGTTGGCCATATGAGGTAATATATTATATTCTTTATATGATTACATAGTCTAGATGTTAATTTTAATTTTCAAAAGGTTTGGTTGATTATATGAAAGGAAGAGTTCTGATTCTAACTCAACTTAAATCAACTATGCCGTCAACCTCAATATCAGGAGAAAACTTATATGAATTGTTTAAATTATGGTAAATTTTTCATCCTTTACGAAAACTTCCATATTCTGATTTGTACAGCCGTATTGGGAGTTCCTATGAAGTTTAAAGCTTTCCAAATGGTGTTCATCTTTTAATATATATATAACAGCCAAACTTCAACACTCTTATATTGAAGAAATAAGTTTATTATGAGAACCTGCTTGACAGATGTGTACTATAATTGGCAGGAGACAGAGCAGCTTAGAGCTGCACTGGAAAAGGAAGTTCTAAAGCTTGAGGTAGAATTTCATGATGTTAATTTAGACTTAATGTACATTTTGAATATTTAATCGGATATGCAGGCCATTTTGTGATGTTATGAGAAGTGCATTCTCAATTCACTTTTCTTTGGTTGTTATGCAGAAGCAAGGTTGGCCCAGTCATCGCTCATCATCTCCCACAAGTGAACCTGAGGATACTGGGATGAGAAGTTATCCCGATCATTTGAAAATACTTAATGATGGGACTGATGTCTGGGAAATTGATCCTAAACACCTGAAGTTTGGGAACAAAGTTGCTTCTGGGTCATATGGTGATTTGTAAGTTAGTTTATTACTTGTGCACATGTGCTGATTTTGTGTTTGCATGCTCAGTTTAACCCTTCAACTTTAAGTGATTCAGGTACAAAGGTACATATTGCAGTCAAGATGTGGCTATTAAAGTTCTTAAGCCTGAACGTATAAATTCAGATATGCAGAAAGAGTTTGCCCAGGAGGTCTTTATAATGAGGTTTGTCATATGCACAGCTGCAGTAGTTGTTTTTTCAGTTATGCTGCAGATTTTTCTCTTGGACTAAATTTAAAGTCAAGAATTGTTTGACTTTCTTTCCCCAAGGTTATTTTTTGAAATCAAAAATATTTTTTCTTGTGCATGTGTCCGTTGCTTTAACGTTTTTGTACTCCTTTTGGAACTTGCAGGAAGGTTCGGCATAAGAATGTGGTACAATTCATAGGTGCATGCACTAAGCCTCCAAGCTTGTGCATTGTAACAGGTAAAGCCCAATGTCCTTTTACATTTATGCTTCATTTTTTTCTTTTCCTTTTTGTTCCCTTCTTATTCTCTCCCGTCTGTTCAATGCTTTTTTGCAATAGAATTCATGTCTGGTGGAAGTGTGTATGACTACCTACACAAACTGAAGGGTGTTTTCAAGCTTCCATCCTTACTTAAAGTAGCAATAGATGTTTCCAAAGGAATGAACTACTTGCACCAAAACAATATAATCCACAGGGATTTGAAGGCTGCCAATCTTCTAATGGATGAAAATGAAGTAAGTCTCCAATCTTTGTGTCTTATAACTGTGTCATTTTTGTTAGTGGAAAGGGAAGACAATTAATTTCTTTGTTTCACTTGGTATACTTTTCTAATCGAATTTACTTTTGGAAAACAACATATTGTTACAATTTGGAACTTATTGGATAATTTTTAGGAGCTCTAGTTGTGATAAAAAGAATTCTGATGTTCTTTCACATGAATCAGAACTTAGCTTTAATGTTATTGGCAAGGTATATGAGATAGTCAATATTTTGGAGGTCCATAGAGCAAAATCAAAGAGTGACTCGTTTGTAGTATGGTTTTTTCTCAGTGAATGTGTCAGATCTCAATGGGCTTAGGATGCCTTTTTCTTATAGTATGTGCGTAGCCTGTTTTTCCCTCCATTCCTGCCACGTATCATATTTCTATGATATATATTTTTACGTATGGTCATCTGCTCATGCATCTTTGTTCCCATCATGTCATGAGGGATGCTTACAAAGATTCTGTTTTGGGATTTATGTGACAGGTGGTTAAGGTAGCTGATTTTGGGGTTGCTAGAGTGAAAGCTCAATCTGGTGTTATGACAGCAGAAACTGGGACATACCGGTGGATGGCTCCTGAGGTGAGCTTCGTATTACATGAATCATTTGACTTGTACAATGCATACATATATCTTTCTTCCTGTATATTGATGGTTTGATACCATCTGTTCTGTATGACAATCAAGAAATGGTTAATTGGTATCTTTCATTTGTCCTCTTTTTTTCCTGCTTCGCATCTTAAATAATCAAGAGTCTCTGAAAACAATTGTGATGCACACAATTAGATTGCTTGGAAAGAATTAATTCTTGTCTCTGATATTGTCCTTTATCGTAAAAGGGTGGAGGGGGGTGGATTGTAAAAGATGGGGGGGTGGGGGGGGGGGGTGAAGAAACAAGAAAATTATTTTAAATGCATTAAGAGATAGTCAATCAATCGCTTGAGTTTGCACTTCATTCTTACTGTTTCTTACAAGGTTTATTTTGCATTGAAGGTCATAGAACACAAGCCATATGATCACAAAGCTGATGTTTTTAGTTTTGGAATTGTATTATGGGAGTTGCTAACTGGAAAGGTACTTATTTTGCCATTTTGCCATTTTTCCTTTTTCACTTTCTTGGGGTTCTATACGGTTTTTGTGGAAAATGTTATAGTTTGCATTAAATTTATGTAACTGCATTTTTATTTGCCAGCTTCCATACGAATACTTGACTCCCTTACAGGCAGCTGTTGGGGTGGTCCAGAAGGTACATCACTCCTTCCTGGAGAAAACATTAAAAAAGTCTGTTTAGAATTATGACTACTATGTGCATGCAATAAGCAACAATAAGTGCCAATTTATTTTCCTTCCAGGGTCTACGGCCTACAATTCCAAAAAACAGTCAGCCAAAGCTAGCTGAGTTACTGGAGAGATGCTGGCAGCAAGATCCAGCTCTAAGACCTGATTTTTCTGAAATAATAGAGATTCTGCAGCAAATTGCTAAGGAGGTATATTCTCTGTACGTTAGCTTGACGTAGATTTCTTTTGTTTGATATAGGCCTACACCCTACAGAATATTAAAGCAATATTTCATTAAATATGAAACAGTTGGTTTGTTTCATTGAATGCCATTCGATATCTTCATCAAACTGCAATCATTGTTATTTTCTAGCTAATGCATGATCGTTTGTGTCATAGGTTGGTGAGGAAAGTGAGGAGCGGCGCAAAGAAAAATCATCTGGGGGGTTCTTATCAGTCCTTAGAAGAGGTCACCATTGAAATAGACAGGAGGTATACTAATGTTAATGACGTGGACACAAGAGCTTTAATTGTGTAGGAAATCTACCGGCTTCTTATTTCTCATCACTGTACAGTATTTAATCCAAATGATTGAGAGCTTTTCTTAAAATTTCGTTAATTTCGTTTATACCAGTATTATATGTCACGTGCATCCTTAAATTAGTAACAGTGATATACTTTCTTTGAGTGAGCGGAAGCATATATTTTAGAGCAATGGATCACTTTTGCCTGTTTTCTTCTCAACTGCCAAAATTGTTTTCCCCGTCTATGTACACTGTAGCACTTGTCATTGCTACTTGTGCCTGTCGATATCATTTGCTTATATGGTATGATACTTGATTGTGACATGAGATCGTCCCGCCAAGATAATCAAATTTTGTCAAATTTATCAAGTGAATGGCGTTTGTGCATGGTCTTATGGTCATTTTTCATCCTTTTGCTTTCGGGTTATTGGTTATTGAAGAAACTTCGTGACCCAACGTAAAATTTTTTGTTTGCTCCAATGCGTGAACCTTATTTTGTGGCGCACCTTTTTAAGGCCTCTTTGGTTCCGTGAGCGTTGACAAAGAAACACTTCCACACGGAGCGAAAAAAACGAGCAGAAAATAACTGGAGCATTTCTTGCCAAAAGTGACGACAAATTCCAGTTGTACCCTTGTTTGTTAGTTAACGTTGTCTTAACGTTCGATTAATTGTTTTAACTCCAGTCCCAACTTCTACATTTTGTCAAGCAATACTTTCCATCACAATGGTACGGATCAAAAGTATTTCTTGTCAATAACAGCACCTAGAATGTTGAAATGTTTGGTAAATGTGTTTATAATTTTACAACAGTTGAGGTTCTCCCACTAACTACTATATATTTTCCTTTTTCATAATATTTGTAGTGTTTGGGGCTTCCAGCTACCAAATGGAGTCCTAACTTAAACGTTATAACTTACCAAATGGAGTCTTAATATAAACGTTACAACATCCATTCAATGTCAACTTCAAAAAAGTAAATTCCGCTTAACTCTTAATTTTTTTCCTCTTTATATCCCGATAATGCCGAGGCTCTGTGATGGTCTGATAGATAATTTTAGTGGCACAATCTGGTGTTAGTTGCTATAATCTTCCATTTTTTTATTTTCCTAGTGTCCACGCTCTGGATCAGGGCCATTATAGTAGTTAATCATTAGTACTAGGGTTATATTTGTGAACATGAAAAGACTTTATTACAATCTCGTCGTGAACTTTCTATACCTAACCATGCACTTATCTCGTGTATATCTCTGACCTTTTGCGCCACAAATAATTATGCTATGTCACAAGCTCTCCACTTCCGCCCCTACATCTAAGTTCACAATTAAACAAAAGCTTCAAATAATTGTTTGAATTTCCCAAAAGCACTTATATATCATTTTCCTTTAAAATCTTCTTGGATCCGAAACACCAACTTATCACTTCCCTTCTTTAATGCATTACAACTCGAGTAATGCAGCTGTTGTCTTTGAATAAATCATTAAAGTCCCATGGCTCTTACAAGCACATCCATGAAAACTCCGGATGAACCAGCAGCAGCGATGCTTCTAGCCGCGGAGAATCTTCCATTCTCTTAGATCGAGAACGTCAAAAAAAGATCACAGACGTTGAAGCTCAAGACACCATCAAGATGGACGGCCGTGATGGCGGCACGGATAATGATCATCATCATCATCTTCATAATAATACTCCTGCTATAAGAGAATCAAGTTACCAGTTTTGCTCTGATGATGACGAAGATGATGACAAAAAAGTTAGTGAAAGAAATATGAGAAGTGGTGTCTACAAACGTAGAAGCCTCGAATTCATGCAACGAGAGGATGATAATAATAAAGATTATAATGATCCGCCCTCGAAGCTGATCGGTCAGTTCTTGAATGAGCAAAAAAATATTGGCGAAATTTCCCTTGACATGGACTTAGAAATGGGTGAGCTTCAACAGTTTACACAAAACAATAATAATAATAATAACAACAACACTAATGCCTCGTCCTCGCCTTATAGCACGGATGTGTCGAGAGAAATTAGGGTTTCATTTGAGCCAAGCCCCGTTGTTGATGCCGCTGCTAAAGAGTCAGTGAGAAGAAGATGCAAGGACTCGCCTGAACAAGTAATACAACAGGAACAAAGCTTTGGTCGATCTAAAAGAGATGAAATCTTGAGGTGCACGTCTAATAATTTGTCCTTTCAAAGAAGGCCGCCTACTCTGACAGCTACACTGACGATGTCAAAGACAAGATCAAGGCTGCAAGACCCGTCACCGGAGGAAATATTTGAGCGGATTCCCAAATCGGGTCAATTAAGGTCCGGGTTGTTGGGGAAAATGGGTGATGATGATGATGAGACATTGTTTGGTGAAGACTTGCCTGAAGAAATCACAAGGTCTAAGTTTAGTGCATTGATATTCATTGAATGGGTGAGTTTGATTTTGATAGTTGCTGCTTTAATGTGTAGTTTGTTAATTCATGAGATTAAGAAAAAAAATCTGTGGGATCTTAAGTTATGGAAATGGGAAGTGATGCTGTTGGTTTTGATTTGTGGTAGGTTAGTTTCAGGATGGGGGATTCGTTTGATAGTTTTTTTCATTGAGAGAAATTTTGTTTTGCGGAAAAGGCTTTTGTATTTTGTATATGGGGTGAAAAAGCCAGTGCAAAATTGTTTATGGCTAGGGCTTGTGTTGATTACATGGTATAATTTGTTTGAAAGTAAAGTTGAAAGAGAGACAAAAAGTGCAATTCTTAGTTACATTACTAAAATTCTAGTTTGTCTTTTGATTGGAACCATATTATGGCTTGTGAAAACATTGATGATTAAAGTGCTTGCTTCATCATTTCATGTGAGCACTTATTTCGATAGAATCCAGGAATCGTTGTTTTATCAATATGTAATTGAAACACTATCTGGTCCGGCATTGCTTGAAATTCAAATGCATGATGATGATGAGGAAAGAATAACAGCTGCTGAGGTTAACAAACTGCAAAATGCTGGGGCTGTTTTGCCGCCTGATCTTAGTTGTACATTTGCTAAGAGTGGGAGAGTGTTGGGGAAAAGTTCAAGGGACAATAAGGGTAGTGGTAAGCTGTCGCAAGCATCATCAAAGAAAGGAAATAATGATCATGATGGGATCACAATGGATCATTTACACAGGCTTAATCCGAAGAATGTTTCTGCTTGGAACATGAAGAGATTGGTGAACATGGTGAGACATGGCGCACTGATGACGTTGGACGAGCAGTTGACTGGCCGACCTCATGAGGCCGATGATTCTACTAATCAAATCAGAAGTGAATACGAGGCTAAAGCTGCTGCGAGAAAGATTTTCTTGAATGTTGCTCGCCATGGCTCAAAGTAAGTGGTTAAAAGTTTTCAACAAGGCATTGTTAATGAAATATGTGGTCTTACTTGTTCATTTTTAATATTTATTTATATATATCACAGGCACATACATTTGGAGGATTTGATGCGATTTATGCAAGAAGAAGAAGCTATAAAGACAATGAGTCTCTTTGAAGGTTCAAAAGAAAATAGGAGAATCAGCAAATCTTCCCTCAAGAACTGGGTGGTAAGCGATTTATACTTGATATCTAATGATTTCATCTTACAGCAGTAGCTGTGTCTTGAGAAGCAGATCACTTCAATTTCAAGCATACCTATTCTGTAATCAATAGTTATTTGAAAACTGAAATGAAGTTGTTAGGTTACTAGTTGATACAAGGTTGTTTGAGATTTGAGTTTCATTCATAACAGGGTTTGAAAAGAATTTGATTTTTATTTATATAATTTTCGTACCTTTTTCAAAAACAATATTTCTCCTTATTTCTTGTGCAGTAGTTACAACTAAAATACCATGCACTAAAATTTTACAGGTCAATGCATTTAGAGAACGGAGAGCACTTGCCTTGACATTGAATGACACAAAAACAGCAGTGAAAAAGCTTCACAAGATAGTGAACATTGTTGTTGCAATAATTATATTAGTCATTTGGCTTCTGGTACTTCAAATTGCCACCTCCGAATTTCTGTTGCTCCTCAGCTCGCAGCTTGTTCTTGTTGCCTTTGTTTTTGGAAATACCTGCAAGACCATATTTGAGGCTCTCATTTTCTTATTCGTTATTCACCCATTTGATGTGGGTGATAGGTGTGAAGTCGATGGAGTACAGGTACTTATGTAGAATTATAGTTCTTCTTTCTAATGCAGATTCAAATTAGAGCAATACAATGTTGTTTAGTAGGTATTAAAACAAATGGCATAGCAAAAGAAATCAACGCAGTTGATATTGATAAGTTTTATATAGAATGATGTTGAATTTTAATTCTATGTTCAATTTAGGTTTTATTTAGGATTGAAGTGCTTTTGACTATAATTCATAACTATTACTGAATAGAATTACTAGTTGTCTAATAGAGGCGAGTAAATGATTGGTACATATAATTAGCTGTCGAGTAAAAATATTAAATTGTTGTGGTTTTAAAATTAAGCTAAATCTAACGAGGTACAGATGAATTCTTTGAAGTGTAGAGTGGATTGGTTTAACTTAATCAAAAGAATCAATCGAATCCAACTCTGATCCATTTTACATCTCTATTAAATTATTACATTTAATCAAATTTGTGATATTTGGTGCTCAGTTCGATATTGCAACATAAATTTCAGATGATAGTAGAGGAGATGAACGTTCTAACCACAGTGTTTTTGAGATATGACAACTTGAAGATCATATATCCGAATAGTGTTCTTTCCACAAAGCCTATCAATAACTTCTATCGAAGTCCAGATATGGGAGATGCGATTGAGTTCTGCGTCCATATCGCCACTCCATCAGAAAAAATTGCTTTGCTGAGACAGAGAATTGTTGGGTAAGTTCAGCTTACTAACTAGCATTTAGTATTTGCCCCACTTTATTAATATTTATAAGAAATGTGAGTTGTAACACTAACATGAGTGTTAGTTGGTTTAGCCAGTAAAACTTCTTATAGTATGCTGTACAAAAAAATCTGACGTTTGAATCCTCTCCACATGTACCTATAAGGAGGCCATTTGGTTAGCATCATGCTACCTTTAAACACTTTCAAGTATATATAAAGTATATACTGTGTGTTAAATGTGTGCTATTCTTTAAAAGAGACTACTGATTTTGTGAGTTTCAGAAAGAACTAAGGGAGTAGTATTCTCAACAAGTCATGATTATCAAGTGTTGAATGTTTGCTTATTTTAAAACGCAATATGAATTTTAGATAGATCAACCACTTTATTGAAATTGACTGTATCTAATGTATCGGTGCAATTATGCATTGAATTAATAATGTAGGTACATAGAAAGCAAGAAGGAGCATTGGTTTACGGCTCCCATGATAATACTGAAAGATGTAGAGGATTTCACAAGTTTAAGAATAGCAGTGTGGCCTTGTCACAAAATGAACCACCAGGACATGGGAGAAAGGTGGATGAGAAGAGCTCTTTTGGTTGAAGAAATGGTCAAAATCTTCAGGGAGCTTGACATTCAGTATCGCTTGTTTCCTCTTGACATCAACGTTCGATCGGCTCCAACTCCCATTGTCTCCGAACGAATGCCCTCTAGTTGGACCAACAACACATCAGCAAGCTAATTAATTATCATTTTGTAACATTATGGAAGTCTTTCTTTTCTTTTTATTTATTTTTTACTTGGGGAACATGAAGAATCGTAGATGAGTAATGCCTTAGATGAGAATTTTGATTTGAAAAATAGATCGTTGATCATTCATACAAGCTTATTTTATGTGAAAAATTAAAGATTGGAGTGAATCTAGCTTCAAACAAAATTTTGGTTATAATTAATGACACACAATTTTGATAATGAACTTTCATTAATAGCGTTGAAGTTGTAAATTAATGAAATAAGGCTATGTCGCTATATATAACAATGTCACTTATCATAACACGTCATGATTTTTTACACAATGGGTGCTATTTAGGGACACTGCACAATTTCAAAACTATACAATGCTGCACGGTCTTCTTATATTTGCATTTTACTTGTGCGCATATTCACCCTGTACGAAAATTGTATTCATGCAATTCATTAAGTATAACGATATTCATAATTTATTACTTGTAAGCACAAAAAATCTGGTGATGACAAAGTTGTTTACTCTTAATCCATGTTTGGTTGGAGAAAAAGGCAGAAAATGAGAGGAATGGAAAGAAAAGAGACCAGAGAGAAAATAAGTGAAAGAAATGGGTCAATTTTATTTTTATTATTTGATTGGACAAAAAAATTTAGGTGGGGATATTTCCACCTCATTATTTGTGTAAACACACCCCACTTCTAAAGAATATTTATAATAAATGTACATTATTTTTTTATAAATACAAATCAACAAAAATATATTTATAATTAATCAATTAAATCATTCTTATATTTTTTTTTACTTAGTTTTTTTTTACTATGAAGATTGCTTTAATATAAGTTTTATTTAATCATGTAATCTTTATGGCATAAAATTACCTAACTTAAAGAATAATGTGTTCTTATATCTAATACTTTAGGTATCTAATTTTGTGACTTATTATCTAACTTTTTAAAAGAAGTCTAATAATTTTTAATATTTTACATGTAAATGACATAAATTTGATAGTCTAATAATTTATATGAGTATTGACTCATAAAAATATTATGTTAGTTAAAGGTTAATAATCATACTAATAAAGTACAGTTGACCATTTAAAAGCAATGAATTTCGTATAAAATAAAAAATGTTGAAGTTGAAGTAATTTTTTTGTACTTTTAAATTTTAAAGATAAAATAGTCAATTAAAATTTAAGTTGAAGCAATCTTAATAGTCAAATATAACGAAAAAAAATTAGACTGAAGCAATTTTAGTAGTCAAATATAAAAAAAAATTACTTCACAAAAAATAAATTAAGAATTTAAGAAAAATTTAATTGATTAATTCCTTAGAATCCTTTTTTATTTAAAATTTTATAATTATTTTTTAAAAGTTTGGTGGATTTACAGAATTTGGGAGGTGGAAATATCACCTCCCAAAATTTATCTTACTCCCCTTATTTTTTTTTTCTTCTCCACCTTTCTCTCCTCTCTCTATATTTTTTCAAACTAAACTTGTCATTAGAATATATTGTATGTTGATTTTAATATGCTGTAAAATGCTTTTTTTTTTTATAATGTAAATATAGCAATTGGATGAATTTAATCTCATTTAACATTAGTTTGATGATCTGATACAATTGACACAATTAAGGAGCCATGTGGGATTTTTATGAGCCTCATAAATCATTTTCAAAAGCTAAAAGTTAATTTGAGCATTTGGTAAGTTTTTTTTAAAATAACTTTTGGTTTTATAAATGACTTTTTGCAAAACTACTCTATTCTAGAGTATCTTTCCAAAATCTAATTTTTGCACTTAATATAATTTCATATATATCCTCGTATATATTATAAAAGTCTAAAATTATCATTTTTAATTAAGATATAAAATCATTAATTTTAAATATATTATTATTATTATTATTACCGATCATATAGAGATAAAAAAATAAAAAATAAAATTAACAATATAAAATATTTATTGTATTTTAGTTATCAATTATTATATATAATACAAATGTGTAAACAAATTTTAATCAATATTATATCTAATTCAATCATTTATATTCTTATAATAGTTTAATAATAAGATCTACTAAATATATATGATTGCTATTAAAATTTACAATATTTTTAAAAATAAATTTTATAAAATATTTAATCAATTCTCTTTACAATAAAAAAAAATTTATAGTACAACTAAAAATAATGATTTAATAACTATAACATTACTAAACTAACCTTAAAACAACTAGTCGTGTTGTTTTTGGTGACTGTAATGCAAAATTCGTCACTATGATGATTGTACCACAGAATTCATATAAATTTTTCAATAAAAACATCAGGTGAGCCCTTAACTTTCTTCCATTTAATCTTTTGACCCTAGAAGATTTTTCTGGGTTAATTATACTTGGTGACATATGCTTAGACAAATTTTATCCTAATAACACATGTTTTGAAAATACTCAATCAGGTGACAATATACTCATTTTTACCATCGATCCTGGTGGACCAAAGGTAAAGTTAGAAAAGCTAGATTTATTTTAGGATCAATTACCATTGGATGACACTTGTTTTAACAAATTTCTAAATAGTGATATATGTTTTAAAAAATACTTGATTAAATAGTAATTAATTAACTTTTATTATTAACTTTAATAGTAGTCAATTAATCACAAAATAATATTTTTATATTATAATTAATTACAAAATGATATTTCTGCTCTTACTCACTTATTTTAAACTATTTTAATATTCTCTCTCTCACACACACATTAAATCTAAGTCTAAGTCTAATTAATTAACAAAGTTTTTTTTGTTAAATCGAACTTTTTTTAAAAAAAATTTCTTGTTGAATTAAACTGCTTCTTTAGCTCATGAACTCGCGGCTGCTATCGTGCTATGGCTGTGGAGAAGATGAAGCCTAGAGAAGATGAAGAAAGAAAGAGGAAAAGGGGAAAAAAGATAAGAAAACGATTTGAAGAAAATGAAGAAAGAAGGAGAGAAAGAAGGGGAAAAAGAGGGAGAAAAAAAAAAAGAAAAGACAAACTGAACAAGAAGAAGAAAGAAAGAGAAAAAAAAAGAGAAGATGAGAGAGAGGAAAATGAATGAATAAACAAATAAATAAAAAAAATAAATTTATTTTTCTAACTTTACTCTTGGTCTATTAAGATTAACTGTAAAAGTTAAGAAATTGTTATCTAATCAAATATTTTTATAACATGTATCACTATTTTGAAATCTTATCAAAATAAGTGTCATATGATAGTAATTAATCTAAAAATAAATTTATTGTTTTAATTTTACTTTAGGTCCGTTAGAATATAAACGGTAAAAGTTAATAGATTGTTACTTAATTATATATTTTTAAAATATGTGTCACTATTTTAAAATTTATTAAAACATGTGTTGCTAATTAAGGCTCTATTTGATACAACTATTCAAATAGAACTTATTTAAATGGAGCTTGTGTCAGTAGAGCTTTTATAAATAGAATTTTTATTTAAAAAATTTTAATTATTTAGTTGTCAATAAAAGATTTTATTAAAAATTTATAAAATTATTTTAATAGGTAAGACTTTTAAAGTTATGTTATGAAAATAATAAAATAATATTATTAAATATGTAGAAGATATTTTAGTTATTTTAATATTTAAAAAACTTCTATTTTTAAAAATTTAAAATTTAAACTTTTATTAGTAGAAGCAAAATAATTTATTTAAGTTTTAAAAGTTCAACTAGAAAAATAACTAAACACCAACAAAAATTATAATAAAATTAAATAAGCTCTTGTGAATATAAAATAAATTATATTAAACCGACACTAACTTTTTTTTTTTTATTTAAATTTATTCTTTCTCGGAAACAAAAAATTGGCTCCAATTATACTCATGCAAAGGCAATTAGGCAGAAACCAATACGAAATTAGGAAAGCTTACAAGTTACAACACACGATGAGCCAGAGGCGGAAACAACAAGTGAGGACAATTCAAATTGCGAGGGAATAAAAAGAGAAGAAGGGGAGACAGCTTTAAGAAGAGTACTGGAGACGCCTTCTTCTTCTTCAAGAAATGGCGAAGAACCTCTCGAGTCTCGTGCACGAACTTCGAGAGCGAATAGCGGCGTCTTCATCGACGCCAACGAGCCGTAGCCAAAACGACGACGCTTTGGTCTCCCGATTCCGGGATGTTCTCCCCAATCTTCTTCACTCCTACGTCGTTCCTTCTTCCTCCGGTACTCTTTCTTTCTTTTATTTTCTTCAAAACTATTTTCTTATTTTTGATTTTCATTATAATGGTTAGTTACTATTTTTCTTTTGGCGATTTTTAAAAATTAGTTCATTTTCACTTGAAATGGCTAGCGAAACTCACCAGTATTTTTCTTTCTAATTTTTCTAGCTTGCTGAAGCAGGAAATAAAGAAGGAGCTTATTTTTAGATACTAGATAATGCTTCGCCCGGGACTTTTAATTGCTCGCTGCATGTGCTTTACAAGAGCTTTCTTCTTATTGTAATCTGTGTATTCCCCAAATGTGCTTATCAAGTGCTTCTTTGAAAATCAGTCGGATGCTAGAGAATCTATACACAAAAATATTCTGATTATTTGAGAATGATGTCGGATGTTCTCCCTAGCAAACACTTATCAATTTGGTTGAAAAAAAAAAAGAAGTTGATTGTGGCTAATTTTAGTCGGATTCTGATATGTTGCAGCCAGTGAGAGAGAGGTCATAGCTATATTGAAGCTCGTTTCTCAAACGGCAAGGAATTTTCCTGGAGTATTTTACAATGGGAAAGCTGGTGCCATTCTACCCGTGATTGGTCGAATTTTGCCCTTCTTTGCAGAACCTGCATTTCGGTTAGTTATATTATTATTATAATTTTTTTAAATTTTCCTGATAGTATTTGTTCTAGATAATAATAATGCCATGTGGTCGCATGAATAGAAAGGAAAAAAGAAGAAATGAATACTCTGTTCTGATAACTTAGATGGTTTCGAATTCTGAGATAAGTACCAGTGGAAATGCTAATGTGTGAGAGCTTCTTCATAATTTGGATTTTAGAGCTTGTTCAACTCTTGACTTTTTCTAGGTATTTATTTCTACATCTTCACTTTCCTTCTGACGAATATGAGAGGATTTCAATCTCAGCATGGGAAATTGGATTTCGAGGGTGCAGGCAGTCATGATGACTGTTAAATTCCTGCCTTGTTTAGTTTTCTGTTTGATGTTGAAGTTTCTATTTTAACTGCTGTGCATTTGTGCTATTTTTCAGTTCTCGACATGGAGTAATTTTTGAAACAGTTGGGTTCCTTTTATCCTTGCTTCGCACTGGAGCACTTGATGCATATCGTCTATTCTTCATTGATGCCATGTTGGCCATTGAAGGTAAGGCACTGTATTAAAAGAATGGAAAAGCTTTTGCACAATGATGTCTTTGTCTCTTTGATGCCTTTTTTATCCCTTATCATATGTCATATATGTGGTAAAATCATTAAAGAAAGCTAACATGCCTTTGTCTTTATACAGATATTTTGTACATTGCTTCACTCAATGTTGACAGTTCAAGCCTTATAGAGCCAACTGGATTGACTTTAAAGTGTTTTCATGATTCTTTTTGTGGAGTTTCTGGTGATTCCACTTGTCTTTGTGATCTCCCAGCAAGTAGCAAACCAAATAATGGCTTTGGTATCTTGGTCAACGTTTTGGGCAAAAGAAGGTGGCAACCTTTTGCAACTTGGATGATCAAGCTCATTAGTAAATGCTTGACTGAAGGAACTCTATATGTGGAAGGTCTTATCAATGTGTCATTTGTGTCAGCTGCATGTTCTCTCTTATGTTATGGGGATGCTGACTTGCATATGGTGGGTAAAATTGTTGCTTCAAGTTTATGATGATAGCTTATTTATTCATCATATGAGCAATTTAAAAGAATGTGGTTTCTTTTGGTTAATTTGCATGATTTGTGGTACCCTTTTGTTAATTTTATCTAACAATTGAAAATTTTGTGCAAGGCATGTTTCAACTTTGCATGCATCATTGGATCAGTGATAAGTTTTGACATCATTCCTCATGAGAATTTTATTCAGTCAATATCCACCATATTGAGTGAAGACCAAGAGGGAATTCCTGTATTCAGGTATGTGTTTTAGATGTTTGGAACATACCTTTGTTTATTGTTAAATTTCTTGTCAGTAACCTTAAACTGTGGAATACCAAAATCATCAAATTTCTGCTCTTGTTGTGCTGAATGCATATTTAATCTCCTAATTCGTCAGTAAAACATATAAATTTATAAAAGGTGCTACTTACTCTCGCTGATACACAGAAACTGATGATGAAGTCTTTCAAACTGTTTTCTTGACTTTCCCGTTTCTTACTACTTTATACTGGGCTTACATTTTTAGGAATGTGGGTTATGATTCCTCCATGGGTGCTTGCCTTGAGACATTACACTCTACTTGTCCTGATGTTGTTGTAAAGCAGACAGCTGCCGCTTTAGTAAATATTTTTCCTCGGTCAATGTCAAGAACCAAGAGCCAGGAACTTAAGGTTGATTTTTTTCATCTCACTTATTCTTTCATTCTTGTTTGGCTTTTGTTGATTCTTCTGTGCTAGCTTATTATAAATATATATCAATGGATTTTTTTGTCAGGTTTCGTTGTGCACTGTATACAAACGGATTGCAAAAACTTGCCCTACTCATATCTGGAATCCTGAATCTCTTGTACAGATACTCTGTTTATCAGAACCTTGCTTTCCATTGATTGATTGTTTTCGAGTAGCTCTTGCTATTCTTGGTCCCGATCGTGTTGGAGGGAAGATAACAAATGATGTTGGTCTAGAATTATCAACATCAGGTTGTAGTGCAAATGAAAACTGGAGAGTAGGAGAAAAGAGGCATATCAATGATGTAAATATTTTAAAAATCAAACGTCCAAAGGTAGATGAGGAAAATATGCTTTCTGATGCTAATGTTCTAGTGGAGCATAAGCCTACTCATATCTTTAGATGTGAAAAAGAAGAAGAATTTGCAGATTCTATGCGTGAAGCGCTCCTTTCATTTGTTGAACTTTTAGACTCTCCCTCTGTTAAACCAGGTTCTCTAAAACCCAATATTGCACTGACAGCTCTTAGCACGCTTTGCATTGCCTTCTCCAGATATCCTCAGACCAATTTATCATGTCGTATCTTTCAGCAGATGTGTGCATGGATCCCATGGATTTGTGAGCTGGTATACCTGAACTTGTGAATTTGTCATTCTACCTTATATTTCCCTATCGTGAATTAAGTTCTTTGTCATGTAGGCAAAGCAAGGAAGTCCAATTACAGTTGATATTTCCATCTTCCTGGAAGGAATTCACCACATCTTGCTTTTGCATGGTAAGGAAACAGAAATCTTCTCAAGGCTTTATTTTGTACTTATTCTAATAGCTTTTGCTAAGAAAATTGCTCGCTGCCTGAGGATAGTTTATAAGTTCTGAAGGAAAGTGGATTGTTTAAATTTTTCTGCGACTATTTTCTGACACATTTGCTGACTATAAAAGCTCCTTTATCCTCAATTCATAGCATACTTGAGTAGTGTAAGTACTCATAATTGAGCACAATATTCAGGCCTTCTTTTGCAATAATCTTGATTCTCTCAAACTAGATTTTTACTGCAAAATTTGGTACGGGGATGTCATAGCTGAGCTAATTGCTTTCCTGTTAACCCAGAATTATTATATTTCTTTTTCTAACTCAACATACTGCACAATTCTAATTTTTGTCTAATTCAGTATTTCTTTATGAATTTTTGTAGTAGACAAGGCAAGCTTAAGGTATGATTGTTCCTGTAGCTTTTTAAAAAAAGCATTGTCAACCCCTGTTGAGACATTGTGGAATGTCTTTTTTAGGTTCTAAGAGTTATTGTTTTTGAGTGTGGCTGTTGGCTCTACAATATGTGCTGATATCATGTAATTTCACTTCTGGAAACGACTTCCTCTTGAGCAGGTCCCTCTTTCATGGAGATTGATCTTTTCAAAAATAAAGGTCATGGTTCAGAACTTCTAAATGTTGTGCTAAAGCTCCCATGGACCCATCACGTTGTAGTTACTGAACCTCATCCTCCAAGGAAAGCAAAATGTGCTGCTCTTCAAGTTTTCTCCAAGCTTGGTCAAAGCATGACTGAAAGTGATTGTGAAATCTTGGATTTGGCTCTTCGTGATGAATTTGATGAAGTCAGAGCTGAAGCTGTTATATCTTTACCAGTGATTGTCATGTGGTCAGGACTTGGTGTTCTCACAAATGTCTTCAAGAAACTGGAGTAAGAGAGTATTGAAATATGCTTGTTCCTTCGTTTTTTAACTCCTTGCATGCTTAAATTTTTAAAACTCTCCGCCTTCCTCCCTCCCTCCCTTCCTACCCTCTCTCTCTTTTTCCAATCAACAAAATACACTAATGAAAATTGGGTTTATCGTCAACATTTTTTTATTCATAAGTTTACGAATACCTGGATTCAACTTGATTATTATGTATGATCCTATGTTTTCCTGCTTCATATTTGCAGGTCTTTGGGGAAGGATGAACATGAAAAAGTTAAGAGAATTTTTCCCATTTCTCTTGGGTTTTTGTCATGTCTTTCCGGAACCTGCAGCAGTATTGCGGATTGGGATAAAAATGCCTGCAAACTATTATTGAATGTTGAAGATGAAATTCTGAGTCAGACAGTAGATTATTTACTACAAAATTTCTGGTGTTCTAAATGTGACACAAATGTTGTGCACAATCAAGAACTATTATCAAAAATCGTTAATCCATCTGATGTGCAGAGCAAGGACCTCAGCTTCCACTCTGACTTCAGTTTTCTATTGAATCTATATTTTGATTTTCTATATGATGAGTCTTCAGAAGAAGTTCAACTTTCCTGTGTGAGGGTTATCCGTCGTATACTTGTACATGGGACCAGAGATGTTCTGCTGAAAACGAGATCTGAATGGATTAAATGCATTGAATTTCTTCTCCTAAACAAAAGGAAGGCTATAAGAGAAGCATTCTGCACTCAGATTGGTTACTTCCTTCAGGATACTGTTTCGAGTAATTTATTTTTGGAAGAGAATGCATCAAGTGGAAGTAACGAACTAAAGTTGTTGGATGTAATAAAACTTGCTTTTGCAGCAGCTGACGACCCCCTGATCTTAGAAACTCTTCTGGAATCTACAGCTGAACTTATGATGGCTGTTGATGTTCACAGTCAGCACTTTTTGTTTTTGCTGATTTTGTTGGTTGAGCAGCTTGATAATCCTCATGTAACAGTGAGAATGAACGCATCAAGGTTAATACGCAAATCCTGCTTCTTTCATCTTAAAGGAGGATGTGAATTACTAGTTTCAAAAGCTGTTCTTATATGCAATGAGCTGTTTGATTATCTATCAGTGAGGCTTGCAAGCCGACCAAACATGGTAAGAGAGTTTGCCGAGGCTGTTTTTGGTGTTGAAACTGAAGAACTGGTCAAGAAAATGATTCCAGCTGTTCTTCCAAAGCTTGTAGTGTCTCAGCAGGATAATGATCAAGCAGTTAACATCATAAACGAGTTGGCCAAGTGTTTGAACACTGATATGGTGCCGCTGATTGTAACCTGGATACCAAAAGTACTTGCTTTTGCTCTCCATCAAGCTGATGAGCAAAGATTACTGTCAGCTTTGGAATTTTACTGCACACAGACTGGTTCTGACAACCAAGAAATCTTTGCAGCTGCATTACCAGCTCTTTTGGATGAACTTATATGTTTTCTTGATGGTGGTGATTCAGATGAGATAAATGAAAGGTATAAAGTTCTACTCCTGATAACAGTAATAATACATTAAAATTATATTGTACTAAGAACTTGGTTATATTGTTAGCCATCTGTTGACTATTTCCTTTTCCTTTGGAAGGCAAAAACCTCCTTTTCCCTTGGCTACCAATGCATAAAGTTACATTTCCATCAACTGACAAGTTTCTGGATACTGATTCGTGTTATGAATATCTTTAACTCGGATTATATAACTGTAATTGCACAACACTGCAAAGCAGCTAGAAAATATTAGTCACTCTGCCAGCTTCTGTAACTGATATGCCTTCCATTTACAGGTTAAACCGAGTACCGCAGATGATCAGAAAAGTTGCTGCAGTTCTGACTGGTAATGAAGATCTTCCAGGCTTTTTGAGGAATCATTTTGTTGGTCTCCTTAACAGTATTGACAGGAAAATGCTCCATGCTGAGGATTTGTCACTGCAGAGACAAGCTTTGAAACGTATTGAGATACTGATTGAAATGATAGGCTCACACCTTACTACTTATGTGCCAAAAATACTGGTTCTTCTCATGCATGCCATTAATAAAGAATCTCTTCAGTGTGAGGGTCTATCTGTCTTGCATTTCTTCATTGAGCAACTGTCAAGAGTGTCTCCATCCAGTACTAAACATGTAATTTCTCAAGTTTTTGCTTCTCTTATACCGTTCTTGGAGAGAGATAAAGACAATCCATCTGTGCTTTTGAATAAAGTGGTGAAAATACTAGAAGATCTTGTCTTAAAGAACAGGGCTATCCTAAAGCAGCATATTCATGAGTTCCCTCTTTTGCCAAGTATTGCTGCCCTAACAGAAGTGAATAAAGCCATCCAAGAAGCGCGCGGGCCAATGACTTTGAAAGATCAATTGGTAGCTGCTGTTGATGGCCTGAACCATGAGAATCTGAATGTAAGGTACATGGTAGTATGTGAGTTGAGCAAGTTGCTGAAACTTAAAAGCGAGGATGTTACTGCCTTAATCAATGGTGAAGCTTGTTCAGACTTGGATGTTTTAAGCGCTTTGATCTCATCCTTACTCAGAGGATGTGCTGAAGAATCAAGAACTGTAGTTGGTCAGAGACTAAAGTTGGTCTGTGCCGATTGCCTTGGAGCATTGGGTGCAGTTGATCCTGCCAAAGTGAAGGGTTTTTCATGCCAGCGCTTTAAAATTGAGTGTTCAGATGACGACCTTATTTTTGAGTTGATTGATAAACATCTGGCTAGAGCTTTTAGAGCTGCCCCTGATACCATTGTTCAAGATTCAGCTGCATTGGCTATTCAGGAACTGCTAAAGATTGCCGGTTGTGAGGCATCACTTGATGAGAATGTTTCTGCTTCTATTTTGCAGGTGCTGAAGGATAAAGGACATCTGACGGTTGTTGCATCTCGGACAATGAGTTCTGATAATATCCATGAGATGAATATGAGGGGTCGAATGTTCTGGGATCGATTCTCTATTTATGTTAAAGAGATAATTGCCCCTTGTTTGACCTCTAGATTTCAGCTTCCAAGTGGGTCTGATTCTGTATCTACTGGCCCAATTTACCTGCCTTCTATGTCATTCAGAAGGTGGATATATTATTGGATCAGAAAACTGACTGCGCATGCTACTGGATCTCGGGCAAGCATTTTTAACGCTTGCCGAGGTATAGTGCGTCATGATATGCAAACAGCAATATATCTGCTTCCATATTTAGTTCTTAATGCTGTCTGTCACGGCACTGAGGAGGCACGTCTAGGCATTGCACAAGAAATCCTCTCTGTTCTTGATGCTGCAGCATCAGATCACAGTGGGGCTTCAGTGCATGGAATCAGCGGCCAAAGTGAAGTTTGCATTCAAGCTATCTTCACTCTTCTCGATAATCTTGGGCAGTGGGTGGATGATGTTAAACAAGAATTAGCTCTTTCAGAATCTTTAACTTCTAAGCAACAGGGATCCAAGTCGAAGCATCCAGCTTCTTCAATGCATGAAGATCAACTCCTTACTCAATGTCAATATGTTTCAGGGCTTTTATCTGCTATTCCAAAAGTTACCCTCGCTAGAGCTTCCTTCAGGTGTCAGGCCTATGCAAGGTCTTTAATGTACTTTGAGTCTCATGTGCGTGAAAAGTCAGGTTCCTTCAACCCTGCAGCTGAAAAGAGTGGCACCTTTGAGGATGAAGATGTATCATTTCTGATGGAAATATACAGCTTTTTGGATGAGCCTGATGGTCTGTCTGGATTCGCACGTTTACATAAATCATTAAGTTTACAAGATGAGCTCTTATCAAACAAGAAATCAGGAAACTGGGCTGAAGTTTTTACTTCCTGTGAACAGGCCTTGCAAATGGAGCCTACTTCAGTTCAGAGGCATTCAGATGTCCTCAATTGCTTACTGAACATGTGCCATCTTCAGGCCATGGTAACTCATGTGGATGGTCTGATTTCTAGGATACCTCGGTACAAAAAAACATGGTGCATGCAAGGCGTGCAAGCGGCATGGAGGCTTGGAAGGTGGGACTTGATGGATGAGTACCTTAGTGGGGCTGATGAAGAGGGTCTACTTTGTAGCAGCTCTGAGAGTAATGCTTTCTTTGACATGGATGTTGCAAAGATTCTGCAGGCAATGATGAAGAAGGATCATTTCTCTGTTTCTGATAAAATTGGAGTATCCAAACAAGCACTGATTGCTCCTCTAGCTGCTGCAGGCATGGATTCCTATACACGGGCTTATCCATTCATCGTAAAACTTCACTTACTACAGGAGCTGGAGGACTTCCATGCCATTCTAGTTAACGACTCTTTCTTGGAGAAATCATTTCTTCCAGGTGATCTAAAATTCTCAAAATTAATGGTTAACTGGGAAAATAGGCTCAAATTTACTCAACCATCATTATGGGCAAGAGAGCCACTTTTGGCTTTCCGGAGAATGGTATTTGGTGCCAGTGGTCTTGGTGCTGAAGTTGGGAATTGCTGGCTTCAATATGCAAAGCTTTGTCGCTTGGCCGGGCATTATGAGACTGCAACCAGAGCAATTCTTGAGGCCCAGGCTTCTGGTGCGCTTAATGTTCACATGGAAAAGGCTAAGCTTCTCTGGAGTACCAGAAGATCTGATGGTGCCATTGCGGAGCTACAACAATATCTCCTGAATAAGCCGGTCGAGGTTGTAGGGTCTACAACAATATCATCAATTACTAGCCTTTATCTTGTTCCACTGAACCCTCTACCTTTACTTTCCAACACTCAAACTTTGAATGAGAAACGCGACATTGCAAAGACCCTTCTCCTTTATTCTAGGTGGATCCATTACACTGGACAGAAGCAGAAGGAAGATGTGATTACTCTTTATTCGAGGGTGAGAGAACTACAGCCAATGTGGGAGAAAGGATACTTCTATATGGCTAAGTATTGTGATGATGTGCTTGTTGATGCCAGGAAACGACAAGAAGAAAATTCTGAAATAGGTCCCTCTGAGAAACGTTGGTGGTTTTATGTACCTGATGTTCTATTATTCTATGCAAAGGGGCTACATAGGGGCCACAAGAATCTCTTTCAAGCTCTTCCAAGGTTGTTAACCCTGTGGTTCGACTTTGGAAGCATTTATCAAAGAACTGGCTCGTCCTCTAACAAAGATTTGAAAAGTGTCAATGGGAAGGTACTTATAATACTTAAAGATATGTAATGAAGCTTTACATTGTGTGCTAATTTTGACCAATGGCACTTTTTTTTCCTATATTTGTAATGATTATTACTGTTTTCTCTTTCTTCTCTGGCAGGTCATGAGTATTATGAGGGGCTGTTTGAAGGATTTGCCTGCATATCAGTGGTTAACAGTGTTGCCTCAGTTGGTTTCAAGAATTTGTCACCAGAATGAAGAAATTGTTCGATTAGTTAAACACATCATTACTTCGGTTCTCCGACAGTACCCACAACAAGGCTTGTGGATTATGGCTGCAGTTTCAAAATCCACTATTCCTTCAAGGCGAGAGGCTGCTGCAGAAATCATTCAAGCTGCTAAAAAGGGGTCTGCCCACGGAAATAGTGCCAACAATCTGTTTGGCCAGTTCACTAGCTTGATTGATCATTTGATCAAATTGTGCTTCCATGCAGGCCAATCAAAATCAAGAACAATAAACATCTCAACAGAATTCAGTGCCTTGAAAAGGTTGATGCCGTTGGGAATAATCATGCCAATTCAGCAATCTCTTACTGTTACTCTGCCACCACAGGAT
Organism: Luvunga scandens; assembly: GCA_030449905.1. Taxonomy (NCBI): domain Eukaryota; kingdom Viridiplantae; phylum Streptophyta; class Magnoliopsida; order Sapindales; family Rutaceae; genus Luvunga; species Luvunga scandens. The sequence continues at coordinate 1,008,908 of JASUUG010000714.1, forward strand.
GCTAATCTTACTGAATCACTTTCATCTGATATCTTTTCTGCATCAGATCTTCCTACAATATCAGGAATAGCTGATGAAGCTGAGATTCTTTCATCTCTTCAGCGACCTAAGAAAGTTTGTTCCCAAAATGTTTTGGTTTCAAAACTACATTTGTTCTAATGTTATTCTTGGCTTGTTTTTCTCAACACATTGCATTGATACTATGACATGACTTGGGATTTTGGGCTAGCTCATCGGGAGTTTGAGAAGGCTTCATATTCTTAATAACCTAGTTTTGATTAGGTTTCTTTGAAGAATAAAAACGAAAGTAAATAGGTTAGCTTCTTCCTCTGGTAATGATTGGTTTAACCCATTCTTAGATGAATAAAGTGAATTTAAATGCAGGATCCGCAGGTATATTTTAAGGCTTTCTGATTTGCATGAAATAAAGCAGAATAGGCAAACCTTCCCCAATGCATTTTGCACCAGATGAATTGATAATACCATTTTGATGAAAAAGTGATGTGATGTGTGTACACATCATCTTTTTGAGAATAGTTGCATGTTTCCTATTTTCAGATTGTTCTATTGGGCAGTGATGGCATTAAGCGGCCTTTCCTCTGCAAGCCAAAGGATGATCTGAGGAAAGATTCCCGTATGATGGAGTTTACTGCAATGATAAATCGTTTGTTGTCCAAATACCCTGAAAGCCGTCGTAGGAAGCTCTATATTCGTACTTTTGCAGTTATCCCTCTAACAGAAGATTGTGGTATGGTGGAGTGGGTGCCCCATACTCGCGGACTCCGGAATATACTTCAAGATGTCTATATATCCTGCGGCAATTTTGATAGGCAGAAGACCAATCCCCAAATTAAACGAATTTATGATCAATGCCAAGGTAAAATGCCTGAAGATGAGATGTTGAAGACCAAGATCCTTCCAATGTTTCCCCCGGTATTCCACAAATGGTTCTTGATGACATTTTCAGAGCCCGCTGCATGGTTTAGGGCTCGGGTTGCCTACGCGCACACTACTGCAGTTTGGTCAATGGTTGGGCATATTGTGGGGCTTGGTGATAGACATGGGGAAAATATTCTCTTTGATTCTACCACAGGGGACTGTGTTCATGTTGATTTCAGTTGCTTATTTGATAAAGGTTTGCTGTTGGAGAAGCCTGAGCTGGTGCCATTCAGGCTAACCCAGGTAAGAAAATCATATGGGTTATACACTTTTGCATTTTGTCGTCATCCTTTTTCCCCAATTTTTCCCTTTGAAGAAAATTCTAATTTGTGTTTGTCTTGTTCCTCAACCTTCATCTTTTTATTCTTGTGAATACTCTTTAATGGAACGTATAGAACATGATCGATGGCTTGGGCATCACTGGATATGAGGGTACATTTTTGAGAGTTTGTGAAATCACGCTTTCAGTTCTAAGAACTCACAGGGAGACTTTGATGAGTGTTCTCGAAACTTTTATTCATGACCCTCTTGTAGAGTGGACAAAATCTCACAAGTCCAGTGGAGTAGAAGTCCAGAATCCTCATGCACAGGTATGTTGTCTTTAGTGTTGTCCTTAATCTTTTAATTGTATAAGAATTACTGCTTCACCATTTTGTATGAAATTTCCAAGCAAACCATGTTGTCAATTGTTTTCTGATCATACCAGAAACAGAAACAGAAACAGAGGATGCAGTTGTCATTTTTAATGAACTAATCATTGAAGCATGTGTTCTAATATTTGCAGCGGGCCATCAGTAATATTGAGGCTAGGTTGCAAGGGTCAGTTGTTGGGGTTGGAGCAGCACCATCTTTGCCTTTGGGTGTAGAAGGTCAGGCTCGTCGCTTAATTGCTGAAGCAGTCTCTCACAAAAATCTGGGGAAGATGTATATATGGTGGATGCCATGGTTTTAAGAGTATTAATTGAAAGCATTTTAAGAGTCTATTAATTGGAAGCATTCTCTCACGAAATTCTGGGGAAGATGTATATATGGTGGATGCAACGGCTTTAAGAGTCTATTAATTGAGAGAGCTCTTCATTGCATCATCTTTGGGCAAGGTTTCTTGTATCAGTTTGTAAATCTTTTTCAATCGTTACAGAGTTCTTGTTCAGAGTCTAGCTGAGGGAGAGCGAGAAGTAGGTGCTGAGATAGTCGAGCAAGTTGGTAGTTCTTCAATGATGTATATAGCCCTTTGCGTTGCAATATATAAATATAGCTTAACCATATTTTGTAAATATATGTTGCGTCGTTTAAGCTAGGAGTGCAGCATTTACTGACATGCTTTTCAACCTAAACTACCAGGAATTTACTGCAAAATAGGTTCATCAATCAACATAACCAGTCTTTAACTACATGTCCTTTGGCAATAAAACAACCAATGTTATTCCTATGAATTCTCATTGGACTACTTGTTCGAACCATCATCTTCTTAACCATAGCTTTCACCGGGGATTCTCCTCTGACAGTACTATGCTTTCCTGATCCACAAACCACTGTAACTTCTGCCGGAATCACATACTTCTCATTATTGAACCTGTTTCTCATCTCGTCCATCCACTGTAACATTATAAAGTAGGCTGAACCCAAGTGCATCCCATGCAAGTCCAGCTTTGCCTCCCCAGAATCCCATTTCATTGCTTCATCCAAGACCGATGATACTTCCAGCTCTTTCACCAATGACAGTTCTTCCTCATCCAAAACCTCAGTTAGCTCCAAAATGGAAAGTGGAAAATCATTCGACTTCAAATCTTGAAGCAGTGACATGATTTTGGAACATGAATTCAACACAGAATTGTAAGTCCTTACTGAGAATGAAATTCCCGAATCCTTCATCTTTTGTAGCCACAAAACCATTCTAGATAGCTCGTTGTGATCTCCATACGATGAAAGAACCATATTCGAACACACTGTATCAACCTGAGACCCGTCACTCTCCATTTGGTTAACAATTCTCTCCATATCTTCAAGCAACCCCAATCTTCCATACCCATATATAATACACTTATACTCGAAACCTGATGGCTCGAGTCCTTTAACTCTCAACTGTTCAATCAGATTCTCTGCCTCGTGGGGTTGGCCCATTTCACATAAACCGCTGATCATTGATTTCAAAGCTTGGCGTTTCACATAAACTGAGGAAGAGCTATTAATGAGTTGATTCAAGCGAGCATATGTTTCATCAAATCCTCTCTTTGAATCATGTTTGCAGAAAGAATCAATTAAATTGCAGTAGAAAAGAACTAGCTCTCTTTCGCGAGACTCCAACTTAGAAAGGGTTTCGAGGATTAGAGTTTCTGCTACCTCGCGTTGTCCTTGTTTGTCTAAGGATGCAATTAGCTCTGCAACTAGTTTCGGATTCCATTGAAACCATGACTGTTCAGTTATTCTCATGTACAACTGCAACAAAAATATGTGCTGTCACTTATAATACAAATCCGTAATAACGGAAGAAGAGAATCACTGCTGACCATTTCAAATAGTTAAAACACTTATGTTGGTTTGAAATGATTTAAACGGAAGCAGCGAAATAAATAAAACAAATATTCAAAGAGAATCACTTGTTAAGTGCTTTTTCCAAAAGTGTTTTTCTTTTTATCAAATCACTTCTGCAAACCTTGTTTTGAGGAAACAAAAAAACATCGCAATTCCCAAATGCATCCACAGACTTACCGGATAGGCAAGAGAGGAGAGGGGAGGATGGGTGGTATCAGGGGAGAGCAGATGAGAGAGGGCGTTGAGAGCTATAAACTGAGGTGATGATGCTACAAATTTGCTTATCAAACGGCTCGCCGCTTTGGAGTCTCGGGTAACTGCCAGTGCGAGAGAAGAGAGGAAGCGCTGCCCTTGCTTGGTTAACCTTGCAGTCAGGCACCGAACTAATGTTAGCCGCTGCTGACGGAGCCAGCAGCAGCGGCTGTTCCATGGCGGCGGGATGCGCACGTGGAGGCTACTAATCATTTTATTCTACGTAGCCTTTGCTGCGTTTAAGACCGTTGGATATGAGTAAAAGTATATTGAAAAGGCTAATTTTTTGGACCTCCCAAGAAATTTTGTTTCTTTTATAACAAAATAAAAAAAAAAGAAGAAATAAATAAGAAATATTTTAAAATTTTGACATAGGCCGGGGCCCATTGCACAAAAATTGAATCCGGCATGAGCATCAATGAACCGTGCCGAACGGATCCGCGCCCGTGAACCGTGGGCCCACAGGGCCCGTTCGCATCTCCAAGTGTCTTCTCTACGAAGTTACACGAACACAAAATTCTCTCAAAATATTATTAAATTGAAAACGAAAATCTCCGAGAAAATTCTCAAAATTACTCTATTATTATCATGAAGACATAAACAAAACCAGTAAACTTGCTCTCATATCTACCTTCACCATGACTGCCACATCTAACCCCAACAAAACTGAAGACGCACAAATATGTTTTTAATTTTTCTTATCTTATCTTATCTTTTCTTTTCTTTTCTTTTTGGCTGTTGTTTTAGATTTTGAGAATGGACGACGCCAGCAACAACAATAACAAGAGAGCAAGAACGAGCGTGGACAAGGCACTGGTTGATGTTTGGTTACGCGAACTCGGCCAGCTCTCCGCCCGGAATTTCGCACTCCGTCGCCGTGCTTCCGAGGTCTTATTCTCGTTCAAGGATATCCTTATTCCCTTTTTTCTTTCCCCAAAAAAAAAATCTTGAATAAAAAAGTAATTTCTTTTATAATTATATTTTGTTTGAGTAATATAGAGCACATCCTGATTGTAGAAATAGAATAATTGCAATCTTTTTTGTTTAATATAATTGATTGATGATTAGGTGATAATATAATAGGATTCTGTTTGCTTACCGGGAAAAATGATAAGAAAATTTTACTCTTTTTCATTTATATTTTACCGGGAATTTTAGAGGGCAATGTTGTATCTGCTGGACAATATGATATTTTATAGTGTTAAATCTTGATGATGGCTTATGCATGCAGGGCTAACTGTAGTGTGTGTAATACATGATATATGGGATGTATTTGGAAATGATTTTGGTAGCGTTAAAAAGTGCTTTCCGGGATTTTCAGTTTTCTTTATTGCTCTTTTGACAAAGAAACTTGAAAGAAATATTAATTCAGTGATTTAAATTGCAGGTGATTCAAAGTTTAAATCTTGAAGCTTTATTTTGACTATTGTTTTATGTTTTAGGATCTTGTTCTTCGACTTGGTATTTATACGAAGCTTGATAAGCACCGAGGTTGTGTGAACACTGTAAGCTTCAATACAGATGGTGACATTCTGTTATCAGGATCTGATGACAGGCGGGTTATACTGTGGGATTGGAAAACCGAGCGTGTCAAACTTTCATTTCATTCTGGTCATAATGACAATGTTTTCCAAGCAAAGATCATGCAATTCACAGATGATCGGAGTATTGTTACCTGCGCTGCTGATGGGCAGGTAATTTTCTCTGTTTAAAAGCAAGGAACTTAACTTACAATGGGACAAAATATATCACTTTTTATTCATTGATATCATTCCTGTTGTAATAGATTTTATTATGAAAGATTTTCCATGTCAGTGATAGTTTCTCTATGCTGTGTGTAACATTTTGCTCTCTTTTAGGTTCGCCATGCCCAAATTCTGGAACGTGGTGGAGTGCAGACGAAATTGCTAGGTAAACATCAGGGACGGGCACACAAGTTGGCTATTGAACCTGGTAGCCCTCACGTATTTTATACATGTGGTGAAGATGGACTGGTACAACATGTAAGTTCTGATTCCTTTTACAGGTTTTAATTGTTAGTTCTGCTGTTCCTTCCTTGTGAGGAAAATACTGTTAGGCATGGACGTGCCTAAGTAGTTGTTCATTGATAAAAACTGTTTAACATTTGAGGGTGTTAAAGGTTTTCTTTTTAAAAAAAATAATAATGATTTTCTCCCAACATACCAAATTCCAAATAAATAGCTGAAAGTGAACTGCATGTCTGCATCAATCAGAATCCCATCTTAGTCAACTGCCTCTGCGGAACTTTTACTCTAGTAGTTTGATATTACTCTTAATTATATTACTGCTTAACCATACACTGGAATGACACTTTGATGCACTTACAGTTTGATTTAAGAACTGGGGCCGCTACAGAACTATTTACATGCCGTCCAATTGATGATAGAAGAAATTATATGCCAATAGTAAATCTAAATGCAATTGCAATTGATCCGAGAAATGCCAACCTCTTTGCAATTGCTGGATCGGATGAGTATACTCGACTTTATGACATTCGCAAGTATAAGTGGGATGGTTCAACTGATTTTGGTCAACCTGCAGATTATTTTTGTCCTCCGAATTTGATTGGTGATGAGCAAGTTGGAATAACAGGCTTGGCCTTCTCGGATCAGAGCGAGCTTCTTGTATCTTACAATGATGAGTTCATCTATCTGTTTACACAGGACATGGGATTGGGGCCTAATCCACTGCCATCCTCGCCAGTGTCTACCAGAAGTGAGGCAAGTGAAATGGGATCTGATCATACTTCAGCAGCATCTCCATCAACTGCAACTACTGATTTTAGAATTGCTCCCCAAGTTTATAAAGGGCACAGAAATTGTGTGACTGTGAAAGGTGTGAACTTCTTTGGGCCAAAATGTGAATATGTGGTCAGTGGTTCTGATTGTGGTCGGATATTTATCTGGAAGAAAAAAGGTGGAGAGCTCATTCGTGTCATCGAAGCAGATAGGCATGTGGTAAACTGTATTGAGCCTCATCCTCATTCCACGGTACTTGCTAGCAGTGGAATTGAAAGTGACATCAAGATATGGACACCAAATGCTGCGGATAGAGCTACGTTGCCCACAAACATTGAACAGGTATGCTTTTCTATCTATTCAGCTAATTATCGGTGGTCAAAATCTGAAATTTTTTTTTCTGTTTTATTGTTTGAGCGGTTGGTGAAATAGTTTGAACTCTGAGGGATTGAAAGTAGTTTAAGATATTGAATTTATATTGCCTCATGGACCCATGAACCTCTTACTGAAGTCATGAAATTGGGAAAGGTAAGGTATATCCTCATCTTATCTTCTTGCAAGAAGCTTAATTACCACAACAATTAGTCATCAATAGAATCAAAGTCTCAAATCTGTTAAGATATAAAATCAACAGTGGATAGCATCTTGAAGCTAGAAATAAGAACAACCTATAAGATTGGCCCCCTTTTTCTTCATTTTCAGATATTTTTTTATGATCTTCTCACATGGACCTTAGCACTTGAGCAAAAGCCAAAACTTTAGTGATTATTATGTTAGAGAAATCAGCAATTGATCCTTCTATTCAACCAAAACGCTGTAGATGGAAAAAGATCCCTGGTATTCCTAGACTATGTAGATGGTTGGAAAGCTATTAGACAATGGATACCTAATTGGCACTGAGTCTGCCTGTGTAGAATTGGTTAATCCTATGTCAACCTTTGTTATGTGGTGTTAATAAATGAATATACGTGGATTGGGCTACAAGAGCCACTCTGCATGATATATGTGTGCAGCAGAGGAACTAATTTCTCTGCTGTTGTTTGGAAAAGGTCCTGATACCTGATCGCATTCGTTGGTTTGCACTCGGTGACGATGACGATGGCGATTACCATTTTTATGATATTTATGGTGAAGGCGATGATGATGATGATGATTTTGATGATGGTGAAGACGATGATGATGATGATGACAATGATGATGATGGGGGTGGCGGCAGCAGTGGCAGCGGTGATGATGATATTGATGACGATGAAGAAGAAGATGATGACAATATAGACCACAATGTTGACAACAATAATGATGATGAAAGCAATGAAGAAGCTATTAGTTACAGTGACTTTGATGATTATGATGTTGATCTTGATGTTGATGATGGTGTTGATAGTAATGAACATTATGATGACAGTGATGATGACAACAATGGAGTTTCTAATGGAAATAACAATGTTGATAATCTTGTTGGAGTTTGTGATGACCCTAATAATGATGACTTATAATTTTGCCATTTGTGTCCAGTTCAAACCAAAGGCTACCCGTTGGATGCACCATTTACTTTCACCTGAGGACCTGATGATGCAATTATTTTCACTGCAACGGCGAAGGACTAGTCCAGAGCGCAATGACGAAAACTCAGCTGCAGGCCGGGAACTTCTACAGCTCATATTGACATTCAATGCCAACAGTGATGGATCTTCAGATGATGATTCATGAGGGATGCTGGGACAACCTTTTTGCCTAAGGAAAATGTTGGTAATTGTACATAACATAGGAGTTCAAGTTAAAAATGTTCTGAGTGAACTTTGCCAAGATTCCGGTCATTTGCATATTATTCGATTTAATATTCAAGTTCGTTGTCGTCAAACAATAATTGTTTGCTTCTATTGTTTATTCTTTCCATATTATTATCTGAGTTTGATTTGTGATATGTGTTGTGTACAGCCTGTAAATTTGCGTTTTTGATTAAATTGATCCACAATTGTTATATGTAGCAGCTGAAATTGCTTCAGATTGTGGTAAACAGATTTTTTATTCTTGGTGAAAATGAACAGGTTTCGCACCCTAAGCTTGTATAATGATATGCGCTTAGGATTTATAAAAAAAGGAACTTCAAAATGAACTGGACTTGGCTCTTGAGCTTTTTCAGACGGCTGCATTGATTAATTTGTCCATAGCTTTGATAGAAGATCCCTTGACACCATCAGTTTCTTTTATAGCTTCTACCAATTTATCTTTAAATTTGCTAGCGTTTCTTCTCCTCTCCTCTCCTTTCTCTGTCTTTCCTATTACCATCATCATGCATGACGATTGCAGCCTGGTTTCCTCTTGCAATCTCTATACAGACACCGGCTTCCTGCAGCATCTTGGAGTTGAAGAACTGCTCTGCCATTAGCGGGCATCCTATCATTTATTCATTGGTACCCTCGATACAAACTTTCCAGCACTGAGTTCCAGCCACGGTGGCTGTGGAATGCACCAGTTGTTTCATGAGATGAAATTTCCACCTGCAGCGCCCATTCGGGCACCAGAACACCTTGATTTATTCTCCCGATTCTCTTCAAATCCATCAGGAAACCATTCAGCCTGCAGTCCCGCTGTCGCAGTGCGATCGAGTGGCAGCATAACAACCCAGATAAATGGTTTGCCGCTTACTTCTAAACCAAGTGCTAAGTGCTAATCCTTTCATCTGTGCAGGTAAAATGGTGTTCTGTGATCCAAAATGCACAAACAGAACTGAACACCCATCATCCATACAGGTTTCCCTCCCATTTTCCTGCAAAAAAATGTGAGACCAATGTCTCCCAGCCCATCAATGGTATTCAATAATACTTCATCTGAGCATAAGCGGAGCGAGTACCGGCGTTCACAAAAAAGCCACAAAGCTTCAGTGGCGTCATTTAACTTGAGATGAAACCCGAGTTGCGATGATTCAATAGTGGACGCTTCAGGAAAGTCCTGCAGGATGAAGAACTCATGATCCTCGTCAGCCTTGCACTTCTGCAAATTGTTCAGAGAAATGGAGAATATCGTAAAGCTCATTTTTTTGCAACTTCTACTGTCCATCCCAAGAACTCGTTAGACACAACACAGGCCGGGGCGGAGCCATCACTTTTAATAATGTCTATGATCATTTTTATTTTTTGTACGACGATTTAAGGTTTTCGGGGGCGACCAAGAATTGTATCAGGACTTCACGCGAGAGCTTAAACGTGTTTCCAACCTCAGGAGGGGGGCCATACACAGATCCATTGAAGGGAAGAGCATTGAATGCTGGTATCAGAAGGAACCGAAGATTGGAGATTCTTGATGTTAAGAGTATTGACAATGGTGATGGTATATCCCTTTCTTCTCTCCAGTTCTTTTGCAAGAGCCATGAATGGGAACATCATGATGTCCTTTTCTGCTTTCAGCGCTTTAGCAATAGCTAATCAGCATTGGAAGGCTAGTGAAAGAGAGCGAGAGAGAGAGAGAGGTTGTTTGGCAATGGGAAGAGTCTTGATATACATATATATAGAGAGAGAGAGAGTTAGAATCTTGATTTTTAGTCGAAAACAAGAACACAAAAGCAAGTTTAGCGATCAATTTGAAACCATGCTGAAAATGTTAAGAGAACAAGAGAACACCACACGTAAAGTTGCTGAAAAAAAAAAAAAAAAAAAAACAGTTGTTAGTTATGATGCGTGTACGGACCCAACCTTCGCTGTCTATGATTGGTGCGAGTACGCCATGAAATTTGATGTTGGATGAATAATGATATTTGTACCCAAAAAAAAAAAAAATGTCGTGTACTGAAATTTTTTTGTGGTGTGTAATTTTTTTGTACTAAGTTTTGTGCATCTATTAGTACTGGTTGTGGATTAATGAAATTTTTATTAGCATTTAAAGAAAGAAATGGAAATGGATCTGAATGTACGCCCTATTCTTGTCCAATTTGATTCACTTTCTAATCAAACGTTAAGCTATTGTAAACATAGTAGATAGCTAGGCTGACGTGGTCTTACTCAAAATTCATGCTCGGGTTGCCTCAAGAATGCTACGGAACTATAATTGTGTTATCAGTTCCATTACAATTACTAGCATTAGAATCTGCTTGACGGTAAATGGTGATGCTTTGTGAAGAACTAATTTATGTTTACAAATCCAGTTGAATCTAAAAGGCTGCAAAATTTTTGTTAATTTGGTGTCGACTCTGCTAAAAAACAAATGGGAGAATGTGGGAAACATCGCTATGATCCCCAAGAAATGCTCTCCGACCCTTCAAGAAATTGGCCCAAGGATTGAAGATGCAAAATCCATGAGACTTGAATGACTTGAAAAATCATTCGGAAAATAACTCTTAAAAGTAAGTAAAGGGTTATATTCAGTTTATTTTTATAGTAATTTTTAAAAATAAAAGTAAGGGATTTTTTTTATATAAGTAATTTATTAAATAAAACATTACACCTTTTAAAATTTCTATTATAATTTTTATATTTTAATAAAAAGAGAATTATATCTTTTTTTTATAAATTCTAAATTTAAATAGAATTCAATAGAAACTTATGTCTATTTTACTTATTATATAATAAAATAGAACCTTCAAAATAAAATTTACGAAGCATGTACATTTTACTTTTCAAACTCATAACAATAGTAACAATATAATTTACCAAACACTGAGCTACCTTTTTAATCAACAATTTATTTCATTTGCAAAATAAAAGCAATTTATTTCATTAGCCACTGCAATCTAAAATTGGCCCCTAGTTAAGTTGTTTGGCACTCCTTCCCTTATCAATGAGTTGAATCTCTTATAATTGTGGAAGTAATAATAATAACAACCAAAAACTAGAGAGTCATTTTTTAGTAAGCTTTAAGTCTTGGATTTTTTTAATAAATTGGTATTTCTTTTCAAAATTTGAGATAACTAGAGAGATTTTTAATCACTATAAATAAGGAAATCATTTTAATTATTTAGTAATTTTTAATAAAAGTGTGATGACCAGGCACTCGTGAGTAGAGATGTGCTCTCTTCGATCAAAAGTGATCCCTTGTGGGAATTTACTTATGGGAAGTAATCTTCTGGTCGCTCTAGTATCTCGCTTGGTTAAAGGGTATGTGATAAGAGACTTTGGTCGGGCTGGTTCAAAGTCTTGGTCAACGGCAATTGTCAAGACGTAAGTTGCTTCTATAAAGTTCAAGCACAAAACCCACTCAATGGTGGTTGTGCCCCCTGTTCACCTACGATGGTGCGATTGGTCCTATGAGGATTGTGGGGAGGAGAAGTCGAATATTCTAGTTTGTGTATAAAAGCTACAAGGAACGAGGGTAAAGGGGTTAGACAAAATTTTCTTTGATTTCATGTAGTATCTCTTTCTGATCATTTCCTCTCTGGATTCTCTCTATCTTTCTTTTATCTTTTCATGAATTAAAACTTTTAATTTAAACACAGTATAAAGCTAAGCCACGATTTTGTGGTTTAAGTTTTTCCAAAAAGAAGCTCGATTACTAATTTGAGCATTGGAAGATTATCGCTGGAAAAACATTTGACACCTTCTAATGGAGTGTTGTGGTGCATGTGAACGAATCTAACCTAGATGTGGTCGTTCCATACTCGACCAAATTTTAGCATCAACAATGATTAACCTCATTCACATAGAAATTTACCTCATATGTATCTTTATAAAATGAGTCACATCTATTTCTTTGTGAAAGAACCAAAACTAGAGTATGATAATATAAAAAAACTCGCATATCAACAATAGTTTGCTAAAACCAAATAAAAATCAAATATAATTAAATACACAGACACACACACACACCTCTTTAATGCAAATCATTTATTTATACAGTGTACTTTTAATTTCTACCCATAACCAATTTTGAACTCACATTAAAACCTCCAATATTTTAGAGTATAATTTGCTATGATGTGGACTCATGAATCTACCACTAGTACTAAGAGCAAACTCAAAAGCAATTGTAGAAACAGAAATGGCTAAAATATCTCTAGCAATAGCATGCAAAGTAGGATATTTACTTCCATTTACTTTCCACCAAGCCAATATGCCAAAGTTAAGAGACCTAGATAAGACAAATTCTCCTAAATAATGATCCAACACTGACTTAACATGCTTATCACTAGTGGTATTGATTAATCTTTGGAAAGTAAAAATTGGCTATAGGATATTGGGTACCAAAAAATAACTCAATCACTTTAAAAAAAATATTTTCAATCTATCACAAATCTCCTTGGCCAACATCCAATATTTTTCAGAAGGTAAATATTTATATTGTGACTATCGTTATTTTAAACAAGGGAAATTAATTTTATATATCAAAGCATTATGAAGAATAAAAAAAAAAAGATACTTTTTGAAATTTTGATTATATCAAGCAAGTTGAAAGTGACAATACAAGCCAATGGAGGAGGAAGAAAAAAACAAGAACATATTGCATATACTTTTCTATGTCAAGTCAAAATCAAGCTACAGTTAAAGTATTACTCTAAAGTAAAATATTTTTAACTTATTGAACTTTGCTGAAAATTCTTGAAGAATGAGGTTGGATTTGTTTGAAGGGATCAATGGACCGACAGTTAGGAGAGAAAATAAAAAATAATAATGTTTTAAGGTTAAGTAAGAATTATATTATAGAATTTTATTTTAATTATAACATATTTATTAATTTATATTAGGTAAAAATAAAAAAATACTAATCAATATTGTAATTAGTAAAAGAAATTAGTAAATAAAAATTAAAAAAATATTTACATAAAATAGGGGTGGGGGTGAGGGTGAGGCGAAAAGTATAAAATTAAATCCCACCCCATTAACAATTTAGGAATTATTTTTTATTCATTTCCCACTCTATTTTTTTAAAATTATTTAAAATTTATCCCATTTGGAGAGAAACTCCATATGACCCCAAACTCATGATAAATTTTACCATCTCTATTTCAAAATGTAAATTTTTACTCTTCAATGATTTCCATAATATTTACTACTTATTGTCCGCTTCATTAAATCAATCTTTTTTTCCCTCATTTATTAAAGTGATGAATGATCCATTGATTCAGTGTGCTCTTAATAAATCTACATATTTTGATGGTGTTTGACATGTTGTTTAGCATATTCTAGACTAACGGACCTTGTGGAGAGTGGGTAATAGGTAGCGCTTTTCGAGACAAATTTAGGCTTTTTAAAAAACTAATTTAAAAATTGATTTAGATGTTTCTATATATCAAAGTTTAAAAGTATTATCTAGAAAGCTTTCTTGATTATTTATTATAATTTAGTTTTTGAAAGGATCCTATAATATTTTTTTTCAATTTCGAAATGGATCTTTGAGGAAAAAAAAAATGAAATGGATCTTAGAAAGCTATGTTTGTTGTAAGTATGGAAGAAACCCCTCAAAGTACACTCTGAAATATTATGAATGATAAATTCTTGTAGTACGCCAAACCAATTATTGGTGATCGTCTTGTCACTCGTCAGACAAGTAATTGTACGACATGCCATTTTATTAGTGCACTAGCTTCCGATTTGGCGTTTGATAAATTGAACGACATTTGGCCGACCACGGTTGACAATGAAAAAGATCGCACTGAAAAAGCGATGTCGTTTTCTGACAACAGTCAATTCTTTTTCTCCAATAAAACACACACTCTCTCTCCCCCCCCTCCTCTCTCTCTCTCTCTCTCTCTCTCTCTATCTAAAACCCCACCACCATCTTGTTCTTGCCTGCTTAAACCCTCTACTTGAAATTGTGAATAATCTACAGAAAATTCAACGGAATACCAATTAATGCATACCCATATGAAAAAGGTAAAATTTTTCTCACAGTTACAGACTTAACTTTCTTTTAATTTTTCTTTCTTTTTACACTTTGCTTTGTATGCTGTTGAATCTTAATCTTATTTTTTTTGTTTTCTTAGATAAAAATCATATCTTTGAGGAAAGAATAAAAAAGTTTCTCTTTTCTTTTTCATTTTTATTAAAAAAGAAAAAAGTGCAGAAGGCAAAGAAGTTGGTATTTTGCCCAACTGGGTATTTTAGTTTGATAATTTGAGGCATCATATTGTGTCTCATGCTTGGTGCTTATTTGATTTAATGGGTTCACTCATATTGTATGATATTTTGTTGTGGAATCTCGTGGAGAAACACTTGAAAGTTGTAATCTTTGTTTTTTTTTTAATTTTATTTTTAAATCGTTTAATTGCGACTTTGGCATATTGTTGTTTCGGTACCTGCAAAATTACAAATTCTGGTGCAATTAGATTAGAAAGAATATTGATTAGATTAGAAAGAATATTGATCAAGAGAATGTAGTCATTTAATGTTCTCTTTTTTGTAATATTTCAGATTTGTGGAGATAGAGAGATGAAGTGCACTAGTTTTCGACTTCCAGAAGATGTCATGATTGATATTTTCTTGCGACTGGAGGTAAAGAATCTCGCACGGTTGCGGTGTGTGTGCAAATCATGGAATACTTTACTCACCAGCAAGACTTTTGTTGAGATCCATCTTAATCAGTCCATGAGAAATCCCCGTCCTCTTCTCTTTAGACATGGTATCAGCCCTTCATATCTGGGCTTCTATTCAACAAAATGCAAGGAGTTTGAGGATCTTTGTGATCCCCCATTTCGTACACAACTTGTAGATCTGGATGTGGTTGGGTCTTGTAATGGCGTGCTTTGTTTCTGCAGCAATGGTTCTGACCGTTCTGTCATCTATTTGTGGAATCCTTTGATCAAAAAGTACATAACACTCCCCAGACCCTCCCTTAATCCTCGGTACCTTGGGTTTGGTGTCAATTCAGTAAGCGGCCATCTTGATGACTTCAAAGTTGTAACCATCTCTGCCAATGCAGATGCTGAGGTCTACAGTCTGAGATCAAATTCATGGAAAAATATTGCTAATGGTTTCCCTCGGAGTATTGAGATAAATCGTAGTCATATCAACTCTTCTGTCTTTCTAAAGGGATCTGTACACTGGTGTGCTCGGTTCAGCTGTTATCATGATAATAACTGCCCTTGGCTTATAGTCTCGTTTGACTTTGCCAAGGAGGCTTTCCAAACAGTTATGATGCCATATGGCTTGTCCACTGATGATGCTGATAAGTATCTGAATGTTTTTGATGGATATCTTTGTGTTTTTGCTACCATTCCTAATAACACCTTTCGTTCTTATGAGTTATGGGTGATGAAGGAGTATGGATTAACTGAGTCCTGGACTAAATTATACACAATTGAAAAACCTCAGAGAATTTGGTGGCCACTGGGGTTTACAGAGCGGGGTAAAATTTTTATACGAGGGGAATGCCGGCATGGTGGCTATGGTTTACTTGTCTACAATCCACACAGTGACACATTTAAGTGCATTGGAGTCCACCTTCCATATTATGCAATTCAAGTGCTGAATTTTGTGGAGAGTATAATTGAACCTGTGTCGCAATCTCTGATTCTGAGTAGAAGTTGAATTTTCCTTGAGCTTGGGGGAGAATGGGCATCTACTGCAGCAAAGGGGAATCTTGCTCCCTTAAATGACCTTTCATAACTTGTTTCTAGTCTGTCTGGCAACGATCGAGATGGATGCTTTCTAGTGTGTTTGCAAATTGTGGGTAAATATTTTCTGTCTTCCTCTATCGATGCTGGATTTATTCAGTTTATCTAAGTTTAGTGCTTTGGTCCTCTGTAACATAGATTGTATATTTTCCACCTGGAAGAGGGCATCTGTCAAAATGTCTTCTATATTTGTGTATTCTAATTGCTAATATGATTGCATTAGCATAGCCATTGAACCATCATCAAAATTTGATTATATTCTTGACTTGTATGTCAACTTGTTTCTGTCTCAAAACATATTATCCTTCGTTTGCAATTGGCCGCTTTTTCAGTGCTTGAAGTCAGTCCTCTATTATGGAGTATGTATGTGGAATGACTCTGGCTTTCTTCTCTGTTTTGGCAGTATATTATTTTGTCTTTAGGACTTAGGCTTTTAGATCTTTCTGGATGTATAATTGATTGCAATATTCCTTGTGTACTTGAATTGATCTTTTTGCACTCATAATTGATGTTGACTTTTGCAGTTATGATTTGCTGAAAGCTAATTGCACTTTACTATTGAAACTACCTTACTTTTTGCTGCAAATATAATATGCTAATTGCTAAGAGGATTTGAGCTACTTACTATATAAAAACCCCACTAGAAATATACAACTTTCCCAAGTCAAGATAACACAATGAAATTATATTTTTGAAGTGCTAACTCAAGAGGGTCTAGAGGTGCTTATCGGCTTAATTTACCTAAGCTATGATGTTTTCCGGCTGTTATCCTGCATGGAAGAGTTGAAATATACAGGAGGTACAGTAGTATCAGTTGGCATTTTCTCAGGTTTCTTCTGCCATTGAGGGTCCAGAGAGATGAGAACACCATTTTTAGAATAGAGCCTCAGAACTAGGCTAAACAGCACTGGTTTTGTGACTTGGAGGTTGCAGGAGCGTGACCCATCATAAGACTCTGAATAAAGGCAACCATCTGAGAAATGAAACATTTGATTTCTGACATCAGTGCCATGTAGAGAAAACATAGTTAGAAACTTAATAGCAGTTCATATGTGAAAGCTCTTACTGAAGCAAGTCCAATGCACATAATACTGAAACCTGGGAAATTGAATGGTGCTCCTTTAGATAAGAACAAAGCTGGATGAACAAAAAGATCAGTTAAACTGTCAAGTCTTTGAATATATTCATGCAGAAATAGTCCATTGAGTCACTGGCTTCTCCCACCATAGTAACCAGAATGGGGCACAAAATTTCTAACTAGACAACCCCCGTCCCTAGGTGGCAATGCGTCAAACCATCATGTGGGTAACAAAGCCCGTTACAACATTTTATGGTTTTCTAAGAGATGATCAATCCTTTACTTACCTGTCAAAGGACTGAAAATCAATGGAGAAATGATGTTTGCAAAGGAACTTATGCCTGAGATACATCCCTGAGCCTTTCCCTGCTCATTTGGGCCAACTTGTTTTGATACAATACTGCGAAACTATGGTTGAAAATTTCATTAGCAGTCATTTTGCAATCAACTGAGAATAGCTTTTAGCATAAATTTAGTTAACTTACAGATGGGGTTGCAAAAACAACAAGAACACTAAATGCTGTGGTTGCGTACGGAACCTGCATGAAAATGTTTTTAGGAATTTTAAGCAACATAACGTGGACAGAAATCTGTTTTCTGGTAATTAAAGAAAGAAGCCGCAGCTTGAAAACTTTGTTGAAGAAAATTTTAATTACCCAAGCTGACCAAGATATGCTGCAAATAAACATCTGCATTCGATCATATCGAGTAAAGCATCAGCAATCTGGGCTTAATGTAACACAGTTAAAAAGTTCATTAATGGCATTGGCGTATGTACAAGCACTTACATTAATACAAGCTGCAAAGAGCCCCAATGAAAGCAACTTTGCTTCTCCCAAAATGGGTGCTAACAAGGGCATGAATAGCAGCTGCAGAATAATATATATGTGAAAGGAAAATGTTAAGCAAATGAAAAAGCAGATTTTTTATTAATGAAACGTACAGACTTGAACCTGAGACCTAAGTCTTAGTAAGGCAGCCCACTATTCAGTGGAGCTAGGTTTAGGTCTAAATTAAAAGGCACATTAACTAAATAGAAGGTTACGTAACACTTGCCTGTGAAATTGTTCCAGCAAGCCCAGAAATCAGCATTAGATCAGCAAACTGGTTCTTATTGAAGTGAAATTGAGCCTTTAAGAAGAACTGCATGACATTAAAAAAATCCAAGTTAGCTTCTCTTCTAATGTGGGTTGGGCAATAACAATCGAACACTGTCGCTTCTGTTTGTAAAGTAGTTTGTCTAATTAGCATCATCGACATTTATACATACCAGAAATGAAGCTTGCATTCCTCCCTCTGATAGACCGCTGAAGAATGCAACAACTGCGGCTTGTGATAATGTGACACTGCAGCATATTTAGGATCATTTTACAAGTTGCAGCTCTCTCAAAACCACATTAAGACAGAAAATTATTATTACCTGCTCTTGAGCAAGCAAATGAGATCCCTTATTGAAGGGATCTTTTTGCGTACTGGTATCTTCACTGGTGAATTACTCTCATTTTGATTACCACCTTCTGCTTCTTCCGTAATGATTGGTCGTGTTAAATCATCATCACTGGGTACATCATCCTTGAGGAAAACTCTCATGTATGCAGCAGCAAGCATTGATACAAAAGTAGCTGCCTGAAAAAGTACGCAAACATATATATATTTTTAAGAATCCTCAGGTGCTAGCGTTCACATTTTTTAAAATTCAGACAACAAATTGTCTATATTAAATATTAAGAGCTACTAAAAGATGAAAATTATTTTACTATAATTTTTTTTTTTGTAAAGAGTTTGCAAGAAAATAATACGGACATATATAGTAAATTTTTAAAAGACTAAATTATATAATCAATTCTTTATTTAAAAAAAAAAAAAACCTGAAATGCGGAAGTAGTGGGGATGAAACGAGCGGTCAGGGTTCCAAAGACAAATGAGGCTGACAAAACACCCAATAAAATTCCGAATGCTGATGCCCTTTGTCTTTCTGAAATGTGATCTGCCTGAGAAGGATTCAACAGTTTCGTGAGCACAGATTAATTGGTTGCGGGCACAGCTGAAAGGCAGTTAAGTTTAATTACTTGGCCAGGAGTGACGATTAATTAATTACCACATAAGCAAGAGCAAGGCAGTTAATGCTGCCTTCACAAACCATGGCCGTGAGGGTTCTGATCACGTAATATGCATAAAAGAAGCTGATGCTCCTTCTATATGCCAATATGGCTGCATCCAAATACGGTCGAAGCAAGAAATCAGAGGTCTAATTTGAGACTGGGAGAGAATGGGGCAAATGATGAAACTACATGATAAAATTAGTTTTGTGTCATTTATGCTCCAAAACTCATTATTTACAGAAAATAAAATAATAATAATGCTTTCTCTACAAGGAGTTGCTAAGTTACAGCAGCTCCTAAAAAATCATGAGAACAGCGTAATAAGTAGTGGGATCCACATTATTTTTAAGGAAACAGTAAATTTCATATGCAACTCACCAATTCCTTCTCTACAATAGTTACATAAATATATTCAAAAGGATATGAGTTACCATGACTAGTGAGTAAGTCGAGTAAATGAGGGTGTTATAGACACTTTCCGACACCAAATTGGCAGTGCATGCAAAATTTCCAAATTAAATTTTGAGGCATCTGTAAATAAATTACCCAAATTTATTTGTGGTGTACAGTTTGTGATTAACAACATAATAACATACATATGTGTCACAACCTAGGCAGGCAGGCAGGCGTAGTGCTTACGTTTTGACACAACAGAGGGACCGTATGTGATGTGACCAATGACACAGAGCCCATTTTTCATATCTTGGTGACGCATCATCCATTAATAAAATAATAATGGGTCAATGGTGGGGCCCTGAGCGCGCATGCAGAAGTACACATAATAGCTTGATTGAAAGTAAAAAATAAAAAAATAAAAAAAAGCAGGTTTTTTGACATGAGCAAACAGCTAGGGCGACACACTTACCTAGTACGTACTGTACTTACCTAGTGGGATTATCGATAGAGTCAATGGCAAAGTGAGCATGGCTTTTCTTCCATACTGGTCCGAAAGATTCCCAATAACTGGCATCATCACTAAGGTTCCCAATCCTATGATCTGCATCATCAAACATGATCAAACGTGTTCAAAATATCGGGTCATTTGCTTTCGGCCTCGGTCTCTAAAAATTGGAAAAAAGGAAAATTCAATTTGATGTCTCAGAAATTAAAAGTTTGTGTATATATTATATATGGACACTGGGTCCCTTTAGATTCGATGGTATGAGTGTGTAGGCATTATTGTATGACACATGGGGAATCACTACATACGAGTGTGATTTTACTAATTGATTCGTGGGTTTATTCAAGAAAAAGGGAATTAGTGGAGGGATCCACTTATCATTTCATAGAATGCACTGCGCTTAAAATAGCAGGATAGGCATATGCAACGGAGTTAGTTGTTAAAGAATCACAAAATCAAGGGTTGGTGTTTATTTGGAGGTGAGGTTTCTGATTTTTACTTCTTTTTTTTTTTTTTCAAAGAAAATATAATAAGTTAGGTTGTGTTTGTATTATTGTCTTAAATTTGAATATATTTGAATTTAACTGAAGAAAGTTAAATTCAGATTTCAGATATTTATTATTTACAGAGGATATTAATTATTATTTTCTTAAAAAAAAACTCCTAATATACAAAGTTAAAAGAATTACATACTCCTAATAATACAGTACCATACATACATAGACAGCACATTGGAGTCACGATTTTTTGTTTTTTTATTGCAGCAACCGGTCCTGGCGTTCTCAAATTAGAAAGAAAGCAAATATTCACAACACTTGATAATTTCATATTATAAAAGCAACCATTCGAGCAAAAACTTAAAACTATAGATAGAAGGCCAACGTCAGTATTTAAATGTTTTCTTGGTTCGTATGAATGCTTAAGAAGGACAAAGACAGAGAGAAACTATCGGACACTCAGGAATCAGCTTTCGAAAATAGGGGGCCAAAAT
Source organism: Luvunga scandens (assembly GCA_030449905.1). Classification (NCBI taxonomy): domain Eukaryota; kingdom Viridiplantae; phylum Streptophyta; class Magnoliopsida; order Sapindales; family Rutaceae; genus Luvunga; species Luvunga scandens. The sequence goes on from JASUUG010000714.1 coordinate 1,030,003, forward strand.
GTGAAAACAAGAAATAAGAGCGGCAAAAAGGAAAAAGAAAAAGGGTGGGATCTGGGAGGGCCATGCCTTCTCTTACTCTAGGCCTTTACTGTAGTTTCGCTCATGCTGAGGAATGTAGTTGAACTCAAGTGATGTATTGTCGAACTCAATATGCAACATGGTCGCGTGTGTGTGTGTATAATATACATGGCTATCTCCAATCTAGCTTCGATGAACATAACATGAAAATAGATATTTTTTTCGGGAAGGTTACGAGTCAACAATATGGTAGGTTCGAAATCTAGGTGGGGGAGCCAAACACAATTTCACAAGTACGCATTTATTTGCTTCCTGTTAAACCTTGTTGTTTATCCTTATTTTAGTAAAGGAACAGAAACAATAGAATTTAGTAATTAATATTAGTTAAAAAAAAAAAAATCCATGTTCATGCGTGTAACTGATAATAAATTAATAATGTACGTGTTAGTGGGAGACAGAAAATAAAGGAAAGATATATATATTTCCCTGTTCTATTAAAACTGTTAATTAGATATATATATAAAAAATAAACTGTTTAAAATTTAATTTGTGCAGTCGCAGAATAAATAATTTGCTGAAATTCAAGTCAGGATGCACGTAACTTGGCTTAATGAAGTAAGAGTAAGAGGAAGTTAAATAATTAATCAACGTACCGCTTGCTGGAAGCCGGAGAGATAAATGGCAAGGGAGCATTCATCTACGCCAGGGCAAAGCGCCATCATGGTAACGTCGGTAACGGCCGGAATTACCATCATGTTGGCGAAACCCCAGAGGAAAACAGTCACCAAGAGGTGGCTCAAAGTTTTTATCTCCTTCTCCATTCCAATTTAAGTCTCTAGTAGTAGAAGCTGAAGCAGTAATATTGTTACAATTATATAATCTCGCCTTATCTACAAGTAAGGGTTCAAAAAGAGAGAGTAAGGTGGTCGGTACAAAATTAATAAATTTTCATGGGACCATATGGGGTCATCAGCTTTTGCTTTTATGTGTACAATCGAGAGAGAGAGAGAGAGAGAGCAAACGAAAGGTCGGGAAAAAAGATATTCTTCATGAATGGGAGGTTGCTTTATGTTTTTGTCTCTGATTTTTAAGCCAGTGATGAAAAGGAAAACGACATATAGAGAGGTATCGCCTTGCTTCAAGTTATTGTAAAGACAGAGAATTATCTGATGTATATCCTGTATGTGGAATGGGAACTTTTATACATGTGAGAAGCATATACGATAAATGTATGGACAAAAATAGCTTGATTAGTCTTCAGGGCAAGTATCCCAATCACTTGCTCCCCCTGCTTTTCCATGCTTCGAAGCTAAGTTATGAGGCTTGACACTTTGATTGTTACCCTTTTTTTTATCATAAATCTTAAGAAAGAAATATATATATATATATATATATATATACACGCGCGCGTTAACACAGACACTATCTATATATATATATATATGTGTGGGTGTAATTTTGTTAGATGATGTCTCACTTTATAAAATGTGAATTTTATTTATGTAGATTTTAACAGTATAATATTGATTTGATGCAATTGAGCACTAATTTTTTTTTTTTAAGGCTAATTACAAGCCCCCCTACACATATCCAGAATTGATAGGATTCCACATTATTTAATTTTTTCGAATTGGATTAACATGCTCCAAGTAACTCTTTTTAACTGATCACTTAGAGCATTGAGCTCTGATTTAAGGGCAACTTTGGTGGTTTCAATAGATGGCAAAAATGAGTCCAATAATAGAATTATTATATAGTGAACAACGTTGCACACATTACGTTGAGCAACATATAGTACGGTGCGACAAAGTTAATGTATCGCTACTGATAATAAAATATTCTTTTTCTTCTTTAATAATATGCTCTGTCTCTCTCTTTCTTTCTTTCTTTCTTTTTCTTTTTTCTCGCCCTCTTTTCCTTCATCTTGAAGACAGAAAAAGGCGGAGGCAACCGTCTGTGAAGACTGAAGAGATTTTTATTTGCAAGTTGGCATGCTTCGTTCACAATTATGAAAGCAGGTATTACTTCTTTTCCTAATTTTTGACTAGATCTAAGCCAAGAAAAATGCAGTAAGTGACTTTTTAACTTGTCCTCCTCTTTTTTTGCTTTATTTAATATAACGGTCCAATTAAGGGCACTTCATGTATTTAATGATAAATTGACCCGAACATAAGCAACTTGCAAGACTGATTAAGAAAAGGAAATTAAGTGGGTACTGATTGATTTAATTACAGTTGCTCTTGTGGTAGTATAAATTAAAATTAAGTTTAATTCATGTGTGAGAAGGGTCATGGAGGGCTTGAGTCTAGATGCCTAAGAAACTGATCATTTGTGCTAAACCAATGGAGCAAGTTAGAAATAATAAAATGGGTCATTAGATCATGTTTGCGTCATATCAGATTAGTGTCGAGTCAAATTTAGGTCGATTCAAATCCGATCCATTTAATAATCGTGTTAAAATATTGAGACCCAAACCCGACACACAAAAATAATTAGATTACCCAATAACCCGCTTAATATCTATATATTAAACAAAATTTACATAAAACATTTACATGTTGGCATTCATACATGCATACATACTTTATCGATATTATAAAATATACAGATATACCAAAATATTACACATTTACACTATTGAAGTTTTAATTATATATATGTAAATAATATTAAATATCGATATTATAAAATATACATGTCTATCAATATTTTACACATTTATACTATTAAAACTCTAAACGTATATAAAATTTTATAAATAAAACACTGCATTTATATTCATCCTTTTAAAAAATCAAAAGAAAAAAGAAAATCATCTCTAATATTTGAGTTTTGATAACAAGAACTTGTAAATTATTTTAAAATAAAAAATATAATCGTGTCATTTATTGGGTAAATGAGTCAAAAACTTTAACCCTAACCCGACGCAAAAAAAAAAATCATGTCGATCCCGACCCGACTCATTTAATAATCGTGTTAAATTTGACGACTCATACCCATTTATTTGTACCGTATTCGTGTCAGATAATCAGGTCGTGTCAAATTTTGTCAGCTTTAAAGCAAGCAATTACTTAAGCTTATGAAAAGGCAATGGAAAATGTTAGTGCGAAAAAGTACTAATTAACAAAGAAATTAATAATAAATTTATTATTAGTGTTGGGATCTAACCTAAGATATCAAGATATCCAATTCAAAAGATTAGTCTATTAAGTTAAGCAACTAATCTTATTTATAAGATTGAATAACTCGATAATTAGTGATTTAGGTTTGGTAGATTCGAATAACGAGATTGATTGATATTGATTGTGGTTGATGAGTTCGATCAGTGAAGGTGGATACTTATCACGGTGATCACTTGCATGAAAATGAATTAATTAAGCTCGATTTGATGCAAAACCCCCCTCAAAAAGGAATACAATTCAGGGGCAGAAGAAATAAAGTATTTTAAGTAGGGCCAATATATTTAACAAGTTTGAGCGCCTATCGTTTTGGTTTTTACAATCAACCCAAAGAAGAGATCCTTTGAGTTATATAACTTGCAAGACTGATTCACCAGAAGGCAGGATGCCTTCCTCACGTTAGATCGACCCATCCAATCGTCCATAGTCCTTTCAAATTCGAGACCCACGTCCAAAGCTGTCGCATTTATTGGGCCGACAATCATTTTCAATACATGAGTGGTGCCTTTCACACCAATTTAAAATCCTTATAAAACCCATATTACAAAAAAGAACATATATGAATTTAACTAAATTAAGATATTATTACAGTTGCAAACCACGAACGCTCCTGTCTTTCAATGAAACAAATAATTTTGAGGCAATGATAAGATTTTTACTATAAAAAAATTATATTTAATATTTAGTTACACTCTATTGCAACCTTGTATTCTTTTTCTGTAATTTTCGTTAAAATAAGAGCTATATATATATATATATATATATATATATATATATATATATATATATATATATATATATATATATATATATATATATATATATATATATATATATATATATATATATATATATAATAAGTGGGGTTTCATAATAGTTTTAAAGGGGTATTAGGAGCTTCACTCAAAAAAGACTAGAGCCAGTTAAATAGCCCTCCAATATTCTTTCAAAAGTTAAGCATATAAGATTTATTATTAAACTAAGTGTTTTATGAGTACTGAATCGATAATTATGATATAAATTTTTATTTTATTTTTCTTTTCTTATGAACAATCATTGATTTAGCAGTCAGTAAAAACTCAATTAATTAGCATCAAATCCGAAATCGTCGTTTTTGAAAATGAAACAGTAGCTAGGGGTTCAAATACCAACAGCTCTGGTATGCTAACCAATGCAACTCAACTTGCAAGAATAGGCTTTGCTAGAATCAGGAACGGTATTTGATGGTGCATGTTTTAACTTTAGTAGGAAACCCATTTTGCATTAGTTAGCACTTTCTAAGTAAAAGGTCCTCCAAACCCACTAGCCATCCTTTCAACTGCTTTAAGTGGAACTCAAGTCTTTCACATGTGTATTCAAAGACCTACAATTATTGTTGGCAGTTAAGTTAGTTAGAGAGAGCAATGATACATATCCCATATCGTAAGAACAGCCTATAAACAGCTAAATTCATTGACAATTTTCATTCCTGACCAAAACCAAACCGAATTCAATTTTGAGATGTGTTCACAACCACCGGATTCACCTGAAAAAAATGCCACCTAAGATCTATTCACATGTTGTTTAACTATTCCACAACAGAATGGTTTTTGCCCTGTGACACAAGCACCCATCAACTAACGCGCATTTGTATATTGAGTAGATAATGTAAACGGATTAATCAAAACAAAGCCTTTCTTTCACGCATACGCGTCGCTTTAATTATTTATATATATATATATATATATATATGTATCCCACCGCAGCAGTTGGAGCTTTGCATGTGAGGGGTCGCGAGATTCGTTATGTTTTGTATTATGTTGCTTCCATTTACAAGTAAAACATCAATATCTTCCTTTGAAAAATAATTTTAATATCGACGTTACCACATATATGATAACGCTTTGACTCATGATTCGGTTTACACACGCCTCAAAAATTGCACATTGAAGGGTTGGTATTATCATTATTATATTTATATATATATATATATATAACTAATTCCGAAATTTACTCCCCACGATATGGAAGATATCTACCCCCTATTCACATTTTGTGAGAGGAGAAATGTGAAATCAGACTTTGACGTCAACGTGATTGAGGTGACAAGCCCACCACTAAACCCAAGCTTTAGTGGCTAATTAAAGATTAGTTAATGTACCTTTTCAAAAAAAAAAGGATTGGTTAATGTACAATGTTATTAATTATTATAGGGGGTAAAAGTAAATGTTACTTTTGAACAAACAAATAAAACTGATCAATTTGTTTATTTCTTTTGTGAGATATAGTCTACACACCGATATATATAGTAATTTTCCAATCATGAATTCTTAATTTCATTAAAGTAAGGGATAAGTTAAAGAAAAAAAATAGTGTATTGGAGTCTGTATTTTTTTTGTTTTATAACTTATCCCTAACTTTATTAAAATTAGGAATTCTTGATTGATAAATTACCCCCCAATATGTGTGTGTGCGTATGTAGTAGTTTATTATAATCTATAGATATGTATAATTTGATGTAGAAATTTATCCTAAAATGTAAGGAGATAATCTACTTCTACCCACAAATGTGAAAAGATAATAAATATTGACTCGAATCATCTGTCATTTCACCGTAACATTTAACTGACTTTATGTGCATTAATTTGATATCTTGGAAAATCAAAGGGAAAATGATATCTACACCCCCCAAGGTTTGAAGAAATGACACCAACATTCCTAAATTTTCAAAAAAAAGGACACCGAGACCACCGTTTGATTATCATACCCTTTATCTCTATTATCCCAAAAAAATTTTAATAAATACAAATATTATATAAATAATGTAATCTATGTAGTAGACTAATAATATTAAAATATTTTAATATTTTAATAAATTTAAATATGTAAATTATTATATTTATTTTAATAATATTTTTTTTGTTGTTGAGATTTTAAATAAATATTTGCATTAAATACATTTTACAATTACAAAAAGTCTCTCATATAATAATGTTAAAATTATTATTTTATATTCAAAATAATTTAAATTTTAATACATTTATTTTGACACTATATTCTATTTATTACAAAATTTGCTTTAATATAATAAAATATATCTAATAGATTGTAAAATATTAAAATATTTTTAAAAATATTGAAATTATTTTAAAATGTATACATTATTATATTTATTTTAATGTTATATTTCTATTTATTATATGGCATTAGAGTCAAATTTTTTTTGGGGATAATAAAAGTAAAGGGTATTATAATTAAAAGGGGTCTTGGTATCTCTTTTCAAAAACTTGAAAATATTGATGATTATTTTTCCAAATTTTGGAGATGTAAATGTCCTTTTTTCCCAAAATCAAAATATAGTTTCTGATGAGTAACAGATTCAGAAAGTGCACATGTCTTTGGAAGAAAATAACAAAACCATTTCTAATTCTTCTCTAGCATGTGCAGTGACAGTATCCCCTGAATACGTGTATAAGCAATCAATTTACTGGGATAGACAGAAGGGCAAGTAGGTGCAGTTCTAACAAAGTCAAATACTGCAATTTTATAATGATGGGATTCTTGTGGTTTAGCTAAGGTTTCTAATATTATTAATTAATTAACCGACCTTTCCATTAATTTGTTAAAGATCTATTGACCATCGATCGCTATATAAGGGCAAATGTGCGATAGCAGTTTTGCATATACAATTAATACCATAAAAAAAAAAAAGTACGTAACTTAGAAATTGAAAGAGAGATCATCATCATCCATCATGGAATATTTGAAGGTTTCAGGAAGCAAAGCATCGCCAAAGAGAGAGCTTCGGGCTTCAAAAAATCGACAACAACAAAAGACGGTGATGAGCAATGTAATGGAAGCAATTGCACAAGTGAGCAATGGAGAAGGAGGTGTTCATGTTTCAGACGCCAATGATAATGGAGTTGTGAGAATGAAGATCATGGTGAGGAAGCAAGATTTAAAGCAAGTACTTCAAGTGATGAATATGAATGGTGCTACTAACAGTCAGAGTCGCAGCCAAACTGCAAATGCACCGTCATCGACGTCGTCTGCAGAGCAGTTGCTGAATCTTCTGAGAAGAAAGCATAATGTTGTGCGAGCTGTTAATTCCGGGAAAGAGAACCGGCGACGTTCTTGGAGGCCTGAGCTTCAGAGCATCCCTGAAGAGAATATATACGTATAATTTTTGTAGTTTATGTATTCATCATGCATGTAATTAGTTAACTACTAGTTAATTAATTAAGTAGTTTGTTGACATAACCATCGACATCGAGCTGAAGAAGTAGTACTTCTGTATGATTGATTTCATGCTGATCATATGGATATTTTTAATTAATTTTTCGCAAATTTAAATGTTCCTTCTATGCTTGGCATCAAAGTTTCGTCCATCTAAGGTACCTAATCCATACTTTTTTCCCACATACATGATTAAAAAAATTATTAAATCAATTAAATAATTTAAGATATTCATAATCCCAACTACTAGTCATAAAATGGTAAGATTAGCAAAGATATTGCTACTCAAGAGGGATTTGGACGAGTTTTAAAATATTCGGAGACTTTTAATTAATTTTGTTAAGCAACAAGAGGTTTCACTCTCTTTCTCTATGTATAGTAAAACCTCCCTAATAATATTAATATGGTCATAAAAAAATTTTTGTGCCAATTTGAGCCAATTAGAAATAAGAATAAAATTTACATTATAATAAGTTATAGTTTTTTTAGATTTTATCTTAAGAAACTTACTTTCGTTTAATAATAATTAGCTATATATTGCCAAATATATATATATGTGTGTGTGTGTGTGTGTGTGTGTGTGTGTGTGTGTGTGCGTGCGTGCGTGCATTGCGTGTGCGTGTGCGCGTGTGCATGTGTGTATTATCTTATATGAAAGCTTTAAGATAGAATAAATAAAATATTTTTTTAAAGTTGTTTGGGATAATGGTTTTTTTTCTTCAGAATTGTGACCAAATCTAATATAGGGTGTTGAGTGTCGCTAGTAAGGTATCTTCCAGAGACCATTACATGTATTTATTTTCGGCATATAATATATTGTTTCTAAACGTATAAGATTAAAATTTCCAGCTGTATAAGATTAATATAGAGTATTCTTTACTTCTATATTACTTGAACTAAGAATAACTAAGTTATAGAGCATTCTTTACTTCTATATCTCTTGAATTAAGAATAACTAAGTTATACTAATCATGTTTATAACTACACTTCTATTAAATAATAACCTAGTCATAATAATAAAAATTATTGGTTCCAACATGACCAAAAAGTTTACTAATATGCCACCGACACCCAAAGAAGATTTTTTTTTTTTTTTGTTTTGGCATAGAGAGGCCTTAAGTAGCTTCAGAACAAAATAAACAATTAAGAATATCAAGGTGATTCAACGACTCGAGATTTTTTCATGTATTGAATGTCATGATGCCGATTCCTTCGATGGTACTCTGAGGCTTTGCATTTGACTTGCTGCACCGTCGGTCCCTTCATTTTTCAACACTGCCATTCTTCTTTTAAGTAGATGATGAATAAACTAAACCTAGTACTATATCTAGTTGATAATTAATTCAATCAAGAAATCATAATTTCATATATGATATAAGCGAGCTTGCAACTAAAAAAGAAGAAAAAAGAAAAAAGAAAAGAGCTGCTGGATTTAAGAAATGAGCCTCAACTTTAATTAAGTGATGTTTCAAAGTACGATTTCACTCTATTGAATCATATACCCAGCTAGTTATTTGGAGTTGGCATGCATTTGGATAATTTTTTTATCACAAGTCAAATAATAATCCAACCTTGCAAAAATTGTTGAAGAAAAATTCTCTAGAAATTCGGTATATTATATTTATAGTGCTGGAATTAAAATTTGGGATGGATTGACGGTGTCATAAATCAATTTATAATATTGTAAAAATCGATTTAAAATGTAGTAAATTCATTCCGAACTTTAATTCCAGATTTGAAAGTTTTCCTTGTGTATGTGGCTGTGATATATAGTAGTTTGATGTGTGACCACAGACAGCTATAACAAATTAATTAAGTCCAAAAACTACCATTTCAAATCGTATCCAGATTCTTGAGGTTTTGGCCAAGTTTTTTTCTTTTTCTTTTTTTTTTTAAATATGTAATTATAATTAAATAATGTGCCTTTAATTAATCTATTAATGATCTGCTGACGATCCATCTCCGCGTAAAGCTCAACGTGCGCAGCAGCTTTGATGCATTCAAATTAAACAGAGAATAAACATTGAAACAGATTGACTGATAATTTATTAAGTAGAAAAGAAACTATTGAGCACCTGAAGGCTGCAGGAGGCAAAGCATCGCCAGAGAAAGAGCTTCGTGCTTCGAAAAATCAATAACAACAAAGGACTATGGTGAGCAGTGTAATGGAATCCGTTCCACAGGTGAATGGAGGTGGAGGAGGCAATAATAATACTGTTTCAGAAACGAATAATGAAAGAAATGGAGTTGTGAGAATGAAGATGGGGGTGAGGAAACAAGATTTGAAGCAAATGCTTCGAGTAAATGCTTGTTGGATCTTTAAAATATCTGCTTTCTTTTGCTGATGGATACTAAATCTGCAGTGAGAACTTGCGTCTTATCCAAGAAATGGAAGCATTATTGGACTCAAATCCATAATCTTAATTTCAGAGACTCCTTCATGACTACGAAGAGTTATGAGCAATTTAAACGTCACGTCTAGATTAAAGTTTTTTTAGCTTAAACTCGAGGAGCAAATCTTTGGCAACAAGAACATGGATATGTAAATCAAAATAATCCTCGACATCTATGCACGTTTAACTACGGGCTGCCGTGTTGGTGAATCGTAATGAGGACGATATTTAACGTCTAACGTGCTTGACTTCATCTGTCATATTGCATTTATCAGAACAATAGAGGCCATCCAAACGCTGTTAGTTCTTAAGCTTCGACGGAAACATAAACATTACATGGAGTTACTAGTTTCGCTCAAAGTACTAATGAAAAGGTTAAAATAGATAACAATCTGTAGTCATAACACCAAAGGATTTCTTTCTAGCTAGCTTCGTGAAACCATTTTTTAGCCATATCTGATTTTCATCCTACTGCTTCAAGCTCAAGGGTGGCTGATCCTTGCTTCAGCTTTTACAATTCCTCGTTAATTTAGAAAGAAAAGCATCTGTAACTGCAAGAATCTAATCCAAAGTATGGTGATCTCAGTAACCTGTTTCACGCGGGGTAATATATAACAGACCATGTCTATTCAAATCAAAATTCCAGGCGCCAGATAAATAAGTTGAACTACAGAGAAACAAAAAAGAGCAAACCGAAAATGTTGAACTACACATGGTAATGTACGTCGGGTCTCGCTTAAGCGCAAACCCTTAAATCTTTGTAAATTGAGCTTTCGAGGCAAAGGCTATATAGTGGCTCATTTGTGAAAATGAGAATTGGAAACTATGTCAGGTCACATGCTGTTGAAGAGCTTGTTACTGGTAGTGGTTTGTGTTTAAAGCCTCTTTCAATTTCAGACTGTGTGATGCTATAATCACGAATTCAGCTCACATTGGGTCAATGACAACTTTGTATCTTTCTAAAGTCTTGTTCTACTTTCATTTTATTCAAAACAGATATATTTTCCAGAGTGGCATGAATCTGGAGAACCCATTCTCAGATGGATGAAAGATGTTTATGGGATTTATGGTATTTTAGTAACTGTCTCCTCAATTCTCATGTTTCATCAAGTAATGATTAACTGATTATAAGCATGTGAGGATAATGGGAGGAGAAAAGTGATTAGAAATTAAGTAGCAAGTAATAGCAAAGAGTGAGCCAATCAAATATGACAGACACATCACTTGCCCCATCTGTTGGGATACAAACTAAGTATCCCAGTTGGTCCTTTTCTTTGTTACTTTCACATCACTTGAGTGATTAACTTTCTTCTTCTTCCACTTCTTCTTATATTTGATTAGAAGGCAAAGATAGGGTCAGCTTAATCTGACTGGGTTACCATTAATTGCAGCTTGCTATATGCGTGCTGGTAGTGAAGAGACTCTGAGACTCCCCAGTGCAAACATATAAAATCAGGACCTCCAAAGTCGAAGCATTAGTCCATTTGCATTAACAAATTAGGCAGCTGCTAGCTTTTAGATTTTAAAGCTTTGCTTGGCAAGCCAAAGCCGCCAAAAGCATGCATTTCACTTGCTCATTGTTGTTCCATTCTTCATAACTTTCCATCTGGATACATGTTATTTGTACCCAACACTTTAGCAGGCTTTTATCAGCAGGTTGCATCTCTTAATTAATAACTTCAAATAATACACTTGAACAAACTCACTACTCACCAGAGAAAGAACTCTTTTTGGCTTTTATGTTAGAATTTTGAGGACATTTATCTTGCAATAAACAAACAGTCAATATATATATATTAAAAGAATTTATGTCAACCCAATTCCAGATGTTAAGTTATCTTATCAGAAGAGAAGAAGTTGCGTAAGTATCTCATTTTTAATTGACATTATATTTTCTAAAAAATATGTACTCTGGCTATCTGAAAGCACGTAAAATTTTTTTAATAGGAATGCTTCATGTTTCTAAATTCTAATTTTAGAATATCACTGTAATACAGTGCTATTGGGTAAACATTTTACTACCTCCTTTACGCCTCATTGTAACAGTTCTCTAAGTTTTCATAACTACGGATATTTTCAACAGAAATTAAGGTGATACTTTAAGATGCCATATGGTATTAAATTATAGATGAAGATATAACTCGAATTTATCTTAAAAAGTTACGATAATGTTAGAGTTACACACCGTTTTGTACAAATAAATGTGAAATTAATTGACACAAAAATAAGGAAAAAAATTAGTTTAAAAAACCCACTCGTTTAAAAAAAAATGAATTACATCATTTTAAAAATTTTAAAAAATAAAAAGAAGGAAAAAAAAAATCCCCTATACATGACAAATCAGAAAATATAATATATCAGCCTGAAATCAGCGGATGCAGAATTTACTTTTGATACTTTCCTTCTATTTTCAATCATGTAATTTCTTACCAACAGATTTATATATCAAACAATTCCCAGAGGGAGGCGTGCATTCTGTCAGTTGATCTTTATTTTGAGATAATTAATAATCGCCATAACCGAAAGTCATGAAAACTAGGCAGGCATGCTTTCCTGCGGAAATTTGATTTTAATGCTCACTTCTCATAGACTTTAATATGGAAACTAGTTGTAGAAATTTGATATTAATATGATAACTAGTTGAAGAAGAACACATGGATCTCTTGTTGAGTTTGGGTTTGAACCTATTCAAGCAAATATATTTATGAGACATAAGGATAAGGTTAGATACAAGAAACTGAACTGGTGTTTTATGACATCTGCTCCAGAATGATTGAAAGTGGTTGCATTCATGCACGGCTGAGTTCCCAGAATCAAAATCAGCTATCTTGATCAGCAATCTACCTAGAAGTACAGACAATATTTTGCCTCATAAGAAGTCCACCATCTTCCCATCACTGTGTTGTGTAAAACCAACCACATAAGCTGTGCTTGTAAGCTCAAAACTTCTCCACTACCTCTCTTGGGAAAATCTTTTCAATCCCATTTCTATTTTCTTAAATTCCTCCTTGACTTCGTCGTTCTTCAAGGCTTCAGCGATGCATCTGGCTAAAACCAAATGCCATCTTCCAAAGCGGAACAACCCCCTTGGCCAATGTCAGGAATCATAGAGTGGAGTGCATCTCCAGATGCACAAACTTTGCCCTTGCTAATATTTCCCCATAAAACCTCCCACGGGTGCCTGAATCTTAGCGGTGATGCTGTAATACAATCTGGCAGATTTTAATCTACAACAGCCGTTACTTGTTCACGTGCCTTGCTCAACATAAATTGCTTCATTTTAACGGGATTAACCTCTAGCTCTTAATCTACATGAAATTTTAGGAACACGCACGAGTGAAAATATGCCCGACTTAAATTTGCTTGTATTACAAGATAGTTATTGCAAGGAAATCTGAAACAAGCAATCAGGCTAAGAAGATGCCATTACCTTGGCTAGAATTGAGCCAAGTGAAATACCAATAAACAGTTGGATCATCACAAGTGATGAAATCAGTTTGCATGCCATTCCCAAAAGACTCAGAGCCATGACTGCCTTTGTAATTTGCATAACCCCTAATGGCAGATCTTCATACAAAAGCTGGCTTCTAGAAGCCAAGCCATTTTGCCACAACCGAGTTCACCCCGTCAAACCCAGCCAGCACCTTTCATTCACAGAAACAATACAATTTTACAAGTCTGTTGAATGATTGATGGTAAAGTTGAATATCTGAAAATTTTATAATGGTAAAGTTGTTTGCTCTTCTCTTAACCTTGGTCTTGATGACGGTTTCATCAGCTAGGTGCAGCGGCTTAAATTGGCCTGATTCTGATTCATCTAGAGACACAACCTTTGAGGAGTATCTGACGGTGCCTCTTGGGAGTGCCTTTTCAAGTGTTTCTGACAACAGCTTCCTTTCCGCACATCGAAGTTCCTATGCTACCCTAAACATCACAAATCCCAAACCACATCAGTTAAAATGATGATTAGTTCAGGAACTATGACATGCTCAATGAGATAACTCACTTATTTCCTTTCGTCTCCAATGCTCTCTCTTTGGCTTGCCCTGATATGATAGAGGTGACCTCTATCCTGCATCAGATCATTTAATGTCAGTTTTAGAAAGCATTTACATTTAGTTATTCATAGGAGAAAGAGTCTCAAACCCCTACAAGATTTGTTCCAGCGGAAGTTAGAATTAAAAAATGAGGGTGTATTTGGTTTCCTCATGATATGAGACTGCAGTACATCATACAGTGCAGTCTCATGTTTGCTGTAGCAAATTGCCGCATTAACTAAATCCCACTAGGAATCGGGTCGAGCTACTTTTTTTTTCCTTTTAATATTATAATAAATAAAAATAAATTTGTAACTTAGCAAAACCCTATCTAATAATACTATATAATTTTTATTTTTATTTTCTTTTATTCTTACATTATAATATTTAATAAGTTACTATACTAATAATAAAAAGTTATATAATATATAAAAATAAAAATATAATATAACATTACATTATTTAATTATATTATAATAATTAATATATGTAAATTGATTATTAGTTTACAATTTAATATAACTAATAATAAATGCTTAAATATTAATAAATTTAAATAATATTAATTCAAAATTAATTTTTAATATAAATAATTATGTAAAATATTATTATATATACTACAATCCATGTTGCAACAAACATGATATTGCATTATAACTTAATACATCCTAATGCAATTTACCATAATACAATATAACTAATACAATATAATACAATGTATCAAACGCATATATAGCATTAAAATGTGCGCCAATAGTAATTAACAATAATCCCTTATCCCCTATCAAATAGGCAGAATTCACAAATCACAATCTAGAGGGGTCTAAATGTCCATTTCTAAACTGATGGGGTTTAACAATCCACTTCAGAAACAGTCCCTTCTTTGGCATGTTTACTATTTATCAAAATCCCACCATCTGGGAATTGGCTTATAACTTCGCCGTAATTAATAAATAGTCGAATTTCAGCTTCCTTTGGACCAGATGATGTTCTCGGCGAAGTAAGTCAGCAGTCCCAACAGCATCCAAAGCTCTCCAAGCATTGGGCCACGTTGAAAATGGAAATCCTGTAGCTCTCAAACTCTGATGATTCCAGTGCCAAGCTTCTGATTCCCAGTCTGCAAACATTATTGTATGTCTATATGTACATATAATATACACGCCCACACACCCATATTTGTGTATTTGAGTGTGGAGTTTAACAATACTTGTGAAGTCCTAAAGAAGTTGTCAGGCCGGCAATTACTATAGACGTTAGAAATCTGGTTAAGTCGGTTAGTGGCTTGTTAATTTTTAAGAAAATCCTCCGACCATGAGCAAATGATCCACAAGCTGCTGATCAGTGAGCACCTGAAACCACAAAAGATTGTAAGAGGTGCCGAAAGTTTTTCCACCATTAACTCTCTGATGCTTAAGTCAGTTTATGGACTCACCAGAAAAAAATAAAATATATAAATAAATAATTTTTTATTTTCGTTGTAAAAATGAGTCAAGACTTTCTAATAATAAAAAAAGTAAAAATAAAACATATCTTCGAGAAGAGTTCAATTCCTTTAATTTGAACTTTCTAGAGTTTTTCTAAAGATTAGAATTTTCATCCTAGAATTTTGAGGAAGACCACTAATTTTCGGCCCACTAAGAACTTGAGCCTTAATAATTGTTTTAATTGAGTCTTGATTCCTAGTAACTTAGTCAAATTTCTTTTCCAAAGCCATCTATTTGAGATAACTGAAATGACCTCTTAGTAAAGGTGATCTACTCGAAGTGACCAAATAACCTCTTAGTCGAGATGATTTATTTGAGACCACCAAATAATCTTTTAGTCAAGGTGATCTGTTCAAGATTGCCAAATAATCTCTTAATTAAGGTTGTCTGCTCAAGGTCATAAAAATTACCTCATAGTCACCTATTAACTCTTTTACTAACTTTTTACTTTGAAGAGAGCACGATGATTTTTGAGCAAATACCTTACCGTGGTCACCTTATTTCATTCCTTAAACAATTCCATCTCCCACAACATCGTCGACTGCTCCCATAATGATGGCTTTGGCTTTAAAGTAAGCTGTTTTTGGCTTTGCTTTTTTCATATTATGGGGATTTATAGTCATGAAGCTCCAATAAGAAAGATTACAGTGATGGTGACCAAAATGGGATAAGTTTTCATATTGACAATGCATCCGTATGCTCTTATGCAAGGTTCCCGTCACCATGGAAATATAAATTAGGCTTGTTGCATCTGGATTTGCATTTTGGAAACTTGAGGCAGATTAATTAGACTTCGCTTTCGCCACCCTCTTTGTTGTGTTTTAGAAGCTAATTAATCCAAGGAACACAAAAGATACAATGCTTTGAACAAATCAAGGTCAAATTAGAAGCAAAAACGGAGAACAAATCAGCAAGATCAAAAGAATCAGAAACTGCAATAGCGATCAAGCTTCTATGTTTGAAGGAAACAGTAACACACTTCCTGCTAATCAAAATAACTCGAAACAGACGATAATTTACAGAGGGCATTACAAAGATTACTAAGAATCAAGAATCACGAAATTTGGCTAAGAAATGAATGAGAAAACACCCACAATTTTTGTGCTGTGCAACAGCCTCTTTATACTGGTGTTTCTGAAAAATTTTCGGAAAACAGCCTAACAACCTTCTAACGGTTACGGCCACGTCATCAAAATATCTGTAAAATGACCCCTTAACTGAAGCCGATCTTCACTATAGCCCAGACACTCTTCCTTGATTACATTTTGGTCCCAAAAGAACAGAGTACATGTCCTCACACTCTGTAGTTGAGTGAAGACCGGAACCAGAACTCATCCACTTGCATTGAACACAAATTATAATTTTCCGATCGTCTACTACCATAGATTAAAATACTTTCCAAGGGTAGAATGAAATTCTTGGCTTCTTTAATTAAATAAGCATAAATTATTGCCTTTACCAAAAAAATAATAAATAAAAATAAACATTGTATTTTTCTAAGTAGAATTTCAATTGCATTACGATATTTGACTCCTTCAAATTATCTTACTAACCTTCACTTCCTAATTTATCTTACTAATTTTTAAAACTTTATGAGCAATTGATGAATTTTATTGTTATTAATGATATTAATTTTAATTTTGCGTGAAAATTTGCTTTATTTAACTTCAATTAAAAAGATGATAGAGATCAAGAGAAGAAAAAGTATTTAATTTTCAATTATTTTTATTTTTCAATAGGGACAATGTTGAAATACATAATACTACCTGAAAGATAAAGATTGATGAGAAAAATTTATAGAGTCAATTAAAACCACGCGTTCCCATTACGCCGATGCCCTTTGGATGTGAGATAATATTATCCACTTCAATGAAAAAACAATTTTGGAAAAGATCAAGTGTCATCAATCAATTCAATGTGAAACGGATCGCACAAGCTCCCCCCATTCACATCGTTTTGTCAAATGATTGATTTTTCTTTCTTTTCCACTTTGTCCACGAGCAAAACTGATTTCGGTTTATTTTATCCACAGAAACCATCTGCGACCAAAATACTATGATATCGGGGCGATCAACACAGAATGATAAAACCTTTTGAGCACACGTGGCAAAAATGTTACAATAATTTCCTCGGAATTACAAAAAGATGAAAGCAGTAGCTACTCATAATTTGTAGGTTTCGATGTTCTTTTACATTCAAAATGTTTCATTACTGTGGATTGGCTTTATCTTATATTTGAATGGGAACACTGACAATGTGGCTAAACTTTACAGCAATACACCTGAAAGAGAAATGCCATATCACTCTCTTGTCGCCTGTTTCCATTAGCACTTATAATTACCACTATAACAAAAGTTGCCAAATCATTTCTGCAGTAAAGGATCATCTCATCTAAACACCGACAAATACAGTATCAGCACCCAGTATGCTAACTGTTCCAAAGTCTTATACGCTGTCAGGAAACTTAGCCTCGTATGTCTGTGGCACCTGAATGCAAAGACAATTTTATGTTATTTCTTTTAACAATTTGGACCCTTCATATGTGAAATAAATAGAACAAAGCCATGCAAATGTTTTTACTATGAATGTTGCAGTGATCATCTTCCCAGCAAACCATCTACCATGGAGAGCACGCTGTGCTGCAAAAGCAGACTGAGTATTTTCAAATCGCAAGTACACAAATCCAGCACTATCCCTGATTATCAAAAAGAAGGCAAATGAAGGTAAGTTAAGGATCAGAAACAGAGATATGATTAAGATAAAGCAGCAAAGAATAATTGAAATCCTCAACTTCATATACTTAGCTACTTCATGCTCTTTACGGTAAAGGATATCAACTAAGATTAGAGTCTTTTTTTAGCCAGAAACATGCTTACTTCATCTAGTAGGTAACATTTTATATTAATGAGGCACATGCCAAACTAGATTAAAAATGGTAATATCAATTTGAAAACTGAACGCACTTCTCAACAAAAATATGTTTCAATTTTCCGAACTTTGAACACTCTCCTTCAACATCTTCTTTGATATCCATATCGAAATCTTCGTACGACTGCCAAAGATCAAACGTTATGATGTGACCACGGATAAAGAGACAAAAAATGAACTTCCAGAAAGTAATGCCCACGTACCTCATTTTTTGGATCAAACATATTCTTCAACAATAGACATTCGCTAGGGACACCGATTGTATCAAAGATGGGAACGCTAGCAGTGGGAACTTGAAGAGCAGTGCCGAGCTGTCCAGGAAGAGTGGGAACTGTACCTTGCACAAGAGGAGGAACAAGGGTAGAAACTGCAGCGGCAGCTCCAAGGAGTGGTGCTGTTGGTAAGGCAAGAGCAGTACTGTTGACTGCAGGCGTGACAGCTGAACCAGCAATACTGAAGAAAAGGAAGCAAATTTAAGAACAGTCGAACAGCAAAAATAATAAAATAAACTTGGCAGGGGCATACGTTGTAGCACTGCCACTACGATCCAATTTCTGCATAAGAAGTGCTCGAGAACGTGCATTCAGAGACTGCAGATTTGTAAGAACACTATGTCAGCTTGATCTTGGAGTCCTTCAACTTACAAAACAAGACCTTGAACTTAATTCTATTAAAATAGAAACCAATTGCAATTCATAGCTACTAAAAATAGAGAAATGAAGAACAGATACAAGGAAATGCAATATAACACATCTACGGATATAAACAACCATGCTTTCCTTGATGTGAAAACCACTTATTCCAACAGGATAAGTCAAAAACACTCGTACTTACAAAATGAACATAATAACAAAAGATATCACCTTCAATGACAAGGAAGACATGAAACATGGGTATACCAATGGTTACAACTTACAAGATATATGTCTAAAGTAATTGCATGGAATTGCAAATACTTTGTTTTCACTGTTGACTTTAAATTTTCATAATTCAGAAGTTTTTATCCCTTGTGACATATCAGTCGCCAGATGGCCTGCACCATTCTAGAAAATCACCTCATTTCCAGAAGGCCTCGTCATCATATAAACAGATAAAAGGTAAAGAATGTACTACTAACCAGACCACCACCTTCGTCGTCATCAAAATCCCCAGTAGTATTAGCCCCAAGATCTTGCAATCCGCTTTGATCAGTAACAGCTGACACCTACACAAAATCATGGTAAAGATAATGCTCCAGGTAGGAAAATGCATGAAAGCATACACCCTATGCAGCTAGAAATCTAATAAAAAGTAACAAAACTGAGATTAAATCAGGACATATTTAATGCAAATAGCTTCTCAAGTAACTATCAGGCATCATATTTAATCCCAACACCAAGTCAAAGTGGCCACATGTAAGTAAAACACCAAAAAGAACTCTAGAAAAGCCTTGAAACTTGTATTTTCCAGCTACATTATCAACATGCAATTCTAGTGAAATTTTACCCAAACTATGAATTGGACTCTTCCACAGTAGACAAGAAAAACCATGATTATATCAAACAATTTCCATTATTCAATAAGCACAATCTGGCACAAATTCCAAAAGCAGTAATTAACTACATAGGAAACCAATTAAGAGTTTGCTCTCTATACTTGCTTATATATGAAAATAATAAGCGTTCTACCCCTAAAAGCTTCGGAAAAAGTGAATTTAGCCATAATTACAAGTTCATGCATTAAAACTCAAAAAGGAAAAACGGAAACCATGTTAGTGAAAGGAAAAGGAAGAATGACACCAATAGTGGCCCATGAGCATCCAAGCACATACACAGAAACAGATTGCAGTGGCAATACCTTAATTGCCCGGCCAACAATCTCCAGTTGACCATTCAAATTCAAAGCATTTCTTGCATCTTCAAGGCGCGCAAACTGCAATCAAGCAACTCACCCAATTAGCCCATATAAGAAGACTATCAAAGTAATATTGAAAAAACCGATGCATTAAGAAACACAAGTTAGAAACCTAGAAGGCTATCACTAATTGTCTGCCACCCTAAATATCCTCATTAAAGTTATACATGTGCATTCTATTTCACCGTCTAATTCAATGAACAGTTTCCACATACTGCAGTATGAATAACCCAGAATTCCACAATCTTTCCAACCAAAAAGTCAAAATTAACATGTATATTAAAAAGAAAGAATTACATTTTCAGGATGCTAAAAAAAGCATTAGACACCATAATGAGACGCACCTGGACAAAACCAAAACCTTTACAATGCCCTGTTTCATCAAGCGGCAGTTGCACAAGCTCAACAGTACCAAATGGTTCAAAAACCTAAGTATTCAGCAAACAAAAATGCCATACAATTACCAAAAAAAAATGATGAATCATATGTACAGAGTAATTGATGAAGTTGATTACCAATACATCAACCTCAAACCATAATCGTAAATAGTGTCCTAAAACTGTTGCACTTCACTGGGGTAATATTAAAAACAAGTCCTTACTTGACGAAGTTGATCTTCTGTCATGTTAAAATGGAGATTGCCAACATACAGCCTTCTGGCTCCCCCTGAATAGGGACCAGTGTTTCCACCTGATGCTCCAGCAATGGATGAATTAGACTGAACAAGATTTTTTTCAGCTTCTGATGGTTTAACCATGACAGGTTGACCAAGAAGAGGCTGTCCAGAGAGTGCTATTGCCATAGGCACAGACATTACATCATAAAATTCAACATACCTGCAACCAAAACTGTGTTATGTCAAGAAGAATTGATAAAACACATGCATGTACATGTAAATATAATCATAAACAAAAAGCAAGAAAACATAAAATTATCATGAAACTCGATGTATGTTCATGCACATGCAATAAGAAGATATAAAACATATTATAATATTCAGGCAACATAACTCACACCTCACTAGACTCTTTTTTTTTTTTTTTTTTGTGGGCAGAAATTCCTCACTAGGAATATACCGGCACCATTTTGTAATGCCAAATAATTGTTCTATCAAGACTTATTTGTATTAACAGTCAGCAAATATCAGACTTTATATTATGATGCAAACAAAAAACAAACAACTTACTAATTTTTTTTTTTTTAAAAAAAGAGAAAAGCTGTGGCCCAAATCAGACAATATATTGATTACTATTTTACAATCATATAATCAAAAACTTTACAAGTAGTTAGACTTGACATGTTGAGATATATTCATGGCCATGTACAGCTATCAACATTGCCGTACTAGCCTGTGACCAACTCAAATAATAACTTTCTGATATACATACTACTTAAGTATCTTTTATTCTCCCAAGAGCAACTTAAAGTTACTAAATGACTCACATTATAACTTGAATGATTTTCACAAACATATGAACATATCATGGTACTTTACATAACCTTGATTCTGTCTCAACTCATGTTTCTCAGATAAAAGCACTCCAAAATTACATTTAAGAGGCAGTTTTATCAAAACAGCTTGCTCTAATCAGAATCCTTTATCATTATCTGGAGGTAATGACAAATATAACAAAAGCTTTAGTAACAAGCATCTATATGTAAAACTTACCCGACCCCTTTGGATCTCCTTGAATTACGATCCATTATAAGGCGGACATCTCGCACCTGAATGTTGTAAAACATGGGTGGTAGAAAGATAGAGATAAGACATGTCATAAGCATTGACTTCAACAAAAATGAACAAAACTATAACTTTCTTGAAAATATAGCTTAAGCACAATTTCCTACCAAATCCAATAGTTTATAAACATAAAAGGAAAGCTAATATTAACCAAAGAAAAATCTTAATAAATAGTAGGCATCCAACTGCAACAAACAAAGACTAACTTTGCCAGCCCTTGAGAAAAACTCATAAACATCTCTTTCATCAGCCTTCAAACAAATCTGTCAAACATCACCAAAATTATTGGTCAGGCAAGAGAAACCAAGTCAATAGAAAATTTCAACACAATATTATTCCAATAGCAATTCCGCTACCTGGTATGCAAATACTGTTCTCTGATCCCGTTCAGGGTCAACCTCTGGCTCCACTGCTTGTTCTTTCTTCTCTTTAGGTCGTCTATACATAATGAAAATATAAAACATGATCAAATAGATTAAACTGTGGCAAAGTATTAAAAATTTTATTTAAATCAAGCCAGCAGACCCCAAAAAAATAAAACCATTCAAGAATTGCGGAAAAAAATATTTTCTCCCTGAATGAAATAAAAATTTTGATATCTTCCTTAAATTATGAACTCAAAAAAGAAAAGGAATCCCCAAACAGCATCAAACATTTCTCCATTACGAGTAAAAAGGCTGAACCCATGTAACATAATCCTGCAAAGAACTACACAGTGTTAACATGAGGGGACCAGTGATTCACATGGTGAAAAAAAGAGACTGTCGCCTAGAAAATTGATAACAACCAACCTGGAGAATGATGTTGCAAATGGAAAATGGGGACATCCAGACCAAACAGATAAGTATAAAATCCCAACAATAAATTCTGTCCTAATATAAACCACAGTGTCTTAAAAGTACTAAATCATCATCAAGTTGTGAAGATAGCAGTACCAAGGACGTAATTGCATTATTGGAACCTGTTAAAAGCTTGTATTAAACTTGGAATTAGTATACTCCCAGAATGTCAATCAAGGACAAAACAGCTGACAAGTTCAAGCACGCAGTATGCATTTGTTTGTAAGTTTACATGTGTGAAGAGACAATGACATATTGGATTAAGCAAAAGATAATAACGAAAAATCAACCAGAAACTATTAACACTGACTAAGAAAAGGCTTGGACCGTACAGTTTTAGCAATAAAATGGAAAACAGAGAATTGAAAGGTAAACGACAAGGTGTACAAAATTTACTAGGGCCTCTTGATTTTGAAGTATCTATAGAAAAAAAAACAAGAGAAAGGTAGTACACAGGACATAATTTAGAGCATATTTTGGTAGAAAAATGCCCGATTTCTGTGGTTGCAAAATGAAGTCCATGAGAAAATAAGCCTTTAAGGAATGCTGCCAACCCAACAACAACAAATCAATTCCATTGCCTGACTCAAGCATAAGAAGGATTCAGTAAAACCTTGAAGAGAAATCTCTACAGAGCATTATGGTTAACTAATTAGATCATAACTTCCAAGTCCCAAAATCAAATGGTGTCTTATAAAATATTATTCCGCAAAAAAAAAAACTTAAAATTAAGGGGGAAAAATAGGTATGGCATCATAGCCCACTGAACATTGTATTTTCCACAAGCATCAGAAGATAAAGTACTTCTCTTAAGCAAAGCCAACCACACTCTCACCAGGATTTCTGCACCAAAATAAATATATACATTAAGCAATTGATTCCAAAGGAGGAGAGAAAAATCATAACAGGACATAACCACCCCGGTCAAAACCTCCAACACTGATATCCTCATTCTTGTAATGCAAGCCTTTAAAGTCTAGGTAGAAACATTTAAAACCCATGATCTGAGTTCCTGTGCCTGGCCCAATTGCCAGAAGGACCATCTGAAGATTGCACTAGCAGATCTGCGAGTTCCCAGAATCTAGTATTCAATAACCAGTATTTTTAACTTTGCACTAGTACAATATTGTTTCCAAGCACCAATTTACCCAATGAAATGTATGTGAAAATAGACAGTTTTGAAAAATGAGACACATAATACCATTGATAAGCAAATCTAAATATTAAAACTTAGGACATCCACACAATACAACAAACAATGAAATTTCAACAGAACTAGCATATGTCTTATCATGTATTCTTCAAAAGAAATCATAAGATGGTTTTCTGTTCTTTTGTAGCTACTCCAACACAAATATGATACCCAGGCAATCAGTAATTTGCTTGTTGCAATGTAAAGTAAAATGAAACATTGTAAATATTTGATAGGGCATCGACCTGCAGATGGCCATAACATTGTCGGTGCAAAGAAGAGAAATTTTGCTTTGTTCACACTTGAGACCACTCAAACACAAGTCTATATTAAATTCAGTGGCAACAAAAATTTGCACAAGAATGGTACATAAACAAATAAAATAAGAGAGAGAAAATTAAGAATACCTGCTTTCTTTATCATTATCCTTCGACTCCCCCTCCTTTTCTCTTTCTCTAAGCTCCCTGTCCCGACTCCTTTCTCTTTCTATAACCTCCCTGTCACGACTCCTTTCTCTTTCATCACGATCGCTCCTAAACCTTTCTGACCGACTCCCACTTCGATGTGACTTCTCTGTCTCCCTCTCCTTGTCTTTTTCCCTATCCCTTTCAGTGTCTTGATCCCGTTCCCTCCTTTCCCGATCCCGACCACGATCTCTATCTCTATCCCTCCCATTCCTATCCCTATCCCTGTCCCTGTCCCTCTCTGTATCCCTATCCCTGTGTTCCCGGCTACTCCTGGGACGACCCCTTCCTCCATCTCTAAACCAAGAGCGGTGAGAGGATGAGTCCCTCTCTTTCCGACGATCATGGCTGCGTGACTCATCTCTAGATTTAGAACCCCTAAAGCGATGACCATCATCATCATAATTCTCAACATTTTCATCACTCTTACACTTCAAACTACGACTGCGTTCTCTGTCTTCGGATTTCACATTACCATCACCATTTGCTGTTTCTTTCTCTTTGGCAGGTTCAGGATTCTCAACTGTTTTCTCCAAATATTCGTACTCATCAAAATCCATTGTAATATTACCAAACCAAGCAATTTAAGGAACAAGCTTAGCAGCTGACACCTACACCAAATAAGGAAACTCATTCTCAAAAACACCAATTCTACGATCACAAGATACAGGCAAGTACAAATTGAACAGCCCAGAGGAAAAGATACAGTACAAATACACATTTCTATTAAAAATCCTCAGCTTATCTCCAATTTCTAGATATAAAATCACAAACATATGCTTGACTATTAATTTCCCCCAATAATCTCTAGCATTTTATCTCGACCAGTAAACAAAGACTCAACTCAAGCAACTGGCAAATATAAGTATCCAAATCCTAAAACAGTTACAAGAAAATCCAATTATGATCACAGATAATACATTTCCTCTGTTTTAAATGCAGAGTAATACAAAGAACCTTACAGAATCTGTTAAAGAATCAACAGATTCAGAGTTCCATTTGTAATTGTAACACATAATTACTATTGTTAGGGTTTAGAAATTTGTTAACCTCGACAGAGCTGAAATGAGGCAAAACGGCAGGGAGTGAGGGCTGAAATGAGTGTAAAGCGCGAGGATTTAGAGAAACTTTGAAGGTCTCCTCATTGACGCTCACGCGCTTTCGCTAGGGCAGTCAAAATACTGGCACTTTGGCCGTCGGGAGCTTTTATAGCACGGATAAAAGGGTTGGATTCTTGGACTCGGGTCGAGAACCCGGACCTTTTAGTATAGCTTTGAAGGCAAGGTCCCCGTTTGGACGGAGTCTTAGGATAAGAAATATTTTCTAAAGAAAATAAATATTACCCAAAAGTTAAAAAAAAAAAAAAAAGGGGGGAAAAATGACACTCAGACCCCTAGGCCACCCAAAAAAAAATAACTGAATATTTTTATAACCGGTGTTCGAAAGTCATAATGTGTATCATGTGACGTAAAAAATATAAGTTATTTTGTGATCAATCTTGATAAACTGATGGGCTAGCTATGATCATTTTCCATATAGGTGAATTTCACAAGTCATTCTACTTAAGTTTTGGCACTTCCAATAAACAAAACCAAAACATATATATCATATATCGCATTTAATCTAGTGCAGCCATTTGATTTAATGCACGTTGTTGCACACGATATGATGTACAACGGCATGCATAGAAGGACTTCATTAGAGAAGCCAGCTGTGGAACCAGCATTCCCTAATAAGATTGTGCCACATGTGCGATCAGACACCATAAGATTTTTCATTATATATATATATATATATATATATATATATATTTTTTTTTTTTTTTATTATTATTATTTATTTTTTTTTTTTTTTGAGGATGCTCTCCCATCACAAAGACAGGTTTAGAAACAAGAACAAAATGAGGAACCTGAGATTTATTATTGATCTGTGTGATCTCCAAACGCAAAGTATAATCCCCAAAATTGTTATTAATTTTACAGGGTAACAACACAAATGCAAAAATACTATCATCCCGGTAAGAATATTTTAGTAATGCCTACAGAAAAAACTTTTGCAGCCCCTCAACTTGGGCCATTACAAATGATATGTATACCTGCCGAGACATGGATGACAATCGTCAAACTGATCCATGGATAATAAAAAGAAATTTTACCAAAAATGTGGGCACTAGAAATTAGTGGCAAGAATCATTATTTCATCTCCATTTTTCACTGACTCCTCGTAATATGCTCTGGATGTTCAGTCCGATACTACATTTAAAGTTCTATCGACTGAATATTCCAAATTTCCCCTGTCCATTATCAGGGCCAGGCTTTTGGCTACCATCAGATTTTAAACCGGGAATATTTTGATTCGCTCTGACTCCTGCAGTGCCCTGAGTAGTGATGCCTTCCTTAGTTCTATCGGCTGCCATACCTTGCCCTGCAGGAGCATTGGCTGTTGGATTGCTGAAAATTCCATAACTAGATGCTCGGGTTTTGGAAACATCACTGGGCATGCTATTAGGAAGCCTTGAGTTCCTAAAATTAGAAGCTTCAGTCCCGATTGGCTTCTTTTCTCCCATTGAAGGAGGGGCATTCATATTTGGTGGTGGTGGTTGTTGCCTTCTTTGATGAGGAAACAGCTGTTGTGACCTGAAGGAGTCTCTCGCACCTGACCCCAGATTATCAATTGGCTTTTGTGGGAATTGATTTCTTTGTTCACTTCTTGCATACCTATTTTCAGTTCCAAGGGAAGGCCTGTGTGGAGTAGATCCAAGTGTGTCAGCCCTTGAAAAATTAGGCACTGGTTTGGGGTGCGAAAAGTTTGAAGCACTGATACTTGCAGGAGTGCTAGCTGTTTCTGATTCAGCATTCATTACTTTAGGTGTGAAGTTTGAAGTCAACTGCTTCGCTTCATCAGCAAGATCAAATACTTCATTAGGATCATCATTTGAGTTTGAAACTGACCATGAAGTGTTCTTTTTTCCTATATTTTTGAAGCCAAATTCTGCAGGATCTTCTTCACGAATTGCAGGTGTGGGGATATCACCCGAACGATCAATAGCTGACGATGGAGTTGCAGCCTTACTAACAACACTTGTATCCCCAACAGCCTTCAATTTTTTTAAGCCACCTTTCTTTGATGGGCCAAATTTGATGTGCCTAATTATAGCATATGCTTGTTTTCTCTCCACATGTGGTCCACTTTCTACAACAGATATATCTTCAATCTGCAGTTGTCCATAATAATAAAAGTTAGAGGGGGCCGAAGAAAAAGGAACAAGCAATAACTCGGGCATATAAAATTACTAGAATATGAAGAATATGACAGTACCAAACCAATGAGACGGGATAAGTATCCTCCCAAGTCCTCTGTTTCTTCTTTTTTACCCACAGGCAAAGCCATACACTGTTTGGAACCAGAAAATAAAGGTTAACTAATTTCAGAACAGATATGATCAACTTTACCAACGTTATTAGAGGACTTTGTAGCCATGTAGAATCAACACATTGGGAAAAATGGAACAATTCAATGCATGCATAAACACACCAACTTCTGTGTCCTTATGCATGCATATAATCATACAGGTTACAACTTACATGAAATAAAAAATATACATAAATCACATGGATCCGTTATAATGAGCACTTAGAACATGGCATGTTGCACATATCACATGGATCCATTATAATGAGCACTTAAAATATGGTATGTTGCACACATGCATGTGTGTTAGAAATGAAGAACACAATAGAATGACACAAAATTTGTTACCATTCACATGAGATCTCATTAAAAAGCGAATGCACTCAATAAACTAGCAAATTCCACAATAGGAAGCCATTTAGCTTCACAAAACCCTTTTCAATATAAGAGAAAATACCTTCACCCGGTAGCCCTTCTCCATCAATCTTTTGACTGTATCTGCTTTCATCTGCAGATCTTTTTGCTCCTGAAACGGAACCAGAGGAACAAGTAAGATATTTTCTTCATTTTACTTGTCACTGCATCCTCATTTCAGTAATATCAGAACATTATTAGCACATGCACTGCGCAAGAAAGGAAGGGTGTGAAGGACAAAAAAGCTGTAAAATGACAAGCAAAAACCATAATTTGAGCATGGGCTGAGTGCCTTGAGAACACACGTACATCAAATCATGTACAGTTTAGCATAAGGTCACAGTTGAAGCATAATTTCATTTCCCTAAAGGAAAATCTCACTGGATACCAGTAATCATTTCCATTGTAGGGAAACTGGCTTCCCTATTGATGGGTAGATTCTGTATTAACTATGGACAAAGTCAATGAGGGTGTTGAAACCTAGATTCATCTGCAAACACGTACTAGGTGATTTTAAGATCAAATATCTTTATAGCTGTTAATTTTTTTCACTTTGAACAAAATTTCACCATTTCCCAAAGGCATCGACAAAGGCAAAAAGAAATAGCATATTTGAGTAACTTACAATTTTCCCCGAGAATCTAACTTCTTTGCAATCTCCCTTTTTCAAAGTCATGTCAGACTGCATAAAAAATAAAGCTGCTCAAAACCATCGCCACTAAAGAAAATAGAATTTAATAAAGCAGGCCACAAGTGGATGAAAAGACAAATGCAAGAACCTGCAATATTCAAAAAGTGTACAATGGAAACCAACTCGAATTTACAGTTAATTGAAAGACATACAATATCAGACATTGATCTCACTCAAAGCATTGCATCAACAATGACGCAACCAACATTAGAGAAAATAATCCACAATCTTTCCTACCTTGGCTTTCGCACGATCCTTTTCCTTTAATTCTTTCTGGTACCTCTCTTTATGGAAATCCATGATTTTACAGACTGGTGGGTTTGCCTTTCTATCAACCTGTGAAATTTAAGGAACAGTTTTTAGGCCAACAAAAGTCAGAAGATTTAACCTAAATATATATGGTGAGCATGTTGCAGAATGTTACGTGATCTCATAACATAATAAAAATGGAAGTGATAGCCTTGATCAAAAGCAACTACAACATATGCCCAAAACTAGTTCCAACCATGTAGAACCACCACATGCAGCCATTCTTCAATCACTTCATTCACAAAGCATGATGCATGATACCTGCTAAAAGTGAAATGACCGTAAAGCATTAAAAACCCTACCTCAACCAAATCGCATTTGACACTCCTGGCAAGTGCGAGTGCCTCATGTCTTGAGATGATTTTGTGCCCTGCATGTATACATATTATCACTCAGTTATATTATATTTCCGCAATGTTCTAACACGCAAAGCAAAATGCAACACAAGTTTCACAATCACCAACAAGTTTGTGGAAGAAATGCTCCTTATAGCTTATCATTTCATTAAAGCCCACAGCTAATAAGAAATGACCGGAATGCCCCTCCATGTCTGTGCATTGATTATAAACTGATCATTGAATTTTCATCCTAGCCTTAGACTGAGTGATCAATACACTCACATTCTTCAACACACATCCCCCTCTTTGCTTTAGAAAACCGAAAACAATTCTCAATTGTACGGCATTGAGCAACAATATAACATGGGCATATACGGTACATCCCTAACTTTGTTAAGCAAATTTGAACAGACATACCTTCGTCTAAAACCAGCCGAACAAGCTGAGCATTGATTTTATCATTTAAACGCGGCCCACTAGTTTCCTTCTCATCCTTCTTCTGCTGAGCCTGAAATTGAACAATACATTAACCTTAACCACCAACGCTACCTCATATGCTAATATCACAAGCCAAGCAATGCAGAAAAATTCAACAAAGTTTAAATGCGGTAGCACGCCAAAATAACAAATATCATACAAAACGAAAAATAAATAAATAAATAATACTCAGATTAAAGAAAATTGGCATAAAACATACCAACGAATTTTTTTCACGAATCAGAATGACACCAGTAGGTTAGCCATCCAAAATGGGGGAAAAAAAAAAGAAAATTGATGCCCAGATAGTTAATCACAAAGTATCAAAAAAATAAATAATTACCTGAACTGCGGCAGCAAAAAACCTTACGCTGTTGCAAAAATCATTAGGTGTTTTGATAGCGCTTTCCCAAAATGGCTTCTTTGCCTCACAATTTCTTGTGTGTGAAACGCTGTGATTCAGAGAAGGAACTTGAATGTAATATCTTGTGAATTGATGTGTTAAGTGTTTGAGCCTCGATTGGTTGGTTCTGCAGGTAAAGGCCATGCTTTTTCAGCTGATTGGATAGCAAGTTTTCATTCTTTTTTAGTAAACTTGGGAGATTGTTTAGAGCGAGTGAATGTTCAAAAACCCTAGTTAAACCATTGCCGTGAATTTGATCCAGAGAGAGGTGCAAGAATGAGAGTAAGGTTTATGGTGTTGTCAGGTTACACGGCAGCCTGGTGTTTCGACCGTTGGATCTGGTGCTTGATTATTTGGTTTAGATCGACGGTGGAGATGGTGGGGTGGTGATGGGTTCTCATTTGGGCCTTTTGATGTGGGCTCAATTTTAGATTGTTGGGTTTATTAATTTCGAAAACCCAAATACTGATGTCGTCTTAAGTAATTGATTGATATTTGACCCCTCTACATCCATATCAACGTAAACAATTTTTTAGTAATTATCCACGGAAATTTAATTAACAACTACTCTCAATTTAGAGTACTGGGTATATAATCATTTCTTTTCACGACATTACATAAAATCATATTCCGAGAAACTTATTTCAAAAACAAGAGTAATTATTTTCTTAAAAATTTCTAGTCGTAAACGTTAAACTCTCACTTAATTTTGTGTACTCATTGTTCCTTTTAGCGACAAAAATTAAAAGATGCACATCATCTAGAGTCCTAGACCATTACTCTCAACTGAGCTTTCGTTACCTAATTAATATATTTAATTACAAACTTTATAGGTTCTTTGCCACTAACTACATGAGTCTTTAAGATGGCTAAAATTTTTAATTATTAATGGAGAATGAGCCCATGGTATTTATGAGAGAGAGATGTGGTTGTTACGTGGAATTCTCCACTGAATATGCCTCAAGCTTTGGATAAGATTCACTTCGATTCCCAAATAGAGTGACTTGGGAACTTTATGTGACTAGAAGATAAATGAATATTTTTGGTCCAACGGTGTCAGACGCACACGTGGTTCCATTCAAACTTCAAAATCAAAGTGGTCAAAACGATGTAAAGTTAACCTAATTTCATAAGACTCGAATCACAGATAATTACACCACCACATATCCATATCGTTTGTTTCAAACTATGACATTTACATAGTTTTAGATAGTATCACATTCACATCATTGAGGCATGCCCACAAAAACTAATCACCTTGAAAGAGAGAGACAATGACCCTTCACCTTGCAATAATCAAACATACTTTTGGCTTCATCCTCCTAAAAACTTGGTCATTAGCATTTTCTAATGGATTTACTTAAAGCCTGATCAATGTTAACCCTTAGAGATCTCTATCAATATGAGAAACAGATCGGCATCTTTTATATTTTAACATAATTGATTTACATAAAGAATGGACATATTCCTAATACGGGTGTTTGTTAATATTATTATAGCAAATATGTTGGTGAAGCTTGGAGTAAATTTATAAATGGCCAAGTTCAATCTTCTGAGTATCAATAAGGGGTTGATCTTAAAAGGTTTCTTTTATTTATTTATTTATTTATTTATAATTGTGGTGTAGTCGCTAGGAATTTAATAATTTTACTTGTAACTATAGGGATTTTGATTTGGAAATTTTGATTGATAAATGAGGATATTGTTATAGGAAAAACTTAAAGTGAAAAACAA
The DNA here is from genome assembly GCA_030449905.1 of Luvunga scandens. NCBI lineage: Eukaryota > Viridiplantae > Streptophyta > Magnoliopsida > Sapindales > Rutaceae > Luvunga > Luvunga scandens. Next base: position 1,062,163 of record JASUUG010000714.1, read on the forward strand.
TTAGTAAAATAAAAATCAAAGAGTTGGGTTTAAATTTTATCAAATTTTTAAAAAACTATTATCAGTTTGCCATAGTAATAAAATAATCAACAAAATAAAAATCAAGCAATTGAGTGGCTTCGATTTTATTTTCATAAAATATAAATTACATTTCGTCGTATATATATAAAGTTTACAAATTAATTATACTAGACAAAATCATTATCTTAACGCCTGATTTTTAATATATCTTTTAAAAACTTCAAAAAATTTTTACCAACGCTAAGGTTGAATGTTAAGGTTGCAATATGAGTTTCCAAAATCCACAAAAAAAAAAAAAGAAGGCAACCGAGTTGCGCGCATGATAGCAATTGACAAGAAATGCATCCATGCAATAAATTTTAAAACAATTTAATTCATTGCGTCCTACTGTTCTCATTTTTCAATCTGTAACTTTCCAGGTGGTTTCTTTTTTTTTTAAGATAAAAGAGGGAGGAAAAATTTAAATCAATTTTCTAGTCTTTGAGCTCTTTTAAAAATAGTGACTAAAAAAAAAAAAGAAGAATTGGAGCAAGTGATTAAGTAAAACAAGCTATTTGAAAATCACTCGGCTAGGCTCTTAAAAACAACTTTCAACATGATTTTACATATAAATGTTTTAAATAGTATTTGTACAAACAGAAATTATAAATTTTATTTTCATTTATATAAATGGGATATGAACTCCAAATTTTTCTTACCACTGCAAGGATTTTTACGGGCTTCTTAGGATTTTTATTATCAACGTTATTGTGTCAATAATATTGTAATTTATTTATTTCTAAAATTTGTCTAGTCTTGGACATTTATTAGATTAGATTATAGTGAATATTGGAGAATATTTTTGAAGGCAATGAGGTGTAAAGAAGCAAATTAGCATGAACATAAGGATTACATATCAAAGAGTTGCAAATAAAGATAATTACTACATCACTAAGTATGTTAAATATTTATGTAATATTAGACTCTTAAGGAAATATATCATAGTACTCTTCTACTGGGGTTCGGGTGAAATATTGCATTTATATAAAAGGAAGTATTTCCCATTTTGATGACTGAAGAAGACATATCGTATTGTACTTCAAAGAAGCAACCGACACTAAGAACAAAAAGAAATTCTATCTGGTAGCATATGGTGTTTCGTATCTCTATAAAATTTTAATCTTCAAGTCTTTCATTAGACTATCTTTATGATTACCTTAGTCTCTTCGAAATGAAGGGTGGTTTGTTGTATCAAGGGAATATCAATAAAGCAGCAAATACAATTAAAGACGAGTAGACTAGCTAAGCCAGTTCAATTCATTTAAATTCAATAAGGTGGCGACAAGAGAAAGAGGGAGTTTGAAATTATGTAAGATTCTAATAGGTTGTAATATTTTCACTACTTAGTAAACTGCTTAATGTTTGGGCATAGCCTCGTGAATGTAGGATTGTAATATGAATAACGTAAAAGTTCTCTGTTTAATGTTTGGGCATAGCCTCGTGAATGTAGAATTGTAATATAAATAACGTAAAAGTCCTATGTGTGTTTTACTTTATGCAATCTATTGTTTTTAACATATTTGATGGACTTAGAGTGAATGAACAATGCGATAAATAGTTAACATAAATCGCGCCTATAAACAGTGACTCGTATATATTATTGTATGAACGATGATTGTAAATAGTAGGTATGTACATATTGTATAAACAATATTGTATAAATAATAATTTATAAGAGTACCGCATCAATAGTAATTTATGAACAGGGATTTCAGGATTAATCAATTAGGACAATTATTTTATGTAAGGTTTTAATTATTTTATGTAAGGTTAAACATAAGCATAACTTAATTTTCTTTTATTATTTTCTGAAAGACCGAAATCACCATCAAAAGATTCAAACTTCCAAACCAGTCGTAGTATTGAATTTTCAAGCCTTGAAATTTCTGAAAAGGTCACAAAAAGAAATTAGATTCATCAACTTATCAATTCCCCAATGATGTAATTCCTCAGTAACCATTACGGAGCCGAGACGAGATGCCCAGGTATCAAAGCAAATCTTTTTTGAAAATCAAAATTGGCCCTACTTCTAGATTCACGGCATCTTTGCTGAATCAAATCTGAGACTCAATATGTCATGCAATATGTCAAGTAATTTGACTGATTTTTTTTTTTTAAATTCATTTTCATTTTAAGAAACAAAAAAATATTAAGACAATATTCTTTCTAACAAAATCCCCACTTCTGTAAACACGATGCATCATGTCATACATCATTCTCAACTGTTTGAATTTTTGTTTTCTTTTTTTGGCTTTTCACATGAAACGAGCTCAAAACTTAGCTTTATTGATTAATTAATTTTTTTTTAATACATATACTACGTAATTAGGCTGCACATATCCAAAATCCGTGGTCAATGCCGCAACAAAAGAACAAAGTAACCGTAATCCATCTGACCCCAGATAAAACCTACGTTGCACCTTTGTTTTAATTAATAAATTATTACAAGTCGTCTTGCCAGTTCTTTAAGTTGCATGCATAAATTAATTTATTTGTAATCAGGTCAAAATTTAAAAAAAAAAATCGATAACTTTTGAAAAAAACAGAGGACCCAAGTGGGAAAAATGTATATATTAATAACAGAATTCCCAATAAACATTTTCAACTTTCAAGGGAGGCCCTAACTGAGGCATATATGTTCACAACTTCACCTAAAGGACACAAAATACAACAATTCAAATAATAATTTAAACATATTTATTAGGGGGTCCATTTCCAATAAATGTTTCGCAACCAGTGTTGCTAAGTACATTGTTTTCATCTGAGACAAGACTTTTCGTACGACTTCGGTTGAACCACATTATCTGAATTGTTCGTGTCTCTAGTGGTTGAGATAAGGCAGACTGAAAAATAAAAAGACACTCTTGTTCTTCAATTATGCAGGTCTATGTGATCTAGTTCTTGTCCTGAACTTTTGGCAGATCTTAATTTGATTTATGACTCTTTACCCACTACGCAGCAGTGAATTGATCCGTTTCGGATATGACATTTGCCCGAAATTTGATTGTGATGATAATCTTTTTCTGTTTCATTCAGTTTTGTGCAGATTCTTAAATTTATGAGAATTTTTAGGCCGGGACAGTTTATTTTATTTTATTTTGAAACATCAACTTGAGAACATTCTAATTAGAGTTTTACTTACAGTTAAACATGAAAATGCTAGTAAAAGTTTCAAAGAGAATCAATCACAAGTTGCGGATGGCCGATCAATCTGGAAGTGTAAACTCGTAGATGGATTAAGAGTCAAAATAATAATATCAAGCTCTATAAAAAGTCTTTTCACATTAAAGATTGTACAAAACGAAAGATAGAAACAAAGTTAAACAGAAATAAAGAAACATCTATGCTTAAGATTATTATTATTATAGGACGTTCACAATTGAGAATGACTTCCTAATTAATTAGATATAAAAAAAAAAAAAAACAAATGAAGATCGTATGAGATCCAAACAAGAAACCCATTAAATCTATAATGACTTTATCACCGATTTTTTTTTTTTTTCAGAGAATCATATAGTTCCATGATGGTCCCAAAGATCATTGTACTCATATGTCCTGTGGAATAGAAATCGGAAGTAGGACCCAAAATTCAATTCAGTCCCCAAATTATTTGCAAGCTTGCCGTTGGCCTTTCTATTTTTTTGCTTCTGGGCTTTTCTGGAATTATTTGCATTTTAATTTATATACCCACTATTTATTTTTTTTCCCTATTCACGCGGCAAGCTTTAGGCTTCAAGTTCAGAGAATGCCAAGAATAATAATGCAAAAGTTGTACTATTTTGTTTGTGCCCCCACAGCTCCCCTTTTTTCTTTCTTTCCGTTTCTGGTTGCAGATGCAATCACAGCCAATAACAAAGCTGAAGCTTTGTTGAATTGGCTTTCAACAGAATGAGAAATATATCAAATCCAATTATTTTTTATAAGAGATTCTGAGTTGGACAATGGACACATTAAATTGAAAAACGTTAGGTAAAGGGACAAATCTCCTCTCCCCTTTATCCAACTTTATCCATTCAATATTTTCTTTCGCGAATCATGCCTGTCACAGTATCAATATTTTATACAATAAACTATGTCCCAGTAAAAAAAAAAAAAAAGCATACACACATAATACATTCACCTCAAGCACAATGAGGTCATTATTTAAAGCAGCAGCAGAAGAAGAATAGGAGCATATCTAAGTGCTTTTCTCAAAAAGTAATTAAAATAAAAAAAAAAAAATTATAACTCATGTCATATAGTGAGTGGAATTGTCACATGGTGTTGCCTTGCCGAACCAACATTGCTAACTCCGTTCATAGAGTGGTGCATAATTATCTCAGCACGTGTGTGCATACTTTGTAAGCCGAGCAATGTCTCCGACTAAATCAAGCCAGTAGTTTTGATACAGAATCTATGTGTTCATCTCTTCTAACTCAAAGCAGTCTTGGGGCCAAGTTCATTGTTGTAATGTTGCAAATAGCTGAAAAGAAAAGAAAAAAAAAATGGAGCACGATCCACAACTTCAGCTGTTGACGATATGGCATTAACCTTAAGGATAAAGCAAACAAAATGAAAGTACTTTGTGCAATTTTTTTCTTTTTTCTTTTGCCTCCCAAATAATTCCATCCGCACCGGCGTAAAAAATTATGAATAGAGCTATCATAATCCGTAAACGAAGTGTGGTGAAGAAACAGCCCAATTTACCGAAGCAAGGACATGAATTTGAAGAAAGCAAAATATACCCCGCTGTGGGCAATTATTATTATTATTATGATTATTTTGAAATTCCAAAATTGGCAATTATAACTTGTAAGTCCCCATCATACGAAACATGCTACGAATGCGCTGCCTTTATTTTCAACATTGTTAGACCATCATATCCACTTTTTCGCTTTCTTTCAAGACCTTGCATAACAACACATGAAGCAGAGAAGAAAATCAAAATCATCAGTGATGCATCACAAATGAATCAAAAAGGGTTTTTGTATCCACTCCATCTTGATATCACAATCTTCATATATTGTAAAACATGACTGTTTTATATCAAATGGATTCATTCACAAGCCAGCATCGATATCATTTTCCTCTTTTTTTTTTTTCAAATGAGAATTTGAGAACAGATGTCTAAAATTTATCGATCGACACCTAGTGCACATATTTGATTAGTTTAAAACATAAATTTATGAGTTAGACATTACTATTTAATTAACTAGCCTCAAATTTCTGTAGTAAAACACGCCAATGCCTTCTTCACATCTAGTATCCTGAAAATAATTTTCTTGTATACATATAGAAATAGAACATCAAGAAACAAACTTTTCTAACATTTTGATTGAAGGAGATTGAAATATCGAGTACCCGGCAAGAATTCAACAGTTGAATTGCACAACACATAATTGAGCGCACATGCATTGTGCAGAATATGGAGCTTCTGGAGGCCAAAGAATGTGAGGCTTTCGGGTTCACGTTGGCTACAGCTATACTATCTTTTCGTTGAGGAGAATGAGAGCAACCCTTTGACACGGACCTTACACAATTCCTCCATTGAAGACCAAACATTGTACAGTTGTGATCGTACCCACATATCTTCGTTTTACCTAATCATATGACAACGCCATTTGCCAAATTCAAAGAATTTTAGTTACTAGAAGAATATTTTCATCCAATATTGTTTTGCCAGATGGATTATTTATGATGAATTTGAATCCTTTTCCCTGCTGATGCGAGCTTACACAACTTTAAAGTTGGATTAAAGGATCTAAACTCTCCATAATGATCTACTTTTCTTTTTCATTTATTGCTTCCTTTAAATGAATTTTTTTTAACCTTCCGTGTGGGTGTGTTTGAGGCTGAGGTGGCATAACTTCTCTTATGGAAATTATATTAGTATAAATATCAAATAAAAATTAGTAACATATAGTAAATATAAATTTTAAATAATAATTTTATCAAAATTATTAAAGATATAATAGATTTTTCATCTCACAAGTGAAAAATCATATTAGCATAATTTCTAAACTACAACAGTTAGTATTTACCAAACACTTTAGTAATGTAGCTTAAAACCTACAGTTGTCCAACTTCAATTCTAAACGCATTCTATATACGTTTCCTTCAAAGCAAAATTGGGAAGTTATTTATCCTATATTTTTTATTTTCTTCTGTGTATCTCCATTAACTAATATCATTAAATTCAAACTTTGGTAACTGCTAGAGCTTCAAAACTTTGTTCTCTTTCTTTAGTGAGTTTTAATCTAAAATCAGAAAACAAATATTTATGTAAATTCGGTTGCTAAATTATTAAAGAAAAAAAGAACTTGTAGATCTTTGAGAACAAGAAGATTTGTGTTGACAATTACTTTTCTCAAGATTTGAACATGAGTAACCAGTTAAATAAAACTACTTGAAAATTACTTGTCATTGAGACTATTTTCTTAACATAGTTAAAATTAATAGTCATTAAATTGTTAATTAAAATACTATAAAGAAAAATCCATCAATTAATTATTTTTTAAATTTTCTTTTAATCCCATGAAAGAACAAAAACTTTGTATAATAAAACTAAAAAAAAAAAATCTCTTCCGAAAATTTTGAAAAAAAAATTTGGGAGAAAAGAAAGATCTAGGAAGCTTGGGAACAATTTGGCAGTAGTTCATAAAAAGTCGGCGGCCATAGTCATAGATATGTCCAAATACAAAAAAGCTATATGTGAGCTGTTTAGCAATTTTAATAATGTTGTTAATTGATTGATAGTATTATTGTTGCTCGATGTTCTATATTGACTAGGAATTTATAATTCATTTAATAAGCTAGAGCTAAACCCTACGAAGTTTGCAAGCTCTTTCCAATAAATCCACAGAAATTCCCCGGAATCCCGTTGCTTATTTGCTCAAAAACCCTTCATTATTTCTTAGTCACGCCCCTAAACACTAGCTAAAATTTTTTTTTGTGTCAACCTGATGAAACTTTTCTTAAAACTCTACCGCAACTCTAAATAAAAATTGAGATTAATCTGAAAATAAATGTAATCTATTAATAAATTAGATAAACATGTTAATAAGATCTTATACCAACGAAACAACATCTTATAATTTATTTATGTGCATTTTATATCAATCACTGTCATAACTCAAAATGATTTTTAACATTTATATAAACATTTATTGTGTAATTTATTTTATTTTAAAAAAGAGAGTTGGTCGATAAATCCACGTTCAAGCACCTTCATTTTTTTCTAAAAATATTTTGAAGTGAATTATCAAATTTGACACATTTATAAGTAAGTCTAAAAATGTTCCTGAATTGTGTACTCAGATAAGTCTCCGCAGCCGACAAAAAAATAAATTAACAGTTATTTTATTATTTATTAGTCTTGTAGTATTTTCAATTTGAAAAATTTTGTTATTACAACAAATTATGAACTAATTTGTATCTAGGAAATGTTACAGATTTCCAACTGGATATCTATTCTCTAATCAGTGTAAAAATTCAGATAGAAGAGAACAGTGTAAAATATTGATTGGTCCACGTGTGATTACGCGAACCTTATTTCATGCAACAACCCCATTTGTGCAATAAGAAGTTACAGTGGACAATATCATTGTATCATTGTCCAAAATAACTCCGTCTCATTGACTCCGGTGTTTTTTCTCTCGCTATCTCTCCTTTCTCTCTCTATTGCCCAATAGTGTTCGTGGAGCCCAGAACTGGACCTTTGCTTTGCTGGCTTCAAGCTCTCCATTGTTGCTCCTTTATTGGTCTTGTCTGCTAAGCTTTTTACATAGAAAGACCCTTTGCCGTTTTCATTTGTTTCATCCAATTCTTCACATTAATTTTAGAGGGGGAAAAGGGAAGGAGAAAAAAAAAAGGAAGCTCTTTCGTGTTGTTGGACTCAAAAACAAGTCTAACCCATCTTCAGTTCTTCTCTCTTGATTTGATTGATCCATAGATCTAATGCTTTGAATGATACCCACATGAAAGTTTGTCCTTTTTAGATCCCCCTTCTCTCTTGTTATATTTAGTCAAACTAAAGGGTAAGCTTTCATTTTCTTTTTGGTAGTTAAAAAAAGTTGAAAGTTTTTGTGATCAATGAGCTCGTGGGGATTTATGGAATTTGATTCGGTTTTACTTGTTCAATGCGAAATGTTAGACCTTCTGGATTGTATCAATAGCCTTGATATTTTGAAGGAAAAAAAGTGGGGGCTTTGACCATTATATTTTTCAAAGTTGTGTTTTTGTTTGATTTTTCATTATTAGCAGCTGTGTATGTGTTCATCGGCTGTTTCTATTTCAAGAAGAGAGTTGATGACTTTCATATCATTTTGGTGTAATTCACAGCTGAAAAATATCTGTGAAGGGAGCTTCTTTGCATCATTGTTACTTTGTGTGCACTTTAGTTGTTGATGCTGTTACTGTTTTATGCACATACTGTGTACAGTTCACAATTGATTAGTAGATTGTGTTATAATTATTATTGTGTTGAGAAGTAGAGGAACTTTAGGATAAAGAAGTGTTGAATCCTGGTTGTGTAAGCATTAATTCTGTGTGTTTTGTTGTTGATTGATGTTGTTGCTGTAGAGTGTTTAAGAAGTAGGGAAGCATATTTATAACAGCTGGAATATTTGGGCAGTGTTGTTTAGAGAGGCTATTAGATGTGGAGAATTACGAGGGTTGTCTGGATGAGATGAGGGATGTTACCGGAGTTAATGAGCTTTTTGAGGGCCTGTTTTCGGCCAAGGTCCGATCGATATGTTCACTCGAATTCGGACTCTGTGGGTCGTCAAGATGGCTTGTTGTGGTACAAAGATAGTGGGCATCATGTAAATGGTGAGTTCTCGATGGCTGTAGTTCAGGCCAACAATTTACTTGAGGATCAAAGCCAAGTGGAGTCAGGGAGTTTGAGCACTCACGAGTCTGGACCATATGGTACGTTTGTGGGTGTTTATGATGGTCATGGAGGACCTGAGACATCACGCTATATCAATGATCACCTCTTTCAACATCTCAAGAGTAAGTGACTTCAATTTCAAATTTTTCTATATTCATTTGTGGTATAAAAGGAGCTTTGTGGTCTTAAAATTTATTGAGTTGTTGAACACTACTTTAATGTGGTTCAATAATTGTGGATGGAGTATGTGTTTTTTAACGGTCTTTTAGTATTGGAGATCTATTCTCTAACCTTTTATTGTTCCTTGTTTTTATGTTGTGTCAGGGTTTACATCAGAGCAACAGTCAATGTCAGCAGACGTGATTAGGAAAGCATATCAAGCAACAGAGGAAGGGTTTATGTCTCTTGTTACTAAACAGTGGCTTATGAAACCTCAAATTGCAGCAGTTGGATCATGCTGCCTCGTTGGAGTTATTTGTGGTGGAACACTTTACATAGCCAACCTTGGTGATTCCCGTGCTGTTTTGGGGAGAGTTGTGAAGGCAACTGGGGAAGTGTTAGCCATTCAACTTTCAACAGAGCACAATGCGTGCATAGAGTCCGTGAGACAGGAGCTGCAAGCTTTGCACCCTGATGACTCCCAGATTGTGGTTTTAAAGCATAATGTATGGCGTGTAAAGGGCCTTATACAGGTAAGTCTGTCTCTGTGCAGAAAATGGTCATGTGCGATAGTTTCTCTGAAAGCGTGGATAGTTATAGTTTGTCCCATAACTTCTCAGTTTCTATATGTTGCAATATTCTATGGTTCATGATATTTCTGTATTCTGGCCTTTGATAATCGAAAGCATCGAGTAAAATGACAGGACTTGGAGTTTTCTATGCTGTTTGCTTGAATATCCTCAACTTCTGTTTGATTTGCAATGATTTGCAGTTCCCTTTTCCTGGCATATTATCCAGGGTCCCAATGGTAGCCATGTGAAGGGATGAAAAAGAAATATTACTGGAAAAAAATGTGTATTTTTTCAGGTAAAGAGAAGGAGAAATATATCAGGTAGAAAGAGCATAAAGTTAATTGAAGGTGATGGAGAATAATTTCTGTATAAAATGATAGTTCCAAATGGCTATAAGAATTGGTTCATTCGGATTTACAGGGTCATAAGTATGATTGGCTATGGTTAAGATAAAAGATTTCCACCTCTTGCCCAAACAGATTCCCTCATATTAGATGTAAGTCTTGCCCAAACAGATTCCTTCATATTAGATGTAAGTGGATGAATATTTTCATGGTTAGAGATAAAGTTGACAGTTACTTTATGGTGTCACTGATGCAAACTCTTATAAATACTGAATTAAAATGTTCAGTAACTTTTTCAATATCTAAACAATTGACCAGCTAGAATGTCATGATGTACCTCAGAATTCATTGATTTATTTGTCAAACTTAATTTAGTATCCTTGTTGCATGCTTTTCTTCTGATGCAGTATTTCACTTTTGGTCTTTTTGCTGATGGTAACAATCTGTGACCTTTCAGGTTTCCAGATCAATTGGTGATGTATATCTGAAGAAGGCTGAGTTCAACAGGGAGCCTTTATACGTTAAGTTTCGCCTTCGTGAACCCATAAAAAGGCCTATTTTGAGTGCAGATCCATCAATTTCAGTGCACCAGCTGCAACCACATGATCAATTTGTAATATTTGCATCTGACGGGCTCTGGGAACACCTAAGTAATCAAGAAGCAGTTGATATAGTTCAGAATCATCCATGCAGTGTAAGATACATATTCTATGCCAAAAAATCTGAATACCTAAATTAGTTAGAAAGTAATGACTATGCTCATGTTACTATATCCTGTAGTTTAAACTGTATGAAGTTTATGGTTGTCTTTAGATCTTAGAACCTATCTTGATTTATTTTATATCATTGGCAGAGCCATGAACCCCACGAGGATGATCCTTTTATGAATCTAACTATTTGGTGCTGGCTGATACTTTAGATTATTTTGGTTAGGGTTTTTGTTTTGACTACTCTTACTGCAACTCATTTACCATAAATATATTTGTTTTCTCATCATATTTTATGAGAGAGGAGTAATGGCAAAACAAAAGGTACCAGTTTTTAGTTTAGACTGATCTACCTTTTGTTAGAATCTTATTCTTATACATGGTTTTATACTTTTATTGTTTTCCTGCGGTCTTATTTCTTTGCATACTATTTTATGAATTCCGAATAAATGGTGTCATATACACCGATATGACGCTGACAGTATAAGTGATTGTAGGAACTGGAACAAATACAAATTTGAGATGAAAACTAATTTTCATTTTCTAACCTTCTCGCAGGGAAGTGCAAGGAGGCTTGTGAAAGCTGCTTTGCAAGAAGCAGCAAAAAAGAGAGAAATGAGATATTCTGACTTGAAGAAGATAGACCGTGGCGTCCGCCGGCATTTCCACGATGACATCACAGTAATAGTTGTGTTTCTTGACTCGAGTCTCGTGAGTAGGGCTAGCTCAGTCAAGTCCCCAAACGTATCCGTGAGAGGGGGTGGGATCACCTTGCCCCCTAACACATTAGCTCCTTGCACTGTGCCAACAGAAACTGGCGGCCGCAGTACCTGATATGAATATGTGTCTCACGTCTCCATATGTTGTATTGTATCATTCTCTGTGTGAATACCAGCAGGTAGCTTCCAGAAGTGATAAGAGGAGCAAGCCTTCAATTCTTTAATGTACACTGTAACTTTTTACCCTGAGGACTGATGCTTGCATTTAGCTTCTGTGCCCTAAAACTTTGAAAGAACTGGAGAAGAGGAGTATAAATTGACAATTATTATAGCTGTTACATTCTGCCCCTTAGTTTGGCATCTGCACTTCAACAATGAATCCTACCAAGTGTTCTCTTGCTTGCTTGTTTACTGCTTTAGAGGTTATAGATGATAACATGGAGGAATTTACAATCGTGAGCTGGTTTCAAACAGCTTTTTATGGGTAGACACGGCGGGTTGCCATGAACGGGTTACCATGAAACGTGAAAGGCTGTGGTCAAAGGTGAACATTTGAATATTTGTTTTTTCTTTTTTCTTTTTTTCATTATGTTTTTACATGCAGCATCAAAGTTTTGAGCCAGAAGAAACTGACCGTCTTACATGGTTAATCCGTCATCTCCAAATGTTTCATACAGCTTTTGCATTTCCGCAACTTTTTCTGGTGAGGTGAGGTGAGGCCTTGAAGTGTAATGCATTGCAGAATTCTAAATGCTAAGAATCTGTGTTCCATTTGAATCAACTTTCTTGTTTCTTCATCGTCTAACTTGATGACCAAGGAAGATCATATCAAAGTTGGACCCGTAACCTTCGAAGTCAAGTAATCAAACTTGATTACTTGTATGTATGTTCAAATGGCTAATGCTTGAACAAGGCTAATAAAGACTCTCAAGCTTATGATTGATGCATGTCTTTGACTTTGCGCCACATTGTTCAACATAAGGATAGAAAGAGGCATGAGATGGTAATCTGAAGAGGTCTAACATTAATCAAACATTACACTGCAATTTGGGGGAAAAAAAAAAGTTTGTTTATTTTGTGTTTGTTGGGCTGAGCAGCATTCAAATGGACTGAATGTAGTTAGTTAGCTCCATAGCCAGTTTCTCCTGCCAATATTGAAGACATTTTGCAAAACCGAAGCACCCATTATGACCATGCATATATAATCAATAAATTTTGCTCGCTACCCATAGCAGTAGCACGCACATCAGTACAATCTTTGAGACAGAAAAAATATTTTTTTTCCAAAATTGAATATCGGAAAAAGAGGAAGTGGGGATTTACGAGGATGAGCGGGGGAAAAAAAAAGAATTCTTTTTCTCAGGCTTTAGTCAGGCTCAAGCATATTCTCAGTAAACCACAGCGCCCTTTTGGCTTTTGGTATGTTGCATGTTTAATTTGGTCATTTTTTTATTACTGAAACTCTCTTTTAAGCCTTGAAAAATGGCTCAGTTCTCCATGCCATTACCGTTTATTAGCGATCAGTCACCACTCACCACTGTGCTTTAAGCTACAAGGGCTCAGTTGAAGACAATGATGCACATTATAAACACTAGCTGGGGACCTTCTTGAAAATCCCACAAGGCCATGAACACAAAATTTAGCTGTTATTTTTAATTGTGATGCATTTTGGACAAACCTTTGATCCATTTCCCTTTTCTATTATTATTATTATTATTGTTTTTTCCCGAAAGGTTGATCAATTTCACAGGTCACAGCTCCGTCAATAATAATTTAACACTTGTGCAGTCGCGCAACGATTCAATATAATCAATTATACATAATTCAACGGCCCAAGAGCGTGGTCGAGTTCATTAACAGTGATTCTATCGCCCTTTAAGACTTAGATTGATAGTAAAAGAGGTAAAAATTATATTTGAATTTGCCTGCTTCCTTATCTTTTTTTAAAAAAAATTATAGATAATTACAGTACATAATTTAGTACAATATCTTTGCACTCTTTGATAAATTTCTTTTATTTTTTCGTTATGATTTAAGTTTTTGTTATTGACATTTTTTGAGATTTTTTTTTCAAGATTCCACAGATTCAAGTGGGAAAAAAATTGTAAAAATGGGTAAGCAAAACCATAAATAAAAAGCTTGATATAATGATATAGAAATATAAAGTTAGCAAGAGAAAAAAATGAAAAATCAGCAAATAATTCACAAGTTCACAGCTATGATCATCCGATTAACAAGGCAAATTAATCATTTTTTTTTTAATTTTGATCATGACTAATTCCTCGCATTAGATATAAGGGTTGGAGTTTTCATGGGTACTTCTTTGTTAAATGAGAGTAGATCTTGTTCATACTATCTGATGGAAGTTCAGACATGTCCAAGGACATATCCTAGCACATATCTAACTAAATATTAATAATTAAAAAAATAATGCTCAAATTATAAATCACAAAGTAAGTGTTTGGCAATTGTATTGGAAGTAAGATTTAAATCTAATTTCTTAGTTGGTTCTCATGTGTCTTAATCCACTTTCTTAGAAAGGTAATATTATCAGCCAGCTAGAAGGATTAAATACTCTCTTCAATTCACTAGCTAACCATGAAAGAACTAGAAATAAATGCAAAATCTAATACTCCATTGGGTGGTTAAAGTTCAAATCCTTATGAACTTATTCTCCCTTAATTAAAAATAATTGAGTGAGTTAACTATAGTCTTTCTCTCTTACGAAATACAAGTAAAGCAGATATCAATTGTTTGATTGTATTATTTATTTTGATGTAATATCAATCAATTAACCATGATTAAGTAAGTCAACTGCAATCTTTTTCTCTTACAAAATGCAAACAGAGTAGATAATTCTCGAATTATTTTTAAAGATAGATAATCTAGATAAGTGTTTCATAGAATATCTAATATATCATCAATTGTCTGGATGTGTTATTTATTCTTATGTAACATTAGTACAAAAAAAATGCAAAATCAAATGCCGTGACCAAAATCTCAGTTTTATTTGAACCCGAAGGGAGAGGCAAGCAGGCAACATGAACGTAGATATGGGTAATAGATCGTGTACTCATTAACAGCAGAGAAAATGACAGTTATACTGACATTTAATTTTTACTAAACCAAGGTTAAGCACCACAATTATAATTCCATTATTACAAGTTGACAATCTTGAAACATGACTGAAACGGTTTAAATAATAATAATAATAATAAATAATAATGATAAATGTCTTAATTTTTTTATTTTAAATAATGTGTTATTTATTATATTATTAATAATTTTTAAAAAATTAAGTAAATTAGATATATTATCTCATCAATCAATCAATTAATTCTACATTATTTCAGATAATCTTTTTTTTAAATATGTAGTACAATTCAATACTCAATAATAAAATAAACAGAATGCTGCTCTGTATTTGGTTGGCTGTTATTCTTACTCTCAAATTGTTAATCCTCAATTTAAAAGTAGAACTTAAATCTTCTACTTCAAATAAGAATAACTAAGTGGAGATATTTTTTTTTTCTGTCATAAAATATGAATTGAGTAGATATTATTTAAATATTAATAAAAAATAAAAAAACTTAAGCCGTATTTCATAAATTTAATGTAAAATAGTATTAATAATTATCTGATTATAAAAACTTGTTCTCTAATTGTGCGTTACCGGTGATATCAACAATAAAATTGAAATAAAATAAGCAAAAGAAACGTAACCAAAGATAAAAACAAATCAAAGCATCTACCTCTCTCCTCTAGTCACAGGTAATTTTGCAGTGGTCCGGTCACTGGTGACTCTGGTCTGGTCTGGTCTGGTCTGGTCTGGTCTGGTCACACCATTCTTTTAACAAATTATTTATTAGACTGCCTTTGACTCCTCTTTTTACTCACAACTCTGTCGATTCCTCATCTGTCTTTTCCCTCCAAAAATAAATAAATAAATCTCACACTAAATTTACCCGCGCCTTTTCTATTTCCTTTTTCTTGGAATAAGAACAAGTTATCATTAAACAATGGTATATGTATATATATATATATATATATGTAACGTTTACATCTTGAATTGCACTAGAAATTCTTAAATTAGAAGTATAAAGTGGTATTAGAAGTAAGTTATTTATTTATATTGGAAAAAGAGTGTAAAATCAGAATCAGAATTTAATTTATATATTTATTTTATTTTATATTATGAGTAAATAATTTTAAATTATAATTTTATTTTTAAAATAATTTTAAATTATCATTTTATTTTTATTTTAAGAATTATAGTTTTTAATTATAAAATTAATAAAAAATTTTAAAAATATAACATTTATTTTATCATATTTTTTAAATTAATAATAATTATTACTATTCTTAATTATGTAAATAATTATTTTTCATTAATTTTAATTTTAATTGTGTAAATTAATAATTATTGATAAGAGCAATACAAATAAAACATTATTATTAATAATATACTACAAACTTAATATTTTCTTAGAATACACTATTTATTATTATTATTAATTAGTAATATTAAATAAATATAGTATTATTATATTTTTAAAAAATAGTATATAGTAATATTATTAATTTTTTTATGAATATAATAATATTATTTTTAAGTAATTTTAACTTATAATCAATGTAAATTATTATTATTAACTAAATATAATAATATTATATTTAAATAAGTTTAATATTATTATTTTTAAGAAATGTAATTTATATAATGGTATAATAATATTTATTTAAATAAATATGATATTATTTATTTTATTTTATTAAATATATTTATATTAAATTTAATAAAATTTGGGACCTCTCCTATGGAAGTGAAAATTCCACTCTCTACTTTAGAAATGAGTGGGGCTCGCGTAATGAGATTCGCATTCCTCTTTTAAAATATATAAGTAAATATTAGAATGAAAAGAATTCATACTCTTTACTCTTACTCTAATAAATAAAAATAACAATACAATAGTGATATTTTGATGTGGCAGTAGTTTACGAATCCCGCGACTGCATGTCATTATTATTCCTAATATATGGTGGAGTTGCTTAACGGTTTAAAAATCACGTAATAAAGGTGATATATAGTAAAAGAAAAGTCATTGCTATGATCGAGGCCAATGGATCAAATGAGATTGAGCGCCTCTTTTCTTGAGGATTGCTTCCTTGTGGCTTAGCCAGAGACGCGATGGACTTTTCAATATCATAGGAGACTTGAGCTAAAAAAGAATTATCAAAGTAAAATTTAATTTAAAAAATGATTAATTTTTTTTAATCTCAATGGCCTAGATGAAAATTTGATTTGAAGTGCTCTACGGTGGATATATATATATATATATATATATATATATGGAGTAATGATAGTTGTTAAGTTTTTATTATTGGTTTCAAAGTCTTCTTCATGCAAATTATAAGATGGTGTCATGTGTTCGGGTACTTATCATATCATAAATACCAGTATTCATTAGATTATCTTCTTATATTTATAAAATTCTAACTTAATCTATTATGGGTGCGTTTGGGATTGAGATTAGATAAAAACTATAGCACTAAAATTTTTTATAAACACTAACTGCTGTAATTTGGAAGTTATGTTTATATGATTTTTCACTTATATGATAGAAAGTCTATTATATCTTTAATAATTTTGTTAAAATTATTATTTAAAATTTATATTTACTACATATTATTCACTTTTGTTTCAGAGTTATAATTTTTTTTATAGTAACTGTAGCTTAAAAAATATAGTACCTCAATTCCAAACGCATTCTATATGTAACATAAATTTTAAAAATTATAATAAATAAGTAGAGAGTATGATAAAAAATTAATACATATCTTTTTTTTTAAAAAAAAAAAGGGTCAAAGAGAAAGAGACTTAATTTTGGAGGGTGAAACTCATTTAAACTTATGATTATTACTTTTAAGTTGCTACAATCTATAAATATATTATAATATAGGGTTTACAAGAGCCTCCATTTGTATACTTATGATAAAGTAGTCCAAAATTCTATCAAGAATATTTTAAATTGTGTCAATTAGAGATAAAATCTCACCTCACATGTAAAAGACATAACTATTTGCACTAAGTATTTGAAGAGATACATTTACCTCCGTGTATGTTTATTGATTTCCACATGATAAATCTTTGAACTACCCATAATTTTAAGGTAAACTTCCTTTTACCCTCAACTAAAATGACGATCCTCAATTATCTCCTAAAAGTATAAAAATTTCAATTTATTCTATTTTCGTTCAAAAAACAAAAGAAAATAGCGGCGTGTTGATGAATTTTTTTATTATTTTCTTGTAAAAGAGAGTAAATTGATATTTTTATAAAGTAAATTAAAGATCGTCAATATAAATGGGGGAATAAATCAAAATTTACCCACAGTTTTATGAAATTTTAATTTTTGATGCAGTTTGTACTAGAGTCCAAAATATATAATACAATGATATTAAATTTGTTTATTTATTTATGGAAATATTCAAATGTCACAACGATACGAATTTGTCACTGTATTTTGTATAATACCCAACGTAACTTAAAAAAAAACGAAATGACCAAAGTCAAATGACTAAAACCAGCTCTCTTCTCTCTCTTTCTCGAGCCCCTACCTTCTTCATCACCTATGCTTGTCCTAAAGCCAATGCCTATCTCCTTTAACCTGTCACGTTTCTTCGTCGCTCTCTTCATTTCTCCGCTCAGTAGCTTGCTAGGTTTTTTGAGCAGGTAACATCACATCAACTTGGAAGCTCCTCACTTCTTAGTATTTTTAAGCATGAGAAAAACATTGTCGTTGCTCTCGGCAAACATTGTACAAGAGATGAAACGGGCAGCTTTTGCTTTCTAAGATATTAAATGGGTTGCTTCGAAACTTCTCAAACTCCCGTTTTGTTCTTTATTTCTCTAAAGCTCCTCATTTTGCACTCTGACACTAACCCACTTTCTTATTATTGTCACTTTAGTCTGGTGTAAACAGCAGCTTCAGAATGGGGTGTGTTGCTTCCAAACTAGAGGAAGCACAAGTTGTGGCCATTTGTAGAGAAAGAAAACGCCAGTTGAAGTTAGCTGTAGAGAGGAGATATGCTCTAGCAGAAGCACATTGCAATTACTGTCAAGCTCTGTATGCAGTATCCGCAGCCATTAAGCTTTTCGTTGCTAGACATGCTTCCCCTGCTTCACCATATCTCATTACTTTCCCTCCAGCTACTGGTTCTTCGCCACCACCGCCACCACCACTAAATGACCATAAGGTTATAAACAACCCAATGTTTCTTGAAAAAACGCCCTCTGAGTCAAACCAAGAAGCCATTGCTTGTCAATCATGTGGTTCTTCAACAACTTCAGATTCTTGTGACGAAGAGGAAGAGGTTGAAGAAGAACGAGTGATTAGAGAGGAACAGACTTGTATGTACTATAACTACATGCAAATGCCTCAGTCTGTGCCATCAGAACAAGTGGTCAGAGAAGAACAGGCTTGTATGTACTATAACTACATGCAAATGCCTCAGTCAGTGCCATCAGAACAAGTGGTCAGAGAAGAACAGGCTTGTTTGTACTATAATTACATGCAAATGCCGCCACCACCAGCAATGCCTTCACCTCAGAGAGATTTTGGGTGGGATTTTTTCAACCCATTTGATGGTGCTAGGCCAGAAGTTATGAGCAGTTACAGAAGGATTTCTGATGATGAGTTGAAGGCTGTAAGAGAACAGGAAGGGATTCCAGAGCTTGAAGAGGAAGAAGATAGAGAAAAAGAAGAGAAAAAAGTGGTGATGCCTGAAGACAATGTTCCAAAAGAGGCTGAGAAGAGTGAAGATGGTGCTGTGAAAGTAGTGAATGGGGCAAATGTGAGCCAAGGAGAGCCAAAGGAACTAACTGTTATTGATAGCCCGGAGAAAGGAAGGGAGTTGCTTGAAGCATTGAAGGACATTGAGGACCATTTTATCAGAGCTTACGATTCTGGCAAAGATGTGTCCAGGATGCTAGAGGTTAACAAAGTTCATCTGCTGTCTAATTTGGAGGGAATTAAAGGTACGACTGATTTTTCTTATATTTTCTGTTATTTTAAGCATCTATTCTCATCATTTTTATCTGCATAAGCCCTATCTTCAGCTGTAGCCATTTTGTGTGTGTCTGTTTTCTTTGTATTGTGCCTGGACTTCATTTCAAGTTGCCATTTTCTTAGAGAATCTGCAACCTGGCTAGAGGAAATAGCTTTTGGATTTCTTGAGTCTTTAACTTGCAAACTTAACCCCTCTTTTCATGATTTTTAAATTTTATAACTATGTTTCAATTTCAGTGGCATTGTATTTTTTTTTTTTTTTTGTGGCTTGAATTCTATTCATTTGGCCTTCCTAAAAGCTCTGATGAGTCGTTTTGACAAGATCTGTGTGGGGGAGCTTATTCTGTTATCTTTCTTTAGTTATGGAAAATCTTCTGTTAATTGATTTGTGAAGCTCCTTTCTTGACATTGTGAAAAACTGCAGATTATGCAGAATAAGCTCTCAAATATGGCTTTGTTTTCTTTTTTTTTTTTTTTGCTTCTGAGCTAATTAAAATGTTGGCATGGTAGTATGTCCTTCAACGTTTTTGCTTGCCTGTTTGCATTTGTCTTGTCTTTTCTTATTCCATTACTGTGAATTTTCTTTCCTCTAGTCTTTCCAAAGATTGCATATGGTAGGTCTTTTTGTTATCTATGTTGAGTGGGGTCTTGGATGTTTCTATTGGTGTGATTTGCCTTAACTTTATTGCTCTACGTTTCTAAAGGACTTAATTTCTCTAGAAGATCAAGCCTTTTCAATCTTTGAAAAGAATACATTGTAAACATTGGTTTCACTTTCGATCCCGGTTTGTGCTCTCTTAAGCATATCTTAGAAAGCAAAATGTGATCATTCACTTTCTACATCCAGTAATAATTGTAATTTAAAAGATTTTGTGCTAAGCACTAACTTAATTCTTTTTGCCGGGCTCTAGTTACAGCAAGATTTTAGCCGAATTTCTCCTTGTTGGAAGTGTTCCTTTCTCTAAAAGCTAATAGTTCCTTTGAATTACTCCCTACTTCTCCAGAATTGGGTCTAAGATTCAATTTCTCTATTTTAATGATTACATGACGACACTGAACCTTTTTCTTCTTGTCTCTCTTTTTTATTCTTGCTACATTATTGTATTTTTTGCTCAGTCCTCAATTTGGTGTCACACTGAGCACATCTCACTACTGATATTTTTCCCCTTTTTTTTTCCTTTTTAACAATTTATATCCTTTGGTGCAGAGAACTCCTCAAAACTCATGCAACAAACTATTACATGGCATCGCTCCCCATCATCCAAGCCTTCATCTTGTAAGAGCCTTGTAGTATCCAGTTCCAAAAATTCTTTAACATGGAAAGAGTTTAACAATGATCTCTTCAATGAGTGTGGGGTGATGAATGCCGGAAGCCATTCTTCAACATTGGATAGGCTGTGTGCTTGGGAGAAGAAGCTCTATGACCAAGTTAAGGTAACAATATTACAGATACTTTGTTTTCATTCCATTGTCCATCTGTAATGAAGCTGTTCTCCACAACTTTTGGGATGTTTTACTGCTTGCTGCTTCAACAAAAATGTTGATCTTGAGATTTTTCACTTTAGTCATTTTCACCTTTGTTTCAGTCTTTATTGACATCATTGGATATTGGTGCAACTTTGGTCCAATGGATGGAGTATCTTTATGTCACCTTTGCTTCTATATGAATTCCCTATATCAAAAACTTGGTTCTGTCTTGCTGATGATGACTTCTTGTTCTCTCCCCATGTGTTTGGTTGGTGAAAGGCAAGCGAAGATTAATTATTAACAAATCTGGATTACCAAGCATTTCCTTTGTCATTATTTTTTATTCTTTGTTCTGCTTTGGCATGAATAGCTTTGATTTTGTGTCTCCCAAAAAATTTGCTAGCACAAGGATTTCGGTGTTTACAGGAACAAGCAAGGAAGAAGAGGGACTTTTTTTATTTTATTTTCTAGTAAACTTCTACCGTTATCACTATGGCTTTTGACGTTTTACCCTTGCTTTAGGAAGGGGATGACACCCGGAAAATCTACGAGAGGAAGTGCTCACGGTTGAGAAACCAGGACTGCAGAGGAGACGATGAACTCTTTATAGACAAAACTCGAGCAAGTGTGAAGGATTTATATGCTCGGATCTTGGTTGCAATTCGCAGTGCTGAGACTATCTCGAACAGAATTGACAAAATAAGAGATGAAGAACTGCAACCTCAAGTTGTTGAACTGTTGAAGGGGTAAGGCGGTTCAACCTCTACAAACCAAGAGGATTGCATATTGATTGACATTCTTCATTTCATTATTTTTAATTTAATTTCTATGTTGTGCAGCCTAATGAATAACTGGACAATTATGTCAGAATGCCATGAAACCCAGAACAAGATTATTTCTGAAGTGAAGAGTTTAGCATGCTCTACTTATGGAAAATTCTGCAATGACTCTCATCGGCTAGCTACACTTCAGCTTGAGGCTGAGCTTTTAAATTGGTGTGAATGCTTCACAAGCTATGTTGCAGCACAGAAAGCATATGTTGAAACTCTACATGGTTGGCTAACCAAATTCCTTGTGCCTGAGGTTGAACTCTGTTCTAGAAGGAGCAAGAGCTCACGCTCATCGGCACCATTTCATCTTGACGGGCCTCCTTTGCTTGTTATCTGTGATGGTTGGTTAGCTTCCATGGACAAGTTACCAAATAAGGCAGTCTCCTTTGCACTGCAAAGCTTTTCAAAGGAGATGAGAGCATTGTGGCATCAGCAGGGTGAGGAACAGCTTCAGAAGAGAAAAGTTGATAGCCTAACAAAAGAACTGGACCGAAGGACTTTGGCATACCAGAAAACAGAGACCAGGTTCCTCGAGGCCAAGCTCACAGAAATGACGTCATTGGAGCTAGGGGCCGACACCCATTCTCAAAATGATTACATGACAATGAAGAAGGATCAGTTGGACATGTTCAGAAGGAAACTGGAAGCTGAGAAGGAGAAACACCAAAACTGCGTTCAAGAAACACAAAGGATCACGTTGAATGGAATTCAGACCGGTTTTTTGAGAGTTTTTGAGTCCTTGGCAGAATTCTCCAAGACTTCTCTAACGATGTATAATGACCTTTTGACATCCAGTGAGAATGCTGGAAAATATGGGAGCCAGTCATACATTGAAGGAATCACAAGTTGAAGGAAATGGCAGCTGTTGAGCAAGGCTTAGGTGGATTTCTACTGTGTGTTTGCAAATAGTATCAAGTCGAAGCAGCTTGCTGAGACAAGTATATTTATGTCTACTGTAGGATTTCTTTTAAAGGATTGCGATTTGTGTGCTCGAAAGGTTTGCCCATAATTTTGTAATATGACGTGTATATTCCTGCTTCATTTCTCTTGGCAAGGTGCGCCAAGAAGTGTGAAGGATGGCAAATGGGCAGTTAGGTGTACGGAGATAAAACTTAGTTGATGAACCGAGGATTTTCATTTGTTAATTGGCAATTGATCCCCTTGATCTGTGACTGATTATTAAACTTATATATTATTTTGCTTTATGCTCAGGAAGCTCCTTGCAACCCTTTAGAAAATCATTAAGATTCCAACTACCTTTCTGCGCAGCACGTAACTCTGCAGCCTTTCGGCAGCAGAGTGAAATAGCAAGCTTGAGACTGCTACACAAAGCAAAAAATCATGGGCGCATGTCCTCTCCTCAAGCTTTTTCAAAGACTGATGTCTATATAAATGCTCTCTGTACTTATTCTATATTATTTGGGTATTCCAGAACTTTAAAACTTGGGGTGTGACTAACGTGCAGTAGCTCTACCACAGTTTCTCCCACTTTCTTCTTACAAGTTCACTTTTCCGCTGCACATCCCTCTTTTCTATTGGAATCCTATACATGTGTGTATGGAGCTGCTCCACTGTAGAATGACTCAAAAAGTTGTTTAGGTATTTGGAAGTAGAACAAACAAGCTGTAAAGAAGAGTCTGTTTCTGGCTCCCAGTGAAACTGTATGAGTTCAAAAGCATTTGAAAGAAAATAAATGGATTTACATGTTGATTGTAATTCTCAAGCAGATCTCAGAAATAATTCAAGATTCACTACATTACTACATTCTATGAATAGTTTTGTACAGCATGCAACGATACGCATCCTAAAAAAGCTGGGGTATGATCATGCCAATGAATAATTACAGGTTTTACAATACATGCTACAATTACAATTTCTGCTTAGCTCTATCTCAAGTATAGGGAAACCAAGAACTGCGAGAAAAGTATAAACTCACTAACTACAGCAGCAGGAGAATGAATGCCGAGAAATGGGACAATGTCTACCTGCAACCAGTTCTCCACTGCTGAGCCCACTACTGCACCAGCCACAAGCCCCCCAATGGTTATTACAGCAGCTTTTCCTGCATGAATGAAGAGAGAGTTAGTCTAGGTATTGACCTAAATCTTAACCTGCCACATCCCATCCCACTATCTAACACCTAGGAAAAGCTAAGGAGCTCAAATCTGAAACATCTTTTGGAGGGATTAACAAATAGAATATGTTCCTCATTGTAACCAAGCTCCCTCCTCCACCCTTTTTCCTTTGATGATTCTTCCCAATTCTCCTTTTTACTACAATCAAGTCAAGACATAAGAAAATCTAAATAAACAACTGAAATACTATACTAATTTTAAGAACCATGTAAACTATAACCCAAATGTGGACACAATTACTTGCTGCATGAAAATTGTACCAAAAGTATAAAAAACTCATACTACTAGAGTGAAAACTCCTTTGAAAAAGATTAAACACAGAGCTGTAAATAGCAGATAGCTCATTACCTAGCTTAACATTCTTTCTGGTCATGAAGTATAAGGAAGCCCCAAAGCTGCTTGCTAAGATCAGCCCAGGAACATCGGCCCCTGCATAAGGTGCGGTAGCTGATGTAGAAGTGCCATTAACATAAGTAAAAACCATCAGAGCTCCATATACACCAGCTTGAATTCCCAAATCTCCAGTTGAGGGGTTTTCTACTGAGACAGTCAACTTCTTCAAGGAAGTCTGCAGCCACTGAGGCATTGGTCCCATTCCTGGTGTGCCCACAGGATTAACATCCGCATACCGGATGCTACTATCCACAACCTTCCCTGCTCGACGCTGAGTCAAGCTTCGCATAAGCAACATGTCATACGCAGCCTCAACCTAATAAGAATTCAACCACTAAGTCATGAGAAAATAACAATAACCAACAACAGTAAAAGGAGAGTTGGCATTACAAATACTTGCTACAAGATAAATAGAAGGCTAGAAGGCACTGTCCTAGGCTCATAGCAATAATGCCGGCCACCCAATGGACCTCATCAATAATAAATCATCTTAATTGAATGTGAAGTTGAATCAATAAACCAAATCAAATATCCAAAATTTTATATATCAATATCAAAATATCCAATCCAATAGCAAACAACAGACCACGAGTTCCTGTCTATATCAATGTATTGGTCTCATAAGCCTTGAGCTTCTCAGGAATCATTGAGGAATCACAAGTCAATAACACATCAAAGTCAAAGTTTAACAACAAGCTCAAAATTCAAACTTTGAGCTTAAATTCTTGATAGGTGGCAAGTATACATATTGCATACAACAAATCCCATAATATTAAAGCACTCATAATTATACTGCTCTACAGGATTAAAAATTTGACCTTTTCAACACAGCATAACTCTTATTCACATAATTTGCAAAACCCCTTCATTTGAATTTTAGGGTAATAATCTAGTAAGGGCGAGAGATAAAAGTAACCTGTGCAATCGCCTCTTGGTCATCTTTACAGTTAGCAACAATCGAGTTTTTGGCGCGAAGTATTTCATCAAATGACGCAGTTTCTGACACCCCGAGGAGCTTCAGCGCGTTCTCCACCGACATCTCGAAAGGAGCCGAGTCGTCGGCTCGGGAGCCGGCCTTGGCTACTCCTGAAGCCGCTAACGTGCGGCGGGACAGAGAAGTAAGGCCTCTGAAAAGCTCTGACTTTGTGGGCTTTAATGACGTGGGGTGGCTGGTGGGATTGAGATGGTGAACCGCCGGCGGTGGGGGGATTTGCGAACCGGGAGAGAGACGGTTGGGCCGGACGGAGAGAGTGGCAGCAGCCATTTGTGTCTTTGAGGGAAATGTGAGGCTGTGTTGTGGACTTGTGTCTTTTGTTTGTATGTTGAAGAATCGAGTAAGAACCAAGCAACGGTAAATCTGAGATTATCCTGTGCTGATGTCGAGTTGGTGCACCTCAGCTATTATTATCATACAGCTAATATTAAATATTCATTGAAATTATTAACTTTTTTATTTGTTTAAAAATTTCAACTTACATGAATCTAAGTAAATCTGAAAAATTCTCCTCTCGAGTCGACGAAATTCTAATATTTGTTTTTGTATTGTCTTAAAGCCTATCATTTTGTAAGAATATTTAACTTGAGTTTGAGTTTTGAGATGGCTAAAAAGAATTAATTTGATAATATTTGACCAGCCCTACCTTTGAAAACCAAAAAGAAAAGAGGAAAAATTATAATTGTTTAATTAAACTATCAAATTATAATTTGCTAGCATTAAAACCAACAAGAGTTTAACAAAAGCCTAAAATTTATTAAATACTCCTTTCTAAAGCCGGAGCCATAAAATTAACTATTGTACATGCCGGCAAAATTCTATTGAACTGGTAAACTAGTTTATCTATTTTATGTATATATATTGCATGGTCCCTTTCATGTAGTGATTGTCTCATTGATCATCCCCTCACAAGTCTTGTACTTACAAGTTAATACTTCCTAAAGGTGTCGTTTACCATTGCGCAATAGAGATGTCATTAATTATTAGGAGAAAAATCTTTGGTTAGCCAGTCTTAGAAAAATAATGATTGAATTTGTGGTTCATATTCAGCTTGATGTGCCGTGGCAATTGCAAAGCATGCCTATGGATTTTAGTTTTATCAAGAAAAATAACGATTAAATGTGTGGCAAGCAAAATGAAAAGAAAACAAAATCCTCGGTTCGTTGGTTAAGTGGAGGCTTACGGTCATTAGTTGAAGCAGCAAACACTCACTTTGGGCGGCAAAATGTTGGCTTCTTTGAGGGTAACTCCTACACTTAGCTTATCAAAGAGAAAATATAGAAATGGGTTCTGTTGCCGAGCGTCTACTCTTCAAAGCAACGCAAATGGAGACCAAAACAACACCGACAACAATGGAAAGAACAAGAAGAAGATAGTCATTGTTGGCTCTGGCTGGGCTGGCCTTGGTGCTGCTCATCATCTTAGCAAGCAGGTGCTTTATCTTCTTTCTGTGTGCACATGAATTTTGACTTTGAATTTGGTGAAAAGGGTATTGGTGGGATTTTGTTTTCAGGGATTTGACGTCACTGTTCTTGATGGTGGGAATGGCTTTGGCAGTCCTGATGATATCAGTATGCAGGGTAATGGATTTCAATTTTGTCATAAGAGTAAATCAAGATGAAGGTTATCATAGGGGGAGTTGAATTCATTCCATCCTATGAAGCCTAAAAACAGTCCAATTTTTACTTTATGTTACAGGCTTTTGGTATCCTTTTCGGAATATCTTCAGTCTTGTTGATGAGCTGGGTATTAAACCCTTCACCGGCTGGACTAAATCTGCACTATATTCAGAGGAGGGATTGGAGGTATTTTAGAACTTTTTCTTTTGGCCGAGACAGCTGTATTTGTCTGTGAATTGCCTTATCGAACTTGGTTTTAATTTGCAGGTTGAATTTCCGGTATTCCAAGATCTTAATCAGCTTCCAACTCCACTAGGAACCTTGTTTTATACTCAAGTACGCCTTGGATACTTTTTTGGTGCGTTGGAAAAAGTTTATTTGTCTAGCATTGGCCTTTCTGTTAACTGATCTCTGTCACATCACGTGCAGTTTTCTAGGCTACCATTTGTAGACAGGTTGACACCACTCCCTCTAATGGCTGCAGGTACACTCTTTTTGTTTCTTGTCTTAAACTTTTTGAAATGTTTAAATCAACTTCATCTGAACCGGATTGAAACCACGTGATCAGGTTGTCTTTGAAGGTATTAATTACTTTCTAAGCCTTGTTTTTGTAGTAATTGACTTCGACAACACTGACGTAGCCTGGAGAAAATATGATTCAAGTAAGGATCATAATAATCATAGCTTTGGAATTCAGCTAGGAAATTTATTGTTACTTCTATTGAATACTCAAAGATGAATAGTTGAAGTGTCTTATTCAGAGGTTTGACATGTAGTTACTGCAAGGGAACTTTTCAAACAGTTTGGGTGCTCGGAGAGGCTCTATCGGAATGTTATTGGTCCATTGGTGCAAGTGGGTCTGTTTGCTCCTGCAGAGCAATGTAGTGCTGCTGCAACTTTGGGAATTCTGTACTTCATCATCCTTGCCCACCAGGTTTGATAGATTCAATTCCCTCTGTGGAGAATAGCAGTTTTTTTACTAGTATCCTGCATTCTGTGGATGGGTTTTGATAGACTAGAAGCATCTAACTCTTCTGCGTCATTGTCAATAGCTTTTTTTTTTATTGTTGGTTCATTTTGTGGATGGAAACAGAAAAATTTTGATTTGGTATGGTGTCGCGGGACACTCAGGGAGAAGATTTTTGAACCATGGATGGATTCCATGAGGACTAGAGGTTGTGAATTTTTGGATGGCAGAAGAGTGACTGACTTCGTATACGATGAAGAAAGATGTTGTATCTCAGATGTAGTTTGCGGCAAGGAGACATATAATGCTGGTGCAGTTGTCTTGGCAGTTGGAATTTCCACACTTCAAGAACTCATTAAGAATAGGTATGCTCCTCTCACGCTTCCAATGTGCTTATCTTTTCTTACATTTCTGAAGTTCATTTGATACTAGTTTGAATCTATGATAAACTGAAGTATTGATGAACAATATTACCGCTAGACCTTTATGGCCAGAAGGGATTATTGTTTAAGCAGTTTCATGTCTATGTTAAATATATCATACTGCATGTTTAACTTTCTCTCTCATGCTACCCTGATTTGACCAGCTGTTGTTCTTTGTAGTGCAGCATATTGTGTAATAGGGAGGAGTTTCTGAAGGTTTTGAACCTGGCCAGCATTGATGTAGTCAGCGTTAAGCTCTGGTTTGACAAGAAGGTACATGCAAGAATTCCCCTTCCCTTGTCATTTGCTGAAGCCTAGCAATGAAACAGTTATCCTATTCCTGGATACTATTGCGCTGACTATCATATAACCAGGTTACTATTCCAAATGTGAGCAACGCTTGCTCTGGATTTGGTGATTCATTAGCATGGACCTTCTTTGACTTGAACAAAACTTATGACGAGCATATGGATGATTCTGCAATGGTTATACAAGCTGATTTTGTAAGTATTATATCCTATCTCTTTAATCTGTCAAAAGGAAGCTTTAGCAAGTACACTTCAACTGTGATTTCTAACTTGTCTGTCCAAAAATTCATGTACAGTATCATGCTAATGAGTTAATACCGCTGAAAGATGATCAAGTAGTTGCAAAAGCTGTGTCTTATCTCTCAAAGTGCATCAAGGAATTCGACACAGCAGCTGTGATGGATCACAAAATCCGAAGATTTCCAAAATCCTTGACTCATTTTTTTCCAGGTAGTCTGCCATGAGTTATAGTAGCAGTGTGAAAATAAAAATAAAAATAAAACAAGGATGCCCACAGAAACGTATGCTTGCTTCCATGCTATGCATGCTATGCGTGTGTAATTTGTCTGCATTTTAATGTTTTACTTTTAAATTGCTGCATTTACTTGGTGTTAGCAGGATAGATGGTCTACTCGTATTCAATATGTGGTTAAGTAAGCACTTTGCCCATGAAAATTCATTTTTGTCCCTTCTGGTTCATTCCCAAAGGTTCATACAAGTACATGATGCGGAGTTCTACATCTTTCCCAAACTTGTTCATGGCTGGAGACTGGATTACAACCCGGCATGGTTCATGGTCACAGGTCATACTCAAATTGTCTCCTTTTCCTTCACGATTAGAATTAATAAAATGAAATTCAATTTCTCAACGTATGTTCTTCACAGGAGAGGTCTTATGTCACTGGACTCGAAGCTGCCAACCAGGTAGTTGACTATCTTGAAGACGGAAGCTTTTCTAAAATTATTCCAGTAGAGGAAGATGAACCTCAGATTGAAGCATTGCGCACCCTCAACAGAAGATTTAATGAAATCAGAACCCAGCTCCCTTTATCCGATTACTTCCTTCAGTGAACTTATCATTGAATACGAAGATTTTCTGCTGCAATATCCATACACTTTTCAAAGTTCTGTTTTAATTGCTATCACTTTACTCAATTGTTACATTGACATTAAAGATGTAAGCACTGGTTTTGTCCACAAAGTCTTGAAGTATAGATTAATTAATACTGAATGAGACAAACATCACCTGACTCTCATCTTACAAACCTTTCAATAATCAACAATCTTTCAATTATTTGTACATAATTTTGTCAATCTATACGCTTCTAAAAGATATGTATTTTCTAGTTATGAAAGTGACCTCCGAACGAGATGCAAGTAGTGTTGTAGTAGAGCATACAAGAGCCTTCGAAGTAAATACAAAGTGATTGAGGCTAAGATTTGGAATTAGCTTCAATGGTAAGAAGCAGTCTTTTCAGAACCTAGGTCTTGAGTTTAAACTTTATTAATGTGCGTATGTGAGCAACCTACAAGCGTGATGTGATTCTTATGTACATTTATGTATGTGGGATTAAAAAATTATTTTTTCAAATATTTAGAATAGAAATGCCGTCCCTTCGTAGACTTGTAAGCTCACATATAACAAAGCTAATCAATTCCATAAAAATATGAAAAGCAAAGCTAATAAGCCAATATGCCCGCAAATTTCTAACTGTAAACAGCAACAAATATCCGAATTATGCCCATAAAAAAAAAACTTTTTAACTTCATTAGCACATGATAATGGCCCTTTCCCAGGTCATGAACATGCTCGGGCTGGCTCAGCCCGTTGCAACCCCAAACACATGTCATCATCAATAAAAGAACTTGTGATATAAACTGGACGCACTACCACGTGTCAGCATCTGCGCCTATCGCAATAACGGACAAGCTAGATCCTGTGCAACTCTTCAATGAACTTTCCTCACGACGTCCAATCCCTACACGCAGCATCATCTTCAACTCTTCAATTTTACAAAAACGTCTCCGTGGTTTATAATAATTACGAATATTGCCATTTATAATTTTAAATATCGAACAAAATAAATTAGATATTAGATCCCCATTTTTTATTCTTTTATTCCATCTCTCTCTCTCTCTCTTCGCTCTCTCACACTCGCAGAGATCAGAAGAAAGGTACGTCTCCTTTTAGATCCAATCCCCATAACTGTTATTAATTTACTTCGTTTTAATTTTATCTAATTTAGTTTAATTTCACTCAGTATAATCACGAAGTATCGAATCCAGATTTAAGCTCATTCGATCCTGTGACTGATCAACAGTTGGGTCGCTTTCAATTTCTTTTGCTCTTTTTTTTATTTAAATTCATACTGCTAATGATTCGGGATTTTGTCTTGTTTATGCATTAAGTTCAGGAAAATAGAAGGGTTTTTAAAGTTTGAAATTTTTATCATATTTTTTTGTCAGTTAGAGATTGGAGTCCAGTATGTTAGCTTAATTTAGTTAGTCGCTTTCAGTATTATTGAATTGTTGCTTTAGAAGAGGGACGCTATTTGCTTTTTCAGTTTCTGAATTGTTGGGTCAATTGTCTAGTTTTCAGATTAATCTAGTTCGTGGTATTGATCAAGCAACTTTTTGATGCTGTGATTTAATCTGTAGTTCTAGTTATCATTTTTTCCATGAATTGCTTTTCTGTTTTATTTATGAATGTTGCTTTTGCTTGACACCTTTGATGCCTTTGTTGTTTTACCATGCCCTTTTTCAGACCAAAAAAAAAAATCGAAAATGGGTGTGGCACAAAACATTGTTGACATGGAGGAGGGTACTTTGGAAGTCGCTATGGGTATGTTATGCGTACATTTGTTATGTGTACTAGTTGGTGAAGAATCATTCTGTTCACAGTAGCAAGTGAAGAATCATTCTGTTCACAGTAGCAATGAGTGTTGAATTGCTGGGAAATTGTTAACTTGAATCTGGAGTTATCTACAAAATTAAAATTTTTTTTTGGTTGTTGCAGAGTACAGAACAGTCACTGGAGTTGCTGGGCCTCTAGTTATCCTTGATAAAGTCAAGGTAAATTGTTTTCTTTTCTTCCTCAACATCATCCAATTCTGTGGGTTTCCATGAAATTTGCTGATTCATGCATTCTGTGACGATTTTATTAGGGACCCAAATATTATGAGATTGTCAATATTCGGTTGGGAGATGGAACAATGCGACGTGGTCAGGTCCTAGAAGTCGATGGAGAGAAGGCTGTTGTTCAGGTAATTCACTTTTGTGTTCTCCTACTTTGGTTGGTGGGGAGAGTCCGATTGTGTGCAGTCCTGTGGTTGTGTTAGAAATTAGATGCTTTCGGAATAAATATTTCTGAAGGGATTTGTCTCCTATAAATTGATGTTGAAGCATTTTAACCAATATTATTAATTTTTTTTTTTTTTTTTTTTTGTTTCTTGTTGGCCAGGTCTTTGAAGGGACATCTGGAATCGACAATAAATTTACTACTGTGCAGTTTACAGGGGAGGTGTGGTTCTGGCTATAAACTTCATATTATGGAAATAGGCTTTACATGTGCTACTTTAATTATTCTAGAGATTTGTATATTTAGTCACAGCCTTTTGATTTGATTCTCTTTGGTGGGTCAAATTCTGTATTTTGTGTGAAAAAGCACCCTGCTTATGTATGCTCTATTTTAATTTTTCTAGAGATTTATGTGTTTTAGTTGCTACCTTTTGATTTGGATTCTCTTTGATGGGTTAATTCTGTCTTTTGTGGATTGGTCTTATATATGAAAAACCACCATGACCATGTTTCTCAGGTTCTGAAGACTCCTGTCTCACTGGATATGCTTGGGCGCATTTTTAATGGTTCTGGGAAACCCATTGATAATGGTCCCCCAATTTTGCCCGAGGCTTACTTGGATATATCCGGTAAGTTACCAAATTTTTTCACTCATGGTATTTATTTTCTGATGTTAAGAAAAATATTTGGTTGGATTTCTTTCCTATTAAAAAAAAATGTTTTAAAAGTTTCTGTACAAATATCTGTTAATTGGAGACATCCATTTAAATTAATTTGATTTTCTGTTTGTCTTCTTCTTCATAGGAAGTTCTA
This sequence comes from Luvunga scandens, assembly GCA_030449905.1. Lineage (NCBI taxonomy): Eukaryota > Viridiplantae > Streptophyta > Magnoliopsida > Sapindales > Rutaceae > Luvunga > Luvunga scandens. Next base: position 1,094,907 of record JASUUG010000714.1, read on the forward strand.
TCAACCCTAGTGAGAGAACCTATCCTGAAGAGATGATACAGACAGGGATTTCTACCATTGATGTGATGAATTCCATTGCTAGAGGACAAAAGATCCCTCTTTTTTCTGCTGCCGGTCTCCCCCATAATGAAATTGCTGCTCAAATTTGTCGTCAGGCTGGTTTGGTCAAGCGATTGGAGAAGACTGATAATCTTCTTGATGTATATTATCGTACTAATTAGTATTGGCTATAACTGCTGCATTTATTCATGCATACATTGTTTATGATGTTCACATTCAACTTGAATTCATATGCTACAGTTTTTGTGGATGAAGCCAAAATATTGGTGCAGTAAGCATCTCTATGCTGAAATATATTCTAAACTAGTATGAATGAATATACGCAATTTCATCTTCTTATTAAACCAAATGCTATGGCACATCCATTGATTCACCTCGTAGATGTCTAGTTACTAAGTTCATAGCTGGTAAATGTTTTTACTTCTGTCTATTTCCAGGATGGGGAAGAGGACAACTTTGCAATTGTGTTCGCAGCTATGGGTGTAAATATGGAGACTGCACAATTTTTCAAACGTGATTTTGAGGAAAATGGATCAATGGAGCGAGTGACTCTTTTTCTTAATCTGGTATATAAATTGATGTGTTGGCTTTTAATCTGTATCTTTTTCCAAGAATTGGCAGTTCACTTGCTTGTGGAAGTATATTATCTCTTACAGTGTGTAAATATATTGCACCTAAAGTTAGTTCTTTTCCATTATATGTACAGGCTAACGACCCTACAATTGAACGTATTATCACTCCGCGTATTGCTCTTACTACCGCAGAGTATCTGGCTTATGAATGTGGGAAGCATGTTCTTGTCATACTGACAGACATGAGTTCTTATGCTGATGCTCTTCGTGAGGTATATACAAATTCATTTCACGGCTTTAAGCATTATAGGATGTATACCAAATGCAATTGAGGCAAATACTCAAAGCATTTATTTTCATGAAATAGCCTTGTCACTGTGATTCTGATTGGCTCATGGATATTCCAGTTCTTTGCAGAAGTGCACAGTCCTTTGCAAGACTAGCAAGTAATTTTGATAGTTTACTTTCTAGAAGTTTTCATAGGACAAACTACTGATTTGTATGGCAGGTGTCTGCTGCCCGAGAGGAAGTACCTGGAAGAAGAGGGTATCCTGGTTATATGTATACTGATTTGGCTCAAATTTATGAGCGTGCTGGACGAATTGAAGGCCGAAAAGGTTCCATCACCCAAATTCCAATATTGACTATGCCAAATGACGGTAAATTCGTAAACCGTATTGACTGGCTTGCTTGCATACTACTCCTTGCTTTAGTAGTGAAGCCTTATTTGGTTCTTTTATTTGGCCAGATATTACACATCCGACTCCAGATCTCACGGGATATATCACCGAGGGGCAGATTTACATTGACAGACAGCTCTACAACAGACAGGTAAGGTTATAAAGCTTGTTTCGTGAAAGGCATCAATTGAGTGAACTAGATTTTTGTGTCAGTTGATAACGGGTAAATGGTAATTCTATGTGCGGCAAATGCCGACATGTGATAATGTTATAGCATGTCCTGTTATTGACTTATCATAGAGTGAACCTCAAAATGGAGGCTGAGTTTGTTTTCAGTGATGAGAACAGCAGTCTCATGCCATGACCCTTCAAGATCTCATTCCTTTGTGGAATGAGAAATTATTGTTTAAGATTGGGCAAGAAATTCAATACTAAACATTAAGCTCAGATTTTGCTTGGTCAAAATCATTGTTGATTATGACGCATTTAGAAACCTGGTCTTTAATGCTTAAAAATAGCTTGCTAATAGATCGATAAATGAAGTTGGTGATTAAGTAAGGTTATAGATACTTCAGAAACTAAAGGTTTATCATTCTGATTTTGGCAGATATATCCTCCAATCAATGTCCTCCCGTCCCTATCTCGTCTGATGAAGGTAAGGATGCTCAAATATGTTTGAACTCTGAACTTGCTCAGGGGTGCCAACTTATCATTCAAGACTAAGTACATTATGAAGGCTTATTTTAAATGCTTATCCAATATATTTACAGAGTGCTATTGGTGAGGGGATGACTCGCAGGGACCATTCTGATGTTTCTAACCAGGTTTGATTAATCATGGCATTAGTTATCCTGTATACTTTCTATAATCCATTTTTAAAACCTTTCTATTCATTGCTTGTATCTTTGAACCTCAGCTGTATGCAAATTATGCCATTGGGAAGGATGTCCAGGCAATGAAGGCTGTGGTTGGAGAAGAAGCACTTTCTTCTGAGGATCTGGTCTCTTTCTTCTCTTAATTCACCATGTTGTCTATTAACATAGAGTTGTTTATTACAATAATACTGACGATACTTCTGTTGTCTGTAACAGCTGTACTTAGAGTTCTTGGATAAGTTTGAGAGAAAATTTGTTTCTCAAGGAGCTTACGACTCTAGGAATATCTTCCAATCTCTTGATCTGGCATGGACACTTCTTCGCATCTTTCCCCGTGAGCTTCTCCATCGTATACCAGGAAAGACCCTTGACCAGTACTACAGCCGTGATGCAGCTAATTGATGAATAAGCCCTCTCGTACTGACATGTACCTTGCTGCCTCATTGGATTTGTCTTCAATTTGTTTATTCACCAGCTTTTTGATACTAGGTTGCATTTCTCCATTGGGCAGAAATAATAAAGGTTGTAGTCCACTTGAGGCCCCTATGCGAAGCTCTTGGTCTAGTCAAAAATGCAAATATTCTTTCAGCTGAGTGTTTTTTAGATCTTGTAATTCCTGTATCTTCTATTTATTAGTGTGGTCTGGTTACTTTTTCTCCAACTTGAAACCGGGGCTAGTGAGGATTATAATTCCTCTAGTTTGATGATTATTCTATTTATCTTGTAATTCTGCGTTCGACTTTTTCTTGAGAGAAAAAAAAAAAAAAAACAGTTCGGTGTTTTTCAAAATGTGTTTGGCGTGTTTTAACTTATGATTTCCAAGTGCTACTCTAATCAAAATTTCAAAATGAAATCAAATATAAACAAATCTACAGATCTACAAAATTTGGTGATTTTCAGATATTCCTTAACAATAGTGGTGAAAAAAAGCAGCTTCATTAACCTTTTGAACACGTCTAACAAAATCTTACAGATTCAAGCGATCAGCATCATTTCTAGTATTTCCACTCTTCCAATACATTGTGTATAACTTTTTAGGACAATCATGTATAACGGGAAAGAAAATCAATGAGGACCGGAATCTTCATCATCCTGAATGATAAAGGGAGGAAGCAATAAAAGCTAAATATTCATTATTCAGTTAGAGCAAATGGACCTTACCGGACCTCAGCCTGCTTTTGATGCTCTTGCTACAGGTGGCAGGGCAACCAAATCAAGGTTCCCTGGATAAGGAGTCCACAAGCCTAATCCACCCCTACTTTCTATCATTCTGCTACCATTCCCCTTTAATTCCTCCCGTGATTTTACCCACTCTATTTTAGAAGAATGCTCCCTGGTATGTGGGTGCAACACAAACAGTGAGTTATACTCGCAATTTGGGAACATATAGAACTTGAATGAGCCCTTTAACCTATAGACAACATAGCCAAAACTCAGCTGATCTCTGGGTGTGAAGAGGTTGACTTCATTGAACCACAAACAGCTAAACAAGTTACTCAACGCAGTATGTTCTCTAATGATGACAGCACCCTCTGGTACATCTGCAATATGTAAAATTTTGTTGGTAACATGAAGTAGTATTTGCGTAAAACAAAGTCTAAATGGAGCATCTTAGAAGGTCTTTCAACGGCACATGAAATAACTGAACAGCAAACAGGCTCATCTGGTTCCTGACTGCAGTTTGTCAGGCAGCAACCCTAATATTTGATTGAAGACAAAGGCCAAATAAAGCTGGGTGTTTTTCATAAACTTGCCGCAACATATAATACAGGTCTTATAAGTGCCTCGTGATTAGAGTTTTTCCTCCAAGAATACAGGCACTCTTGATCATAAGGTTTCCTTTTGCTTATGTAGTGAAATATTGTTATTCTTAAAACTGAGAGGTCAGATGTTCAAAGTTCACATAAAAACCAGATGAGAAAACCAAAGCAAATACTGAGTAAAGTTGCAACATTTTTCTTACCACTAACGGTGTTTTTCTTTATACTCCATGGCTCCATTCCTTCATAGCAGTAAATTTTCATCTGATAATCAATAAGAGGTCGGGCATACCGCTTCCTCCTCTTATTTGCATCAGCTTCCTCATATATGCTGCGATGATGTTTATGCTGAGCAATCGCAAAGGTATGCTTTCCACGCCATAAGTATCTGCAGAACAAAGATAATTGATGATATCAAGATACTCCTCCACTGTAACCATAGAGAAAGAAGGGAAGTTACATAGAGAAAGAAGGGGAAAAAAAAAAAGAGTTCATCAGCATGCCTTATTAACTTAACTAAAACTGAGTTGAGGTTTCATTTTCAGATTACTAGAGCAACCAAAAATCATAAAATTTTAAAATTCAATCTCTGGCAACTTCATAAACATGGAAATACCTTTCAAGAATTAGGAATGGATCAACAATCAGCTCCATTTTCCCATCAATCCAAATGCTATACTGTGCTTGAGGAAACAACCTATGGGTTAAAATCTTAGGAACCTTCCCATTCCTTCTGGGCTCATCATAAGGTGGATGCTTCAGTAGAATAAGGCGCCAAATGCCCACCCACTGCCCACCTGCAGAATCTTCCTTGACAGTAACATTCTTCCTGATGAATTTAAGAGCCACCTCATCCACCACCATAAGAAAACAGAAGAGTTTCTTAGAGCGGTCACTAATGTTGGAAGGCTGATTAGGGACATCATATCCATCAAAAATCCCCGATGCGACAACAAATTTACACTTCTTAACATATTTGATATCCAAGGGGGACATTTCAGCTCCACCATTTCGCATAAATCCACAGTGCACCTGAAGAAAAGAGCACATTGCAAATGAAATGAAACTAATCTAAATTTATGGGGAAAGTTAAAACTACTTTCAAATATCAAATAAACTTTCCCACAAACACAACACACACACACACAACCCCCCGGGGCCCCCCCCTGAAAGAACCAATAACTAATTAAAAGAGTAGAAAATAATGACTGCAAATAGAAAATTTAATTTCACCTTCATGTTAGAATTTAATTTGAAACTCTCTTCTCTTTGGGACCAGCTTTGATGTCCTCCAAAGAGAGGGGATGACTGAGATCCATTATGCACAAACTCATCCTCTGAGAAGTAGGTTAGATTTTTGACAATTGTGTCAGGAGTTCTTTCCTTTGGAATAAAAATTGTGTTAGGGTCATCCACAACGGGAATTTGGCAACCTAATCAATATAGCCAGGATCAGTATGTTTTACTTGAACAACATCAAGGTCAATACCGCAATTAAGAGATGTTTCTACAAGCTTACGATGTTGCGGTTTTGGAACAAGCCCCATTGTGTCTAACATAATAAATACCTTGCCCTGTTTGTTGCAGATTGCTGCATGTCAAGAAGAAACCATAACACCACTTAGACACTGAATCAACAGAGAGTTTTCACCAAATAAAGTTAACTAATAACATCAGTACACTCAAGAATGAGAGCATCACAAATTTCAGTGAGTAAAAGCAATTCTTGATCTATTCCAAAACTACCTAACCCCAAAAAATTATTCCAGAATGACAACATAAGGTACAAAATAACCTCCCATCAAGTGAAGCTTAAATCAAGTAATGGTCCTTTTGGAGTCAAGCTACCGAAATTTTAACACAGACTTCAGCACTGAATATTTTAATACAGACACAAGATTCATCATTCAGTTTCCTTCTCTTTATTCCCCACAGCATAAGCTAGTAATGATTCAAATGCCAGCAGCGAATGAACCAATGAAAATGTTCAAAATAGCAGAAAAAAATTGCAAAATAAACTTCAAATCTCCCAAATACCTGAAAAGAAAGCCAAAGAAGATTGACAAGACCAGACATGAAATAACAATACAACAAGAATGAGTAACATCCACGCAATGCCAGCTACAAGAACCAATCTAATAAATCCTCTCTTCCACACAATCTTCATCGGATAATCTTGAGGAAACCTTGAAGAAAATAAACCTCCTTCAGCATCTGCGTCATCAGGACATAACTTAATCGTGTAGCCAAAATAAAGCAATGCCACATTGAAACAATGCTGAACCAAAACTCCATTAGATAAAAGCATAATCTTCTGTTTCTACACTGAAAGCCCAAAAAAGGAAATCACTTCCCATCAGCTTAAAATTCATAAAAATTTACCCTCCTTCCTTCTTGCGATAAAATTCATAAACCCCTTTAAAGAATTGACATTAAAAAAAAACACAAATTTTCATAGCCTTTCATGATATCAAGAAAGAAAAGAAACAGTTTTCACTTGCCTTGGGGACGAAGGGCTTGATTATTTCGATCCCCTCTCCTGTTTAAGCGCGAAGAGTAAGACGATTGAGCCTTGCTCCCCATTATCACTCAGCTTGATTAACCCGGTCAAATGATTATCAAAATCATACTAATTGGAGTATATTAACAAAGTAGCAGCACTTGCCAATGCGCCAAAAACACAAAAAAGAAAAAAAGGGTCAAACTTTTTACTTATTGACAATAATTTGTTTGAATCCTAAATGGGTAGCTAAAGAATCCAATGAAGAACGAAAAAGGAAGAAACATTGAGGGGGAACAAGTGGATATAGAAAGAATGTAAGAACTGCTCAGATCTAAGCAAACTTGTGAAAACTAACGATTTAAATTTCTAATCTCGAATAATTAAATCTGTAAACAGAATTCAATTAAAACTTGACTCACCCACCCACTCAGCGCCTGAGATTCTTCACAGCCCAAGTAGTTGATGTTGCTCCTCGAAACGGCGTCGTTTTAGATAATTGTGAATAGCTAAAAGGCTAAAACTATAAAAACGGCGTCGTCTTAGATTTGATTGTAACTGTGAATACTTAAAACTATGCAACGATGTCGTTTTTGTAGTAAAAATAACACAGTTTCCCACGCTGACGTTTATCTTCCTCCTCCATTGACAACTTAAATAGGGTTTGCGATTTTCGAATCAAGTTTTAATTTTCTTTGGGGAATTTTGGTCTATTGTTGAGTGGTTTGGTGACAAAGAAGAAAGAGAGAATGGAAGCAGAGGTGATAGAAGCAGAGCTTGTGCTGCCAACATACATGAGTTTCAAGAGAATACAAATGTATGAGAAGTACCCAAAAGGCCAATCGAGAGGCAGGCATTGGAAACATCTCAAGCAAATTCTTCAAGCTGAGAATTATCAGAATTACCCTCCTGATGAAGCCAATTGTAAGTTGATGCAAATTCTTCAAACAGTATAGAAAATACAAAATAAAGCCTTTTATACTTTTAAATTGTTTGTAAATTTTGATACATGATCGAAGAAGTTATTTTACAGACGCCCTTTCGTTTGCTGTCTTAGAGTATATATACAGTGGACAACACTACCATGGCTGGTGTTTAGATAATCCAAAACCCCAACACTATTTACGTCACTTGTCCTACTGCTCATCATATTGCGGGTGTAGCTGGGAATGCGGTGCAATATGGGTTGTTTATTAAGTTGTTTAATGCAATTGCTAAACTGATAGGGTGTGGAACGTCCTTTATTCTTTAGTTATGTGTGAAACCCTTTGTATCTGGTCTGTTTTGCACCGATTCTATGAGCCTGATTTTGGGTAGATGTAATTAGTGTGAAAAGAAAGGATTTTGCTTCATCCATTGCGAATTGCTTTGAGTGAGGTTATTTGGATTGAGGTGGCATTTATTGATACTAACGGAGCAGATTTGATAAGTATAATTTGTATTAACCACGTCGGAGTTTGGTTTGCATATAGATGGTTTGAATCTGTACTTGATTAGGCATCTGAATGCAAGTTCTCATTTAAACTTTGACATGATCTTGAACGATGTGAGCTTTTGTGTCGAATAGCCTTTTTCATTTATTTTACTACTTTAATGATCTTCTTTGGATTTCAGAGATTTGAAGAGTTTGCCATTATTCTCCATGATATTGTACTTGACTAGATGATGAGAAATAATTGTACCTAAATGTGTGGGGTTTGTTTGTGTGTTCACTAATCCTTTAGGCTGCACAGCCACAAAGTAGCATCCTCAGAAAACTGAAAAATATAACACCTATACTATTGTTTCATTTCCCTAGTCCCAAAAACCTGAGAAAGACACTCTGTGTTGGGTCTCTAAGATTATAAGATTTTACCCTCTTTTATCTTCTGTTTTTTTTTTAACAAAATTCAGTCTTAATTCACCTGATGAAAATTTTACCCCTTTCTTCTATCTTCTTTTGCAGATGTTAATATTGAATCTCCACCCTCTATGCATCCTTGCAAGAGAATTTGTGATATAACAGGATTTGAGGTACGTGGAACTATAGGAAGTCAAGTGGATCTTTTTCCTAAATTCATTTCACTATCATTCATGTCATCAATCCAGTCATTCGGATGCCATGTTGATACATTATAAATTTTACTTAAAACAAAATAAAACAAAGAGAGACTTCTATATTGAGTCAGGAGTTGTGATTTAATCTTGCCAAGTTGTAATCTCAGTAGATGTTAACTTTTTAGCTTACAATGCAGGCTCCTTACTATGATCCCAGAACGAATCTTCGCTATGCGAATGCTGAAGTCTTCAAGCTTGTAAGATCACTTCCAAATGAGTATGTGCAGAGATACTTGGCTTTGAGAAACGCAGCCGTTGTTCTCAAGTAACATGGGTTCTGGAAACGTTGGCCATCCATGTTTGTGCCTGTGTGTTTGTTTTAGAATCAAAGATCATAGTCATGGAGTAAGCTCAATGAAGCAGAGTTGTCTTTAACTATTTTTTTTTTTTGGGTGAATTATAAACAAGTAATTATTGTATTAACCTAATAAGTGGCTTGCCTGCTTTTTGTTGTGCATGATCTCACACCATCCAAATAATTTATTGTGGGATTTTTCTATTTTAATCATCAGAAAACACAATTAAACCAATTTTCTATTTGCACCCGGTGAAAGGAGCTAATTATGGAAATTTAACGATGTTGTTTCTAACATCCCAGAAATTTAAAAAAATAAAAAAAGAACTATGAGCCATAATTTGGTTAAAGCACATAAAGAATATTTTTGTTAACAACATATTCGTCAAAGTAAATTCAAGAATCAAGATAAGCAGCATGATTTATTGATGAATCTTTCCATTTATTGAATTTTGAATACATTCACATAAACGAAAATTTTATTTTTAACTTATTTTTGTTGTATATATGAGCATAATTTGTTCTAATTTCATATTACATATATTTAACAATAGTGATAAAGACTTTCTTTGGATAATGAAAATTCTCCCACAGCATAATAAATATATATTAGAGTAATATTTTTCATGGATTTTTATGGAATTTCAAGGTAGGAACCATAATGAAAAGAAATCGCGAACCATGTCATATATTATAATTTAAAAAAAGTTATGGAGCTGGATATTATTATTGTAACCATATCACAGCCGCAGAATTTCGATTTTGCTTCATTCTGGAAGAGGACGGGCAAAGCAAGCACAAATTCTCTATCAAATATTGAAAGCCGTCGCCGCTGTTCGCCAACTATTAAAATCCCATTAGAATTGGGATTTATTCAGGATTTCTATTGGGAATATTTTGCTTGTTGGTTCAGTAATATTTCTCTTTTCCTTTAATTTTTCTCACCAGCACCCCACGAACTCGCCAAGTAGCCACCGTATTGCAGGTTTTTTTTTTCTTTACCAAGTTTTTTTTTTTGCAAAGTGCTTGATAAATTTGAAGTCTGGATTGCTTGTTTGGATATTAAGTTACTTGCAAGTGGGTTCTTTAGTTGATTGCGTATTATCAGAATTGTGAATTGAATTATAATTTCTTCCTTGTGAGTTTGGTTCAATCAACTACCCAAGAAAGCATATACTAAATTTTATTTTTTTTTTGGGGGCAGTGTATTATTGAACTTTATTAGAGGATATGGATGTTGATCATGTTGATCACTATAGAGTTCTGGGGTTACCCTCTGGTGACGAAGGCGCTAAACTAACTGAAAAGGAAATATCAAAAGCTTATAAATTGAAGGCTTTGGAATTGCACCCCGATAAACGTCCCGATGATCCTGATGCCCATGACAATTTCCAGAAGCTGAAGTCATCTTATGAGATTTTAAAGGATGAAAAGGCCCGGAAATTGTTTGATGATCTTTTGAAAATTAAACGGGAGAAGCAGCAGCGCCAGTCCCAGCAGGATGGGAAGAGGCGAAAAATGATGTCGGATCTTGAAGAAAGAGAAAGGGCTGCCGTTGCTCCTGACCCGGCTGTGAAAGCCCAGCAAGAAGAAGAGAGGATTGCTAGGCAGCTTAAGGAAGAGATTGAGAGAATACGTGCAATGCATGAGAATAAACAAGCGCCTGCAGCATTTGCATCAGTGAAAGAGACGGAACAGAGTGGGGGCGGTGGGGTTGGGTTGGATAAGGAGAAGGTCCTTAAGGTTTCATGGGAGAAGGTTGGTGAGGATTATACTGCAGAGAGGTTGAGAGAGATATTCTCAGAGTTTGGGACGGTGGAAGATGTTGTGATTAAGAGTTCCAAGAAGAAAGGTTCTGCACTTGTTGTAATGGCTACTAAAAGTGCAGCGGTGAGTTCTTTAATTTGAGACGGTATTGGCTATATTTCTGTCTATTGTATGCTGTTTGAGTATATGTATTATGACTAATGATTTGTGTTATTGCTTTGTAGGGCGCCGCTACAGGAAGTGTTTGTGGTAGTCTATCTAATCCTCTGCTGGTTTTACCTCTTCAACCAGCTGTGGCAACACAGATTCCGAGTGCTCCGAAGCCTATGGAGACTGAAAGCGTAAACAATTTGGTGGGTGCTGGTTATCAAGCATATGAAGATGCTGTTTTGGAGAAACTGCGGGAAAAGGTATGAGTTTAATGTTTTAGCAATTGTGATTTATATATATTTAGTAGTTTAAACACATTTAGTTTAGTTTTAACCTCCAGTTTGGATTTTTTTCCCCCAATTATATATGTCATTACCATTTGCTTTATGTTTGAAAAATGATATTGCTGAAACCATCCTTGGAAAGACAGAGAAGGTTGCAAGATTAGGAGCAATGCTGGGCATAAAACATTTGATTCTGTTAATCAACTGAGTTTGATTACGCTACCATATTATATATAATCTTTTGGTAAAATGTTGGCACGTTGGAATTCCCTGGCTCTATCACATCGAGTAGTACCCATGGTGTAGTTTGCCCATGGGATAGTGAATTTGACTGATGTTATGTCACATTGTGGGCCGTATCAGAGCCAGTGTCCTTTGCTGGAACTTTGAATAGAATTCCTTCCCTTTTTTTTGGTGTTTTGTTTTGTATTTGTCTCTGCTTTGAGCAGGCTGCAGAAAGAGGAGAAAGAAATGTTACATTGTCTTGCTAAACTTTACATATAATTATTTCCTTCTTTTAATGATTCTGTATTGACCTGTGTCTGCTCTGAGCAGGCTAAAGAAAAGAACAAAAAGAAATGTAGCTAGTGTTGAGGGAGAGATTCTTGGATGCGTCACATAACTCAGGAACTTTTCTATCTCTGTAAAGGTAATTTACCATGTTCCATTTTTGCTCATGTCACTGTTTTTTTAATCCTGCTCATTTGCCGTCATTTTGTTTGGAGCATGATTGATGGGGGCTTAAAAGGTCATTGGATTTTAATTTTGCTCCACGCATGCCTATACTAAGAATCACAAATTTCTTCTTTGATGTATCTGAATCTTGTTAATGCAGGATCCAACTGTCTTACGAAGTGGTTCTGCTGAGCATAGCTGAAGATGTGCATCTTTGTTTAATCAGAAATTTTGCCAATACATAAAGGGAGCATGTAATCTACCCTATAATAGCATTTATAGATATGAGTAGAAACATTTAAGCTTCAATTCTTAGAAGCTGCATTAAGGGAATTGAGTCTTAGAGATTTAAATTGGGTGTTAGAGATCTACATCAAATTTAGCAACTTTTCTAAGATATGTATTTTAGCTTTCTTGTGCCAGAAATTGCCTTATGTAGAACTCCTGTTAAGCAAGAAACCATTTTGAATGATTGCTTGTCATAATGATTTTCAATGTCACACTTGAATCCTCTATCTGCCTTCATTATTTGAAGCTTATGCAGCGCTAATACTACTGTTTGAGTAGCAACACTACCAAACATTTGTAAGACTTTACTGCGACTGTTTAACAAAGTGAAGTTTAGGTGAAAGTTAATGATCCATCCTCTCTCTTAAGTCCGATGGTAACGCAGATGACGAACAGTACAACACTCATTAGGCTGGAAACAAGTCTTATACTAATAATTGAAACCTATGAAAAGTCCCACATTAATTAAAAAAATATACATATCTTTTATATGAAAGTGATGAGGCTTCCTCTAATCGATAGATGAGATGATAAATGGTTTATTGATTAACAAATGATGCAATCAAATAAAGATGACTTCACTTTTATTTTATGTATATATATCTATATCTAGACACACACACACACACATATACTGGTAGATAAAATACATTCTGTGTGCCATAAAATATTTGACAACAATAGTCGTTTAATTTAATTGGTATTCTAGCTTGTATAACCAATCACAAGTCACATGAAATAACCTTTGCTTCCTCCAATTTAAGTTAAGAAGTGTGTTTGTTCTAAAATTTGTTGCAATCGACAACTAACCTCTGAAGTTTTTAAATGGACAACTAAACTGACAAGGTCTCAAAAATACATATAAAAATTTTTTGTTAATAAATTATACCCATTTGAATGGAGAATTAGACATCAATGTTCATCAAAATTTTTGTACTACATAACATTCATCAAGAAGATTAATGTGAGTGAACAGTATCTATTGATCAAACCTAAAGGATCTGAGGGTCAATCTCCCTTGTTGAAAACAACATAATAAGTAAAAGATAAAAATAAAATGTTGTAGACAATTCATGGAGGGAAAGAAACACAAAATCCACATTAATTATTACTTAGATTTCTAATTAGCTCATACAATATAAATGCAATAAAAAACAAGACCCAGAGAGTCTTAATTAATTCTTCTCTGTCTCTGCACTCCAAAATCTCTGAAACTTGTCCAAACATAAAACCCACAAAAGCTCTCTTTCTTTCTCTTTAATTCATAATCATCAGCAGTAAAGATGGCGACCAGTGTCGCATGGCAGCCGCAAGAACAAGGGTTTAATGAGATCTGTGGCTTGTTAGAGCAGCAGATATCGCCATCTTCAACTGCTGACAAGTCTCAGATTTGGCAGCAGCTTCAGCAGTACTCTCACTTTCCTGATTTCAATAACTACCTTGCTTTCATTCTTGCTCGTGCTGAGGTACTATCCGTTCCCTAAATTTCAGTTCTTTCGATTGATGGATGCTACAAATTATTACTTTTTAGTGCAAAATTTAAATTTTTACCATAATTATTGATTTTAGGTTTGATTGGGCTTCTGGGTTCACGGGATATGGTTGTTTACTGGAGGATTTTGAATTATTTTGTTTGGAGAGTGTGTTGATGTATTTTTTTCCCCTTTGTATTGGGTTTTTTGTTCTTTTTTTTTCATTGATAGTGGGTTTGGGTGGATTTCTTATTAGGGTTTAATGAGTAGTAAAGTTGGTTTCGATTTGAATTCACTCACTAAGGGTTCCTTTTATGAACTTGTAGAGTGTTTAATTTACCTTAATCTAATGATAATGATAAACTTTTGGAATACTTTGACATGCAAATTGACTTTCAGAAAATACATTTTTCTTTAAATTTTATTTTCTTCTTCTCCAATCTTCTTATGGTTGCGAATTTCAGTGTTTTGCTTATTGTTTTGAAAGAGTTTATAATTACAAGGAAGCGTGATTCAACCATGGACATCAATAGCTTCTCAGTGATGATGAGAGCTTGGGTTTAATTGTTGGTCATTATATTTTTTGTGCGGACATTAAACAGGGTAAATCGGTGGAGATTAGACAAGCTGCTGGTTTGCTGCTGAAAAACAACCTTAGAACAGCTTATAAATCCATGGCTCCTTCAAACCAACAGTACATAAAATCAGAGTTGTTGCCTTGTCTAGGAGCAGCAGATAGGCACATCAGATCAACTGTTGGGACAATTGTTAGTGTTGTTGTTCAACTTGGGGGAATTACGGGATGGCTTGAGCTGTTGCAAGCTCTTGTAACTTGCTTGGACAGTAATGACATAAATCATATGGAAGGTGCTATGGATGCATTGTCTAAGGTATTTTTTATCCTAGAATTAATGAATCTTTCTGCTGTTAGTTTTCTGATTTATACTAATGCATTCAATGAAGCTTTAGCTACTCTAACTTGAACTTTTGGGTTTGGTTGTCTGACGTTACTGTCTATGCAATACAATTCTCTTTTCGCATTGAGTATGCTTCTAGTTGTTGTCTTCTAACATATTTTGAGTGCGGATTTATGAGCTGGTGATGGTGAGAGTAATTTACCCAGTCATGATTCAATTTAACACAGATTTGTGAAGATATCCCCCAAGTGCTGGATTCAGACGTACCTGGGTTGGCTGAACGTCCCATCAACATCTTCCTTCCTCGGTTATTGCAGGTGACTTAATTGTTTTAATTTACACCAGAATTCCATAATGATGCCTGCTTTTGTATTATTTTTTTACTAATTCATATTCTGGTTTTCTGAATGATCAGTTTTTCCAGTCACCACATGCCTCACTAAGAAAACTGTCCTTGGGTTCTGTAAATCAATTCGTTATGCTGATGCCTTCTGTGAGTATACTTAGATTGTTTGTTTTCTTATTTACCTTAGGATGTTATTCTTGTCCTTTGGGTTGACAATGAATATTATGTTTTATTCCATGCAGGCGTTATTTGTATCCATGGATCAATACCTTCAGGGTTTATTTGTTCTTTCTAATGATCCCTCTGCAGAAGTGCGGAAATTGGTGAGCATTCTGTTTGTTCATATGTATATAAATGATTTTTTAATTGTAGGTATTATTGTGGCACCAAGTTGCAAACATGCTAAAAGTAATCTCTCTGTACTTTAAGTAATGTGCTTTCTGGTGCTGTACTGTGTCTGATGGTAAAATGTTGATTATTTATTATTTTCATGAGCATCCGAAATCGGTATCTTCTGAATTATATATTGACCTTAGTATGGTGCTTAAGGTGTGGCTGTGAGTTGACTATATTCTTGTCAGATATTCGAGATCTCTCTTTTCAACATGACACCTCCCTTGAGTTTTTTTTTTTTGGGGGGGGGGGTGGGGGGGTGTTGTCGTTTTATAGTCTGGCAACAGCTTTTTGACTGTTAAATTGCTGAGAAGTTTTGCTGAGGTCTTATATGTATACTTTCTACCTCTACAGGTATGTGCAGCATTTAACCTGCTAATTGAAGTCCGACCATCTTTCTTGGAGGTGGGTTTCTTGCTCGTCTCAATTTACTGTCAGATTACTGATCTATATCTGTATTCTTTTTAGGTCTTAATTTGTGTTTTTGTTGCATGCTTTCTTCTCTTCTTCAAATCTTGTTCCTGTCTGATCAAAGAGTTTTAATTTCCATACAATAACTTTTTGCCATGGGTGTTTTTGTTTTCTTTTGTCATTTTCCTTCCTATGCCACCCTTCTCCTTTCTGTTGTTGCTGATGGATTTTGCACTATTGCAGCCACATCTGAGGAATTTATTTGAATACATGTTGCAAGTGAACAAGGACACTGATGATGATGTGGCTCTTGAAGCTTGTGAATTCTGGTAATCATCTGCTTTGTGAATAAATCTAAAAGTCTTAACTGACATTTGATAATTCGTTATGTAGGCTCATCGGAACATTAAAGATTACTGCACTGCAATATATTATTTATTTTGTTAATTGTGGTTGTACGTTGAATTCTAGGTTTGTAGTGTAGAATAATTGGACAGAATATGAAGTACACACTGTGCTTGTGTCTAATGTTATTTTCTGAAAGCACTTTATGTACTGTAAATATGCTTGCAGCCTGTTTCAGAAGTCATTAAACCTTGGTGATAGTTTGGCATTGTTCTTCTTGGGGAATAGGGATTGCATGCAATGTTTATTTGCTCATTTATCTGTTCATAGTCGGCTCATTACTTTATATTTGTATGATAAAAGAAGTGGTTGAGTGTAAATAACTCACTGGAGAGGCAAGCAGTCTTTCGTATTATGACCTTCAGATCCAGCACTCTTTTTCTGATACCTAGGCATATGCCACAACGCTGTATTAATATTTCCCTTTTCTTTTCTCGGCAGATTTTTTTTTGCTTGAATGTTTGCTTTTCATTGATGATTATTTCTGGCAGGCATTCATACTTCGAGGCTCAGTTACCACATGAGAACCTAAAAGAATTCTTGCCACGTTTAGTTCCGGTTTGCTAATGCTTTGTTTAGCCTTTCCTTCTCTTCTCATTAAATTTTTCAAGATCCATTTGAATGTGTTTCATAAATCTCCAAAAAATTTGCAGGGTCTGCTGTCAAATATGATATATGCTGACGATGACGAGTCACTTGTTGAGGCTGAGGTTAAAATTTTCTGTGTCCAAGTTGTGTTGGTTGATTCTGAATGATATAATTTGTATTTAATGCATCAGTAATTTGTTCTGCAGGAGGACGAGTCTCTCCCAGATCGAGATCAGGTTTGGACTTGTCTGTTTTTCATTCGCTTATTTTATATTTTGTTGAAGCTATATTATCTTATTTGATGTGTTTATTGAATTTGAGATTGTCTTCCGGCCATGACTGTTTGCCATCACAGGATCTAAAACCTCGTTTTCATTCATCACGGTTACATGGGTCAGAAAACCCGGAAGATGATGTAAGTTACTGTGTCATACAACATCTTTAGGAATTTTAAACTGTTTGGTTTGTCAACGTTATTTGGTTAATGTAGCTAATTATGATGTGGTTTATTTTTATTTTCTTGAAGCTACGATGTGGTTTTTTTCTGGTTAAAAAGATGAGATCATTAAGTTTATTTATGATTATCTTTTTACAGGATGATGATACTGTTAATGTATGGAATCTACGGAAGTGCAGTGCAGCGGCTCTAGATGTCCTCTCAAATGTTTTTGGGGATGAGATTCTTCCAACTTTGATGCCTGTTATTCAGGTTACATAAACATATTTTACACGGTGAAAAACTACAGTTTCAAAAATTTTGATTTTCTTGTTTGTTTCATTATTTCTGTCCTCACAAGGGATGTTACCTCAATTGAATCCATGTTAAAAAGGGCAGACGCAGCTGACCTATTGATTTATTATAAATACACATCTACGGTTGTTTTTGGAATAAGTGATACTCAAATAGTCAATCTCTATAGAACTTTTATGGCCGAATGCAAAAGTAGTAGTCTTTGGTGCTAGTTTGAATTTTTGGTTGTTGTGTGGGTTATAGATTAAAAGTGATACCAATAGGGATCCTGTAGTAGTCTATGACCTGTAAATCCTTGGTTGGGGAGTTTTGTTACAGAATTTGATCTTATTATATAAAATTCTTTGTGAGCCATTTGCTTTTCATGTTCTCAGTTCTAAAGAATTTTTGCAGGCTAAGTTGTCTGCTAGTGGTGATGAAGCCTGGAAAGACAGGGAAGCTGCTGTTTTGGCTCTTGGTGCTATAGCTGAAGGTTGCATTAATGGACTTTATCCTCATTTATCTGAGGTAATCTTTGCTGAGTGATCTCCTTTGGCTCAAATTTTGTATCAGATTCCAAATAAGTGTAGAATATTGGATGCAAATATGATGATATATTTAGTCTCTAGGTTTGGTTAAGCTTTTTTGGATTCTAAACATTAAATGATTTGCGCTTGCAGATTGTGGCATTTCTTATCCCTCTTTTAGATGATAAGTTTCCTCTGATACGAAGTATTTCTTGTTGGACCCTTTCTCGATTCAGCAAATTTATTGTCCAGGTATATTTCTAAATAGTAACATTAAAAATGGACTGGAAACCTTTTTTTTTTTTGGCAACAAAATCTAGAATATACAATAATATTACTAGGATGAAAGAACCTGCCATTATTGCTAAAGTATTAAGGAAGACAAGGTCATACTTTTTATAATTGTACTCCAGCTTGCTTGATTATCCCACTATAGATGCTGAATCACAAACCAGGAGAGTCGTGCATGGAAGAATTTTTATTTTTGGTTACTTCCTAGAGTTGACCAACTTTTCTTTTTCATCTACTCTAGGACATTGGCCACCAGAATGGTCGTGAACAATTTGAGAAGGTCCTTATGGGCCTTTTACAGAGAATACTGGATACCAACAAGCGGGTGCAAGAGGCTGCTTGTTCTGCATTTGCGACGCTTGAAGAGGTTCTTTCCATAGCTGTAGTTTAATGGTTTCGTTTTTAGGTTTAGGACTTTGAGATATTAATGGTTGATTTAATTTGCAGGAGGCTGCAGAAGAGTTGGCACCACGGTTAGAAATAATCTTACAGCACCTTATGATGGCTTTTGGAAAATATCAGGTCTTTTGCTGCTATATTTCGTATATTAAGCTCCTTTTTGAAGTTGCAACAATTAGATGTGATGCCAGTTGATTACCTTATAAGTTCACACTGTTTTTCACTTCTTTTTCAAAATTTCTTTATTTTTTTTTCCTGAGAAATTTTAAAATCTCTTTTGTATGCATGTCATTATATTCAGAGACGGAACCTCAGAATTGTATATGATGCTATTGGAACTCTGGCTGATGCTGTTGGATTCGAACTAAACCAGGTATTGTTGTCATGCTAAGAATGTCCACTTATGCCTCCGTCATGTCTTTTGCTCGTGTATTCTTTCTTCATTAATGCTTATGGGTTTAGAGTTGTACCAAAATTTATTTCATATTGCGTTGTATAAAAATATAATGTGGCAAATAACTATCTTGGTGATCTGCAGCCTGTTTATCTTGATATTTTGATGCCACCTTTAATTGCAAAGTGGCAGCAGCTTCCAAATTCAGATAAAGATCTCTTTCCACTGCTTGAGTGTTTTACATCCATAGCTCAGGTATGGATTAATATTTTGACATTATCTTTTTTCCTTGTTTTCTATTTTTAAGATTTTAGTTACAATCTTAAGATAGAAAAAAAAAAATTCATACAAGGTAAGGGAGTTGGGCAAATTTTTTAGCCCATTACCTTCCCTAAGATTATGTGACCAGCCAAATAAAGCTGCTTAAAAACCACTTGACCTTTGCCCCTGGGGGCTAAGATATTTTCATTCTCTATTTATTCTGTATTGCTAAAGTGGATGGGTAACGGGTGTTAGGTATAGAATAATGATGTGAAAGGCATTTATCCAGCATATGAAATAATGTTCAAAATCAAGGAACTTGGAGATACAATGTCATCAGGGATTCTGTTTGCAGTATCTAGCTCTGCAGAATACTTTTTGGTTAGCAGCATATAGAAACATTGACTTATATTAGTGAAAATGCATGTTTTTGTTAGACTTTTAAGATTTTGATTAGTCGTAACATCTTATATTGGAACTAATGCAAACCAAGGAATAATAAAGGCTTATTTACTTCTCAGGCATTGGGCACTGGATTCACTCAATTTGCTGAGCCTGTATTCCAGAGGTGCATAAATATCATCCAGACTCAACAACTGGCAAAGGTTTCAATTGATTGATGCGTAGATATTTAATATATCTTGCTTGAAATTCCTTTTTGTACTGTTACTTCGTTTCATTTGCTTTCCTGATTTCGTGATTTTACTTGCATCTTTTCAAAGGCATATTTTGCTCAGTTTTTCAGATGCATTACCTGGAATATCTATTGCAGGTTGATTCTGTTGCAGCTGGAGTTCAGTATGATAAAGAGTTTATTGTATGCTGTCTGGATCTGCTCTCTGGACTTGCGGAGGGTCTTGGTAGTGGGATAGAGAGTTTGGTAATTTCCCTTTCTCCAAATTTGACTTGGAAAAGTCCTAAAAGAAAATGCATTTCAACTAATAAAAGATATTTTTGATTCTTAATTCCTCGTACTTGGAGGTTGTTACTCCCCTTTACTTTCAAGTAAGAATAAAATTAATATTTTCTCTGAAGGTTGCTCCTTGACATGAAGAATTTATAACATTTATACCAATGAAAGGAAATGTTTATTGAGAATTTCAACTTCTAGCCAGTTTTGGTTTCCCTTGGAAGGAATTCTATGTACAGTGAATTTGAATGCCTGCTCTTCCTCTTTTATGGTTTTCTCCACAGGTTGCACAAAGTAATTTGAGGGATATGCTTCTCCAATGTTGCATGGATGATGCTTCGGATGTCCGACAAAGTGCCTTTGCCCTTCTTGGGGACCTTGCAAGAGTAAGTTCAAAACATTCCTGTCAGGCTATGAATTTTATACTTGCAACATTCAATTTAATACACTGGTAGCCACTCGAAAGCATTTATTTCTGTTGGTTAAAAAGTTTTGATTTGTTTATCTGATGCTTGATGTTTGTCAATGCTTTTGATAATTTCAATTAGGTATGTCCTGTTCATTTGCAAGCTCGGTTGTCTGAATTTCTTGATATTGCAGCCAAGCAACTGGTAAGTGAAACTATTTTTTGATTTGAAGCTTTATATTTGGCTGTGTATATGTTTACACAAGATATGCTCCATGCAGAACACTCCTAAGCTGAAAGAAACTGTGTCAGTCGCAAATAATGCATGTTGGGCTATTGGAGAATTAGCTGTTAAGGTATGTAAAGCTCTTGATGCTGCAGCTGCTTGATCAAGCTAGATTAAACAGTTTTCTGTTTAACTGTTTAATTGGAGGTGGCTAGGATTCAAATTAAGTACAATGGGAAACTTGTTTAGCTGTGTGCTTGTTGTAAATGATTTGAGACTACCACAAGATTAAACTCAATCACTTTGCAATTATGTTTTATACTTTTTATTTCAGGCTCGTCAAGAAATTTCTCCAATTGTTATGACAGTTGTCTTGTGCTTGGTCCCAATCCTTAAACACTCTGAGGTGATCATTTCTTGAAACTTTCTTAGTTTTTGTTGTCTGTGTGCATACGTTATCCTAGTGTATGTGATGTCTATATGAAACATCAATTCATTCTAAACAGGAGTTGAACAAGTCACTCATAGAAAATAGTGCAATTACACTTGGAAGGCTTGCGTGGGTTTGCCCAGAACTTGTGTCGCCCCACATGGAACATTTCATGCAACCTTGGTGCATTGCTTTGTCTATGTAAGTATTCATTTACCTGTGTCTAATCATTGACGAATGGTTGCTTGACATATGGAGAGCTATAGTTTCACCAGGAATTGCTTATTGCAAGGACTGAGACATATTCCCCATTTTTTGTTTCTCTGCATAGACTGCACATTTGATATCACAGGCCTTTATGCTATAGTTTTTACAAGCAATTTGCTTGTTATGGCAGGATCCGTGATGATACTGAAAAGGAGGATGCATTCCGAGGTCTTTGTGCAATGGTATGCTATTGCTTCCATGATAATTGCCATAAGGATTGGATCCTTTTCCCCTTGCATATACTTGCATCAATAACTGAATCTGTGCTTGGATGTCCACAATTTGTTTTCTTTTTCAGGTGAAAGCAAATCCATCAGGAGCTCTAACTTCACTTGTTTTCATGTGCAGAGCCATTGCTAGTTGGCATGTAAGGATAACATTGTATATCATTTTACAAAGTGTTATATTTTTTTGGCTCTTTCTGGTTAAGTTAGCTTCTTTTTACAGGAAATAAGAAGTGAAGAGCTACATAATGAAGTTTGCCAGGTGTTGCATGGTTATAAACAGGTTAGTGATGCTTTTGTTTGGTGCTTATATACGTTTAAATAGTATATTTTTCTACGTTCAGGGCAAGAAATTTTCGCCCATTCTCACCCTGGTTAAATAAGAGAAAGTTGTCAATAATTAAAATTTGACAATGTTTCTGCAGATGCTTAGAAATGGAGCATGGGACCAGTGTATGTCTGCTTTGGAGCCCCCAGTGAAGGACAAGCTGTCAAAATATCAAGTGTAATAGTTCCCTGGTCTTTGGTGCTGACTTGTCTTCAGTATGT
This sequence comes from Luvunga scandens, assembly GCA_030449905.1. Taxonomy (NCBI): domain Eukaryota; kingdom Viridiplantae; phylum Streptophyta; class Magnoliopsida; order Sapindales; family Rutaceae; genus Luvunga; species Luvunga scandens. The sequence goes on from JASUUG010000714.1 coordinate 1,117,056, forward strand.
GATTCCTCAAATTTGTGCATTGGCAATGCTTCTGTCGGTTATCCTGCATTCCCTGATGATATCGGAGGTGTCATTCATTTAAGCATCTATCAAAGTTTTGGCCAAAATTTTTTCTGGCATGACAGTAGTGTCACCTTAATCATAAAGCTTGAAGTTGCTATCCTCTCCAAACATTTATATATGCTTCAGTTCTCCCCTGCAGCATTGGGTCTAAAGAAATGAAGCAACCTGAGGTTTGAATGTGGATATGTACAGGGTGCAGCTTTTCAAGCTTTTGGGAATATTTATCTTAGCGTTTAGTGTTTCAAGGGTGACCAAAAGTATTAATTCAGGCTTTTGGTTCATGGATTTTCATTTTCGGTCGAGTTTTCTTATTCTTATTATTTCAGCTGATAGGCGTCGGTTTTCCACAGATTTTGTACAAGGGTTTTTAGCATCAATTTATTAATAGTTCACCGTGAGTTAAGTTAAATCTTGTAACTTGAATGTCTGAGACAATTAATTCTTTATGCATTCAGCAATTGTGAATTTTGGGTTGTGGGGTCAATAAAATTGTTCTGAATCTTCTGAGTTTTCTTGAGCGTGTTGAAAATGAAATTATTTGAATATATAGACGTTTGATTGCCTTGATTATTTGGAGGTTTGTACGCAACGAGTTAAGACATTGAGACAACGAGAGGAGATCCAGCCCGGTAAATTCTAAATAACAAAACACTGATGCCATTCTCAAATGCTTCCATTTTTACCTTTCCCACCTCCAACCCCCCCAAAAAACAAAAACTCAAAATGTATACAGAACGACAAAGATGATGATAAAACTCATATACACGAGCCCTCCAATCTTTCAGTCTATTCTTAACAATGCTGTGTTTATGATAACTTTCCCAACTAGCTCAGCTTCGTCTTCATAGATGGTCAATTTTCCGCTTCACTGCTAAAACTCTACAGCATCTTAGCTCATTCTGCTTACTAAGATCTGAGCAGTCAAAGCACAAGCAGGATCATACATTGCGAACAGATGCTCAAGTGTATCCAATGTTATGGGGTTCTTCTAAGAAGTAAAGCCAGGATAAAGCTAAGGGCAGAGTCAACAGATGATAGTGCAACAATGAGCAATGCTACAAGAACAAGAGTGAGAGTAGCAGTCTTCAGCTGCATGAAAGAAGTAAAACCTGGATTACTATCCCGATTTGCATTTACATTAATCCAAACTTCAACAGTTTAACACATGGTATATAAATTGACTCAAAAATATGCCATATACAACAGAATTGGACATGCATATAGATGCAGTAATCAGCGTATATATTGCTTAGGAATCATTAGTTCAAAACCACAACATGAACTTCAAACCAATCATACATACCGTGCTCTGAAAGCCTGGCCACTCTATATGCTTGAGCTGACTAGGCTGCTCAACCAGAAATATGAATAAAGATTTCAAAGCCCTAGAAAGGAGAAAACATTAATTAGTTGACAGATACTACCTGTATCCTTTCTTCATGATCAACAAACATATCCAATTCTTATGCAATTCACTAAATGGGAAACAGTATGCTAATTATGAATGGACCACCAGACATCCAAAATACATTGAAAGTGACTAGGAAAACAATAGCCAAGCCTGCAGCAATTTACCAGAAGACTTCCTTGACCAGACTTAACCAAAAGGGCTCCTCAGGTATGTCATCATTATAAGTCAATTGGTTATAATCTCTCCCCACAGAATTAACGCAATTGTTGCTCAAACAGTTTGCAAGAGAAAAACGAAATCCTCCAAGAATCTACAAAGAACAAAATTCAAAATTCACTAAGGAGAACTTACACTCCACTCGAACACAGAACTTGTGACCATAAAAGCAGGAAAATAAAAAATTACCCTTTCGACAGGTTGAATGGCACTGTAATCAATGAATCTTATCCTATTACATCTCCCAGTTTCAATAGGTAGTTTTGTACGCTGACTAGAATGAATCAAACCTACTGACATAGAGAAGTAAATTATGCAACATTTTGATACAATAAAATTACAAATCGTACCAAGTAAACCAGAAAAAGTCCGAGAAAGAGAGAACCTGGACAATTAGCCAGCAACCCAGAAACCAGAACCATAACCATTATAGCTTCTACACCAACTCAATCAAATTTATCTACAGTAACATAATCAAAATACAAACTTCAGCATCTCTCATTAACTATTTTTTGTACATGACTCATCTAAAAGGGAATGAAAAAAGTTGTTCATTTTTTAACCAATTTTCAAGAAGAAAGCTCAATTGAGTGATAAAACGAATTTTTTTACGAATTTTTTCAACTAGGTTTGCGGGAGAAAAGATGCCCAGATGGGCAAAAACGATTTTTTTTTTCTTTATTTTCAAATTCGCTTTAGGAAATCAAAGATACCCAAAACTTCAACCTGGGATAAAGGAAAGTGTTTTTCATTATATTCAATTATGAGAAAACATCAAACAAAACGCACCGTTTTAACTCACTGACGAAGTCGTTGGAGATGGCCACCGGCTGTTTGCCTCTGAAAGAGTGACAACGGCCGGAGGAATTTGAGAATAAGTACCATCGGCATCCCAATTTTAGAATTCTGTCTTATTTGAACTAACGAAATGACTAAATTAACCTTTTAAGTTATAGAACAAGACGGACAAGGTGGATTGAGCGTTAAACGACTTGTCGTTTAACTGTTTTGTACATTTCGCCGAGGATTTATAATTGTTGTGTCACTAAACTTCAGACCTGGTTATCTTGGTAACTTTTCGTTCAATTTTTCCTCTTATATTGTAGATTGCTACTTGCTAATCCTATTTGTTTAACAAGAATTTGGCGGTGTGTGTTAAGGTAGTTAATTAAATCTTGAAAGATGGTATAAAGGGTATAGGGTGCAAACCCCACCCGTACAAGTACCTGACTGAATTTAAAAGTTATCAGCCGTGAGAATGATATTAATTTTCCCTATATAAACCATTTTCTTTCTTTTTAGGCTTGATCCCGGTTACCGGTTTTGCATGTTTGACCTTCTAAATGAAGAAAACCGATATCTCTTTAGCTGGCAAATTACATTATTATCTTACATGAACACCAAGTTGTCACATAGAATAATATAACAATAAGGCTTTTGTTATATTTAATAGACTTGGTTTCTATAATCATGTTAAAGCTTGGTTTTGTTCTGAAAGCACGCAAATGCCAGAAAATAACATCATGCATTGTTCTTCAATGAGGATCACGTATATGTTGCTGCGGTTGAAGGAACCGATTCTGTTTATTTGCTGCAGCCAGTGTTTCAATTCGTTTCCATTTCTCTTTCCTCTTCGTCTCTTCTTGTCGAGCTGCGGATTCTCCGATTTCAACGGCTTTCAGGCATTTGGAGTATAAATTTGGATCCATTTGTTCCAGCATTACTTTGACACTTTCTGTTAGTTGCTTCACACTCTTGCTCCAGTGCAACTTTAGGTTCTTTTCCATGCCTTCAACTATCACTGGGAATACATCTTCCAGCGACAATGACGCCATTCTCACAAACTGCTCATTGTTCCATACATATAGCGCTCTCTCAGCAACCTGAATTAGAAGCAATTGAGACAACAAATGATTATAAATATATTAAATTACTTTGAGAAAGCCACACAAAACAGAAGAAACTTTAGCATCTTGGTGACCTGTGAGTTGCAACTGTTCAAGGATTTTGTTATTTGGGTGCATAAAGGCAGAGCTAGCCTCCTATGCTGATCTGGGTCTATGTTGTCAACCAGTTCTTCAAGTTCTCCAATGAACAAAACCTCCTTCTGACAGTTGGTGACCGGCCAATACTTTAGAATCCCTCTAACAACAAGCCCACCGAGTGCAGGCTCTTTCTGCACAAACTGAGAAACACAATAAGTCAGCTGCCTGTGATAAGCGTGCATTCCTTTAGACTTGTGCAAAGGAATCAGCACTCTTATCAGGAAGAGCTTGTGCTCTTCCTTGAGTGGAACTGTGAAACCATTAATGATACTTCCCCATATCTCAAGTAGCTCACCAATGCCACAGTGCTTCTCTGTCTCGAAATTATACTGCAAGAACACATCGTTCATTGCTTTCCTCATGAATGATCGGTAAAAGGTGAACTTCGCATATATCCGGTGATAAATATTCTTCAAGCTGTCGCGTTCTCTCAGGTCTTCGGATTGAAACAGGGAGAGGAGATTGGTCAGGAAACGGTGATCAATATAATCACGAAGTATCTTGGGATCCACGTGGAGGACAAGTCTAAGGAGTATATCATAAACAATCTGCAGGTGTGGCCATAAAGGTTGAGGACTGGAAAAGAGTTCTTCATCCTCAGGTAAGTCCCCAGCGATGGGGGTACTTATTGGAGGAGGCAGTGGCCGGAAGAGATTTGCTGATAACATGGAAATGAGATGCGACAGAGTATAATCATCCAGCTGTTTTTTCGGTGACTTTGTGCTGGAAAGCAGCTGCAAAAGCTTCAGCCGCTTGAGATCTTGCTGTTCAGGGGACTCTGAAGGATCACTGAATGTGAAAATAGTGTTGCAGATAGAGATTGCAGAAAGAATTTCCTCTTTTTCGGAATCATAAGGAGATTGCCAGCCATTGTTATTAGGACTGGAGTGATTGCTGCCAGAGTCAGCCCTGGAATCTAGATCAAACAAGTACTGAAGTGTAGTTGATTTCTTCTTTGAAGAGGCTACGGGGGAGCCCCTGATGCCGCCCATTTTCTTTGTTCTTGCTGATCTCCAATGAAAGATTGTTAATTTGGAACTATAAATTCTATGAATGATGAAAAAAAGAGAGCATGTTTCTGTGTTTTGTTTTTTCTTTATTTCTTTTGGGTCATGAAAGAAAGGCCAAAAGGACAGCGGTGTTTTATAGATGAGAAGTGTTGTAATATCCGATATTGAGCTCCTATAAAATTTCTCCCCCAAGTCACATAGAAATGTGACAAGTAAAATGACAATGTTATAACTAAGAGATATTCTTTGTTCTTTGTCCTCACCGGGGTGGACGCCATGTGGATTTCACTGGCTCTAGTAAAATGGTAATCTAAAAAGATTTCTGCAACTCAGATGGGGACATCAACAAAAGGACAACACCAATTGTCATATTCATCCAGTGCATCAGACAATCAGACATGTGCCTCAACAACCTATCAATCTATGCATTATGAAACTAGAGGCTCTCCATAATAGAAATTGTTTTAAAATTCACAAACATAGCTTATATTGGCATAGGAAAATCGCATATATTATCAAAATCTAGAACAGAAAAACAGTTCAAGCAGTCATGATTCATTGTGTTGGGGATAGGCAGATGCAGAAAGGATATCTGGGAGATCTGAACTGATAGAGAATCTGAACCATTGCCTTTTCTCAGCGTAAGTCATACAAGGCTGAATGAAAAACCCAATAAAAACAGCAACAGCGCTAATAGCCATGACTTTAGGAGAAGCAAGAGCTAAAACCACTAAAATCAACAGAGTAGGAGGAATGCATAACAAAATTGCTCCCACAGTTCCTAGAGGTACCTTATACGGACGAATAGCTTCCGGGTACTGCAATCGTAGTTTCACGAATGCTATGAATTCCATGATCATTGGAAAACAGTACAAAAAGTTCTCTGCTGCTACAATCTCTTGGAAGCTCAACCATGAGAGCAATATCACCCCAGAGGCAGAGAATAAGATTCCGACTAGTGGGGTTCCATACTGAGACCGCCTGGCAAAGATTTCAGGAAGCATTCCACGTTCTGCCATTCCCAAAAGTTGGAAAGAGTCGCTGCTCATTTCAGCTACGAACATTCCCATGTTTGACATAGCAGAAGCCCCTTGGATCCAAGTTCTCAACCATACACCTCCAGTCAATTTAGCAATAACTGAGAAATACCCATCGGACCACAGCTCCCGATGAACTGGAACTGCTCCTGTGCTAATCAAAAGAGGGAAAAAGTACGAGAAAACAACCAGTATCAGTCCATAAAATAGTGCTCTCGGGAGAGTTTTTCCTGGATCTTCCACTTCTCCAGCAAGCGTGCTAATTGAATCCCATTAGTTCAAATTCCAAAAAAGAGTGTTCAAGTACAAACCCCAGTTCACATTCTTCAAATCAACCATATACCATCTCCAAGGCTTCAGCTTAGGAATTGCAATGAGTCCCATCAACGCAAAAGGAACAAGTGAAAACACTCCTAATACTACAGCAACCCAGCCAACAATAGTTAAACCTCTATAGTTCATATAAGGAAGAGCTGCAGTCAAAAGCAACACTGCTAAAATTCTTGGAAAACCTCCTTCTAAAGCCGGGATTGCCTGTTTAAGATAATCAAGAAACAAAACTGGATACAATGCATTATCGATAACCCCACTCAGCCATTTCATCCAACCTTGTTGGAAACCCCAATGAGGACCCAAAGCTGACGCAACCCAAACAACATATCCACCATTTTCAGGAAACATAGTACCCATCTCAGCGGTAATCAAGGCCTCCGGAATACTCCATATAAACGGAAAAAGCAAGAATCCGATAAGGGCTAACAAGGGACCTGCTGCCCTGACACTATCCTCAATACCAAAGGGTCCGCCAGAAACCTCATAAAAGATGAGGAACACTAGATGTATAATTGAAACCTTTTGAAATCTCTTGAGCTTAGGTGATGAATCTCCACCTAATTGTACATAATGAACATTGCTGGACTCCATCAGTGGAACAAACTTTTGTCTATCCAGTTAATAGATTTCTTCTTCGGCATGCAACATCAGATAATTAATAAACATAGATTTAGACAAACGCGACAATTCTTCTCATGTTAAAGGCTAAGAAAAATGAAGCCGCCCATCGAATAAGAGTCCACGATAAGCATTCATAGAGACATAGTGTCACAGAAGCATATATAAGACAATCTAATTAATTTCACTAATAGAATAAAGACTATTTAGACCCAGAAAAGAGAAATGCACCCGAAACGTTGTTAGTGTGAGCATGAGTTTGATGATATCTCATGTCTCAATCAATGAAACAGGAGGCATAGATGATGAACAAGTGAGAAGTGAGAAGTGAGAAGCTTCGTTTAGTTGTCAAGCAATATTTATGTGTCGAGTGTTGATGCATGAGTCGCCATCCACGCGTCCTCTTCAAATGCAAAGTGTCACAGTACAAGGATGACAGGTGCTAATGTCCGGCTTGGGAATTTTATTCCATAAAATGCCCGAAAGGAATTGCATCACCAAAATTTCCGAAGAAAAAGTCAAATGCCCTCGACAAGGAGTTACCCATTATTATGGGGATTCATTGCCGGATAAATGTAAATTCCTCTTATTTCTCATAGAAAGAATTCGAAACTACGGTTTCATTTATATTTTTCATCTCTCCGTTACGTATGTTACTTATTTAATCAATTTTGACTAAATTAGGACAAATTTTTATTAGTATTATTTAACTCAATAAACTATGGGAACTTATTAGCAACCTTTTTAGCTAAAATTTACTTAGCAAATTAGTTTCCTCACTTCTTCGGGTAGAAAACGCACCATAGAACACATATTGAAACGTTTGTTTAAATATATTAAAAATAGATATAATTAAACAATTACATGTATGAATGTATTAGAAGAAGGACTCTCTCTCACAAAAAGAAATATAGTTATGAAAATTAATTAGTAAAATTAGGTGCTATATATGTATACTCCAAATCACAATTCGCATATGCTCATTTATGTTTACGTATAAAACTTGCATACTCCATAGTTCATATACAATTAAAATGGATGTAGAGTAGCAGAGATGGATATGACACATCATACAAACTTGATTTCCATTTGACACCATCACTCTTTTGAATATTGTTTTCTAATATTTAAACTCCATAGCTATCGAGAATGTTATATATTCGGGGCCTGTTTGAAATTGTTATGAAACGTTTAAAAGTTACTTTCAAAATTCAAAAATTAATTTTATTATTTAGTAAGTTTTTTTAGAAATAACTTTACTAAAATCACTACATTTTACAGTAGATCTTTAAAGAATAGGAAAGAATAGTTTTTAAAAATTTGATTTAAATAATAAGTTTTATACTTATTATAATTCTATGCATATCCTCATATATATTATAAAAATTTAAAATTATCCTCATTAATTAAGAAATAAATTCATTAACTTTAAACATCCTATTATTCTTATTACAATTGCATTGAGATAACAAAATAAAAAATAAAATTAATGATATAAAAATTTTATTTTAATTATCGATCTTTATATATACACAGTAAAATATATTTTATATACATTTTTTATAAAAGTTTAAATAAGTGTTATTCAATATTATGTCCAATTCAATCATTTTTGTATAATAGTTTGATAATAAGATTTATCAATACATTTGAATACTTTTAAAACTTGTAGTATTTTTTAAAATAAATTTTACCAAATGTTTAATTGATTCTCATCACAACTAATTATTTCTATAGCATGCCTAACAATGATTATTTTAAAAGGTACAACATTACCAAATTGGCTCCTAATATCAATTTATAATAATTAAGATCTTGCATAATTGGAGGGTTTTATTTCAATCTTATAATTCACCAAATTTGACTTCTAACCAAAATATTTGTGTTGACATTACTTCCCATGTGAATATAATTTTCAATTTAGTCTTCTACCTTGGACAACCATATTCAAATTTCCAAATTTTTTTTTCTTAACCTGTATAGTTGATTTTTTTATATATATATATAAATCAGAAAAATGTTATTAATAAGAAAAAAAAGAAAAAGAAAATTTGTAAGTTTAAGTAACAAAAAGATACTTATATAAACCCCAAGTGTCTTGTAACAGGTTCTTCTAAAATGAAAATTGGTGGATAATCCCATCAGGTGAAAGAAATACATGATAATCTCAAGTTTGTCAAAGAATTAAAAATTGAATTTCGCTCTCGCCTCTCTGTACATATGAGAACACCTAAATTTCATCTCCTTTAGTGAATAAAGACAATTGATCCATCTGTTGTGAAGAAGCCAAGGATGGTTATAATCTTGATTGGTAAGGCACGAAAGCGCCGCGGAAGAGTCACTGTCCAACCATACTCGGCGCCAACCATTATAGAAGGCAACCATAGGATGACAGCAAAAGATTAAAAAGAATGATAATGTTCTCCTTATGCCATGTGTTAATTGTGTTGCGTGATAAAATGCAAAAGATTGAAAAGAGTGATAATGGTCTCCTTATGCAAGATGTTAATTGTGCTGTGTGATCCATAAAATTAAGATAAAGTCAGCAAATTTGCACACAACCATTGGTCCTTTAGTTACAACTCCCTTCTAACTGCAAAATCTATCTCACTAAACACACTCACTCCAACTTAAAAAAAAAAAAAACAAAATTAGAATCAACAAATCCGTGTAAACTTTTCACTCTCAAAACCTCCAAAAATATAATATCAAGCACCCCTATCTTAAAAGGAAAAAACAAATCATTTTTTTTTTCATTCTGTAGTAAGAATTAAACTTCCGTTTAATTGTCTTTTGTCTCCTTCATTTGCTCGCAAAAACCTATGTACCATATTCATGGATGAACATATCCTTAAAGCTCCAAACACGAACACAACGCCAAAGCTAAACACAAGTTTAGACCATGATTTGTCTTTAAACGCTTCTGCTTTTTTCTTACACAGCAACGGGTTATCACATGATGATGAAGATGATAATCAGTTTGAGATATCCGACATAGAGATGATAACTGTAGAATCAGTAAGCTACACGAGCCTGAAGGACTTGTTGCCGTTGTCACCGTCGTCAGCGGCGGCGATCACGTCACCGACGAACAACTCGAGCTGGCACGAGATCCCCATCAAGAACCCACTCGTAAAACAAGCTGCTCTAGCTTACTTGCAGCCTATGTCCAGCCCCCCCGAGGTTGGCGGTAGCAAAGGGTTTTTTGGTAAATTCAAAGACACTGTGTGCTGCTGCTGTCAATGTGAGTGCTTTGCGTGGATACACGATGTCGTTTTAAGGAGTTTGAGAGATGAAGACGATGAGAAAGTTGACTGAAACTTTAGAGATTTTTTACTTTGTTTGGAAGGTTCGGTTTTGACTCGTTGATATTGGGTCAATTTGTAAGTATTGACTCTTTTTTGTTTTCACTTTTCACTCATGTGGTTTTTTATTTTATTCTATTCTTTTTAGTGGGTGATGTGTAAATAGAGAGAAAATTATTGAATACAGACAGACCCATTCGTTTCTCACTAGAATTTTTTAACAGCTCTGTAAGTAATTTGTTAGCTCAAGTTCTCTTCAATTTACCATCGTAAGGTCTCTTCTCTATTAAGACAGAAGGAGTTGTGGTCGCTATAAAGGATTTATCTTTCTTTGTAAATAATTATCAGTGTCTTATGCAAACCTTGGTTTAATTTCCTTTTTATTAGGCACCGATTTTTCAATTATATTTTGTACGCTTGTAGACTAGCTGTGTAAGTGTGTATAATGATGTGATGGGATAGTCTCATTGGACATTTTTATTTTAATACAATAAAATCTCGATAAATTTATAGTATTAGGATCATGTAAAATTTATTAATTTAGTAAATATTAATATACTAATAAATTGATAAATTATTAACTTACAAAGAAATTCTTTATATTTGTAAAATATGATCACTTATATAGTATTTATTATGTTTTATTTGAATAAGAGTTAATTTTCTTACATTGATAATGATTAGACTATTGTAGAGTTTTTATTTTTCTATATTAAGTCGACATGTGTAGCCCATCTTTCATTTTTTGCAAATCAACAAGGTAAACTGAAATTTTACACTAGAGATGAAATTTAATTTCAAAACAATTTCAAGAAGCAACAAATAATAATGAGAACATATATTTACACAATTGACATGACATATCATGTGAATTTAATTTTAAATTAGGTAATTATTAATTTATTTAGGTATTGTAGCTCTTAAGCTATAATTATTATGAAAAAAAATTATAACTATGAAATAAAAATTAATAATATGTAGTAAATATAAATTTTAATTAATAATTTTGATAAAATTATTAAAAATATAATATATTTTTTATCATATAAGTAAAAAAATTATATTAATATAGTTTCGAAATATATAACAGTTAGTGTTTACCAAACACTTTAGTATTGTACATTTTAAATTACAATTGTCCAACCTTAATTCAAAACAGACCCTTAGTAAGTGGACCCTATAAAAAAATATGATTTTTTTAAAAAAAACTTATCTCATAAATTTATTGAATTATTAATTTATCACATTGGTCCAAAGTCAAGACTAACAAAAATTATTATTTAATCGAGATTATTAATTTATCAAGATTCTATTATATAATCATTATTATTTATTATGATATTAATGTTACCAATTAAACATTTTTCAATATCAATATCATCAAATTTGAACAATGGGATTCTTAAAAATCATAGCTATGAAATTCTTTACTATGCCAAGGGAGGGACAGGCTCGTTGTTTCACGATGTTGGCATGTGATATTTATTGCTTTGCAGCTTAAAGTGGTTGATCCCAAAAGCATACTCTGATAGGCTGCGCATTTACGCGCCTCAATGCGGTTGCTAAAATTGAGTTGCGGATTCTTGACCTATTTATTAACTCCTTTGATAAATAATAATTAGCTATATTATAATTTTAATGGGCGAGGGCGATGAACTGATAATGCAAGTCATGAAGGAAAGTTGGGCAGAGTTTCAATGAAGCTTAGGTGGCAGTTTAAGACCATAGTTCTCATTTACAATTTAATCTTCTTTTCAAAAGGTAATTATGATTAATTTAGTTGGTGAACTTTCATTTTCATTGGCAAAACTCTGTCTTTTTAATATTTGATCGGTTCCTTCTTATCTTTTATATGCATCTCATCCGTTTCTGGTCCCAGCAAAAGATGCCACATCTTCCACACTTCAATTGATTCTAGATAAAGAAAATTCGAAAATGCAAACATCAACGGAGAGAGGAAGCTGGAAGAACTTTTAAATTTTATTGCCCCTTAAATAAAGTAACATATGGTTTGACTGATGTATATACATAGTTGCTATTCTATTTTTTTTTCCCCCTTTTTCTGAAAGATTCTGTTCCAAGTTTAACATAAATGCAGTCACCAATAATCTCCACAGGAGCAGCAGCCATTTCTGAAGTGATGAAAAAATTTAGGATCTCTAACTATTAGCTCCCTCTTAGTGATTTCTGAAATCTTCTTCACGGCTCTGTGGCAATCTTCACATATTCTAGTGTTGTTTCTAACATGAACTGGATTCCCAACACTCGTCGAAATCAAACCGAAAGAAATAGCTAGTCTTACACTGTGATGCTCTGATGATTTTGCTCTATTTTTCATCAAATGGACAGGGCTGAACTTAGAAACATTATGAATATACATATCTTCCCCTATCTTCCTTGAAAGGATATCCAAGACATTATAAATCAAGTAAGTTTTGTTGTGCGACCTGTCTTGATTGACGAACCTGTGAGTTTTACCATTTTTCTCGAACATGCTACAGCCAGCTGTTTTCTTCAGCCCTTCTTTCTCCATAATAGCTTTAATCTGCTTTACATCTTCCCACCTCCCAGCTTCAGCATACATATTAGAAAGCAAGACATAACAGCCTGTATTATCTTGTGCTGAGGATAAAACACGCCTTGCTGCAAATTCAGCTGAGACTATGTCATTATTTTTTCTGCTGGCAGTCAGTAAGGCACCCCATATCCTGGCTGTTGGGACCAATGGCATTTCTTTGATGAAACGTTTGGCTCGCTCAAGGTCCCCAATACGACCAAGAAGATCTATTATACAACCATAGTGCTCAATCCCAGGATCAATACCATAATCCTTTCTCATTGAACCAAAGTAATTCCACCCTTCATCCACCATGCCAGAAATACTGCAAGATGATAATAGGGATACAAAAGTACTCTCATTGGGTTTTATGCCCTTTTCCCTCATCTCAGAAAACAACTGGACGGAGATTTTCCCCAAGCCATGAATTGCATAAGCCATAATGATCACATTCCACAAAACTACATCCTTATCCATTATACCATCAAAAATTATTCTCGCAGTCTGGAGGTCCCCGCATTTTGCATACATATAAACAATTGAATTTGAAATATAACTATTCGAAACAAGCCCAAGTTTGGTGATAAGAGAATGGATTTGCATACTATCACTTAATGTGGCTATTTCAGCATAGGCAGGTAGGATGCTTGCAAATGTCATTGCATCTGGCTTTAAAGGTTCACTCCATAGGTCTTGAAAAAGTTCCATGGCTTCTCTGTTCTGCCCATTCTGTACATAAGCAGCAATCATGGCATTCCATGATGCCAAGTTTCTCTCAATCATGCTTCCAAATAATTTTTCTGCCATTTTCAACACCCCAGACCCTGCGTACATTTCAATTAAAGCAGTTTCCAAAACAAAATTAGGGAGAAACCCTTTTCTAATGGCATAGCCATGAATTGATTTACCCTCCAAGAGAGCTCCCAATTTTGTGCAAGAAGGGAGCAAGTTAATAATTGTAATACAATCTGGATTCAGATTATCATCCTCTAGCATCTTTCTCAAGCAAGAACATGATTCAAGAAAATGAGCATTTACCACATACCCGCCTACCATAGCATTCCAAGCAACAATATTTCTAGGAAAAATCATATTAAATAATCTCTCAGCATAATCCACCATGCCACATTTACCGTACATATCAACAAGGGAAGTTTGAACCATAACATCCTTTTCAAGCCCACTTTTGATCACTTGGCAATGAATTTCCTTACCAATTTTTAGACAACCCTCAATAGAAATCGCACCAAGAACACTTATCAGACTAAACCTATCATATCTCAATCCACATTTTTGCATTTCTTTAAAGAAAATCAGCGAGCTTATGCCATCCCCAACTGAACAATACCCACCAATCATAGAATTCCAAGACACTATGTCTCTGACAGGCATTTCATTGAACACTCTCTCCGCATACTCCACACACCCAAGCTTCATATACATAACCATAAGTGAATTACATACATAAACGTCCGAATTCAATCCACTCTTAAACAACCTTGCGTGAACTTTTTCTCCTTCACTCGAATACAATAACCCCGCGCATGCTTTAATCACAAACGGGTACGTAAAATAATCAGCTTTGAATCCTTCACACACCATTCTATGATGAAATTTTATAGCTTCTTGAAATAACCCATTATCAACAAACCCTCTTATCACAACATTCCAGATATAAGTATCTAAGTAATTCATTTTCTCAAACAAGTAGCGTGCATTATCCATAGACCCCGAACTAACGAGCTCTTGGAGAGCTCGAGTCTTAGTAATATTTCGAGGTCCAATAGATTTTTTTGAAGTAATTGTTTGATTTTTGTGTTTATGAGTTGATTTTGGGCTTCTTGCATTGGTTTCAAAACTAGGGTTTTGATTCGTTTCTGGGATTTTGAATTGCTTTTGTGAGGGGTTTCTGCGTGCGGGTGAGTTGGAGTTGAAGAAGTGACTGTGAATACATAGCGGTGCGGGTGTGGCCATCTTTGGGCGGTTTCAAGATTTCGAAAAATAGCCGTTAAAAATCATCGCATGCGGGTTTCTCTGTTTTGGCGGGGATCATCGGGTAACCGTTAAACTCTTGGAGTGTTGTAGATTTGCTAGTTCATGCTGATAAATGTCGCAGCGCAACTAGTGGATTTTACCCGTCCAATTACTGTTGAATGAGACACCTGGCCGTCAGTTTTCATTTTTTATTAATTTACAAGGATCCGGATGAGTATTGCAAAGCCATATGCTGGCCGAAAACTTACTTCTTTTGGGCCGAAATGTTTTTTTTTTTTAAATTATATGACATTATTCTTCAAATCACATCTCATATTATATATACAACCAGAGAATTATGGAGAATAGGTTACTACATTATAAGAAATCTTCTATAGAAGAAAATTACCTCCACTCAACTAGATACCATCTCTAATATTTGAGAGGCGTTTCATAACGAAAAATTATACCTATATAATTATTTTATGGGGAATTTGAACACTTAGTTTCACACATTGTGAGCGTTCTCCACTAAGCCAACGGCCTATTGGTGACCGAAATGTCATCTTATTCAACACATTATGGATGGCAATATATCCTCAGTATTGAACAAATATCCACAATAAATGAGTTGAATTCTTAATGAGGTGGTAGGATTAAATTTAAATATGGGTAGGAGTTTATCCTTTGTTTAACATAAACATGGCACAAATAATATTCATATCAACTTAGTCAAACCTTAACCCACTAATTTTATGTCTATCTTGTGTCAAATTGCTACCACTGCATGTCATATTT
Organism: Luvunga scandens; assembly: GCA_030449905.1. Lineage (NCBI taxonomy): Eukaryota > Viridiplantae > Streptophyta > Magnoliopsida > Sapindales > Rutaceae > Luvunga > Luvunga scandens. The sequence continues at coordinate 1,132,423 of JASUUG010000714.1, forward strand.
CTATGAGTTTATTGTAACTACCTGCGTATCATGCAAGCATGCATGATGCATCCATCAATTTATTGTAAATATGTATATACCATGCATGCTATTTTTTTCCATTAATTTATTTTAACTTTAAATTTTGTGTTGATCTTTGTGAAATTCAATGGTTGGAAATAAAAATATTAAATATTATCTTTTAACTTTCAATATCTACTATTGGGTTGCAAAAGAATAAATGAGATATTTTTTGACTTTGAATATTTATCATTGGATTGCACAAGAATAGATGATAATTTATGTTAAAATTTTAAGTTAACAAAACTTGACTTATTATTGGGACTACCAATTTATTTAGCAATTTTTAAATAAAATAAGCGCATAACAAGTGTTTATTTAGTTGGTTATGTCAACTTCCCCTATATGGGACAGTCATATTCCAACTCAATTACAAAATAATACGGCAACTAAAGGAAAAAAAAGTTGTATTTCCTAATACAACTTAATATGAGGCAAATAATAGTTATTAAGGTGAAAAGAATTCACCAATTAAGGTACATGAATAAGAAAATACCCTTAAAAACCCTAAATCCTTGCTCCGATAAAACCTTGCAAAAATCAATTGTAGAGAAATATAAAAAATGTCGTTCACTCGAGCATAATCAAAGGTGACCATCTTTTCGTTCGCATACACTATGATGTTTATAGTGTGCGATTAATCAAATATAAGTCTACGAGTAAGGAGGTTTTAATCGTTATATATAAGACAAGGAATTGTTATAAGCAAAGACTATGATATTTTTTTTTTCTTTTTTCTTTTTTAACTGTTCTATTGGCTTTTCCTGATAGTGGTCGATAAACCCTTTTTCCCCTATCATTATTAATTGTCAAGAACGATAATGGAGTTCCGATAATCATCGGAATGTGGTCGCATGCGCTCAGATCTTCGTGTACATGCAATAATTATTCAATGTAAGTAATTAAATAATGGCTGTAGCCAATAAGTATGTATCCTTTTTGCGTAAGTTATAGTACCAAAATCCCACTAGAAACCCTAGTTTTTTAGTAGGAAGTTTTCTTAGAGATCAGTAGTAATAAGCAAAGGTTTTGCGTGTCAAAGATCGCAAAACTCTAGACCTCCAGTTGTTATGGATATATAAACCCTACGGCCTAGAGTTTCGCTCCTAAATTTACTTGTAATTGTTAATTGTTGCTTCTCCTGCTATTTAATACTTTTTTAATGTTATAATATATTTTTATTATTACTATTATTATTAGTATTATTATTTTTTGGTGCATGTTGTAGAGACTAGAGAGTGAAGAAGCAAGCATTTCATCATAGCGAGCGACATGGCATTGAATGAGGGAAAAATAGTGAAGGCTTGTGAGGACATGAAGAGTTTGTATGGCATGCCGGAACCGAAAGTGAAGGCAGCTTTGAGTCGTCTTCTTAGAATATATAGTGACGAATGGGGCTTTATTGAAGAAAATAACTACGAAATTCTCTTCGAGAACTGCATGATAGAGGATGAACAAAAAGAACAAGAAGAAGAAAAGGTGTATATATACTCACTTTGTTGCTTTATGTGATTCTCTATATTCGCAACAACTGTGGATTATAAGCATTTGCATATTTTCGATTCACGTTAAATGACTTGTGTTAATTTCTCTCTCTCTTTACATACACATGTGCTTTGAATGACTTGAATTTTGCATGCTTTTGATGTTTGGCATCTGACAAGAAATCAGAATTGAAGACTGTACAAGTATTGTTGGATGATAATTCAGAGCCATTATTAAAAGGACATTTAACAGATCACAGTGATAAGCCTTCAACCTCTATCAACAAAAGTGAAAGATCAGTAATATGTTCATCAGAGGATAAGGAGGCTGTGATTGAAGTAAAGGAACCTGTTCAATTATCTAACCACAAAAGATCTACGGCCTCATGTTCTGAGACTACTGCACGAAACATCAAAGGAAAAAAGCCAGAAATTGAGGAAACTGCTTGTGTGAGAGCATTAGTCATTGATAATAAAAACGTATTGTACTCGTACGACAGTTCCTCTCGTGAATTTTCCCAGGAAGCTCCTCCTCTTGCTCTTAACCATCCAGGTATCTACTCTACAAATTTTGCTTATAGTGATAATTGTTGAGACTTGTTTTAAGCTTTTTTCTCTATCATTTTTTAAATCAAAGCTATAATCTCATGTTTGATTCCCTCATATGAAAGCTCTATCTTTCAGGCTTTTCTTGAGTCCATGTTTTATGCAGTATTTGTTAAGACTTCTCCCTAATTAATACATGTGGTGGACCTTTTATATTTGACTAATTCTTTGGGTCAAGCGGTGTTTTTCTACTACATGGTCAGTTCAATTGGTAAGTTTGTTTGAACGGCATGGAAAGTTTGGGATTTGAATCCGCTCGTACATATGGGGAGCTAGTGTATTTAGTTTCTGTTAACATAACAAAATACTTCAAATAATAAAGCGGTTTTTTTCTCTAACATGATACAAGAGTCAAAACTTCATGTTTATTTTTATCTGTGTGAAAACTCTTATTTTTAATGCTCTTCTTTGAACGTATGTTCCAAATGAGAACGCCGGTTGAGACATTGTTTTTAATATTGAAGTTGGTCTTTAATACCTTAATTTCTGGGGTCTGAGTGGTTTCTCTTACAATAATAGACTTTACCCATTAGGTTTTGTATAAGTGTTCAAGTTTAATAATTAAGCTTGTTATTAGCTAAGATTTCGTAGCAGATAAATGTCTTATAAGATTGAAGTGTCTGCATTACTTCCACTATAGATTGGCGTACATGATGGAGGTACATTTAAGATTGAGCCATACATTGTTGCTGTTAATCTAATATTTGTTTACGGTATAAAACCACTACATGTCAAGTGTAAGTGCTTAAATGCTACTGTGGCTTTTATTCTTTAGTTGTTATACGCCTTCAAAATTCTTGGAAGCTAGATTGACATTGGGAGTAATTCTTTTAGTGATACCCAGAGATCAAGCGAATTGATCTTATGATTTGCTATTAAGTTGGTAACTTGTTATGCTTCGTTTTGTGTTCATTCAAGATGAATATTTAACAAACTTGATATGGATGATAATTGCAGTGGCTTGTGTTTCTTATTCAACTCCATTGGAACTTGTTTCATCCACCAATGGAGAGGCGAAACTCTCCCTAGTTTACAACTCTGTATTAAACAATTATAAACACTTCCCAAGTTCGGATGTATTCTTGAAAGTGGTTGAAGATAAAATTTGCAAGAAATATGGAATCACAGATCCTAGGTTTCGCATGAAGAAGCTAATGAAGGAATTATGCGAGTACTTTTTGGCAGCGGGCACTAGTGGGACCAATAATGAGGTACATTTACCGCCCATTCTTGATACATCACATAAAATTGAAGCAGAGTGTGAGACTAATGGCAAACATTATCACCAAAGCAACTCCAACAGTCAGCCAAGCTCTTTAAATGTTGACGATTGCAATAGTAAATTTGTGAATCCTCTATTTAACGTCACCGAGAATCCCATTTTTGTTGAAGATATAACCCGAGGAGAGGAAAAACAACCAATTTCCTTGGTAAATGAAACTGGAACATCGGAGCTGCCCAAGTTTTTGTATATCTCGAAGAACACAGTTTATAAAAACGCTCATGTGAACCTTTCACTTGCTCGAATAGGTGATGAGAATTGTTGTTTAAACTGTTCTGGGGATTGTCTGTCAGCGCCGGCAAATTGCGCCTGTACTAGTGAAACAAGGGGTGACTTTGCTTATACAGCCGCAGGACTACTTGATGAGAAGTTTTTGAGAGAGAGTATTGCTATAATTCGGAGGAAAAATGATAAAAAGCATCTTTATTATTGTGAAAATTGCCCACTTGAAAACAGATTGGTGAATGCTAACACGAACCACAAAAGAAAGAGATCTATAAAGCCGTGCAAGGGCCATTTGATGAGAAAGTTCATTAAGGAATGCTGGGCTAAATGTGGATGCAGCTCGAATTGTGGAAACCGTGTTGTTCAGAGAGGCATCACAGTGAAATTGCAGGTAAATATTTCAGCTCTTTTACTTCTGCATTTTTTTTTTAATCTTAAGTTATATGTAGCATATCATTGACTGAGGCTTGTGCACAATAGTCTGTACAAAGAGTTTGCGTTTGTTTATAGTGAAGCTAGCTGCTTTGCTTGTTGTTAGGTGTTCCAAACATCTGAAGGGAAAGGATGGGGTGTTAGAACACTTGAGGCATTGGAGAAGGGCACTTTTGTTTGTGAGTATGTTGGCGAAGTTGTAACAAACCAGGAACTAGATGAGAGAAATGAGGAATTTTCCGGTGATCGGCATACATATCCAGTGTTACTTGATGCAGACTGGGCTTCTGAAAGATTCTTGAAAGACGAAGAAGCTCTTTGCTTGGATGCAACAAAATTTGGAAACGTTGCAAGGTTTATAAATCACAGGTACTTTTTGTCACACTTTGAGTCAATGCTTTGTGCATTTATTTTGAAGGTGAAGGACATATAGGTCCTACTAGTTATTAATTAATTACCCATCGCATCCTTAAAATTAAAACTGCAATAGAAAAATATAATTTATGGTTTTTCAATTACTAGTATTGTCAGCTTCATAGCATGTGTTTGCCGAAGGAAGGAAGAGTTTTGTTTGTTGAGAGTCACGTTTTATCCCTCAATAGGAAAGTAGGAACAGCTAAATTATAATGACAGATACATAATAAGTAATTAGAAAAGATTTGAGACTTAAACAATAAAAATGAGAAATATTACGGACCTAATAAAGATCATTCTCCACTCTTTATTAGAAGAGTTTTGTTTTCTATTGCTTAGTTACCACTTAAATTAAAAAATTTTTCAACATGTATATTTATGTGTTACAATTTACAGATGTTACGATGCTAATTTGATCGAGATACCAGTAGACATAGAGACCCCGGATCATCACTATTATCATGTATGTAATCTCAGAATTTCGTTTTGTTTCTTTGAATCTTACAATATAGAAGATAACTAAAATTTTTTGCAGGTGGCCTTTTTCACAACAAGAAAGGTCGAAGTGAATGAAGAATTGAACTGGGTAAGTAGATTTTACCTCTTTAGAGTGTGCATTATCCTGTGGTAATTGAAATGTTTAATTCTGTCTTGATTCATGGTTTAAGATTCAAATGTCCATTGGCTGCAGGATTATGGTATTGATTTTAGTGATGAAACCCATCCAATCAAAGCATTCGACTGCAAATGTGGAAGCTTTTTCTGTAGCATGAAGTTACGATCTTAAGTAAGGTTTGCTCTTTTGTCTAATATCTGAATGGAACTGAATTTCTGAATTGCTGATCCCAAAAAATGCCCTCTCCGTTAAAGAATTAACCTTTGTTGTGCACACTATGTCCAATCCTGCTAAAGTATTCGGTACATAATCGATCTTTCATCTTCATGGCTCCATGTTCGACTACACCGTTGAGCCTAGAAATGGCTTTTCCAGTTAGATTACTCGTCAAAATTCTGTGATATGTATCCCTTTTGTAATGCATTATGCTGTAACCTTCGAACCACATTTTAATTTTTCTAGTTTAAATCTGTGTGTGTTGATTTATCAAATCCTGTGCCATTGAACCATGTCTATAGAGTTTTCGAGATAATTATTGTCAGCAATTGCAAGGTTGGATATAAGACTCTTTAGTTTGCATTTTTGCTCTGCTAAATTTATAATAGAACTGATCTCACACTTAGCCAGACGGAGGATGTCTAAAAGACCTTTTGCTTTTACAAAATTATCCTCGAATTTCCAAATATGCTATAGGAGCAAACATTATCCTCGCCAAGAATTTCAAAACAACCCTCGTGCTATAGGAGCAAACATTGAGATTTAATGCAAGTTTTGATGCTAACATGCGAAATGAAAGGGGCCTTTTATTTGGTGGGAAAATTATGAATATTGTTAACATAAGCAACATAATTAGACAACAACCCTTTTTAGTCTTTAGTTAGAAGTTCATGTAATACGCAAAGAAATTAAAAGATTTAGAGTTTCATAGCTCCTCAGGGATGCTCTGGAGCACAGGTCTCCAAGAACGTGGCCGGTTCCCCTTCCCTGAATTAACGGCTCTCAAGATATGCTTTCTTCTCAGAAGATTCAGCGGCTGCTCCACTGAAGATGCCGTCAATGGTGAATTACCAGTTGGGATGTGCCTGTGTGCACCATTCGTATTCATTACTTGAAGCATTTGCTTTAAATCTCGCTTCCTCACCCTGATCTTCATTCTCACAACCCCATTATCTTCATTACTTGTCTGTGAAACAATATTACTATTACCTCATCCACCTCCATTCACTTGTGCAATGGCTTCCATTACACTGCTCATCATGGTCCATTGTTGCTGTCGATTTTTCGTGGCACGAAGCTCTCTCTTTGGCGATGCTTTGCCTCTGGAAACCTTCAAATACTCCATCAAATTTTTTATTCACTTGTCTAAGTTAGTTTTGTTTTAATGCTTTCTTTATCTGTTTGTAGTATATGCAGCAAAGCTCCTGCACGTTAATTGAGCCTTATATAGTGATGGATCGTCAACAGATCAATAAATCATTAATTCAAGGTATATTAGTTAATTAATTTTCATTTGGACCAAAACCTCAATAATCTGAATACAACTCCAAATAGCTAGCTGTACGAGTTCAGTTAATATTAATTAATTACTAGAGAATTTTATCAGTTTTTTCCCCTTCTGAGAGGAGAATCTTATTCATTATTCATTGACTTTTAAAAAAGAAAAAGAAAAAAGAAAAAAATTATACCCAAATGCGGAATGCCAACTCCAAATAGATATTTAGACAGCTCTATTTTATTCCTCATCTAAGCATGAATAATGAAAATGAAAGTGGACAGACGCGGCCGGCGGCAGGTCACATATGAAGTAATCTCGATCGTTGAATCAATACATGGCATGTAGTACTTGAAAGAATCTCGATCGTTGAATGAACTTTGATAATGATATGATTAATTATTTATTTATTTGTTTCGTGATTTAACATACTTTTGAGAACTAAAGCTATCGGTCACTCAATCTTCACCATCCAATAATTTCATTGATTCAAAATATTGCAACTTGCCAGAGTCTATGCGAACAATTTTTATTTACCAAAACCAATTTCTCAATTCCTGTTGAAAAAAAATTGGAAAGAACAGACAAACTGCGTAATGATAATATTACTCATCTGCTTTCAGAAAAGCAGAATACTATAGCATTGAAATTAAAGAATAAAAACAAATATAATAATATTAAGAATCTTAATATTTTGAGTCTTAACTTAAATCTTAATACTGTGTGTTATTCATTTATTGGATAATGTTCTTAACTTAAATCTTAATACTATGTGTTATTAATTTATTGGATACTTAACATTATTTAAACAAATAATAGTTTACTAAATCATTTTCCCTAAAAGTACAGTAACGTCCATTTTTGAAGTACCTTGAAAATATTTGCAATCCTCGGCCATTCTAAGCAACAATGATCATTTTGAACTCACTGCAACAAAATGATGAAATAAGAACTCAAAATTTTCAAATTAAGGATTATGCAAAATATTCCATTCCTCAAGACAGAGATCCCAGAAAATACATTGACAGCTCAATATGATCAAAGTAAAGGTGAAGAAACAATAGAGTTAATTATTCATGCAACATAAACTACACTAGATCTGCGTGAACAATATTCATAACTGGCTTGTTTTTGGCAAGAGGTAAACATTGCCATATGCAAAATTTGGGTGCATAGCACATATCAGTACTCGCATGCATTTCGCCCCTCAGTATAATCCTCACTTAAGTCAAGAGCAGAACGCTCATCTTGGGGCAGCTACACAAGCTTCCTTAACTTATTGGAATAACATACAACATCTATAATGCTTAAGTTGTCAACAGTCATCTAGTGATTAGTGAAGCTATGAGAGATGCTTACAATTAGCTTCTTTCTTTTCTACTTTTAACTCCCATCTATTTATTTTCTTTAGTTATTCACTAAAGCAATTATCTCTGCAAGTCTATCCAAGGAAGTGTTCTAATCCCTTATAACATATTCAGGAGGTGCTTAACAAACCTTTTAAATCTTTTTAATTGTATAAAACCCTTTATGGGCTTAAAATTTGTCAAACCCCCCCCCCACTTTTTTTTTTTTTCTATACAACGCATCATTTGTAATGGTTAAGTTTACCAATCGTAGAGTAGATACTGTTCTTCTAGAAGAGCGGTGCCTCATTTTTCAACATATCTATAGGTATGATCAAACTGGACTCTAGTGGGATGCAAAATTATTAATGATGCATAGGGAGTTGATTTTGTGATGCAAGGACCAACCATGCTCAACTTCCACAGAGTTTGAAGTTTAGAGAGATGTGAATAAATCTCATGAGAATTAGTTTCGAGTTCTTCAACATTGTGGACCTGCTAAGTTTGGTGGTTGCTGGCGCAAATAGCATTCTCCAGTTTCTTCTGAAAAAAACGACTTTATTGAGATTGAATTGCCTGCGTTGGCACAAGACACGACGCATGAAATGCTCGAACTTATTCATCTTATTGAAGGACTCATAGTTAAAGCTGAGACCATGGGCTTGAGTCCAATGCTGAATCGATTTCTTAGACAAGACGCAAGTCCTCACAGCATATTTGGTATCCTTCAGGGAGAGAATGTGATTGATGATAGGCCCAGGAAGATTGCTGAGCCTATCACTATCCATTCGATGATCACCATTTCTGACCTTTTTTCCAGCATTTTGCCTGACCAGTGTTTTGTCTCTTATGTGTATATCAATATGCTTTCACCTGCAATTGATTATACAGCAGTGAAAGAAAGCATATGAAGAGACAGTTAGAAAAAGTGCTTCTTGTAACAATTTCTCCTGACACATTACTAATTCCACAGCGTAGATTTACTTGTTAATTTCCCTGGCGTAGATCTACTTGTTTCAGTCTTAAGTATGCTGCACTAGACTCAAATCAACAAGCTTACTTTCTAAATACGAGAGAGAAGCTTTTTCTCGTATTGCTTGTATGCTTTCTTTCTTTCTTTTTTTAGGAACAATATTAAAATTAATAGGTTTATGTGGTTTCTATAAACATATATGAAATCAATAAAAGTTATTGATGAAAACACATTTAGAGTCAGTTTGGTAATACTATAGGTTTTAAAATAATTACTGCTAGCTGTGTTGTATAAATAATTAACTATGAAAAGAATTAATTAAACTTTCGTTAAAATTTATTTGTAAAAATGTCGTGCGTTTTAAAAGCAGTCTTATGTCTTTGATAAATCTTACTTTAAGTTACTGTAAAAATAAAAAAGACTGAATTAGATATGATATTGAATAAAATTTATTTATACATTTATAAATATATATTTAAATTTTTTTATTGTGTATATGTAATAATTGAGAACTAAAACAAATATTTTATATAAATTAATTATTTTTTTATCTCAATATAATTGGTAATAATAATATTCTTTTTAAAATGATAAATTTATTTCCTAATTATTAAGGTTAATTTTGAATTTTTATAATATATATAAGGATATATATGAAATTATGTTAAGTTTAAAACTAAATCTCAAAATCAGATTTAAAAAGCTATAAAATTTATGTAGGATCAAGTGATTTTACCAAATGCTATCTTGAAAAATATTTATTAAATATTAAAATTAACTTTTAATTTTTTAAAATTAGTTTTAAATCTCTAAAAGTAATCCCAAACGGTCCGTTAGTGCTTTCATATTATTTATATTGTTTACAAGGGAGTCTTTTACTAGAACAAGGTGAAGCTATAAACCTTAACTGAATCATTTGCTACATTCAGCAAACCTCGTGTTTCTTTTATTTGGTGTTATTAGGAAAATGCATTTCCTGTAAGTACTATTACGCATTACGCCTTACATGATAGCGTTAAATATTTAAGTGTTTTTTTTTTAAATATGGTTTAAATAGACAATGATTTGCAGTTGCAATCTTCCGTTGTATTATACGTGCGGCTATGGTTGTCAACACAAAACAAATAATATCTTGTAGCCGCCATTAAATTTAACTTTTTCCGTTCTTGATATATTATTATATAGACTGGGTTATATTGAAATTATTTTAAGGTAATATATCCTTTCATAATTATATAATCAAAATTATAATAAATTATTTATTATTTATTATTTTGTAATTGATACTATACTGTAGAGCAACTCCAAAAGTAACTATAGCCTACTGTATATTTTACTGACTTATATGTTGAAGTCTTCTCCTTCTTCTTGCTATGCATCAATTCCAGAGCCGATCACTCTAGCACTAGCTAGAACCTGAACTCACAGAAAATACAAAGCCCAAGAATCATGGAATCAGTTGAAGATATTGTGATTGTGGGAGCTGGAATTGCTGGCCTGACAACCTCCGTGGGACTTTACAGGTTTTTTTAAAAAAATTAATATAATATAAAGTGTTCCTGTGTGCGTAATTTGTCCAATTAATTAAGTGGTGTTGCTGCAGGCTGGGAATCAGAAGCATAGTATTGGAATCATCAGAGAGTTTGAGGGCCACAGGATTTGCATTCACAGTATGGACTAATGCCTGGAAGGCCTTGGATGCTGTTGGCATCGGTGATGCACTTCGCCAACAACATCAACAGCTGAATAGGTAACTCCAAGCCAATTCTGCTTTGTCAATTTCTAGCTTTGGTAGATGTTAGTGAAGTTTGTAGCTTGAAAAATAGAAATGGGACCACAAAGCTAAATATGTGTCGATTAAGTTAGTAGCATGACCTGCCGGGACATTGTGAAGTAATTAAACATGGCACGACATAAATATGCTTGCTTGAAACTGACCTGAAGAGATGTGCTGCAGCGTAATTGCTACCCCCACCATGTTGGGCAAACCCTCTTCTGAGAGATCACTGAAGGTCCAAGGAAAATAGTAAGTTATCTCATTGATGTCATATGTGCTGACTCATAATTTGATCTCACATTAGCAAGCTGCCAAGCTAAGCAAAAGTTTGTTGGGGCCAATTTTGTTTCTCAGTATTGATGATGTTGTGGCTGTGATAATGTTTAGCGGAGAACATGAAGCTCGATGTGTGAGAAGGAAGTTGCTACTAGAAGCACTTGCAAAAGAGCTCCCGAGTGGTACTATCAGGTACTCATCAAAGGTGGTTTCGATAGAGGAATCAGGACAGTTTAAGCTGTTACATCTAGATGACGGAACCATCCTCAAGACCAAGGTAAAAAGCTGAAGCTAAACTTCTATTTGATGTGACGGTTTCCCATTCTTATGCCTTTATCATTGGTCACTTTCTGAATGAAAGGTGTTGATTGGGTGTGATGGGGTCAACTCAGTTGTTGCAAAATGGCTCGGCTTGAAGAATCCGGCTTTTGCAGGAAGATCTGCCATAAGGGGCTATTCAGATTTCAAGGGCAGTCATGGCTTTGAGCCCAACTTCCTGCAGTTCTTTGGCAAAGGTGTAAGATCCGGTTTCATCCCTTGTGATGATCAGACTATTTACTGGTTCTTCACTTGGACTCCCTCCAGCCAAGGTAACTATTAATTATATATGTCATCTATGAATGCACATTTTCAGTGTCAAGTTATCACATTATGTTTGATTATTACTAAAGTTAGGCCATTTTCTCACGTTTTAATTTGTTGCTAAAACTTCATTACAAGTAGATAAAGAGCTAGAGGATCACCCGGCTGAGTTGAAGCAATTTGTATTAAGAAAGTTGCATGATTTACCTGAACAAGTTAAGGCTGTTCTAGAAAAAACTCCTCTGGATAGCATTATATCATCGCACCTACGGTACAGACAGCCACAGGAGGTGCTGTGGGGAAATATAAGCAGAGGCAGTGTGTGTGTAGCTGGAGATGCACTTCATGCCATGACACCAGACATTGGCCAAGGCGGCTGTGCAGCCTTGGAAGATGGCATTGTTTTGGCTAGATGCATCAATGAAGCCTTAAAGACTAAAGAGGGAGTTGGAGAAGAAGATGAGGAGGAATTTAATAAGAGGGTTGAAATGGGACTGAAAAGATATGCTAAAGAAAGGAGATGGAGATGCTTTGAGCTCATCAGTACAGCTTATGTTGTTGGTACCATACAACAAGGTGACGGGAAGATATTGAACTTTTTGAGAGATAAAATCTTGGCTTCATTCCTGGTTGGGTTGCTCTTAAAGAAGGCCGATTTTGACTGTGGGAGCCTCAGCTTTTCTTAAATGCAAATACTTCCAAGTTTCAATCGTTATGAAGGAATAAAAGATAGAAGTTCTGCTTGATTGGGAGCATGTCTCAATGTTTCATCATCAGTATCTTTCTTCGAAAATATAGTGAAAGACACGCTTATTTTATGCTGTAATACGCGTATTTGAGCATGTTTATGCATAATAAAATCAGGGGAAAAAAAAGAAGCTATCTTACATCTGTAATATGTTATTTTTTTTCTAAAATTTTTCATTTCATTTACAAATTTAAAAGTCTAATTACAATCTCAAAATTAACCGTGGACTTTAGAACAAAAAACGATTATAAAGCTAATACAATTAAATATATACGTGCAATATTGTTCGTGTGATAATATTCTACAGTATTTTACATGTTTAGTCCGGAGATGGCTAAGTTAAAAATTCTGTAACTTATAAATTCAAGCTCTAGCTAACTCCCATTACATATTTTTTTCTCTCTCCTGAAAAATTATAACATAGCAAGCTCTGTTTAATCATCCCAATAAAAGATAAACCTCATAGCAACTTTGGAAGAAATTGGATGGAATGCAGTGCATACTACATGATAATTTTAAATAAAAGATTTAGAAAAAAAAACCTATGGTTAGCAAATTTTATCTAAATAAAGCTTCCATTAGTGTAGCAGAATCAATTCATTAATCTTTGTAATTAAAATGTCAATCTTTTGAATAATTTCTTGTAAAATTGATTCAATTTTTGAGTTATATAAATTATTATAACACTTAAAAAAAAAAAAACTGTTTGATTTGTACAGGTAGACGACGCCGTTCCAAGTCCCCATACAAATCCGGAAATCGACGTCGTTTTAACTTTTGCCCTGACTTGCAGAGAAGGAAACCAACCAGTAGACAATCGAGATATCCTAAGCTCGCTAGTTAACTTCACCATTCTCGAATCTCTCAAGATTAACACACACGGTCTCTCCCTTGCTAAAGTTTCAATCTTTCCCAAAAATCTCCAATTTTTGTTATCAAGAAAACCCTAATTTTAATTCATTCTCTGTGAAGAAGATGACTCAAGACGTCGAGATGAAGGATAAAGAAAACCCCTCCAATTCCCTCTCCTCTCCCTTTACTCCCTCCACTCTCCACCGTAAATTCCCATCAGCTAATCATTTTTTTTAATTACTTCTTTAACTAATTAATTAATTAATTTTCTAAAAGAACAAAATTAATCTTTTTGTTCAGATTTGAAGGAGATTGCATCGCTGATGGAAACTGGCGCTCACGCGCGGGAAGTTCGGCGGATAATGCGTGCTGTGAGGCTGACGATGGCGCTGAGACGGAAACTCAAGGCGCCCGTGCTGTCGGCTTTCCTCAATTTCGCGCTGGCTCCGGGATCTGAGGCCCACAGTCGCTTGCTTTCGTATTTGCCCAAGGTGATTCCGTAGTTCTATTAAACTCTATTAAACTTTGGTTGGGTTTTTGGTGAAAATTTAATTTTCGTCTATGAATAGGAGGACGAACATGAGATGGAAGTTGATACCGCATCATCTGGAGCTCAAGCCCCTGCAAAACATCCTTTGCCGGAGTTAGAGATTTACTGCTACTTGCTCGTGCTTATATTTTTGATTGATAAGAAGAGATACAATGAGGTATTGCACATTATTATTATTATTTTTTATTTGGGTTTTTAATTGACGTTGTCATGCAGCACTTATTGGAGTTGTCTTGCATTGTGTTGTTTTAAGGCTAAAGCTTGTTCATCAGCAAGTATTGCACGGTTGAAGAACATGAATAGGAGAACTGTTGATGTATTAGCTGCCAGACTTTACTTCTATTACTCTCTTTGCTATGAACTCACTGGTGATCTTGCTGAAATTAGAGGGTGAGTTGTGTGTTAATATAATAATCCTGTGTCCTTTTAGATTGGTGATTTATGTTTGAACACAGTACCTGAAATAAAATCCAATTTTAGAGGTTTGCACATTAGGTCTAACTTTGGAGTTTGTTTGTGCAATAGGAATCTCCTTGCCCTGCACCGAATTGCAACATTGCGCCATGATGAGCTGGGTCAGGTAATCTTTTGGTTTTCGAAGAAATTCTGTCTATATTTCTGGGGTCTTACGGTTGGATAAAACTGCTGGGTATTCACAGTGGGTTTCAACTTCGTGCAGGAAACACTTCTCAACCTGCTACTTCGCAATTACCTCCATTACAATTTGTATGATCAAGCTGAGAAACTTAGGTCAAAGGCACCACGATTTGAAGCTCACTCAAACCAACAGGCAACTCCAAATTTTCTGAATCTTTTTCTTTTTTGACATGTTCATCAGGAAAATACTGCATTCTAAGATGTGTTTGTTGTTTAGTGTTGAATAGCTGTTTAGTGGTTTGATTTCTTTTGTTTGAAAAAATGCTGCTGTAAGAAGCGTGACTTGAATTCTGGAATTGAATTTTTTTGTCAGGGTCATGCATGCTGCTTGTTTTCCTCTTACTGCCATTATTCATGCTTGCTTCCTGTGGATGCATGATTATTCCCTCTTGACACTAATATTCTGAGCATTTTTGTGGCACTAACTATTTTCTCTTGCAGTTTTGTCGATACCTCTTTTACCTGGGAAAGATTAGGACAATACAGCTGGAGTACACAGATGCCAAAGAATCCCTCCTTCAAGCTGCTCGGAAAGCCCCCGTTGCAGCCCTTGGCTTCCGAGTTCAATGCAACAAGTGGGCAATCATTGTCCGATTATTGCTAGGAGAAATTCCTGAGAGGACTGTATTTATGCAGAAAGGCATGGAGAAGGCTTTGAGGCCATATTTTGAGCTTACGAATGTGAGTTTACGTTTCTCAAATTTGAGCCATGAGATTTAAATCTTTTTGTTAATAATAAGGTTTAACAAATTCTGGTTCAAGAATGTCTTTATTTGACTATTAAATGAAGACATGCCTTGCACATGTGGCTATAATATGATGGTATCTTATATCTCAGGCTGTGCGCATCGGGGATTTGGAGCTATTTAAGTCAGTTGCTGAGAAGTTCTCAAGTACGTTCAGCTCCGACCGAACTAATAACTTGATTGTTAGGCTGCGGCATAATGTCATTAGGACTGGGCTGAGGAACATCAGCATCTCTTATTCTCGCATCTCACTCGCTGATGTTGCCAAGAAGCTGAGATTGGACTCTGCCAATCCTGTTGCTGATGCTGAGAGTATTGTTTCCAAAGCAATCCGAGATGGTGCAATTGATGCAACAGTGGATCATGCAAATGGCTGGATGGTGTCAAAGGAGACAGGAGACATCTACTCTACGAACGAACCTCAACTTGCATTCAATTCAAGGATTGCTTTCTGCCTCAATATGCATAATGAGGCAGTGCGTGCACTTCGTTTTCCACCAAATTCCCACAAGGAAAAAGAAAGTGCCGAGAAGAGGAGGGAGAGACAGCAGCAGGAACAAGAGCTTGCAAAACACATTGCCGAGGAGGATGATGATGAGTTTTAATTTAGTTATATGCAAGCACGTCTTTTTCCCCTACAGAATGCTTTCATCTAGTTCTGCACCTTCGTCTGAAATACTTATGTTAAAGCATTCTGATTTTCATCTACTGGTTGACCATTATATTTGGAGGTCTTGCTCTTAGTTCATGTCTTAGGCTTTCTTTGTTAAACTTGAGCAGCCACTGCATTGTTGTTTTGAAGTAAGTTCCGGGTTGCTCGTCTTAATCTTGTTTTTGTCAATTGCAGACTATGATCATTTGATTCACCTATGGTGCTCATTTCATTTTGCAATGAACAGATTGCTGTGTTTTCAAACATTACAATTTCATTTTATGCGCAAATGATTATTCAAAGCATTTCTTATGAAAGTAATAGGAGTAATTTTTTGTTTATTTAGTTAGAACATATTTTGTAATGCAACTGATGTGGCATATTATGAGTCATTCATTGATTGTGTTGAATTCAGTATTTAATATTGTATCCATAATAATAAATTATTAGTGACTCATTAATTGAGGTACAAACCAAATATTTCAATAGAGTAAAATAGCATCACCGAATTTATCTACCACCTAAGGGGACAGCTATAAAACTACGAGTTGAACATGTTTTCGTGTCGTGGAAATCCTTTCAACATGTCTTTCAAGAATTGTGTTTCCAAATTCCAGAGACTATATTGTTGAACCTTCAGACATTAGAGGGAAGAAATATTTTCCTCTTGTATCATGAGAATGACATGATTGGAATAACATGGATCCAAAATGAAATGGAAGACAAGAAATATCACAATCACTTCCTTTATATTTGTTACAAGTCAGATCCTGAGTTCCTGGAGAAAGAACATAAATGGTACAATATCTGTTCAATTCTGAAGTGAAGCAGAGAAAAGAACTAAGGAAACGAAAAAAAATTGTTAGGAGATTCAAAAGGTTCAATCTTACACCAGCAGCAATTAACCAGCTGAACTCAACCCAAATGACTTGACTATGGTGCTTACTCTCTCTGCAAATGTTCTGGATGTTATCTTTTTACCAGGCACATGAAACGGGTTTGAAACTGCATCTACATATGCAGCATGGAACCTCCTGAAGAACTACACAATTGTTGGGAATACAATGAGAAAGAATAAGTCAGATCCTGTACACTGGTCCCTAACAATTGGAAATATCGACTAATAAGTCAAAACAAACCAATGCAAACAGGGGCAAGCTCATACACTGAAAACTCTTCTCTTTCATTTACCAAGATCTCATTTCATTATATTTCTTATTAGTACTCACAAGGAAACTAGTTAATCTCTCATTTGCTAGAAACTTAAAAGGAAGTTGTGACTGCCTAACTTTTCGAAAAGGCAAGGCACTTAAATCTGTAGTTGAATAGATAAGAGTTTAAAGCAACTTATATCATGATTTGATAATACACATAATATCATCAGTGCGTGATTCAATACTGTGTAGAAGGATCAAGCCTTGGCATGTTGAGCTAATAAACCGAAGGAAAGTCCATTTCACATCAAGGAGAAAATAACATCTCAAGACAGATCAACATATCAGATAGCAGGTAACATCTCCTTGCAGTCTATGCATCTAACGCGTTGAATTGATAAAACCCCATTTCTTTCAAGAAAATTGTTTCCAACACCATATGAATGCTTCAGACAGCTCTTCCTTAAAGAATTTGGATCTTAGTTGATGTTTATAACTAAAACCAATCCCACAAAACTCAAACGGCATATAACTTTTAAGTATCTTTGTATTGAATTGAATTTGTCAAACAAATCTAGAAATGAATCAAAATCCACAGTTGGTAGAAATGATGCACTATTCTCCTTTAGCAGTAATACCTATACATCCCTACAAGTATTTGGCCTAACATTCCAAAGCAGATAGTAACACTCACATTTCTCACATCTGCATCTCTGACATCTAAATCTGTAGTCACTAAGATAAACTTCACCTTTGTGTTAGTCAAATAACCGTACCTGAAGAACAATTTGCATAAGAAATCAGTAATACAGAAGCATAACAGAATGTACCACAATATATTTCCAGTACAGCAAAAAATAACTCCTTACACTTTATAGTTTTCAGTTGGATAGAGCAAACCCAAAAACGTCTCATTCAGAGTCGGCCCAGATTTCTTGGGATTGTTAACTGTGCATAGTTATAACCACAATCACACATCAAAACTTGAAATTTCAACTTTAAATAACCCATTGCAAAACTCCTGCATTTACTCTAGAACAACATTTACAATAATAACACATAGAAACAACAAAACAAAGACAAAAGCCCATAACCATCCCCGATTCAGAAGCCAAAATTAACTCATTTCTCGCCATCTTGCAAAAGTCCTAGAATCGGCCATAAATTGTAAAACCTTGAACGAAACGACTACGATCCGTATGGTACAAAACTAAAAGCACCAAAAAATTATAAAAAAAAAAAACGCACTTCATACTGCCCCCGAAAGAATCCAAAAACAAACATTTACACCGAATTCTAGCAAGATTACACCGAATTCTAGCAAGATCACATTGAAAAATGGAAACTTTTGAACCAAAAACAAAAAGCCATACATCAGATCATGCAAAATCAAGCGGTTTATAGACAAATTACTCAAACAGATATAAATTTATATACCACGTTCGTCGACGACATCAAGAGAGCAGTGAACGATGTGATGGAGCTTGAGGGCGTCATCTGCTTCAGAGAAGCTCTGTATGTAGAGCGGATTGTTCTAAGAAAAATGAAAAAATAAAATCAGATTTTTATCATCTCTTTACGGATGAAAGAGCAATGAAATGGTTGAAATGAACGAGTACCTGATGCCCTACGACAGCGACACACACGATCATCTTCTTTGATTTCTCAGGTGGGAGAAGAAGGTGATCGATATCGCTTCTCGGCTCAATTGAATTGAGAAATTTTACAGCGTTAGCCTGTAGACTGAGAATTTGAGTATAGTTACACGTAATTTCCACTATTTACTAAATCGCCCCCATCTTGTATCTCAATTTTCCGATGCATCATTACCAAAAGGAAAAATCTCATCCTACGTCTGAATATTAATTATAGCTCAATATGATACAAGAGCCTTTTTTTTTTTTACACACTTATATTAAATTACATTAAAATCTTAATTTTATAAAGTATTGTCTAAATTTTTAGGCTCACTAATATTTTAAATATGTCTACTTTACTCATTTTTCATAAAAATAAAAATTACCATCACTTAATTATGTAATATGTCAATTATATAATAAAATTGAAGAAGAAATTAACTCCACAATATTTTTGTGGGTTTAGATTGCTGCTCACACAAATGTTGGGCCAGCAACCTAGGCCAAGTGGCTTAATGTGATATAAGATCTTAATTTTTAGAACTTCTTTTTTTTTTTTTTTACACGGGTTAAACACTAGGTTATTGAATTATATCAGATATTTACAATAACTGTTATAATAGCAGACAAATGTACTAATATTTACAATTAAATATATACAATTAGGACTTATGATATTACATTAAATTCTATATGAAGTACATGCCGAGACAAATAATCATTCACAAACGAGGGACGTCACTACTCTACTTGCATTTGAGACTTATGATATTATATTAAATTTTATATGAAGTGCATGCTCATATAAATAACCATATGCAAGCGAGGAACGTCACTACTCCACTTACATTTCGTAAGGGAGAATGACATTTTTATAATTTTTACTTCATAATCATACTAATTGTGGAGGTCAGCCCCCGTGGGGAGCTTGTGAGAGCTTGGGCTCACCAAAAGCCGAGTGGCAATCTTTAAAAATCCTAAATTAATGGAAATGGGTAAACTATGAAATGACATTTTAACCAAACTAAAGGGTTTGATCAAATGTAGTTTTTTTTGTTTGACTTTTTGTTCTCCTCTTAATTCAACCGTGAAAATGCCCACTCTTTGTTGTAACATACAATATACTAGTGATATTGTTTTATTTCTATATTTTATCTAATATAAATAAAAATTATTATATTATTAGAAGAATTAGGTATGAAAAGATAAAAAAAGACAAAAATGTAATTATAGAGAAAGTTTTGCTGTTTATCACAAAATTGAGAGGTTTAAACATTTTATCTCTCTTATTTTTTAACAAGTCCCCAAGAAGTATTTTCACATGTTTAAACTTATGCTTTATAAATTACCGCAACATAAAATAAGAAACAACTAATATCCTTGCCAATTAAGAGGTAATCTTTATATGGTTGGTTAACTTTATGAAGTAACACAATATAAGCACTTAATAGCAAAAAGGCTCTGTAAAACCAATTTATATCACCAAAAATACAAGAATTGTGATATCACAAGCTTAACAATATCACTAAAAAATTATCAAAAAAAAGAAAAAGAAAAAATATTACTTGTAACAAAAGGCTACCTTGCCTTTATTTACTTTCTCAAGAAAGCTACTATTTCTTTGCTTCTACTCTTTTCTAGTTATAGGCTTCACAATTTCAATTACAGAGATTCCCATGCCGGTCAACTCTATGTTTCGTCAGATGATCCAACGGCCCATATCAAACACCGTATTCTTAGACACGTAACACGTCATTACACACAAAGTAAGGTAAAAAAGTCATAATCAAAAATATAAATTCCAACAGCCCAAAATTACAAATATAGCCCGACACCGCCTCCAGAATTTCATCTCTCTAATTCTGTTTGCATTATATTCTCCTCTAACGAGCATCAACAGAACACACCCATTCAGCCAGCCCCCTCCATTAGAAATAACGAAAGGAAAAAAATCCCAAAAAACAATCACACAGCTCTGTTAATTTTTTTAAGGTAAATCTGGTTTAATTAGCTGACAATAATTTGCTTTCATTGTTGTTTTTCTGAAACTCAATGTTTTTTATGAAGATTTGAGCTGGGTTTTTGTTTGCGATTAATTCAATATCTTTTTAAATGCGCGTATGTGCAACAGGGAATGATTTTATTAAGTAGGTTTGTTTTATTTTTCAAATTTTTATTGGTTTTAGCTTCATTGATTTGAAATAATATGAGGGTTGTAATGAGCTGGAAGATCAGCTAGAATAATCAATGCAAATTAATGTTTATGGGAATTTAACTTTTGTAATTGTTTAATTTGATATACTGGGTAATGTGGATTTTATTCCCTATCATGTAATCCTTAATGCATAAATGTAAATATAAGGTGCTTTTTTTCAGTTTTTGGATGTTGGGTTTGATTGGCATGGATTAAGACCTGTATTAATGGTTTACATGATTTAGAGGCCATTGTCTGGTATAAGTGCAGCTGCAGGTGGTAGGATTCACGTCTAGAGAGCTGTCACTTTTTGCGAAAATGTGCAAAGGGTAGCACCTGGTTAAGATGGGTGTTCATAGGTTTTTCTTTTGTAATGATGTTAGTTAAACGAAAGGAAACACTATATAAGCATAGTTGAGAAAATGATAGGAAGATGAATAGTATTTGAGGCGTGGCTATGCCTTTTCATACGTGTTATGCTGATGATAAGATTGGGAATAATAGTCTTAACAAATTTCAATATTTGTACTTAGATGGAGAATGAGCTGTGTGCCACTGCTTCCAATGTTAATGAGCCTACAACAAGTGTGCATGATGATAATTTCACTGCTCGTGTTGATTCTAAGACGAATGGGTTTGTTGGTGAGCCAAATGTAAATATTAAAGACAATGAAGTTAAGAAACTAGATGAGGCTGTCAAGAACTTGTATAGTGTTCCATATATATATAGACAAGATGTCGTGAGAAGTAACAAGAGTAGTGTGATCGGGATTGTGAGTGAAGTTGCTGGTGACTCAGATTCAGATGATAGCTTAACTGATGACGAAGACGATGATGAGGATGAGGATGAGGATGGGGAAGAGGGGGATGAAGATGGGGAAGAGGATGAAGGAAATGGTGAAGGCAATAACAGTGCTGTTGAGAATGGGGATGGAAACAGAGATTCCGATAGTTATAAGTGTGATTCTCTTCAAGCCGGACAGGTACGAGTACTTTGGATGGATGACACTGAGCCGGTCCAAAATATTAGTGATGTAACAGTTGTTGATCGGGGATTCTTACATGGGGATTATGTTGCTGCTGCTTCAGACGCAACGGGGCAAGTCGGTGTTGTGGTAGATGTTAATTTGTCTGTTGATTTGCTAGCTCCTGACGGATCAATAATAAAAGATGTGTCATCTAAACAGTTGCAACGTGTGAGGGAGTTCACTGTGGGTGATTATGTTGTCCTTGGTCCTTGGCTTGGTAGAATTAATGATGTCTTTGATAATGTGACTGTATTATTTGATGATGGTTCTTTGTGTAAAGTAATGAGAGCTGAGCCACTGCGTCTAAAACCAACCCCAAAAACAACCCTGGAAGATGATGGACATTTTCCTTACTACCCTGGACAGCGTGTAAGGGCAAGCTCTTCATCAGTTTTCAAAAATTCTAGGTGGTTATCTGGCCTATGGAAGGCCAACCGTCTGGAAGGTACTGTTACTAAAGTTGCTGCTGGCTCTGTGTTTATTTATTGGATTGCGTCTACTGGCCATGGGGCAGATTCATCTACTCCCCCATCTGAGGAACAGAGCCCAAAGAACTTAAAACTGTTATCTTGTTTTGCACATGCAAATTGGCAACTAGGTGACTGGTGTCTTCTTCCATCCTTGGAAAAGTCATCCTCCATTCAGATAGACAGGGGTTTGTCAAAGTTGCGACTTCATGATTCCAGCAAAACTGAATTAGATCATGATCAATTGGGAAGTGGCTGTGATTCTGAAGAGGCAGCAGAGGATCCAAATGAGAATGGTGAATTAATGGACCTTGATCCTGAGACTTCATATGGCAGAAACAATGGAACTGTTCTCAGTAAAGCCTCTTCTGAACCTAGTTCTTGTAATCGTTCATCATCAGCTTCAAAGGAGCCAGGCCATGAACCTTGGCCTGTTCATCGGAAAAGGATACGTAAGGTTGTAATTAAAAGAGACAAGAAGTCTCGAAAGAAGGAGGAAAATTTTGAAAAAGCTCTGTTAATTGTCAATACAAGGACAAGGGTTGATGTTGCATGGCAGGATGGAACTGTAGATTGTGGACTAAATGCAACAACTTTAATTCCAATTGATAGCCCTGGTGATCATGAATTTGTTCCGGAACAGTATGTAGTGGAGAAGGTGGCTGATGATGGGGATGATACTTCTGAAGCCAGACGCGTTGGGGTTGTAAAAACTGTAAATGCAAAGGAGCGGACAGCTTGTGTAAGGTGGTTAAAGCCAGTTGCTAGAGCGGAAGATCCTCGGGAGTTTGACAAGGAGGAAATGGTAAGTGTGTATGAGCTGGAGGGACATCCAGATTATGATTATTGTTATGGTGATGTAGTTGTTCGACTGTCCCCAGTTTCACCTGCACAAACAGAGCATGCTGCAGGTTCTGTTGAGGAATTAAAGCAGCAAACTGGATTAAATGAGGTTAAAGTCAAAACGAACTTAGGGGACAAAAAAGTTGAGGGTCCATCAGGTGATGAGGCTTCCATGGATTTTACTGATCTGTCTTGGGTTGGGAATATAACTGGCCTCAAGGATGGTGATATTGAAGTTGCATGGGCCGATGGAATGGTTTCAACGGTATATTCACTCTGATTCCTTTTTTCTTCATGGAGTGCACATTCTTTTACCAATAATTGTTAAATCTTTAACTTTCATGACTGGTGACTTCTGTATGTTAATTTTAACCCCACACCAAACCAGCACCCTGCAACATCCCCCAACCGGGGAAAAAAAAAAGGACACAGAGAGAGAGAGATAAGAAAAAAGAAACATTGCATGTCATTAGCTTTAACAAAGCTGTCAGCTGTTTTTGGTAATTGAATTTTTGCAACTGGCATATACAATATGAACTAAACCCTGGGGTAAGGAGATAGACACGTGGAAACCTTGTAGGAAATTTCTGCTTCTGCATAATTAAATGGTTTTTGTGCTGTCTGCTATTATCTTTAATCATATGATGGTTCCTATTTACTTTTTCCTCACTTTGAGAGATTCAGAACAGTAATTGTCTTAATGAATTGATTTTTTGGCTTCTCTTTAGGTTGGACCTCAAGCAATTTATGTTGTTGGTCGAGATGATGATGATGAGTCTGTCGCTGCTGGGAGTGATGTAAGTGGTGCTGCTAGTTGGGAAACAGTTAATGATGATGAGATGGATGCTCTTGAGAATGCTCAAGAGGTTCGTTTGAAACAGTTGTATGGATGTCCTTAATTAAAACATATTGTATGCCTATTAGGGGAAAGTCTCAATGTGTTTTCTTATGCTGGGATGGTTTTGAAATGTGTACGTCTAGATCAGGCTTGACGAGAGAGGGATGTGGAAAATTACCTATATGTCTCTCATGAATCACAATATGCTTTTGGATGATCTTAATGGCGATCACCTTGTTAAGTAACAATTTTCCTTACAATATATTGGAGGCATAAGCATATTAAATAGTTGATTCCTCTGCTAGATGATTGCAACAAGTGGCGTATTGATAATTCATTGACAAATAGAGCTTGTTATTTAATTCCTGTCTTATTTGATCTGTTTTGTTGGTTAAGTAATTGATGTCAGTCTATGGTGTTCAGGAACTTGGATCCCAGAATGCAACTGGCATGAGCTCTGAGGCTGAGGACAGTGTAGAAAGTAATTCTGGACGAAATGCTGCTTTGTCTCTCCCTTTAGCTGCTCTTGGATTTGTTACCAGACTTGCATCTGGAATATTCTCAAGGGGGCGGAAAAATGTAGATCCAGTTTATTTTGATTCCAAACTTGAGGATGAACTTCCATCTCAGAGAATAAAAACAAATTCTGGGGAAACTGATTCTGGCATTGAGTCCAGCACTCAAAAATCTGACATCATAGATAATTGTGGTGTGGACAGCAGTCATGAAGAACGAGAAGAGCATGTCAATGCTGATGCCCCGTCATTTTCAGATGGAGCACAACCTTCTTTGACCTTGAACACTGAAGAATCGGAGAAGCCGTCATGTAACAGGGATGACACTTTCAGTTTCAAGCGCTTTGATATCACTAAAGATCCTCTGGATCATCATTTTCTTGGTGCAAGTGAACAGGTACATTCTACTCAAACTCAACTTACTATAAGAAGCTTTTTCTCAGGTCCCCCTCCCCCTCCTAGGCAGAGGTTTTGACTTCATCACAGAATAATGTATGATTCCTAACTTGCAAACTTCAATTACATTATGGGGAGTAATGAAAAAGGCATGACACGGGTAGTAAGATATCTTGTAAATGATAATTTTAAGGAATGTTAAAACCATATATGTTCATTTTTGCTGTATAATATTAGACTTGTCGATATGTCATTTTCCAGAATATCATTTTCCTCAATGTTTCCCATTTCTAGAAACAAATGAGTTCTTAGGTTGTTAGCTCAAGTGGGTCATCATCTTCTGCGTATTTTTCTTGTTGGCATGGATGTTATCATTTCTTGACAGCTGCGGCTGCACCTTTGCCTATTTAGCTTCTGCCTACTTATTTCTTTATCATTACTGTGGTGCAGAATAACACTGGAAGGAAGTGGCTGAAAAAGGTCCAGCAAGATTGGAGCATCCTTCAGAACAATTTGCCTGGTAAGCTATGCTGTTATATTTGATAGAACATGTACTAGTAGCGTGACAACACAATCGAATTCATCAGCCTTTGGCCTAAGCAGTTGAAAATTTTAACAAAATTTAACAGATGGGATCTATGTACGGGTTTATGAAGATCGTATGGATCTTTTAAGGGCAGTAATAGTTGGGGCATATGGAACACCTTATCAAGATGGTCTCTTTTTCTTTGATTTTCATCTACCTCCTGCATATCCTGACGTTCCACCGGTAAGAGTTGCTTATTTGAATGTGTTTGACTTGCCTTTGGTTCACAAGCTACACTTCTGATCTTGTTTATTCAAACTTACAATCCTTTCATTCTCTTTTAAGTTGATGATGTCCAAAAATGTAGTAGTGTTCTTTTTTTTCCTGACCAAGTCTGCAATCCTGCAGTCAGCATACTATCATTCTGGTGGTTGGAAGATAAATCCTAATTTATACGAGGAAGGGAATGTATGCCTTAGCCTTCTGAATACATGGACTGGTAGAGGAAATGAAGTCTGGGATCCAACTTCATCTAGCATTCTTCAAGTCCTGGTCTCACTCCAGGGGTTGGTGCTAAATTCTAGGCCATATTTTAATGAAGCTGGGTATGATAAGCAGGTTGGGACAGCGGAAGGAGAGAAAAACTCATTGGCTTACAATGAGAATACTTTCTTGCTTAATTGCAAGACAATGATTTATCTCATGCGCAGGCCTCCAAAGGTGATTATTGCATTCCATTGTTCTGACCAGTTTTTGTATTTATTTCTTAAATTATAGTTTTAACACTTCCAGAATCCAGATTTTCTTCCTTTTTTTCCTTTTTTTGAATACGGCATCTTTATCTCTTTTACTTTATCTGGGAATTTCTTTAATAATGGCAATGTGTTAATTAATTATTGCAAAATTGTCACCATGCGAATGATAAATCCAGGACTTTGAAGAGCTTATCAAAGACCATTTCAGGAAGCGTGGTTACTACATTCTTAAGGCCTGTGATGCATATATGAAGGGCTACTTAATTGGTTCTCTCACCAATGATGCATCTGTAGGTGATGAAGGTACTGCAAATTCAAACTCAAAAGGCTTTAAGCTGATGTTAGAGAAAATTGTGCCTAAGCTTTTATCTGCACTTAATGAATTATGGGCAGATTGGGATGAATTTAAGCATTTGCAAGAGTCATAGTCACATAGGCTTTGAGGGGCCAACTGGCCAGCATTGCCTTGGAGCTGGTGAGGTCATTTTAGTTGCTGCCAGTAATTCCAAATTTCACTAACTATTTAATGTAAAGGTTTTTCATGCCATATGGATGTGTTCATATGAATTGTGATTAGAAATTTTTTTGGGTTTTTTGCCCTTTTTGAAAGGGGAATATTTTTTGGTCTTATTTGAGAGCTTTATGAATCTTAGTGGCTGATTTTTGTGGGGCAAATTGCTAGTCTCATCTTGGTTTTCAAAATGGAAGTTTGTCACCCAAACAGCTAGATTTTTTATTTTTACTTCAGTACAGCCTTAGGATCAAGCATCTGTCAAGTTTTTGATCGTTCACTTTGTTGCTGATTATTAATCAATTACAATTTGGAGGAAAGATTATCCTCCAAGTCCTTTGACATTTCATTATAATTGTGTAGTGTCTTCTTGGTTGCGCTGGGTTGGTTTTGCTTGTATTTCTATTCCTGTTCATGCATTCGGTTAAATCTGGACCCTTGCCCTTATTGAACCCGTAATAACAGCAAGAATGATCTTAAGTTTCCAGGAGGCTAATCCTTGTGGGATTCTCTTGATTCTCACTCCGATCATGTGACTTGAGTAATTGGTCGTCAAGTGATAATTATTCAGCGATTTGATATGTCAAGTTACTCTGCTATTCCTCAATCGATCTCTGCATCTACAGAGAAGCTTATGGATTGCTCTTATATTTCTTTATGCCAGTATTATAACAATGCATAAGAACGATTTTATGGAATGCTTTAAAATACAAGCATCACTTAAAATTGCCAGTTGCTTAACTTCAAACAATTAGCATTTTAAAATATCTTTAAAGCACACACAAGCATGATACCAGAAATCTAGTGGAGCCCCGAAAACAAGACTCTTTCTCTGTCTAGAACAAAGTGAACTGGGAGCCAAAATTACCGGAGACTCTGCACGGTAAAGATGTGAGCTTTATTTTTGTCATTTAACCAGTGAATAAGCTGGACAGGGATACAGGAACCACATTCGTCTTATGAGCTCCAAAGCACACATTATGAATGAATCTAATTTCCATGATCATCGTCCTCATGGCTTTCAAAGTCTAGAAAGGGTTGTTGCCGGCTACTCTTCCTCCGCTATTGAAGTATGCAACACAACGTGTGTGCTCTTCCAGGATTAGGCGAATCCAAAATTTAACATTTTGTTACTCATAAAAGCTCAAACAACACAGGCAATCTTCGTGAAAATAATCAAGAATGGTGATCTCACTCTCCGACCAGGTAGTTATCTTTAAAATGTTTTTTAACTGTTCATTACCTAGTTCGAGGGATTGGATTCAATATGCTCTTTCTTCTGTTTAAATAAAATCTCTAAAAGACAATTAACATTGATAAACATACATTTTCTTCCTTATTTAGGATATCTGGCTTGCAGAAATATTTGTTATCCCTTATTGATAAATTTTTTTCTCCTCTCACTACGCAAATGTTCCAACAGTAACTAGACTGTATTGCCTGCTTTTCCGAGAAGTTACACAAACAGCATCATTGTATTTTTCCAAATCTTCCACTGAAATAAATTCAAATATTTCAGTTAACTCCAGGAAGCACAAATTCACATCTTTCTGCGAATGCAAGCATCATCTACCACCAAAACTCAGGCCAATTAACATAACTCAAACTATAGCTACCACATTCAATATTGCCTGAATCATATTTAACCAACCACTTGTGAATGAGGCAGCCACAATCGGCAAAACTATGCAACCAAACCATAGCTACGAAAAAGTACTCTCTAGAACTTTGCTTAATTTCATACCCCAAAATCGTTTTCAATTTGTCAAATAATACTTCCATTCAACATATAAAAGCACTCAAACAAGGAATCATACAAAAAATTACTGCAAAGTTGCGATGCAGAATTATCAAATTTATTTTCCAAAACTCCCTTTTCAAGTTTCTTTAATTTAAGACAAAATCATACACAACAAATTGCCCACGTCATAAAAGGCAACAGAGAACCAAATAAAAATCAAAATAAAAAATTTCATACATTGGCCTTGAAAATCCTCCTCCTAGCCAAGAATCTCGCCACTGGAGGCGTAAGCGCGATGGTTATCGGTACCCTTATCGGAAAAAGGGCCTTGTTACACAGCACGGCCAAAGCCAAGGCCCCACCAGATGATGCAGCAAGCTCAGCCGTACGATTCCTCTCCCTCTTCCGCTCCTCTCGAATCACCACCGTTGATTCACCACCATTACTAACGCTGCCAATGCCAGCTTCGTGGTGTACCTCTCGGCCTTCTAGAGGGATCTTACCAGTGGATTGGGATGAGGAACTCGAAACCTCTTCTGGGTTTTTGGGAGAGAGGCCTGGGAGGTGCCACGTGGCGAGTAGCGATTCGACGTCGACGTTGTTCTTGATGGCGATGTAAAGGCCGGAGATGGAGGCTGCGGAGACGGAGAAGTGGACCCCAAGTGCTACCTTTCCGTACTTCTTTAGAAGCTCCCTGAATCGGCCTCCAGCCATTATTTTATTGAATTTAACAAAGAAAGATGGGTTTTGCGACAATTTGTTTTGTGCAGGGTTTTAGGGTTTTTCACAAGTTTAAAAGACTGATGACTTGCGGATGCGGGTAAGTGAAAGTAAGGCAGCGGGTATCCTTAGAAACGGCGTCGTATTATTGGAATAATCGTTGATCAACTATTTAAGTAAGGGTAATTTTCAGTTTCCTCTTGACGTTTGGGGTCCTTCTATTTGCATAGAATGTACGAGTGTACTCGACTTTCCTGCCCGCCGTTAGAATGCCCACTGCTTTTGTTGATCCAGGAAATGACCAAATTACCCTTGGCTTACCGAAAATCAAGGGTGTTCAAAATCTAATTCAATCCGCTCAATTCATCTGATCTATAGAAATACGATCCATAAAAATTTAATCTGTTGATTGATAGATTGGATTGGATTAAAAATTAAAAAATCTACAATCGATGTATTTGATATGCATTTACTTCTGTAAATCCACAAAAATTCGCAATCCGCAAAAAAAAAAAATATTTAATTAAAAAAATAAAACTTGTAAATATGATACTAATACTTATTAATAAATAAGTCAAAATATAGTTACATTAACACTATATTATATTTTATCCGCTAATAATATAAAATAAAAAAAAAAATAAATAAATATAGCTTCCTAAATAGTTCATTTTCACGTATTGATCTAAACAAATAAAATTTTTTCTTTTAGTATGATATATTTTAAAACTTTAAATGTATTTTTTAATTTTATTCAAACACTTAATTTATTTAAATCTTATTTAATTTTGAATTTGATCAATAGTAAATTTATTTTTATATTAAAATTTTTTATTTAATTAGTTCATAAATTAGAAATAATTAAAAATTTTTAATCCGTAAAAAAATTCACAAAATGATGGATTGGATATGGATTGGGTCAAATCTGCATCCGATCCGCAGATGTATAGATTGGATTTGGATTGAGTTTCATCGATCCATGGATTGGATTGAAAATTTATAATCCGTAAAATTGTGGATCGGATATAGATTGATACCCAATCCGCAAAATCTGATCCGTGAACACCCCTACTGAAAACCACAGGTGTCATCTTCTGTCTAGTGTACTGCTGGTCAATAGCCAAAGGCTACAGACACAATGAAATTATTGTATCACCCTTATCAATTTGCAAAGTGCCTGAGCTGAATCAGTATAAAAAAAAATTTAAAAAAAGAAACTGAAATTTTAACTGTTGCCGCCAGTATTGCTGTGGCTGGCTAGTGGGTATGTAATTAGTCACTGCCAAGCTTAACAAACAATAAAGCTTTTGCTTCTCACAATCAGCTACAAAATAAAGTTTTCATCTTCCTTCGGCAGTGTCAAACCATTTACAACTCTTTCATCAATCATTCAATTCTCACCACTTCCTATCCATTAATCAAAGCTGGAACACCTTTGCATGTCAATAGATTTCCAAAGTTCAAACACATCAAGCAAATCAAACGCATTTCATGAGCCTTATGCAATATGTCCCCGAATCTCTTGCTTTATACATTAAACGTAATGGTACTTTCTAATTAATATGGCTCTGTAAGCCTAGATCGAAAATTGTAGGCTATGGTTTCTAATTTTATGGTCCAATATAGCTTGCCATCAAATACAAAGGCAATCAAAGAGCACTATAACAAGCTAACACAGACACTGAATTCCTTCAAAAGTACCATATTCAACAAAAATATCACCTTGGGATTAGCTCGGGCTCTGCTACCACTGCTCAATAAACACATTTGTTGCCGAAGCTTCTGCTGGATTCATTATCTACTATCTCTCTAGGCTTGGGTTAATTGTCCTTCATTAATAAAAGCTTTGTATTAGTGTAGAAGTCCTGAAGATAATGTACACACAAACTTAAGTAGATTCAAACAACCATGCCTGTGGCTGTCAAACATTGTCCTCCTGCACAAAATACTACAATATAGACTTGCTAAATCAGTGTCAACACAGTAGCAGCTCATATTTATACGCTCAATGTGACAACATTTTGTAGAAATTTAATCAAAAGGGATTATGTCTGACAGAACTAAGATTCTATTTATAAAAGATTCAAGAAGTTAGTGGCAATCATCATGTGATTGCAGTTGGATCTACCACAAAATTTCTATCTTTTTTTATTTTTTTCGGTTGCATATTAGTTTGAATTTCCTGAATTAAAAATGTCAACAGTGAAGCTGCATTCATTTTTTTCAACCAAAGCATGTCAAATACCAGAACGCTATCCACAAAAGGATTCAATAGCATTTTGATTTATCAGAATACTAACTATAAGCATCAATTCATTTTCAACGTGCATTTAGATTATTCCATTAACTACCACTAACATTAATCGATGACAAAAATAATAAGCATCAGCCACATTTTCAATCCATTTTGAAGACCCATTTTCGCATTTTTCTCAACTTATCGACGAAGCAAACTAATACTAGCATGCACCAAAAGTTGTTGATACATTCCTCATTCACGGCTCGAAAATAGTGGGATGATTGGCTGGTCGCCGGCAAAACTCACTGGTCAATGCTCTCTCACCTCATGGTCGTGAATCGTTCGCCGCCAGTATAGGAGACATTTGCTTCGTCTTCGTGATCTCCGGGTTCGAAAACAGTGGGATGATTGGCCGGTCGCTGATGAAACTCATTGGTCGATACTCTCTCACCTCACAGCCGTGAATCGATCACTGCCAATGTAGGAGTCATTGGCTTTGTCGAGATGGTCTCTTAGTTGTGGCCAATGTACCTGATCAAAGCATTAGAGAGAAATTGATATGGGTTTTGAGCTTTGTGCTTCGGTTGAGGAAAGAGATGAGAATCGTTTGATTTTTTTGTTAATTGTGCTTCTGATGGGTATTCAGTGTATTACCCAATGAATATTAATAAATTTCAGATAAAATCCTGAACTCAACGTGAATTTTTTAAGATTAAGGCGTTCTACATCCATATATTTTATTAAAGGCAAAGAATCCAAAACCTCAGGGGAGTAAACCGAAAATTACCCTTAATTGTGAGAGTCATTACCAATTTTGCACTTTGAATAGCTCCAATTTTTTCATGTCTAAAGAATTTTTTGAATGCTGTCATTCGTTTTAATTGGGAAAACACTTCGATAATAGTACGAGGTTTGAACAGTGATTGATAATTTAATTTTCAATCTTTTAAAACCTCTAAATTCGGTGGAAGAAATCATTCCCTTATCTTATTGATTTTACTTGCAAGAGGTAAATCAATTAGAAAATTCTCGATTATATACACAAAGAAAGCCCCCCACCTGGCATATGCCGATATCAAAATAAATCGTGGCATAAGGGCCCATAGTTATCGGGCTAGCAGTCCTAAAAACCAAAGGCTTCGATCAATCAAGAAGTCCAGAAACCCTAGACGTAGATAAAATTACGTAACAGCGTCCACAATCCAAAAAGCTCCCAACTCCCAGGCGAAGGTGCCAATCGGCATCAAATATCAATTAACAAACAATACACCGAGGAAAGTGTGTACTTTTTCTGTGATACTGCATCCCATGTTCTAGGCATTCTAGCAAAAGCCAAAAGCCAAAAGCTGTCTCTTTAGTTTGAAGTTTCTTCTACCATCATTGGACAGTATGTAGGTCGATCTATAAGTGCTTCCCATGATCCCATCTTTACATGCAACTCCATCCCCTTAGTCTCAATGAGCCCTCATTGATTGAATTGGTCAAATGAAATCTCCTCATCCACCCTTTACGTGTATGTCATGGATGCTACATCATTGATTATCAATTAATTGGTCCTTGATTTGTATACGTATACCGGTGATGAGAATTGGAGATGGAATGGGCATCTTTATCTTATTTGAGCATTACTAAGTTTTTGAAAATTTATGCTATGTATTCGTTAGTGAGTATATGATTTAAATTTGAGTGTTTTTATATGTCTATACTAACAACGTATCGCCCATTTATAGTTTATTCAAAGAAAAATTGTGATTATAGGATAATTCTGACAGTACCATCATAACTCTCGATTAAAAATGGTCATATTAATTACTATACAAGTCTATACATGTTTTAAATTTTTTCCGATAGTATTGTATTCAGAAATCTTTCCATAAAAAGATCAAATTAGTTAAAAATTCCTCTTAATTTGTGATTTCTGATTTCAGGACTGCTAAATATTCTTGCAAGAAACGCATGACACCCTTCCAACAAGAATTTGAACTCCATAATTTATAATTTTGGGTCCACTTGTCTATGTTATTTTTCTTAAAATTATCAACAACTTGTGTCTAGTTGTATTTCATATAATGGACAAATGGGCATCCACCTATTAAAATCTTGTCTTGCCAACCGGACGATAGATGACCCAAAAATAAAGAAAGGATATGACCACACCCCGCTATTATTTTGATCGAGTCTTTGCTTCACATGCAAGCTTCAAAGAAGCTAGCTAATCCATCCCGTATTAGTATTCTTTTCAGCATTGCATTTCTTTCAAGCAATGGAAGATCAAAAGATCTTCAGATTCTATAGCTTCCCAATCATTATTTCGATCAATTATTTGGTCTTCACAGGCATCAAATCTGAAGTTTATACTGTTGGTGGTGATGAGCAATGGAATACCGGCGCCAATTTCGATTCATGGTCACAACAATACAATTACAGCATTGGTGACGTTCTTGGTATTCATCAAACTCTTTCCTTGATTCTTACTTTTTCTTCATCTGTGTAATCCAATTCCATGGTGTCTCTAGCCTTGCAAGTCAATAACAGAGGAAATTAAACGACCAAAACCTCTTTATTTGGAGAAATTAACTAGTTTTTCTTCGTGTTCGAAATCTCACTAGGTCCGTCCTAACGTTACTATGTTAAACAGACTGATTCACCTAATTATTATGAGAGATAAAAATTCGTTATTTCTGTAATAGACAAGTCTGACAGTTGATGGATTATTGTATCTGACAATGTTTGTCATATTGTAGTTTTCAAGTATACTGAG
This sequence comes from Luvunga scandens, assembly GCA_030449905.1. Lineage (NCBI taxonomy): Eukaryota > Viridiplantae > Streptophyta > Magnoliopsida > Sapindales > Rutaceae > Luvunga > Luvunga scandens. Next base: position 1,166,518 of record JASUUG010000714.1, read on the forward strand.
GGGCAACACAATGTGTATGAAGTAACACAAGCAACATACCGATCATGTGACGCAAGCAATGGAGTGATAGCAAAATTTGAGAGTGGAAATGATCAAGTCACTCTCAAAGAGGCAAAGAAATATTGGTTTATCTGTAATGTAGCAGGTCACTGTCTTGGTGGAATGAGATTAAGCATTTATGTGAAAGAAAAATCCAACAATAATTCAACAGCAGCTGTAGCACCAACTCCACCTCCAGGAATTTTGGAACCATCTAATTCTTTTGTAAGCCTTGCTTTTCAAAGGTGGAACATTGTGATTTACGTTGTTACATGTGTAATTTTATTATATACTTAAGTAATTGTAATCTTCTGTCGACAAGGCTTTCAAGAGCATGTTGAATGAGATATACAATTCATTGACTATACCAAAGACTGTTTATTTAAGTTGATTGAAAGCATTTCATCAAATTCATCTAATAACTTTTGCTCGACGGTAGTTTACACTAAATTAAAAGTTGCGATATCTCAATTTTAAAGGGAGTCCAATCTATTTGCTAACAATCATAATAAGAGGAAGCTAAATGATAAAAAGTGCTTAAATATTTGAAAAATTGACCTTCTTGACCATTTTTCAACTTTCAATTTCAAAAAAGACCATACCTTTATTTTTCTAACTATTTACAACTTTTTAAATCTACGCCGCATATCAATGTTACGTAATTTAAATTGTTATGTATGTTTTAGGTGTAATCTATATAATTTAATCAAATTTTAGTAACACGAAAAAGAGAATTAGAAAAACAAAAATCAAGGATAATTAGTTAATTCCTCTGAGCAACACTATGACTAGTGTCCACAAAGCTTAAATGGACAACATAAAAAAGTACAATTTATTTCATCTAAAACAAGTTAACCACCATAGTATCTATCGTCTAATTAGACCTAACATACATAGGTTACTTAATAAAATATAACGTCCTAATTATCAATCATACATGAAAAGTAAAAAAAAAAAATTATCAGTGTTTCTCTGTTCTTCGCAAGTCAGACTCTTGAGAGTTTATGCTTAACTATGATGAAGATGGTGTAAATGGTGGTGATGGGTACTCATTTGGTGACTGTGAAGGTGCTGCTCGTGGTGATGATGCTGGTGGTGATAATTAATCCCATTATTGACCGCACTACCCTCCGAAGCTTTGGCCACATTCTCAATCCACTCTCTTGCTGGGTTTCTCGTGAGCTCCAGCAATGAGTCCCTTACATGATCAGCTTGAACCATCTCATTATCTCTTTTCTGCCAATGAAAAGAACAAAATTATAATAAAAATCAATGTTCTTATTAATTTATTGATCTTTCAGTTGGCTTCAAGAATTTTACCTTTACATTGAAAACATTAGACACGAGTCCTGTGCGGCTAGTTACGTTCGCATTTGTCACTTCCAGTCCCAAAGAATTCAAAGCCTCCATTAATCTCACAAACCCACCAGGTTTATGCTCACAAAACACCTTAATAAAGAACTCATTCCCATCTAATTGCGCCACTTCAACTTGCACCTGCAATATTCAATTAAATCCCATTTCTGAATTGACCTTAATTATCTCAAGTTCAATATTCAAGAAGTAGAGTTGAAGAAATAATGTAACCTCCATTTGTTGTCCTTTGTCAATAGTATTTTCTGAATCCTGATCCTGTTTAGGACCATTGCCCATATGACACCGGTTAGGTTCAGTTTTGGGACCAAAATTCATCCCATTTTGGGCTAAACTCTCTGATTTCACAGCGTTGGGGCTATTAACACTGATGCCGACATTATCATTCGTTGCAGCTCCATCATCATCCGAGTTCTCCTCTAGCTCGTCTTTCAGCTCTTTCTCTTGCTTTTGCAACTGCTTCACATATTCAATTGCATCCACAAGAATGGTAGCCCTATCCAACTGCAAACAAATAAGAGTTGAAAAACGTAACAGAATCCAAGACTTGTGACGCAAGCAATAAAGATAAAGAGAATGTTAATTACTTTAGTAATAATGGGAACCAAAGCTCGAAGAGCATAAAGTCTATCATTGAGCTTCTTCCTCCTCTTCCTCTCAGCCACAAGATTCTTAGACTGAGGCTCCTTCCCATTTCTGCGCGGCCTGTACTTTACGTCATCTTCAAGATCATCAATCTGATCACTACAATCCGAGATAGAATCTGACCGTCCATTGTTATTATTATTATTATTCTGATCCGGTTTGATCAAGTCCTTATTAAGATCATCATAATTCCCTTGTTGCAGCTCCTTGTTTCCCATATTAGGCTCCATAAATTGCATGTTCATGTTTGATGCATTATCCATCTCTTGAATGCCATTTTGATGAGTTGAATCATCATGTAACCCTTCAAAGTACACATCGTTTCGGTGACGTTTAACATTTTTAGAGCTGCTGCTGTAACCAAATTGCTGCAAGAAATTCACTGGAGAAGTACAATCACTGCAGATGCGAATTCGGTCAACGGATAAGTCATATGGCACATCACTATTTTCCAATGCCATGGCGTGCACATTAACCGAGGAACTAGCATTATCCAAATTGCAGCTTGCGTTCATATTCATAGGATCCTGCTCCATTGATATATTACATTGAGCTATGATAAAATCAATTACATGTGGATCTTCACTTACCTGTAACATAAATAAGTTGATAATAATAAATATTTTATGCATCTCAATCGTAATCAACTAAGTTGAGTTAAATAATTCAAAAGCTAAAATTACTTACTTCTTCGGTAGCAAATAGCTCAATTAATCCTCCCATTATTGGAATCAAAACCCTAGTCCAAAGTGTTTCCTCCATCACTTCTAAATCAGAGCCATTAGAGAAGTTTAGCCATCGAGGTTGGTTTGATATCAAGCTTTGCGCGTAAATCCTGACGATAAATAATAATTAATTAAACCCAATTGATCTGATTAAAACGTTATTAATAAATATGTTATGACAAGAGAGAAATTAAGTGACAGCAGAATATTGAATGAGTGTATGAATGCACGTACCCGGAGTCAAGAGGCATTGAAGAAGGAAGTTGAGAAAGAAGCTCACAAGATTTGGTTCTTGGATGCTGAAATATAACATCCCTACAAGGAAGAACTGGAGAAACTGGGAAGTGAAGCTCGTCTCCATCATCATTTTGTGTGCCCTCAATTCCAGCACAGCAACAATCTATCCACTCGATAAACCTAAGGAAATTTAAAAAATAGTTTCAAATTATAACATTGAGATGAAAATTAGAACTCGACGGCACGGGAGAAATTTATTAATTAATTAAAAAAAGAGAAGTACTGCTAATTTTTTAATTAACCTCTGATCATCACTCAATTTCCAAAGAACGCAGTAGTCCCAGCCTTTCAAGCCCACTAGTGGCCTCAGTCTTTCCATTAGGGTTTGAACAATTGTCATGTTACCTGAAAATGATTAATGTTGAAGAAGAAAGCTACTGGAAAACTCGTTGAACGCAAAAGAAAATCAGAAAACAAAGAATGAAACTAGGGTTTCGGAAATCAAACCTGAAGAATAGTAACACTTCACCTACTGAGACAAAAGGAGAGTGGAGCAAGAAACAAAACAGAAGTATAAAAAAACAAAAGCAAATTTCCAGACAAAGTAATTCAGTTGATAGCAACTGTTAACTGCAGCATCATCCAAAATTCGAAATCCATCTCAGATAGTGCAGAAAAAAGAAAAAAACAAAACTTTTAATATCAAGTTATGGAGTTATTGGAATGAACAAGAGACAAAGGGTACCACAATTTGACTTCCATTTCTATACATATGATGTTAAAATGCTTATTTGATTAATCTTCTGTTTATATAATTTGAAGCTTAATTTGGTAGGTAAAGTGCAGGGCTTGCATGAGAAAGAGAGAGATACATTTTCGGTTAATATAGAAAGATTTATGTGACTTGTAATGATGGCAGGAGCATATTGCATGATCTAAGATAGCGTGCAAAACCCTAACTAACTTGTGAGTCTTTTATTCGTTTTGGTTATATATTCTCTCATGCCTCAACTACTCCGCAACTTTGGACAAAATAAGGCGTTACACATCAGCATATGTGTGCGAAAATGAGGAAAGAAATCTGGCTTGATTGTTCCCCATTCTGGAGAAATTGATTAACTGTTCTTCAAGTAGAAGGCTGAGCAAGTAAAATGCTGGCTATGATGCACTAAATGTTTGGAACTGTTACACACTTCAACTTTACTTTTGTAAACACAGTGGTACTGTGTTTAAAAAACACCCACTAATAATTGACGGCAAACCTTAATTTATAAAATTGGAGTACTATGCAAACCTCACAATAATTCAATAACGTTTTGCCGCGCAGCAGCGGAACTAACTCTATAGGGGTAAATTTTTTAAAAGATTAATTTCCAAAATTTAATTAATTAGTACGTATTTTTAAGGGTAAAATATATGTCGAATAGTTAAGGTTTCATTAGCTGAATTATAAATAATCAATTGTTTGGGGTTAAAATTATATGTTTTTATTTAAAAACTTGTCAAACAAATTGGTATTTATATTATGTAAAATTAAGTTTATATTATTATTATTATTATTATTATTATTTAATTGTATTAATTTATATAAAGATTTTATTAGGCATGCAAATTATTAAATTATTATTATTATTTTTACAAAATTATGATGTATAAAAAATTTTAAAACTGGCATGCATGCATGCACCCTAGCTCCACAGTCACTTTTAATTTCTGCCTATGATCCTACAACAACGGTGGATTAAAAGTTATAATAATTTAAATTTAAGCATATCTTTTTCATAATTTGTATATATATAATTAGCATGATGGTAATAAAATATTTTCTTCATTTAAATCAGTAAGATTCAAACCTTAGAATTATAACTACTATAATTACATGATTAAGAAATTAATTTTGCTAGTTGATCCGACTAACACCTACTGCATACAGTTTACGATGACGCGGAAATCACTTGTAACATAGAATTGATAATTCGTATTATCACAAGTCTATGTGTAACTGTTTAATCTTATGATTCATACACCTAATTTGAAGCGTGATATAGCTGGAGTGTCACCTGTCTAGAATGTGACAGAGGTGACATCAAGATTAAGTTGTTATGGTGATCTTTTGTCGACACTTTTAGACTTGAGCCTTCAATATGTTGCTGTCTGACTCAACAATGCAGCCACATCGAGAACCACAACTTTGGTTCAATAATTAGTGCAAAGTGGATGAAGTTCCTGTCGTTGTTTAATTGATTTTTGTTTTTCTACTTTATTGCTGGATAATTTGACCAACGAACTAGCCTTATCTGGTTCCCGTAATCCCAATTGTGGATATCGCATATTAATGTGAAATAAATGAAGTTTTTTTTTTTATCATTACTTTATTTTAGTATTATTTAGTAAAAAATCTATCAAAACCTCTTTACCGTATATAGCATTTATTTTTATTTTTTTATGTTTAGTCTGGATGAATATAAATATTTTTGAAATTTGAATAAATTTAAATATACTTATGACTGATATACTTATTTTTTAATTTTTAATATACGATTATAAGTGATTAGGAGGTATTTATTTTTCTAGATGAAACATATTTGAAACCTCAATAATTTATATTTTTCTCATTGTAAAAGTTACATATACTTGCTATTTATTTTATAAGTTGAGTACTAAATACCAAATAGATCATTTTAATTATAAAAATGCTTTATTTAAATAAAGCATATAGAAAAAAATTTAAAAATTACGTCTATTTTTCTTTAAATTTAAAATTTCTTGTTTATATGTAAAGTGCATTATTTTATTTCCTGTATTCTTTGATTTATAATCAAAACCAAAATGGAATATATGCCCCTTCAGGTTTGTTTTGTAGTTTATAATTAAATTAAAAAATAGATTATTAAAGGAATGAACATAGTTATAACAATAGAAACAAATATACCAAAACAAACCAATATATACCAAAACAAATATATATACCGCAGGATGGTGATTGAATAATTGCTGTGCATGAAGAGAAAAGGGCTCCGGAGAAGAAATAAAAAGCCATTACAAAGTGTTCAAGACAAAAACGTGGATTTAGGTTTTATAAACGTGGACAATAAATATATTTATGAGAGGTTATTTGGAGAGATAATATTGACTTTTTATTCAGACCTTTTTATAAAGAAATTTTTCTTTTTTTATTTAAATATAAACATATCATAATTGCACTTAAATTATAATAAATAAATTAATTAAATTATCAAAAACGTCTTAAAAAAAAATCAAATTTCATATAAAAGACGAACAAGCCTAGTCGAGGCTCATTTAATCATTTTGATTCGCGTAGGGGATTCATTAAGCCACGTCTATACCTTTTTGCACCATATATTAACATATCGACTCATCATCAAACGCTAAACCCCAAGCAAGTGTGCAAGCCACTGAATTGACCATTCAAAACTAATCCCTCTTTGGCTCTTCATGAGGCAATTTTAATTTAATTTGAATACTTACACACACACACATGTAATATATACATACATACATATATACATACATACATACATATATACATATACGCTTCTTCTCTAGTCAGACCATCCTCATTTTGTTAAAGTGAGAATGCTACAAAAATACAAAAAAAAAAAAAGCTTAGATTTCAATACGTTGAAAATGAGCTTTTTTATCTATTAGTATATTGAATTTTTTTTTTCTATTTGTTAGTGCCATCCTCACTTTGTTGTATCACTAATAGATAAACAAATGTAGATTTTAATATACTAACAGATAAAAAAACACAATCTCCAATGTATTGAAAAATGTACTTTTACAAAGTGAGAATGCTCTCGCTAAAGAATGACTTGTGTGTTTGTGTGTGTGTGTGATCAATCTTAGGTGCGAGTACCCGCATTTTTAAAAAAACAAATTCAAGACTTTGCAATGTTATAAAAGTATTTTAAAACATTGTAAACTACTGAAAAAATAATTTTCAAAGTTGTAAAAGTTTTTAACAATGTAACCAAAACTTCGAATTCTCATTCTAAAAAACATGGACATATGTACTAAAGAAAAGCTACATGTATATATTGTATTAGTCTGGTCTATAATCCTAAACTTTATTAAAGTTAGAAAAGCTATTAAGTTATATAGTTTAAAAATATAATGCCATTACATTATTAAATCATATGACTCAACAACTTTCTTAGACTTTAGCAAAGTTTAAATCCTAGATTGAAACATTTCTCTACATATAGTATTTAAGAGAAAGACCCTCATCTTTATTTAAACTCTCTTGAAGTTTTAAAGTTTGCGTATAATTAGGAACAACACTCGCAAATTTAGTGCACTGTATATTAGACTTATTGTTGCTTTGTATCTTAAAAATAGGTGATAAAATAACAATTACTAAATTCTACAAAATTATTTGTTCATTATTTCTTTGAGCATGCATTATTAACTCTTATTTATAAAAATATGTGGTTTATATATTGAGCATATGATGTCGATACTAGAAGATATAAATTGTAGGTGTTTTTGGGGGAAATTGAAAAATTACAATAAAGCGCCACGTGTCAACATTAAGATACTGGCTTATGTCGGATACCTTAGGTATTTTGAAGGGTATCTGGGGTATATCATGCAGGGGTAAAAAGATCAGGAAAAATATTCACAAAAATGTCAAGTGATAGAAGGGGGCCAAATCCCAAAAAAATCGGTTGATTTTTTATCAAAAAATAAGAAATTAATAAGGAAATATTGTGCTGCAAAATAGAGGACAACAACCTATTATGCCTGCAAATAAGCTAAAAAAAGTTATTGCTAAGATAGTTGGGACCACCCGCCCTCTCTTGCCATACCTGCAAATCCGCAACAACTTTAACAATAGTACATGGGACCACCCCACTACGCATGACAAGTATATACGCCTCAAACTTGCTCTCCATACATATTTTAAAATGTTCAAGCAGTCACACGTATGAAGATTAAGAATATCTCTGACATGACAGTAAGAAACGCCAATAAAATAATGCTAGGTGGCACGGCAACCGAGGTATTCCTTATAGATACTTAGGTTTTATTTTTATCGATCTAGCCAACATACATATACTACAAGGGCTGAGGTTTCTTCCACCTCCAACTATCATTGCAAAGAGCTTACAAGCTCTCTAACTTGAGATAACCCAACTTTAACTTTAGCGTCGGAGTGTAGTCGCCAGCCACTCTAGGCTTCACCTCTGATCTCTTTCTCGTTGTTTTGCAAGTTTAAGGCAACCTGGCAAGCTCTCTCTAAGTCCAGATTATAGCTTTTCACCCTACACATCATCCTTTCACTAGGCCATCACTCTATAAAAAACCTGAACATCTCGAACACTCCGAACAAGCAAGGCACCTTTCCTCCCCAACCAAAAATAAATTCATTGTTCTTAGTTTGTTTTTACGGCTTTCACTCATACGCTTAAAATCTACTAAAAACAGTAGGTTTCTTATAAATAAAAGATTTTTCACAACTATTAATGAAATTTGCATTTCATTATTTAAGACTCTAACTTTTCCCCTGCTTTGAATAGTTTTAATCAAAAATAAATTCAAGTAGAAAAACTAGTATTGTTCTTACAGTTTGACTATAGTGAATTATGATCTAGTTTAACAAATGTTTTTTTATCATAATTCATACAAGCTTTACGGCTTTCGCTCATACGCTTAAAATCTACTAAAAACAATAGGTTTCTTATAAATAAAAGATTTTTCACAACTATTAATGAAATTTGCATTTCATTATTTAAGACTCTAACTTTTCTACTTCTGCTTTGAATAGTTTTATATCAATTACTGAAATGAAGACTTCAAGTAGAAAAACTAGTATATGTATGATATATACATATTGAACATGACTATAGTGAATTATGATCTAGTTTAACAAATGTTTTTTATCATAATTCATACAAGCTTTTAATAAGCTTAATCAACCTTAATCCTAAGTGTGTAATGGACTTGAATTCATGTACTATATCTTATAAGTTATCAAGAAGTAAAATCCACATAAATAGTCAAAACTTTGATAGTTTTGCAATGTAATTTCATAAATCGTAAGATCATATACTCACCAGATAAAATCTATACAAAGGATGCTTACGAAGCTGTTTGGTAGCACTTAATCTTTTAAATCTTCAATAAATAATTTATTGAATGATATTATTTATTTATAATTTATTTACAAATTTAGATATATTAAAGTAATCATTAGAACAAATAGTGACTTAAGGTTAAATATGTAATTACAAAGGCATGAAATTTATCATGACCCAACCTTTAATTATGAGCATCAAATAAAGGGCCATTAATTGGTTATTATTGGTCTAAGACTAGAGCTAATATTAATTAAAAGAGTTTTAATTAATTGGGCTTTGATTTATTAACATAGGTTACTAGAGTACAATTGATATTTACAATCAGACAATTAATGGGATTAGTTTACATTAAATCTTATATAGCACTATCCAGTTTTTTTACCCTCTCTAATATTACAGAATTATCAACTCTACTCACATTTCGAAAGAAAAAATACTGTTTTTACTCAAAATTGAGGAAAGAATTAAATCCCCCACAATAGGCCAAATACCCAAACTACACCTGAAAAGCTATATATGAGAAGCCCCAACATATTTCCAACAAAATTATCACTGTATTGTAGAATAATATTTAAACATATTGTACACGTGATAAAATTATTATTTAATTCTTGCCAAAAGCTCCCTGATTATTATAAATTCTCATTCCGTAAAATTTGTTGATGGCTAAATCAATCAAATGTTAATAGGTTTCGACACTTTTTAGCCCAATCCAGTTGATTCACTTACCATATGCATGTTATTTAGAATCCAATAGATTTTCTCAACGACTGAATTTATTGGTACCCTTCATAATCCTTATAAATCCCACTTCAAATAAAAATTATATTGAAGGATAAATATGAATTAACAATAGTTAAGAAATTTTCCGACAAATTATTTTCATTTATAATTAGTCTTTTTTTTTTTCTATTTTCAACCTATCACTTCCATCTAACCAAAATGAATTACATGAATTTAGAATAATTTATTGTTATTTTCCTTCTAACTAAAATAAATTATAAAAATTTAGAACAATCAATTGTTCTTTCTTATTTCTTACTGATTAATACTTTTTATACCTAAGATTATTTTCAAATTATAATTTAAAATATGTGTAATTTAACTTAATGATTGACATTCAAAAATCTATCACGATTTTTTTTTTAATTTATGTGTAAGGAAACAACAAAATTGTGAATGAAAATAAAAATAATAGAATATTACTTTGAATTTTAAAAATAAAAAATAGAAGAGTATGTGTAAGAGAAAAAAATAGGAATTAAAATTAAAATAACTGAAAAAGAATTTTATGATAAAATTAGGGTGCGTTTGGGATTGGAGTGCTGTGAAAAAAAAAACTATAACTATAAAAATAAAAGTTTGTAATATATAGTAAATATAAATTTTAAATAATAATTCTAACAAAATTATTAAAGATATAATCGGTTTTCTATCATATAAGTGAAAAATCATATCAGCATATCTTTCAAGTTACAGCCGTTAATGTTAATTAACACTTCAAAAATTATAGTTGTCAAACTTTAATCTCAAACGCACCCTTAGAGGGGTGCCAACTATTTCTTAATAACTAATTAAATTAATTCAAAGTGAATGTAGTTGAACAACATTGAGCCATTAATTCCAATCAATTTAGATGATCATTTAGAACAGATCAATCCAACTCCAACATATGGCAAGGTAGGAAGCACAAATATGGAAGCCAACCCCAATGGATTATTTAATGCCAAGATGCATTAATCACCGAAGTAGACTCAATTTATATGTTAGGCCCTTCAAAAAGGTTTCATAAACTCATGTTTCATCATCCACTGAATCGGTTACTTATAGCTGAGATATAACCAAATCAGTCGTTATTCATTCATAAAATTGTTATGTCAATTTAGGTTACATCTATCTGTTTAATCGGTTTTGCATTTATTATAAACCATATCTCTCTCTCTCTCTCTCTCTCTCTCTCTCTTCCTACACACACACCACCACCACCACCAACCCCCCCTCCCAAAAAATAAAAAATAAAAAAAACCATTGATACAAGATTTAGTACTACTATTATGAGGTATTGTTCTTGTTAATTTTGTGTCGTTGCTTGAGTATTCACCATTATCTGCCTTTTTGACACATATAACTGGGGAATGTTGTTCTTGTTACTTTTGTGTATTATGCTGCAACAACAATGGATATGTTAGGTTTCAGCTTCATGACAGCACAATGTAAACGTTGGTTAAAAAGAATAAAATAAAAAATAAAAAAGAGAAAGAATAGACAAATTGTGGTCAAATAATAATTTTATAATGATAACTTTTGCAATAGAAATTAATTAAGAAAAAGGGTGTAGGAAATAAATAAATAAATAAATAAATAATATGCTAGCATGGTCGGCAAACCAACGGGCCCAAGTCGAGGACATTTAGCCATATTACATATCTTTTGCAATGATGTGTCCCAATTAATATATATTGCCCCAGAAGTTGACATGAGCTAGGCAATTGTATGCTTATCGCTTTTTTTTTGTTTGGGATGGTTTTTTTTTTTTAAATTACAACTAATTTTACATTAGATATTTATACTACTATTTCAACAAATAATTAAAATTATAACTACACTGTTATTTTAGCGGACTACAACTATTTCACCAGATAACCCTCATTAATATTCGAGATTTATCTGCTCCACTTACATTATTTGTTTTTTCAACATATAATTACAATTATAGCTACACTGCTATTTTGACGGACTACAACTATTTCAACAGACAACCCTCACTATTATTCGAGGGTTATCTACTCTACTCGCATAGACAATTACAATTATAACTACATTGCTATTTAGTAGGCTACAACTATTTTAGTAGACAACCATCACTAATATTCAAGAATTATCAGCTCAACTTGCATTACTTGCTATTTTAAGAGAAAATTACAATTACAATTACAAAATAGACAATTACTACTACAGACTACAACTTTACATACATTAAATTTTATGAAACACTTGCCTAGATCGTCTATTCTTACTAATATTCGAGAGTTATATGCTTCACTCATATTTCACAAGGGAGAAATATTACAATTAACTCAATTCAATCATTCTTAATTGAGAGCGAGTAAGTCTCTAATAACTAGAACTCTTGCTCTCACAAATGCAAGAGTAAGTGGCCTGCCTTATTAAGACTCCAACAAATTGAGAATGACACTTTTGTTTCTTTTTGTTTCAAATGATTTTACTGCTTCTATTTTTTAATATTATGAAAAAGCACAAGTGTGAAGGTTAAAAATAGTCAATTTGCTTTATCAAAAAAGCCAAGTTTACTTGCGGCGTTATTTACTCAAGACGTTGTAATACTCAATCCCCCTCGAAATAAAGGATACGTTTCACGATAAATTGCTTCCAATATTCTCCCAATGGTTAAAAATATTATGCCATGTATGCGAATCATATTGATTTATTACAACTTGGTTCTTTTGGCCTATTTTAAATCCTTAAAGAGTAAGCCAACCTTAATTAGCTCGGTTGCTCAAATTAACAGTCTGTGAAAGGGGCTAAATTAGTGAAAAGAGTAAGATAGAAAGAGTTCAGTTTTGAGCGTGGACATTAATGTACGTAGAGAAACTTTTGAGGAAAACAAGCCATTTAATTAAGAGTAATATTATTTTTTTTTAAGAAAGTGTGAATGAATTACAATAATTATATTTTTTTTTACCAAAATGGATATTAAAAAAATTTGGTGAGTTTAATTAACCTCACCTTATGTGTATCGAGTAATAAAATCTATAAACTTACTTTAATTCATTCTATTCTGATTTTCTTGTTAAGTAAGTCTAGCGTGCATCCAAATGATTTCAAAGTAAAATGTTTTGTTTGTTGGTGTTAATGAAGGTTCTATTCAAAAATAAAAAATAAACGTTTTGGGCATTTGAATTGTTTTTTTTAAAAAATAGTCATGTAATTATATTATTACCAAGATATAATATACAAAAGGAATTAGGGGCGGTGCTTTTGAATTTATATTTAAAAAAAATACTACAAGCACTTATCCTTAAATTAAATTTATATTACAAAAAAAATACCTATTATTTATTACTCTAACCATTTATTATACCCACACCATAGACTATCTTAATTTTATTTTTCTCAATTTCATTAATTTGGTTCTTGAATTTTTTTTTTTTTGTTATATATAGATATATTATAATATTTTTGAATAACCTGATAAGCTACTCTGTGCTACGGTCCATACAACCCCCCCAACACACACAAAAAAAACAAAAAAAAAAGAAAGAAGAGGATTTTATTGATTCTCAAATCCCAAATTGTGTGGTGAATATTTGATTTTGAGGGGGAATCCAAAAAGTCAATATAATTTATGTCAATTCTCACTGTTCCCTCGTGACGCGCAACAATTTAATCTTTTCACAATGTAAAAGGCTTTACGCGTGATCCTCAAGGGCTGCACGTGTCATGCCTGTATTGTCTTCGTCCAAGCGATGGAGATTTTGTTAAGTGACTTTAATTTAATATTGCGTTTTGCAGGTGGCATTCGCGAAGCCAGCTTCACCGAACCGCACAGCTTTAGCTGTTACCTACTCACCTGTGACTTGCCTTGCTGCTGCAAGTTACGTACATAGCCAACAATTTAAGGTGGCCTCATCTCTCATCAGTGAGATTCCAATGCATCTGTTCCTTCCAATCACACAGCGTATTTTCTTTCATTTTTTTTTTTTCTAAAGCATGAATTTTGTTCTACTTTTTGTAATTCTTTATTTTAAAACTAAGTTTCCAACCTTGAGTTAAAAGTTTTCAAAATTTGACAACGGCAGCATTACATCTATTTCTAATAAACTAACGAAAATTCTCAATGATATCAGAAGCCTATTCTATATCGTAGACTGTATCTCTCACTGAGAATTTTCATACGCATCGAGAAGGCTGCACGTGAGTGGGGAGATTTTCTTTTATCGTTATGTGCGGGGAAGTAGTTTCATCGTGTGCGAGTAATATTTTATTAGACGAGCCTCTAAACTTTGAACTGCTTTCATCTCACCCCAGCGGTGAAGTGAAATTAGGATTTTGATGCGATGGGTGCTCATGTTAGAAAAACTTAAACTTTGATTGAGCTATAAACATCAAAACCGTAAAATTAAATAGGCCAACAAAATAGTTCATGGTGAATGCGTCATAAAATTCAGTAGGCGGATGCAAAATCATATAAATTTGAAACGGAAAAATGTAAAATTCACAAAAATAAGCAGTTTTTTTCAAGTCAATTTTTTTTTTTTAATTTTTCCTGATGACTTGGGTTGCCTAGAGTTACGCCGTGATATTTCCTAAAATCTTAAAATTCTCTTTTATTTTTAATTATTATATAATATTACACTTTTTTCTACCAAAATATAAAAATCATACAATTATATCAAAGTTCAAAACTCTACGTGAAAAGGGGTGCATCTATCGTAGAGATTATGTTATGAGTTTAAAATTCTACACGTTAAGGCGTTGATTAGTGTGTTAAGTAAATGTAACTTAAAAATTGTAATATTAAAATATTTAATAAATATGAGTTAAAAGTTAAATTAATTTTATTTGGTATTACTATAATAAAAATCAATATTCAAAAACCAAACTTGCCGAAAGGTTTCGTGTTAAAAATTCAACTTGGTGTGTAATGTGCTGGGATTAAACAAATGGACAAGTGCGCATGAGAGTCAAAAATTGGGTTGTTGTTTCAAGTCAATGTAATGTTAACGTCAGACTCGGAGCCCCTAGTCGTCAGTAATTGGCACGAATTCATAAACGAAGCTTCGTTTTCTCAAAGTCTCAAAGCTGGTGTGGTGTGCTGGTCAACAAATGTGAAAAATCCAAGAGATTTTAGGACAAATAAATTTATTTTTACAAAACAGCCATAAGCCATTCATTTGTTTTGGTCAATATAGTACTGCAGCATCTAGAAAGTTGGCGATTGATTGTCACAGAAATCTTTTCGATAGGAAAAAAAAAGCGCCTGCAGCATCAATCAAAGCAAAGCAGCACAAACTTGGGAAAAGCCTTTCTGGCTAAAAGCTCATTCATAACTAGGCCTTGAGCAACACCACCCGCCCCACCCAAGCAAGAATCTTGCTTAAAGCTCATCTGGGTATCTCTTTTACTTTCTCCTGATTTTTTTTTTTTTTTGCTAATTCATATGTCGTTGCATGGATTTGGGTTTCTTTTCTTGAATGCGATTCTCAGTGGTTATGGTTTGTTAATGTTAGTTGAAATGGCCATGCTGTTGGTTTCTAATATCTCTAATTATTTTTGCAATTAATCAACTATTTATGAATTTGTAACTTCTTATATATCTCTAGGATTCTTGCTTCAAGAGAATTTTGACTCTTCTGTTTCTTTCTTAAGTTTAGTAGAGAAAAAAATTGTTTGGTGAAAACTGGAACAATATTAGATATCCAAGTTTCAAAGCAAGGAAGCCAACCGGACATTCCTGATTCGTTTTCCAAATATCATTTATTATGACATTAACCAAAGAAATGTCAGAAACTTCTGCTGACAATTTACGGTGTTAAGATCATCAAAAACTTGAAAAGAATATTCCAATATTAGTCATATCCAATTAAAACTTTTTCAAATTGTGATTAATAAGTTTGAAGCCCGAGAGAAAAATAAAAAGATGCTAAAAGATTTAATCAATAGAATAATGTGTGGGAGGGGCAAGAAGTCAAGGGATCGATTGCCCCCGCATACCTGAATATTCTTTTGTTGGGTGGAGTGGAGTTAGGGTGTGTGCAAATGAATTTGCCGAGTAATAATATAAGAGGGGGTAATTGTCTATTTGCTTGATTAATGTTTCTTGATTTTGGTGCAGGCTGTGTTAATCCTCCTTTGAATTAGCAGTGGTTTGGGTGAATAATTCAAAGGACATATGGCTTCTGAGAATGGAAGAGTTCACCCAAACTGCGTTAACGCTTCCAATCCCTATCATGAATGCGGTATGGCTTGCTTGGAAAAGATCGCTCAAGGACACGGACATAAGGAAACACCAAAAAAGAAATTAGGTAATTATTTTTGTCCAAATTGTGGTATGTTTCAACATTTTTGAAGTTGAATGAGAGTATCACACCTTGTTTTGTTTGTTTTCTATATCAGTTGAGTAATCTTGCTAGATGATAAATTATCTTCAAGTTTCTTAGATTTGTTGTGGTGCTACCTCTTGCTTGATGAGAAAACTTTACTTTTGTAACATTAGTTTAACCAAACTGAAATTCCAATTAGTTCTTCCCCTCTATTTTGATGTTTTCTGTTACAAATCATTTCTTAAAGCATGCATTTCCTTGTGATTTATCAGTTTACATATTAAGTTTTGGTGTAATTTCGACATTTTGGTTAAGTCTCGTGTAAAATCTATAGTATTCTCTTTCAAGAAATTCTGGATGGCTATCAAACCGATAATGATAAAAAAGAACAGTGGGATCAGATTAAGCGTTTGAACTATTATGGCTTCATTGACCTCTTGCTGAAAGTAGGTGCAAATGTTTCCATTTCTTTTAGATTATCACAATGGTGTAAAAGAAGGTGTAATTAGCAAAATGAAGAATGAAGAGAGGAAAGTGAACCCAAATTGCATTAAAGCGTCCAATCCTTACCACGAATGTGGTGAACATTGCTTCAAAAGAAATGGCGAGGCCAATGCTCTGGGATTTAAAAAACAATCAGGTGTTCTTTTCTTTGTTCTTTTGTTATACTTCTTTCCCGATGTTGTGGAGCGTCAAGTTCAAAATGGCATGGGCTTCAAAAGTGTTCAAATCTTAATGGTTTAGTTGGCCAGTTACTGAAAGTAGGTATGAATTTTCCATTTCTTTTAGATAATCACAATGGTGTAACGGAAGGTGTAATTAGCATAAAGAAGAATGAAGGGAGAAAAGTGGACCCAAATTGCATTAAAGCATCTAATCCTTACCATGAATGTGGTGAACATTGCTTCAAAAGAAATGGAGAGGCTGATGCTCGGGATGTTAATAAAGAATCAGGTGTTCTTTTCTTTATTCATATGCATTGTGTTTCCTATCAAATTGTTTGATCTCAATTAATGTTCATACTTTTCCCATTTACATTCTTCTTCTTCTTCTTCTCTTTCTGCTTCTGCATTTGCATTTGAGTAAGAGACTTCGTCGTCTTCTTCTTCTTCTCTCCCAGTGCGTGGGGGAAGTTAGCCTTCTGCATTGTGACCAAAGAAAGTACTGACGAGCGCAAGTAGATCTTTAAAGAAGACGATAAACTTATAAGCAAAACTAACTGGTGAAAAGAGGAGCACAGAAGAGATTGAAAAACCTCTTTTAGCCCAAAAGTCTAGTTATGTGTTCTCCATTTTATGAACCATGAAGAATGTGAAATGTGCTGCTGTATAAAGCAATCAGCCATATATCTGTCCAAGAATGGAGGAAATCCAATTTGTGCTTGCAGAATTAGGCTCACTGTAGGAATTCTATGCATTTTGGCACAAGTTATGAATTGTTTCTGTTTTTGACAACATTTGATAACAATTGGAGAATCCAACTTGGGAACAATCTGATTATCTGGGATGTGTCACCACTTTGATGTTTGATTCCTAACACGGTCAATTTTCATTTTTATTGTAGGATCCTGGAGCTTTGGCAGAAAAAATAAGGCATCTGATTCTCATCCAGAGTCCCCTCGAGGCCCTCGAGCCCCTCGAGCAGTTGATAAGGTCGCTGTTGGAGGTCAGAAAGCTAATGGTCAACATGCTCGATCTGAAAATTATCCTAAGAAAAAGGTGGAATCTGAGAATGGCAAGTCCTTTTCTTCTTCTGAACATTTTTCTAGAGAAATTCATCCCGAAAATCATTCTCTTAACAAGGAAAAAGTTCGCTCCAGTCAGTCAGTGCCTCTATCTGAAAACGTCAAAATGGTGCTGTCCCTTCTCTCTGCCCCTCTTAAATGTGTTGCATATTTTCTTCTTTTTTTTTCTATATTCATTTGGCTCACATACGTCCTCTTTTTCTGATAGAATGATGTGTCCAGAAGCCCTCCAAAGGAGAGTGTTATCTCCCCGCCTGGTGCATCCCAGTCTAAGAATGGAAGAGATAACAAGGTTCAAGCTTCCATTGAGATACATCAAAGTATTGAGGATGGTGGAGAAGACATTCCTAGTCCAGCTGATGAGTCTAGGAACTTCAGTTTCACAGGAATTGACCTCGCTTCTGGAGACAGTGATGATGAAGAGGCACAATCCGTGATTTCGGATTCTGTGTC
Organism: Luvunga scandens; assembly: GCA_030449905.1. Classification (NCBI taxonomy): domain Eukaryota; kingdom Viridiplantae; phylum Streptophyta; class Magnoliopsida; order Sapindales; family Rutaceae; genus Luvunga; species Luvunga scandens. The sequence continues at coordinate 1,184,903 of JASUUG010000714.1, forward strand.
AGTGGGGAAATACCATGTGAGAGCAAGCATTTCTTCAATTCTGCAATCAATCATCATCAGATATGGAGATATTGCAGCAAATTGCAAACTGGAATCAAATTCCATGCGCGCATACTATTTAGAGTGTCTTTGCTCTGTGGTTCAAGAGTTGCAATCCACTTCACTCATGCAGATGACCAAAGCCAAAGTCAAAGAAATGATGGCTGTTCTTAAGGACGTAGAATTTGCACAAATTGATGTTGATTGGCTGCGAAATATTCTCAATGAAATCTCAGAAGCCATTGAGTTCAGTACTCAACATCAAACAATCGATGTGGCAAAAGCCAACTGTGAGAATCTTCTGGAGTCAACAAAGAAAGAACTAGAATCCCAGATGAAAGAATTAGCTCTGAAGGAAAAGGAGGTTGCTGATATCAAGGAAAGTGTTGCCAAAACCAAAGCTCACTTGAGTGACCTCGAATTGGAATCTAATCGCTTGGAGAAGATTATTCAAGCAACGCAATCCAAGGTAAAAAAATTTAGCCAGAAATCCCTCGCTGATGAGATCTTGTAATGAATTTGCTAAGTGAGCTCAGTTGAGTCTTGCTTTCTTCCTTGGAATGCAGTTATCAATGCAATAATGCAATATGTAATTGGTTGATAGTAGGCTTTGCTGTAGTATTGAACTGCTAAACAGTCGCATGGTTGTTGAAACTTGATCTTGGCCAGAATGCTGAAATGTGCAAGGCATTGTGTGAAGTATTATAAATTAATCTTTGTATAAACTAGCCATCTGGGTTTGTAACTCTGTTGGACCTGGGCGTATCTGTACCGCTACACAGACCATTATGGTATTATTTACAAAATTCAATCTTACTCGTCACATTTCATTCATCATGATATTTGGCATTGCATTTTCAAATGTGATCCTGAAAATAGAAAATTGTAAAATATTTTTCTTGATTTTTTATACTTTTAATTTTTTTTTTAAGTTTCATATAAAATCATTGGCATTTTACACAAAAATATTAATGTTATATGTTTAATGTTTTAGTCCGACCCAACCTCGCGATGTATTTAAACCGCCAAGACAAAAAATAAAAAATTAAAAAACAAAGAAAAAGTAACAATAATGCCGGTGTGTTTTGTTGTGCGCGTGTGTTCTGTTATAGAGGGCGCATCTACGGCCTATAAAAATATCTTTAGTTACACTTATTAATATTTATTAAATTTAAAATAAGTTAATAGAGAAAATTTATTAAAATTAAATATTTAAAATTTTTTAATATTTTCTCTCTTTGGGCGAACTCTATACCAAATCTTCTACCTAATATTTTTTCTCTCCCTTTGCCGTGCTTTCTCTTTCTCTCGCTCTTCTCCTCTCTTACTTTTTAATCTTTGACTTGTTTCTCTTAGTCGTAAAAAAATATTTTATTCTTTTTAAATTCGTCTCACAACTCTCTTCCTGATTTTGAAAACAGAAGAAAAAACCAATTTATACATGTTATAAATTTATCTTGTATAATCTTGCACGTGTTATAAAATACAAGATTAATTTTGATTTGCTTTTATTTTATGCCATAATATTTTTGTGATTTATAAAGGTGGATGGATATTGTTTTTGGTTTACCAGTTTCTATTTTCCAAAAACTCAAAACAATAGAACAAGTTTTGTCGGCATTTAAACAGAAAACGAGTACAACTCATTTCCCCCCTCATTTTATCATTCTTCTCAAAAAAAAAAAAAAAAAAAGCTACAATGTTATCAAATTGGTTGTAAATAGATTCTAATTTTTGTATTTTGTAATTAGATAAATTTTGGATCACTCTTTTCGTGAAAAATTTATTTTCAAGTTACCATTCATACTTTTAAAAATCTCAAGTTAATCTTTTTTAAAAGAAAAAGATAAAGAAAAAATGTGCGTGGATTAATTCTTTTTTATCTTTTAAACAAAAATAGAAAGTAAATTGAAGTTTTAAAAAATAGGAAATGATTTAAAGATAGTTAATTTATAAAGAATAATATAAAATTAACCCTTAATAATTTATCAATGCCCACAAACACTTTATTGTACTATATTGTATTTTAAATTTTCAAAATAAATAATTAAAATATGAGTAATAAAATATTGTTGTCTCTTATTTTGTTGTCTTTATTATTTTTAAAATAACTTTGTATAGTAAAAAAAAATTTAAGATAAATTAAATGCATCTTAATTAAATTTTATCTCATATAATTTATATTATTTTATTCAGTTGGAAGCGTATATGATATATCCTTCTCCGGTATTACACATAATTTTTTTTGTTTTTATTTTTTAAAAAATGATACTGAATACATTTTCCATTTTCTAAAATATCATTTTCATTTTTCTAAAAACACCATTTTAATACCGAACGGACCCTAAAAATCCCTAAATCTATATGCCTAATTCGCTCGCACTTCGATCAATTTTCTTATCAATCTAGTTTTGAGAGAGAGGATAGCAATCAAAGCCGTTTCTTCACGGGGTTAGTTTACAAAACCCTTTAAGTTTATAGTTTGATCTTTTAGATTCTAAGTGCTGCTATTTATATGTGTCTGGTTGCTTAGAAAAAAGTTGAAATTTTAGGGTTACGAATTGTTGAATTTCAATTGATATCGATTCGTTTGAGCTTGTGTTTTTTCTAAGTGTTCTACCGAAAAGAAGTTCAAAATTGATATATATGCGTAAAAGAATCGCCTTTAATTGCAGTTTTAGAGTCAAATTAAAACTCTACAGAAAGAAATTCAAATTAGGGTTTTTGTTTTGCTAATTGAGCCTCTCGATTGGAGGGCTTTAATTACTATACTGTGTTGTTCAGGAAATTGAAGTATTATTAGAAGAAGGGGTGAAGTTATGGAAGAGAGAAGAGTGCATCCTGATTGTATCAATGCGTCAAATCCATACCACGAATGTGTGGATTATTGCTTCAGAAAGATCGCTGAAGCAAGAGTACAAATGGTTGAAGACAAAAGAGGTAGTTCTTCTTCCTTCTATTAGCTTGTTTATTTGTTGGTTATAGTTTTTCCAACGAGGTGTAGTGTTTGGGTGAAGAACAATGCCATGTGTGACCTTCTACATAATTATTTTGAGAAGTGTAACACCCAGTTTTTGACTCCATGATATTCAGGAAACTAGGGAGGAAGATGCTGTGGCCGGTTTCTAGGATAGGATTTGATCTTATCCTGAACATATCTTGTCGTATTTAATGGGATAATGCATGTTTTAGTTGCAAGTGTTGAAGTTTGGCAAATACCTTCCTCCTGTTTGACTACTCTAAAGCTCCATGCTATACCTGAACCATGTTCAATTTCATTAGTGTTTGAAACAAGTGATAGTGGCAATCAAGAACAATGTTCAATTATTTTTGCTTAATTTTACTTGATGTTTCCATACTTAAATCTCAACTTTTACACAATTTCAGAAGCAGTTCAGGCAAGTGGTAGCAGTGGTCATTCTAATACATTGGCTTCTGATGTGGCTAAGGACCTACATGATGAAAATCCTAAACTTGAAACAGGCTCAGATAGTGACAATGACAAACCAGCTGAGGAGGATGTGGAAGGAGATTTTACAAAGCTTACTGGAAGACAGAAAAAATTGTTTGAGTTAAGGCTTAAGATGGTAAGCTTTTATTAAATAAGAGGCATGCTTTTAAGCTGATTGGAATTTCTCTCTTTTTGTATATATGTGTCCTGTTCCCACATGCCACAAAAATCCTGCTCAACCTGATTTATGGGACCAGTCAGCTTAATCAATGCTCCAGAAATTGGTGAAGAATCCCTCAAAAGAATATCTAATGACTACGCAGCTGTTAAGTGAATAATTCAAAAGACAGATCCAGCAGAATTCGGATCTATTGAAAAGGCTGTCAATTGGAGCAATATCAATGCTTTAGAACAAAATAAAGCATTGGAAGAAATCATTGCCCAACAACATCAACTTGCATATATATATATATTTTCTTTCAAATTTGATTTGTTATTGATGGTGCTGTTGCCTACATACTTGCAGAATGAGGCAAGAAAAGCGAATCAGACAGCGATGGTTGCTGAAAAGAAAAGAATGGAACCTCTGCAAGAGTCTAGGGGAATATCTAAACAAAAGTGGCTCGAGGAAAGGAAGAGAAAGATTGGAAAACTTCTAGATGCAAATGGTTTGGATATGACTAAGGCCTATATGCTAGATACACAAGAAGCTGCAGAGGCAAAATATAAGAAATGGGAGAAGGATCCTGCTCCACTTGGTTGGGATGGTGAGCTTGTGTCCTTGCTTATTTTGACTTCACTTCGTTCTACATATACTTGCTGGTCTTTTTCCCTGGTTCTATTCATATCTTCGTGTACTTGTGTGCTTGTGCTGCAAAAGAGCATGCGAATATATTTTATTTTCTTCTATTATAAACAAAAATGATTACATATGTTAGAATCATACCCAATATCAAGAACAACTTAAGATTTGATGAATTGTGCACTTTTGCATTAGGGGTTCACTACATCCACTTTAATTGTGTTTGAGCTCCTTTAAATTAGATATGGGAATATTCAATATCCTGGAGAGGCAGTGGAATTAAGCGGAAACGTGCATGCATGTGGATATATATCAATTGAAATTTCCAGGTGACTTGGAATTTGGATGCAAGGTTGTAGATATGTTATCTTAGGAATCAAAAAGTTCTGTGCTTAGCTTGTAGCAGTAAAGATTTCATATTGCTGCATGAAAGAATTTGTCGACTTTTGAGTTGTTCTTAACAGTCATTTTCTACTTTTCTCTTGTGCTTCTGTTAAGATTACTTTGATTTTCTGAATGAGTGTATAGTTAGTTAAATGTGCCATTGAAAAAATGAAACTTGATTGTATCCTAAATCACAGAATTAATGAGTACAAAGTTAACCTATATTGTTTTAACAGTTTTCAATCAGAAGGCATTGTACGATGCATACAAAAAGAGAACAAAGAATATTGAGGTTGATTTAGAGGAATATAACAAAATGAAAGAAGCTGATCCAGAGTTCTACCGCGATGCATCAAGCCTCCAGTATGGGAAGGTATAGTTCTGTGGAAAAATTTGGTGCATTCTGGTAAAATTTTGCTCAAGTTTAGGTGCTGTAATTCACAAATTTTATGTTCTTTTATTCGTGCAGTCACCAAAGATTTCTGAGGATAAAATTGACAGGATGGTGAAAGAACTCAAAGACCGGGAAGAAAAACGCAATTCCTTTAGCCGAAGGAGGAGGTTCCATGAAGAAAAAGACATTGACTCAATCAATGACCGTAATGAGCATTTCAACAAGAAGATTGAGCGAGCATTCGGTAAATACACACTGGAGATCAAAAACAATCTCGAACGAGGAACTGCCTTGCCCGACTGAGGTACCTGGCAGTTGTAACACTTCCATTGTTTTGCAATTGAAAATCTTTCGATTTGCTTGTGTATGGTTGTTAGTTGTCAGACTTGTTGTTCAGTTTGATGTTTGACCAAGTTAAGGTGAATTTGAATTGTGGGTTAATATAATAGAATCAGGGTATGCTTTTTCACTGCTTTTATTAATCCATCTTCTGCTGCTCTATTTCTAGACTGTTGTTGTTTGATCTAGCTCATGAGTTTGACATTTGTCATACTGATGCACAATTGCTACATTTTGACATTAATTTTCTCCTATTACATACAAGCTCCCAGAGCCAACTCCTAGGTCAAGTTTAATTGTCATGATATTTGTTCTGTCCTGTTGGTTAATCACGCATAATAATATAGTAGGCACAAGTAAATCTTTGCTTGAGTTTGCCCATCCTTGGGTGTCTTATTTATCATCAATGTCAAAATGTAGCAATTGTGTATCAGTATGACAAATGTTATTCAAATATTTCAGATCCCATCTAAAAGTCTTCGATTAAATGTTTGATGTGTCGTCATTCAGATCCTTGAGACTCTCGGTAAATAAGACACCCGAGGTAAATGAATATCAATTGAGACCTTTTAGTAATGGCCTAAGCTAAGCTTAAGCCAAGCCAAGGCTTTGGTTGAGTCATTTTGAACCGCACATGCTGCGGTCATTGAGGCTATCCTCGTGATCCTTTACACTCTGGACCACCGTAAGCTCTGCGGACCACTGGCAGCATGATTTTGGGGCCCTCCAATCAGGACCACCCACTCTCTTTCTCTCGCTTTCTGATAAACCGTTGTAAAAGATCAAATTACTTTTGTTAAAAGAAGAGTCCCACGATTTCCATAATCCCATTTCGACAATCCATTTTTTGGGGAAAAAAAAATAAATAAATTGTAAATCCAAGCAAAAATCACATTTCTTGATTTGGCTGTTTCTGTAGGGCAACCGTTGTGGGGCTTGATCTGATGATAGAGATGGACCCATCACACTCACCCACCACCCATGTGATGCCATGACATGCCACCCATCATGGCATGACACGTGGAAAATCAGAGCTGGCAGTTAGGTCCAAAAGTTTTCCCAGTGCGCAAGTGCCAGTGCCAGTGCCAGGGCCAGGGCCAGGGCCAACAGCTTTTAAATGAGAACTTTGCAGCGGAGTGAAAATGGTTTTGCAGCATATACGGATTTACAAAGTTAATTGCCCTCCTAGTGAAAGCATCCTTGCTTCTTTCAAAGTGCTATTTGCAAAGACACTTGGCATGCATTAATTCTCATATTAAGTGAAAAAAGAGCTTGTTTTTTTTTACCAATTTTCATTCTAACCCAACGGACAGGGTGCCGTGTATAACTGTGTATTGTAGTGCCACACGCAAGTAAATTAGTAAGGTGCCACTGGTTTTGTCATTTATTAGCTCAAGCAAAGTTGATAAGATAAAAAGAGAGAAAATAAAGATGTATCATAGATGTATTCCATTAAAAAAAAGGATGATAGGAAAGAGAAGAAATTAGGAAAAAGCAAGCATCACCACTACTCATTAACAATGATTCACGGAGACAAGCTACTCAATCAAAATATGAAATGGAAAAATAAAGAGAAGGGGGCTCATAATTATCATAACATCCTCTCATAGTAGACACAAACGAACAAATAAAAGAAAGAGAAGAGAAAAAAAGAGATAAATAAAGCTATTTTGGTTGGCGATTCATATTCATCATAATTTGCTTTCTTAGTTTGAGCGGTTGCTGCGGAATGATCCCAAAGCCTTGATAGCAGCAGCCCTCAAGATGTACTGGTGGTATGCCGCTGCAGCCAATGCTCCAACGAAAGGACCTACCCAGAAGATCCACTGGCAGAAGATGATACACATATTATTTAATATCTCAAAAAAACACAACAAACAAACACAAAATTCAGATACACAAATTTTTACGCACATGGTCATCCCAGGCCTTGTCATTGTTGTAGATAACAGCAGCACCAAGGCTCCTAGCAGGGTTGATGCCAGTTCCAGTGATAGGGATGGTGGCCAAGTGAACCATGAACACAGCAAATCCAATTGGAAGTGGAGCCAAAACCTGTAAGCCAATCCCCCCCATACCCCCCACCAAAAAATGTTGAAATTAAGAGGCCAAAATTAGTAACAACATTGAACATGCGCTAAGGAGGGTTACTATTACGTACGGGCACGTGAGAGTCGCGAGCGCTTCTCTTGGGGTCTGTGGCCGAGAAGACTGTGTAAACAAGCACAAAGGTACCAATAATCTCAGCGCCCAAAGCTGTTCCTTTGTTGTAGCCAGGAGCCACAGTGTTAGTACCACCACCAAGTGAGTTGTACTCATCCTTCATGAAGGCCTTGACCAAACCAACACCGCAAATGGCACCCAAGCACTGAGCCACCATGTAAGCCACAGCCCTGATCAATGATGCCTTCCTTGCCAAGAACAGCCCAAACGTCACAGCAGGGTTAATGTGACCACCTACAACAAAAATAACACAACCAGTTACCAAATCACTCAAACAGACCAACTGGGTGCTCTTCAAAATTTTAACTTTGCACATGAAAACTTGAAGTTCGTAGCGCGTAACAAAAAACTGGAAAAAAAAAAACCAACTGGGTAACCTTCAAAACCTGCAACTTTTGCACATATGCAAGCTTAAATATAGGAGCTTGTGAAAGGGTTTGTAGGGTTTTGAGTTTGGCTTACCAGAAATGCCAGCGGTGCAGTAAACAAGGACGAAGATCATGCCACCGAAGGCCCATGCAATACCCAAAAGGCCAACGCCATCACAGGCATCGCTTTGTTTCTTGTGGCCAATGACAGCGGCAACACTGACGTAGAGGAAGAGGACAGTGGCCACGAACTCGGCTATGAGAGCTCTGTAAAAGGACCAGAGCTTAAGCTCAGCCAGGTCAAGGAGCGGTGCTGGTGGTGGGTCCACGTAGTCCTTGCCATGGTGGTGAGTTTGTCCTTCTTCACTCACTTCCTTTGACATCTTTCTCCTTCTTCTTCTTCTTCTTCACAAGATTTTGATTTCTCTTCAGAACAGTCAAAGAAAAGCACACAGCCTCTCTAGTCTCAAGAAAAGCTTGTGTCTGTGTCTCCAGCATTTTTTGGTCCCTATTTTAAATAGGAAAGGTGGTGCATTTTTGGATAAGCCAAGGGTATTTCTGGAATAGCGAAGGGTATTTCTGAAATTAAGTATTCATCCACTAATAATAATTTTTAAAAATTTTTTAATTTAAATTTAATTTAATTTAATTTTCATTTTTTTGGTGTCAGGAGTAATATATTACTTATCAAAAAAGAAATAATATCACTTACTTGTTACTTCTCCTCTAATTTAGCCATACATAAATGTATTAGAGAATCATAGCACCTTTTTTAAAAAAAATAAAAAATATTAGACAGCACTTTAAAAGAATTAGAAGTCTCTTGAACCATGACAAATTCATCAAAATCTTCGTAGCAACAAAAAATTATGACAACTTTGAAAAATGATTTTATGTAATTCCAAGAATTTTAATTAAAAAAATTAGGTCCTCTAAATAAAATGAATTCATCCGGTTTTTAATTAAAACATGATATACGGTATCTGCATAATCGATAAATAAATATGGAGATCTATCTTGTCCTTACACTAAAATACATTTGTGTGTGTGTATATATTAATTCTCTTAATATTAATAATACTAGATAATTGGAATCATCTCTTGTAAAAGATGATAAAACGTTCCTCTTTCCTTTCCAGATAGGTGAGAAATAATTTAAACAATCTAGTGAGAATTGATATTATGATTTATGAGGTTTGACATACCTAAACATAAGGAGCCGGCAAAAAAATTGTTGCCTCCAAAGAGGAAAAAAAAAAACTAAACTAGTATGTTGGTTTGCTTCAATTTTAAAAATTCAAAAAAAATAATTGGCTTGTATAAAAATGAAAATAAAAAAATTCAAAATAAAAAAAAATTACGGTTTAAAATTAAAAAAAAATTGACCTGAAACCATTTGAATCGAGTTAAACTTTATAAAAAAAAAAAAAATCTATTGATTCAGTTGGATTTGTAACCAAACTGACCCGCTCCAACACTCCTAAAAATGATGTATTATAAAAGGAATTTAAGAGATTCAAGTAAGTTTTATTGTAATCTCGAAACAGGAAATTAGTTGAAAATTTGGAGACGTGAGAAATACGAAGAAATTTGCTTTTGTTTCATTTTTTGTTTTTTGCGTATGAGAGAAAACAAAAAAAAAAAAAGAAAAAAAAGGGGGGATTGGATAGAGGACTGAGAACGGGCGCTTTGGTACAGCGGAACCATGTGAGGGCTAATCATCTGATCTGACGGACAGGTCACAGAGACAGAGGGGGGTGGGGTTAAGACTTAAGAGGGTCAGCCAGACTCAGCCTGGCCCGTCACCAAACCAAACCCAACGCCCACAACGGTCATTTCTTGTCTTTTTCTTTCCCCTCACTTTTTCTTTTTCCGGGAAAATTTTTAAAACTCTTCCTCTTCTCCCCCCCAAAAAAAAAAAAAAAACCTTTCTTTCTTTCATCTCTTGGCCCCTCGTAACTACTTATTAGACCCACTAGAATGATGTTTACCGCTTTTCGTTTGGGTTTTCGCCTTTTCAATTTATCTCTTCCCAAACTCCTTTTAGGAGTGAATTAGGGTTTGGATGCTTAACAACAAAGATACACAACTAATTACATGTTTGATAATTCAAATTGTAAGCTTAATATTTCAAGTTACCAGCGTCAAGATACAAAATCTTAGACAAACCTACAAGATTGCAAGTTTAAAATTTTGGGATAAAAATTGTCCCCAAACTTTTAATTCAATTCCAATAATATCTGTCGCTTAAAAACATCTGATTAACGAATCATTAAAATAGTGCCCACTTCACGTCACTGCAAACAAAATTAATTTCTCAAAATGTCATGGTCGATTGTGGACAAGATTAAGCCCTAATCTTTTTAAACCTTTTCTTTTATTACTTTTGTTCGTGAAATGCATCCTTCGATTCAGTGTCTGTAGAAAGTTATTTCTTCATTAGATGGAATAGGATGAATCATCGTCAAAGTGTCTTTTAGCCTGGCTTCTATTGATTGCCCCGGCCTTATCCATCAAAGCCACAATATTATAGTTTTGACCGTACAAAACAAAACAAAAGCTGCCCTTCTCAGGTTTTTTTTTTTTTTGTCCCCAGAATGACCTAGTGGCAATAAATATCGAGAAAGGAACTCATGGGTGGAGTTGTCATTGGATCCATTTCGAAAAAATGCTAACCCCAAATTCTCTGTGTGGCCCGATTAATTTGGATTCGTAGGACGCCTTTGAAAGAAAGATATTTTGATTTTGCATCTTACCATTTGGACATGAGTTTGAGAATATATTTATAAAATAACAAAAATGTGACTAAGACTAGTATTTTTTGGAGGGAACAGCGAAAGAAAATGATCTTTTTTATTAAAAAACAAAAGATAAGATGTTTTCAAAGTTTGTAACACTGCTTCTGAATCGTTTTCTTAGAGTAATACTAGATTTTGATGGATTAGTTTCTCACTCTTCAAATCTTATTCCTACATTTTCTATTATGTTAGATAAGCAACAGTTTCTTATGAAAAAAAAAAATGAAAATGAATCGCAGAGTGCAACAATTGCACAAATAGCATGATTCTATAATTCATTGTGAAGTGACATTAAATAATCAAACATATATTTTTTTTCAAATAAAAAAAAATGCTTCCTCAAAAATCCTTTTAAATTCATCTTTCTAAGCAGGAAATAGTCCCTTTTCAATAGGATGGGATATATATATATATAGGGTTTGGTTTATGTTAAATCTGCTCATTAATATTGATAGCAGCGGGATATATTAATATTCTCTGGAATGGCAACTCCGGTCTCTCTGGTCTTCCTCGTTTCAGGTTTCTTCGGCTAATGATTCGAACGTGGGAGCAAAACGTGGGGCCACGTTTGATCAAAATTTGAGTGTTGATCCGATCAACCATCACGTGGACTCCAGCTGGTAACAGCATCCTCGCCCTTTGATGCTCCCGCACATTCTCTTCGCTTGGGCTCGGGCCGGGTCCCTTTCCCTCACCCTCTCTCTACAGCAGTCTCCTCCCTTATCTTTATCCGCAACTTGTCCACGTCACGTGCGCCCACCACCTTATATTCTGTCCGTGTCGGCTCTATTCATGGTGGGACCCACCTCCTTGGTCTTTGAATTTCGGCCTTGTTTCGGGTTTTGTCGTGATGTTGCCTCACGTCGGTTGAATTGCAGTTAAAGTTACTTCGAATGTTGGGGTCATTTATAATATATGCATGTATGTAATATATATATAAAAAATAAATTAATAAATATAAAATATTTATTATTAATGTGATATTGAAATTATTAAATTTAAAATTTAAAATTATTAACTTCAATCTTAAATTTAATAATTCTTAATATTAAGTTTAATAGTATGTATTTTATATTTATTAGTTTTTTTTTTTTACATGTATGCAATACATGTGTTAGCTTAAGCTTCGAATTTTGGGTTTTCAAATGAATTTGTGGACTTTTTTTTATAAATTAATATGATTAATTAATTATTCCCAATAATCATATGCGGTACAATTTTAAAATTACTTATAAATAATATCGACATTGAGAATTAATCATATAATGTCATACGATAATGTTATAAACCATAATGTAATAGTTAAGTTCATGATTCATAAACGTTAATCAAATATAATAGAAATAAATGGATTAATTGTTTATTTTTAATTTCAGATATTAAAAATTTACTCGAACTCAATTCACAAAATCAATTATGAATTGACGTCGATATTTTCTTTTTACGTATATTGTTTCGGATTAATGACGTAAATTTAATTAACCGAGGCATTCTACACAAATCCACGATTCAAAAATGAAAGCAATACAGAAAATTCATTGAACCAAATTAACAATGCAAAGCACCTAAAATATTCGAAGAGAAACAAGGAAAAACAAAAAACAAAAAACCACAAGTTAGAACAAAATCGCACTGACGCAGTCCATGACTCCATTGCAGAGCTTTAAAATTTGTCTTTACCACCAATCCCATCAACCCACGTGTCCCGTGCGTCAAAACGGTGCGATGTTTCGAGATCCTTCTATTATTTAGCCGTTGGGCACCTGCCGTATTAACATCGGATCCCTCACTCCTCACCTCGCCTATAACGGTCAAAATATTATTATTATTGAAACAACGGTCAAAATATTATTAATTTCTCAAGTTTGCGATTTTTAATCTTTTTTAAAAAAAAATTTTGCCAATGGCTGTGACTGAAGTTGGACGTTAACTCCTGGGCCCTAACTTGCTATTTTCCACAGATGGATTTTCCACAGTTGATTGATTCAAGCGAGGCAATTTTGCAATTATGAGATGTGACTATTTATTTTGTTTTTTGTTTCATTTCGTTTTCTTAATTTTATGTGACGAAATTGACCTCGCATTTATCAGCTCAGCCGCAGACATTTTTGTTTCTGTTTGGCTGCTGGGAAAAGCTGGAGTAAAAACAAAATGCCAAAATTTACAATTACTGAGTTTGCAATCAGAGCGGTCCCCAGGGGCCACGGGCTTTGTTTGTTACTTGTTAGTCTAGGCAAGCGAATGTGAACATTCGGAAGCACATTGATTTTATTAGACGTAGCACGACTTTATTAAAAGGGTTTTGTGAAGCGGGAACTTTTGGAACTTTGCAAAATTTGATGGGTGATTATGGAGAATAAAATATATAAGCTTTGTATTATTATTTCTTAGCCAACAAATCTTTTAACAAAACTCTAAGGTATCGCTAAAACATTCGAATATATTATATCTCAATCCTATTTTATTGGGCTCAATAATATATTATAGGATAAAGTATGAAATTTTTGGATTTAAAAATTCAATGGTAATGAAGATAGAAATTAGCTAGGAGTTTTGTAAATTAGTTATGCATGTAAGTAAATGAAAATTTATTGAAGAAGAAAATGATACGAAGTTGTTTACAAATTCTCCAAATTATGCTCAGTCTATGTACTTTTTAGACTTTTAGTTGATGGATTAAAAGTTGGGTTGGGGGGGAGAAAAAAGGAAATTGAGATTCAAATTCTCAATGATGCGTTATGTTCTCCCATCGCCCATATGAGATTTCATTTAGAAATGTCAATGATCCATTCATAGCTTCTTAATCTACAACTATTTTCAGTAAACAATTGACGGACATTGCACTCTCTTCTAATGAGCAAACGGGGAAAGATGAGATCATATGTAACTACTAACTTCTTCTTCTTCTTCTTCTATAATACTACGTCTACAAAGTTATTAATTGAAAAATTATATAAAAAAAAAAAAAAGGTCAAAAATCAACTCTAGTATGATGTGTAGCACATGGTACATATATGTGTATATGAATTTAATTATTTATACACTTAATCCTATGATTTTGCACATACACCAATGTTGCGTGTTGCGACAGAGTCTCATTTTAACAAGATTAATTGGTTTGCATCGCAGCCTTTGAAGTTTGATCACTCAGGTTCATCACGGTATTTTGTTAGACGATTCTACTAGACGAATCGAATAATAATGACTCTTATCTATACATGAAATGAATGTAAAAATGGTAAAACAATTCTATAAAAAGAATCATGCTTTGATTTGATTTGCTTTGCATGGGAGCATCTTTTGACCCTAGAAGATTTCAGGACCCACGGAAACAAACTTTCATGATCTTTCTTTCTTTATATATATATATATTATCAATCTTGCTGGACGTTTCATGGAGGAAGAATAATCAAGCCAGCTAGATAAAGCAAAATCAAACAGTGAACATATCCTACAGTGCAAGTTCTGGCACCTGAAAATATTTGTCTAGAAGTTTCTTGCATGGCATTAATATTCCTGGATCAAGAATTAACCCATTTGATTAATTGAGTTGAAAACGGAGAAGGAATCATAATCCAACTGGAACGTTCCTTAATTTTCCAAAACTTAGAATTTTTTTTTTTTTTGATTAACTAAAGTAATTGATGGTGGTGGTGGGTTTGTTAATCATTGATGATCATTATTAGAAGGCACAACAATTATGCGTATATGTAGTTGTAACTTGTAATTGGGCATGAGCTGAAGGCAGCTTTTCGAGTAATAAACCATAGCTAGCAGCTTTAAGTGCAACTTTGGATGAGGAAAGTAATACGGAAAGAAAGAATCATCTTTTGTATCATTATAAAAAGATGCATGCTAAGAAAGACTTTTGTTAAAAGTTTTATTCTAAATTTTGAAAAAGTATATTTTAAAATTATTATTATTATTATTATTACTGTTGTTGTTGTGTTTTTAAATAAGACTGGTTGATATTCATTTGTATATTCTTTATTCTTTAGGGGCTTTTAGGTCACGGCCATGACAATATATAACAAGGGACATATTCCAAAACTTTAAAATTAATTATTAAAAAAAAAAAGTTGCCAAAAATCTTTAAATTGTAAGGGGCAGTTAAGAACTTGCAAGACTACAAGGAAAATTCTGATATTATATCAGAAAAATTGTCACACATCTCCACCCAACATGGTTCTACCCCTGATCATGACTTAGATTTAACCATGTAGATGCTGTCATGTAACATCAATCAGTATATACGGAATCCTCATTATTGTTATTAAGTATTACTATAAATTATTTATAA